>OX371225.1:139976357-141176357 GCA_947310385.1 Nephrotoma appendiculata | reverse complement strand
CCAAAATCGGTTGGAACGCAGCTTGCATCAGCTTAGTAACAACAACAACGAATGCGTCGTCGAAATTGCCATAATGCATAATCTATATAGTCGATCTTGGCGATCAAATTATAATAGATTGACAAAAAGGCCTCTTCTCGGACTGCCGCTCTTTCATGTCAAAAGATATTTATCCAATATCCCACGGTAGAGGAATTAGACGCAGCTATTAGTAGATTATAAAATGGAAAAGGACCCGGTATTGACAGATTTCCCACATAATTATTAAAACACTAAGGAGCAACTCTTGCATCTTATCTTTATGATCCTGTCGTGATTACCAGGAAAAGTTAGTTGAGAAATGGAAATCCACATTCATTTATCCGCTATATAAGAAAGGTTATCGTCTCAAATTTGAAAATTACTTTGGTATAGTACTGTTAAATACCACTTTACCAACGTTGGCAATGTTGAAGATTTTAAATATGCCAGGTCCATAATAACTTCAACGAACGATATCCTGGTAGATATAAAAGCCCGCGTAGTAACAGCCAGAAATCGAGTCTTCTACGGAAAATCATAGTTGTTGCGATATAAATGTCTTTTGTAGTCGTGTAATCTGGCACTTTACAAAACACTAATATGGCCTGTGCTTAATATTCGGATGTGACAATTGGACCATGGTCTCCAATGATTGTTGTTTACTATCTAGGAATAAAAAATCGCTTCGAAGACTGCGATATCACCAGAATCTTTAAATCGAACCAAACTAGATGGCTGGGTTACGTGGAAAGATCCCTGTTAGAACAAGTGGTACGAAAAGCATTCTATCAACAACCGTACACAATAGGAAAAGACCGATACTACTCTGACTTTGACGTCGAACATGATCTTCGTATCACGATCTTTCGAGCGTGATCCAAATTTTCAAACAACACCCGAAACTGTTCATGAAACCATTAGGCAACTGAAGCTTAACTGGGATCAATATTTTGGCCAACATTGCGTGAAGAATTTCCACTGCCTGATAAAACGTATGAAATGAAGAAACCGACAAACGTCGCAGTCGTATCAACTAAGGCTTCCAATATGTTAGCCGATGTAAATTGCCGATATAAATGCCAAAAACATAAAGTCTGCATTCAAATTCAGTCAGTCGTTTAAGCTAGAAAAATTGGAACGAGCACTGAATACCATTATCAGACTGGTTCAAAGAGAAAGTTTTCCAGTTGAATCCGTTGGCTTTGAAAATTTATAATTCATCGTGGTATAACCACAGCGCCAACTGCTTTTATTTTTCTTGGATGAAAACCTCATCATACGAATTGGATCAAAACATCCAATTTTGTTATCAAATATTCACAAATTTACGATAATCTTATTTATCTTTTACCTCAAGACCGGTTGTCATTCGCCAGTCATATTGGTCAGTCTTCGATACTACTGTGTGCAAGAAGATTGTAAGAGTATGCAAATAATGTTTTCGGTCATGACCAACTCCGAAGATACTCCAAATCTGTAGCAAACCATGTACGAAAACATAGTTATGCTTATTCGTCTGCTTCGTGATGCAAGTAGTTCATCTAGAATCCGACCTTAGCTCACAAATGTTAATAGACTGTGTCAAACGCTTCTTAGCCACCCGAGGACTCTGCAAGCGTGTGTACGACGACAACGGCACACATTTTATGGTGGCCAATTCAGAGCTGAGCGATCTTTATTTGTTGGTAACAACGCAACAGCTAAGAAATCACTTATAAAATCGATGTGTGATGATAGCCAATTTGATTAAAGATTCACGCCTCTAACTAACCCTCACTTTGGTAGGCGTCATGAGGGAGTAGTAAACTGGCTTAATTAACTGGCCGTAGTTAACTGGCCATCTTCAAGGCATCGATTTCCTAACTATGGAACATTTCCTAATTGTGAGATAAATCAATGCTTTGCCACTTCCGCATCTAACAGATCGACAACCATTAGCCAATTGGGAGGAAATTAAGTTTTGCTTTACAGTATATTTTGGAATCGCTGATCGGCAGAATATCTTCAAATCCTTGAGCAATGAACAAAATAATGGTGATAATCGATCTTTGTTCGGGTAGAAAATGCCGCCAATATAATTTTTAAGCGCGCATTAGGCGAAATTTGCTTATTCCGTCGTGATGAAATTGAGAAATCTGGCAAACATTGTGCTTTTATGTTCTAATTTCATCTTATTTGGCTGCCATTTTGTTTCGGATGCCATTTATCAATTCGTGTTGAATTATTAAAATATTTCATTTTTGTGCAAAAAACCACTATTAGCAGAATATTATTATGAGGGACGAAGCACATTTCGAGTTGGCTATGGCTTTGTTATTAAACAGAATAGCCGCTATTCGAGCTCCAAGAATCCCTCAATTGATACTCTAAAGACCACTATACCCTCGTCGAGTACTAGTATTGTGCGCTATTTGTAACTGTAACAGTTACTGGTGACCGCCATCGAGAAATGTTGGAAAACTTGTTTGTGTCCGAATTAGATCAATTAGGCCTAAAGAGTATTGTTCTAACAAGACGGTGTCCCATCATAAACAGTCCTATCTTACAAATTTTGCGAGAAATTTTTCCCGGCCGAATAATGTCAAACAGTGGTGGTATCGACTGGCCCCCACTATCCCATTATTTGACCTCCATCGATTTCTTTCCTAAGAGAGTACTTAAACGAAAGGTTCACCAATAAACCAACCACAACCTAGATGCTCACGCGCTCGCTTTTGTGCCATTCAATAAAATATAAATTATAAAATTGTATTTCATTTAAAAGTTATTGAAAACACACCGACGTAGAACATTAAAAGCTCCTGTCATTTAAGGTGCGCAATATATTCGACGATCTATCACCACCAAATAGAGCCGTCCGATCCGCCTTTAAAATACATAAAATTTACGGTTTAAATATGTGTTAGTAACGCTACACACAAAAAAATTAAAAACGCTAAAGTATTCAAGATTGTTGTAACATCAAGCCAAAATATGTAAACAAAAATAAAATAAGCATGAAACCAGCACAACAATTTTGGAATAAAAAAAGGAAGAACTACCAAAGTGTTTTTATTAAATTAATTACTAAAGTACAACAGCACAAAAAGCTTGTGCTTCAACACTGGTATTTTTGTACTTATTTAAAATATTTATTTCCTAGACCTATCCAAAAACCGAAAAAAGCTCCAAAAAGCTATAATGAAAAATGTCTCTTCCGGTGCATCAATTTCTGCCAAAAATGATGTCATTCCGATCAGTAAATCCGTTTGGGCAGTGCGAAACCAACAGACATTTGGTCTGCGTGATACCACATGCACACACACACGTATACACTCCCCGTCAAAAGTTTTTGGCCACCATTCAAATTTGCCGTTTCACTAATATACAAATCAATATTAAAATTGTTTTATGCGAATTTGTATTAAGTGCAATGATTAATGTAGTAACACAACCTTTTCTTTATAAATTTTCTTTCCATACTTCGGCGAATCACCGAAAGTAAAAAATAACAAATTTTTATGTAATGTGTTCAAGTGAGTTACTGGTGTTTCTCAGCGTTCTACACTACTCTTCAGTTGCTTATTATTCATTTTTAGTTCATTTTTAAATGAATTGTGTTTTACGCTATTTTCTCTTCGTTCATGAATAGTAAAACGAAATTTCCGAATAGTTCTATTAATAATATTATTTATATTTCTTCTATTTTTTTTTAACTAAAATTAGAATACAATGGCAAAAAACGAAATCATTCAGTTTTGGACCGTCAATCAATTGTAACTTTATACAACGATGGTAATTCCTTACAGTGCAATATACCATCACTAAATTTAAAACCACAGGGGAAATTAAGGAAAAAGAAAGGTCTGGTCGCCCTTGATGCACAACAAAAAAAGAAGATACCGATATAGTAATAGCATCAAAGCAGAATAGAAGATTAGCAGCTTCAGAAATCGCAGCCATTACAAATCAAAATGGAGACTTGCCGGTTTCTATATCAATGGTCACACGTCGTCTTCTCAACGCTGGACTACAAGGTAAAAAAGTTGTCAAAAAACCGTTGTTAAGAAAGTAAAATAAGTATAAGAGACTTGAGAGGGTAAAACAGCATAAGGATTGAGTACTTAAAAATTGGAAAAAGGTACTATGGACTGATGAATCATCATTCCAAATTTTTGGTACAAAACGTAACATCTATATTCGCCGTTGCGCCAACGAAAAGTATCTGGACGACTGTATAATCCCATCTGTAAAACATGGTGGAGGTTCTGTCATCATATGCGGTTGTTTTAGTAACAACAAAGTAGGAGATCTTAATCGAATAAACGGAATTTTAAACAAGGAAGGTTTTCTATCCATAATATGAGAGCACGCTATCCTCTCTGGACTTCGAATTATAGGAAAATGATTCATTTTTCAACGGGATAATGATCTTAAACACAAATCAAAGTTATGTACAGATCATTTGAATACCGAATTCCAAAGACGAAAATTGAATATAATGGTGTGGCCACTTTAAAGTCCCGACCTTAACCCTATCGAGCTTTAGTGGGACGAACTGGATCGAGGAGTACGAAAAACATGCCCTATTTCAAAAGAAGGAATAAATTGGTAATTCCATGGAATGGAATTCAGTCATCCAACCTAGAAAACTTTTGTTAAGAATGCCAAGATTATGTGCAGCGGTTATAAAGGCGCACGGAGGACATTTCAATGAAGCCAATATATAAATTTAAGAAAAAAAATTATGTTTAAATTCAATAAATTTTGAAAAACTGATTTTATTAAAATGAAATTGAAATAAACGTTGAATTTTGTTTAAAAACTCTTAAACTAACTTTTTTGGGTGGTCAAAAACTTTTGACGGGGAGTGTACGTCAAGTGATTTTTTTTAAACTTCGGCGATTTAGCGAATACAAATCTACATAAATCCGAAGGTGAACATTTTTCATGATTGTTGTAGAAATGTCCTATGAATAGTTTGCTGCAGTTTATAATTTACAGAAAATTCGGCTCATTGAGTTGGCCACTCATGTTTTGTGGCTCATGGCTCCTTATACCACAGATATGTTTGATTATTCGCTTTCTTTAAAACAAACCAAAATAAATTGGTGACGCAATGTGTGATTAGATATCAAGGCCTAAATGTTTTCATAATCGTGTATGATATTGTATCTTCTACAACATAATCCCATTATATGTATTAAAATCACTTTGTTCATTTTAATATTTGTTTTACTGAAATGAAAAACGGATTATGTACAACATAATAATCTAAGTTAAAGCCTAAAGTGTTATAATTAAAAAATAAAACAACCATAATCGACTTTTTTCTGTATGTAGTTCACCTTCCGGTTTTCCTTTAGTGTAAAAATTACAATTTTTTATTTGTATTTATTTTGGAAAAATATTATCCTTTACACACCGTTATTTAATAAATATTTTTTGGTTTATTTTCTATCGCCCTGTTCCAGTATAATCCTAAAACGGAAAAACAATGAACATTAAAAAGGTTTCTTTGGTTATTATATTCCTTCCTTTCAAAATAAAATGAAATTAATTTGGAATATAAATTTTGTTGAAAATCCTTGTTTGCGTCAAAATTATGTAAAATATTTGTTTGGGCCGAGCAGAAAAATAATAATTTTTTGTTTCGAAAGGAAAACATAAACAGCATTAAATTACACATACATATATGAAAAATGTGTATCCTTAAAACAAATATGCTAATCACACATTTTATGATTCTTTTTTAATCTTTTCGCCTTCGTAATGGGTTTCATACACTCGTAATTTAGAAAAGCTTGAAATTTTGATATGTAGGTACGAGCATTAATCATTTCACCAAATTATGTATATGAGCAATGAAAGCTCTTTGGTCATTACCGTTTTAGATATCTCCTTTTATACAGGATTGTAAAATATGAACAAACAACATATAGCGTTTACAATAAAATATTCAGATTTGCCATAAAACAGGATGATGCTTATATTCTCATAAAACATCACGATGACAACTCTCGACATTTCGTACCGACAAACACATACGTACAAAAAATTATGTACGTTCACTCGTCTAATTTATTTTTTTTGTGCTCTTAAGTATTTTATTTGTACAAAAATTTGGTCCTGATTTTTTCACATTTTCCGAAAAATTTATGTATATTTTCAAGTATAAAAACAACTTTTCTCTTTTTCTTTTAATCTAAATTTTTAATTTCGTCATATACTTGTATTTCTGTACTCTCTTAAGTTTGTAATTATATTTACATGCTTAATTAAATTTTTTATATACGAGAACAAATTTCTAGGTATTTGTGTGAAAAACATAGAGAACACAAAAAATATGTAAAAAGCTTGGTGAATTTAATTTTTCTCTATGGAAAATATTTCAAAGGTTAATTAAAATTTTAAGTATTTGTTGTTGTGTTTTTTTCTTGTGTTTTTGTAGATTGGAGTATTAACATTTGATAACCAACGATGTATATGTACGTACATGGTGTAGTACTTACTAGTCAAGTACTTAGTCTTACACAAACTGAATAAAAAATATATTTCGCTTTTTCTGTTGGATGAAAATTGTGGTATGAGTAAGATGTTGCATGAGGTAAGAATTTAAAAGAGATCCAAATTTTATTTTACTTAATTAAATTTAGTATCAAATCTAATGCAAATAGTTATTGCTGATTATTTAGTAACCTCATTTACACAATCCCATTGTTCTTAACATATCTGCTGGCGACAGATATGGCACACAGTTTTTGGAATATCGAATTTAACATGATCGAGATTTATAGCTCACGAGCTAGATATTTTTTAATTATTTATAATTAATAATTGTTTATAAATACATACGTAAGGTGAAGCATTATAAATTGTAGATATTTTTGATCCACAGAATTTTTTTTTTTCAAAGACAGATTACAAAATAACAAATAGAAAGTTTGATGGATGCCTCTATTACCAAAACGACGCTTGTCAAACTAATACCCGAGCTGACGAGATAAGATGATTCTGTGCAACGATTCTCTTATAGACATAAAAGCTTTTCTGGATTTGCCTAAAAATATTTTGGTGTAAGCGAAACCATCCTGCAGATTCGTCTAAGTATGAAGAGGCTCTCTCACGATGAGTTTGCCGACTAGATCTCAGGGTTTTTGGGTCGTGTGGAAGTTGAGGCTCCTGACCTAAAAAATCAAAATAAAAGTAAATACTGAAATTAAATTATACCAAAATTATATCGCTCGAAATTTGAGGAAAGAAAATAAGGATAATTATAACCGGAGAGGGTGTGCCCATTCAGGAGCAACCGAGCTTCCCGAACGATATGTACTGGGTCTGTTGAAGAGACCCACTTGAATGACCCATCGACCCCTAGGGGCCGATGTAAAACCACAACGAAGTGACATAAGAGGGTGAGTACGTTTCTTCCCAACAGACAAAGCCGTTACTCATCCGCAGAACCACCAAGAATACCCTCACTACCCACTTCAACAGCATGCCAATACTGTTGCAACTTCGTGCGGCTCATCTTGGATTTGACGGTTGCCCTGAATGGACACTACTTACTGGATTCAACATTCTGACCCTGTGGATGTCCTGCCAAGGAGGTGTATGGAAATAGCAAGCCCAGCTTGTAAATGAGGAACCGACATGAAATGAAACCGTCCTCCCAACATACCTATCCGAAAAAATTTAGAAATTCATTTTATATTTGACAATATACTAAATAAACAATAGGCCCAGAACAATAACCAACGGGGAAAAGAAAACTGGAATTATAATAACTCCAACACAGGGATAAAACAAAATCTTTATTTATTCATAAATCCGAACAGTTGATATTAAAACCTGTTTCCGCAATAGCATTAAAATCACAAACGAAATTAAAGAGAAAGGAAGCATACGTTGAATATAGTGCAAACAGGAATAACAGTAACCCAACAACCGTATTCACACATCATGCGACCTATACCATGTGAAATTTCCAGCAAAAAAATAAAAATTAAAAAATGATCGATGCAATCGTACCCTTGGAAAATTGGAAAGCCGATTACACTAAAAATTTAATTTTAAATTTAAATAAGTTAAGGTTTCAGTGGTTAACTATTGGGCCATGTTTAGCCCATTTTCTGATACCACGCATTCATGCCACATCATTAACCTATTCACCTACTCACACAACTACAATATACCATCTGCACATTGCAAGCTCCATGTCAACCTGTCAACCTGTAACCTGTCAACACTTAGTTGTGTTTATAAACATCATCGATTGTAATCGATAATGAAAATTCGATTCGCATCTAGCCTCTGATGGGATTCGAACCCAGTACCTCCCGGTCCTAGTGCCGAAGGTTTAACCACTGCACCATTTGACCGGAATTGCAACGGAATTGGAATAAAAATCCCTAGAAATTTTTTCGCCTATTTTTCTTTATATAACACAATGAGATAATTGCAGCCAAGTCAGAATATTGAAGAAAATCTGCAAAGGCCAACTTCGGGATTTCGATTTCATGGGGTATTTTAGAATTTAGTACTATTATAGAATCTTATCGTTTCAGGTATAAACTTGCCGTTTTTTTAATGTGCATAAATTTATGCCTTGAGCTTAGTACAAGCATTATTTTCATCCTCTTACTTTTGTAAATTATCTGTTTACACTGATCAGATCGAAAGGTTTTTTGAGAAGCGTGACATATCTGCTTTTGTCCGTTTTACGAAATTTGGCAATTCTTTTTTATTTGCTCGGATGGTTCCAACAATAGTGAATTTTTCTAGCAAGTTTGTAGCTAGTGATGCGCTCGTAAAAAAATTATTAGTGGTAACGTTTCTTCAGCACTCTGTAAATGGTTGTATAGTTTGAAAACTACAAATTCCCCAAGCGGAGCTAAAGAGTCTATGTTCTCATCCTTCCCCAAATATAGAAATCCATCAATAATGTATTTAGTCTTGTCGTCAGATGCTAGCCAGAATTTTATTCCAAACTCTGGTTTGTTTGTAATATATTGGGTAAATCTGCACCTCACTTTGGTTGGGAAAAGCTGTTCATTGATAGTTAGCTGATAGCTTGTAACAATTATGGCTGTTCTGGATGAATTTGTATCATACTTTGGAGATTAGAGCAAATTTATCATTTTGTAAACGCTATGGCTTATTGAAGTAAGACTTCTTTAGGCACGCTTGACTTGGGGACTAAGCTGGCAAATGCATTACGAAAAGTGTAATCGAACGAGGCGAACGAAACAATAGACGCAAAACGAAATCATTTTCCTTTAGTATCAGGATGTGCCATGACAATTCATAAATCCCTAGGTGGAACATTAGTTGATACCATTTTATTTTAATCATTGGTTAAAAAAATGGGATAATAAGAAAATAGGAAAATTGGAAAATTGGTAAATGGAAAATTGGAAAATTGGAAAATTGGAAAAATTGGAAAATTGGAAATTTCGAAATTTGCAAAATTGGAAATTTTGAAAATTTGTAAATTGGAAAATTGGAAAATTTTAAAATTGGAAAATTAGAAAATTGGAAAACAGGTAAATGGAAAATTGGAAAATAGGAATATATGAAAATATGAAAATATGAAAATATGAAAATATGAAAATATGAAAATATGAAAATATGAAAATATGAAAATATGAAAATATGAAAATATGAAAATATGAAAATATGAAAATATGAAAATATGAAAATATGAAAATATGAAAATATGAAAATATGAAAATATGAAATAATGAAAATATGAAAATATGAAAATATGAAAATATGAAAATATGAAAATATGAAAATATGAAAATATGAAAATATGAAAATATGAAAATATGAAAATATGAAAATATGAAAATATGAAAATATGAAAATATGAAAATATGAAAATATGAAAATATGAAAATATGAAAATATGAAAATATGAAAATATGAAAATATGAAAATATGAAAATATGAAAATATGAAAATATGAAAATATGAAAATATGAAAATATGAAAATATGAAAATATGAAAATATGAAAATATGAAAATATGAAAATATGAAAATATGAAAATATGAAAATATGAAAATATGAAAATATGAAAATATGAAAATATGAAAATATGAAAATATGAAAATATGAAAATATGATAATATGAAAATATGAAAATATGAAAATATGAAAATATGAAAATATGAAAATATGAAAATATGAAAATATGAAAATATGAAAATATGAAAATATGAAAATATGAAAATATGAAAATATGAAAATATGAAAATATGAAAATATGAAAATATGAAAATATGAAAATATGAAAATATGAAAATATGAAAATATGAAAATATGAAAATATGAAAATATGAAAATATGAAAATATGAAAATATGAAAATATGAAAATATGAAAATATGAAAATATGAAAATATGAAAATATGAAAATATGAAAATATGAAAATATGAAAATATGAAAATATGAAAATATGAAAATATGAAAATATGAAAATATGAAAATATGAAAATATGAAAATATGAAAATATGAAAATATGAAAATATGAAAATATGAAAATATGAAAATATGAAAATATGAAAATATGAAAATATGAAAATATGAAAATATGAAAATATGAAAATATGAAAATATGAAAATATGAAAATATGAAAATATGAAAATATGAAAATATGAAAATATGAAAATATGAAAATATGAAAATATGAAAATATGAAAATATGAAAATATGAAAATATGAAAATATGAAAATATGAAAATATGAAAATATGAAAATTTTAAATTCGTCTGTATTACTTTAACAATTTTCGGCTTTTTTATAGACAAATATTATTTTCTATGACATTCACAATGTTTGAGACCTTTCGGGCCACCAAAAAAAGAGGTCATTTACTTACAATATCTCTACCATAAAGTAGAAAATTCATTCCCCCCCATTTTTAACCCCAAGGGTACTTGTGTGTTCAAAGCCACACAACCCTTTACAAAAATGTGAACTTCCTCAAGTTTCCTCTTGGCAGTTTGGTTTCGTACTGATAAAAATTGGTCTACTCATCAGGTTGCAACGACCAAACTACAAAAATTTACCTCTTGCTTCACACCAATAGTATGAAACAAGAACACGTCGATTTAGCGAATTATACCACTAAATCAGAAAACTTTTGGAACTTCTCATTTTTATATGTGTTACAGACGAATTTAAAATTTATATTAGTGTGGGCTTAATACACACATATAAAAATGAGAAGTTCCAAAAGTTTTCTGATTTAGTGGTATAATTCGCTAAATCGACGTGTTCTTGTTTCATACTATTGGTGTGAAGCAAGAGGTAAATTTTTGTAGTTTGGTCGTTGCAACCTGATGAGTAGACCAATTTTTATCAGTACGAAACCAAACTGCCAAGAGGAAACTTGAGGAAGTTCACATTTTTGTAAAGGGTTGTGTGGCTTTGAACACACAAGTACCCTTGGGGTTAAAAATGGGGGGGAATGAATTTTCTACTTTATGGTAGAGATATTGTAAGTAAATGACCTCTTTTTTTGGTGGCCCGAAAGGTCTCAAACATTGTGAATGTCATAGAAAATAATATTTGTCTATAAAAAAGCCGAAAATTGTTAAAGAAAATATGAAAATATGAAAATATGAAAATATGAAAATATGAAAATATGAAAATATGAAAATATGAAAATATGAAAATATGAAAATATGAAAATATGAAAATATGAAAATATGAAAATATGAAAATATGAAAATATGAAAATATGAAAATATGAAAATATGAAAATATGAAAATATGAAAAAATGAAAATATGAAAATATGAAAATATGAAAATATGAAAATATGAAAATATGAAAATATGAAAATATGAAAATATGAAAATATGAAAATATGAAAATATGAAAATATGAAAATATGAAAATATGAAAATATGAAAATATGAAAATATGAAAATATGAAAATATGAAAATATGAAAATATGAAAATATGAAAATATGAAAATATGAAAATATGAAAATATGAAAATATGAAAATATGAAAATATGAAAATATGAAAATATGAAAATATGAAAATATGAAAATATGAAAATATGAAAATATGAAAATATGAAAATATGAAAATATGAAAATATGAAAATATGAAAATATGAAAATATGAAAATATGAAAATATGAAAATATGAAAATATGAAAATATGAAAATATGAAAATATGATGATATGAAAATATGAAAATATGAAAATTGGAAAATTCGTAAATTAGAAAACTGGTAAATTGGAAAATTGGAAAATTCGAAAATTGGAAAATTGGACAATTGGAAAATTGAAAAAATTGAAAAATTGAAAAATTGAAAAATTGAAAAATTGCAAAATTGCAAAATAGGAAAATAAAAAATATGAAAATAGGAAATTTTGAAAGTTGGTAAATTGGAAAATTGGAAAATTTGTAAATTGGAAAATTTGTAAATTGGAAAATTGAAAAACAGGAAAATTGGAAAGTCATAATATAGACTTCTATGTCACTGACTGACTCACTCGAGAACGCACAGGGTGACCAACAATTTTTTTCTTTCTATATTATAACATCTATGTCACTCACTAACTTACTCACTCCAGAACGCACAGGGTGACCAAAAAAAATTCGTCCGTGTGATATATTTTATATATGTATTTTTTCTATATTATAGCTCCATTTCACACGAGGTATCGCAGAAACCGATTCTTTCTTCGTTTCTTTCCCCGATTGCCTATGATACAGGTTTTAATGCGACTTAAACATATTTTCGATGAAACCACATGATGTACTGTGGTTATACATAAATGAAATAAAAAATATTTCAAGGCCATTTTTACTATGCGAAGAGATTTCAAAAATGGTTTTTTTGTCCATTTTGTGACACATACATAAACATTGTCTATTACGACTAGTTGGCCTTGAAAAAGTTACCAAGTTACAAGGTTACCTCTTGTGGCATCAGACATAAATGGCTAGGTGACACTCGAGAACGCAAAGGGTGACCAATTTTTTTTCCAATATTATAATTTTTCTATATTATATTATAAATATTAAATATATATTAGAAGTTTTACTTCAGTAGTGTGGTCTAAAGCACACTTAATTTTTTTGGATTTTTTAT
The DNA here is from genome assembly GCA_947310385.1 of Nephrotoma appendiculata. Classification (NCBI taxonomy): domain Eukaryota; kingdom Metazoa; phylum Arthropoda; class Insecta; order Diptera; family Tipulidae; genus Nephrotoma; species Nephrotoma appendiculata. The sequence goes on along the minus strand of OX371225.1, from coordinate 141,163,233 downwards.
CTAATCTGATCAAACGCATTATTTCACTAAAAGTGAAAGGTCCTGTTCATGGTTTTTGAAAAAATAAACATCGCCTCATTTCTTGTTCCATAGATATGAGAATATGAGATGCTAAAGTATTTTGCCTGATATGCGCCACGTGCATATATAGAATTGCAATAAATGCAATACGTTTTTCAGGAGTAAAATTCCTTTTAGTTCCTAACACCTGAGATGTTTCTTCACCTGTGCATTTTATTATGTGTTTCATTACATTGTTGTCAATAAGCATGGAAAATGCAGTTCCAACTTTCCCTTTCATAATATGTCGTTTAGCATGTCCAGTCGAGTCTGCAACCTCCTTAAAAATATTATGAATAGTCGGCCGTTCTGGTACAGATCCTTTTTGTATTTCCTGCTTTTTTGTACCATTGACCGCAATTTCGATGCATTATTCTTCTTCTTCACTTTCTGAACTGAATAACCGTCTCTTTCTCTGTTGTCCTCTGAACTTATTCAAGTTATTATCTACTTCACTTTCTTTAAATTCACCTAAGGGTTAAATGATTCTTTGCGGTAGTTAAGCCAAATTTGATTTTTTTCTCGGGAAAATAGTAGACCGGATTTGACGCAATATTACGGAATGATTTGATTTTATATTTTAATAAACTAGTGAAATCATGGTGATTTCGTAATGTGATATTTTCAAGAAAATCCAAAAAGTGTTTAAGTAATGTCATTTGACCCCTCATGGTAGGTTTATTGTTAAAGATAACAATTTATATTTTCATGAATTTTTTATTGGAACAAAGAAATATATTTTATATAGCTTAAACTTGAACTACGAAACTGATCGCCAAACCTGCATTTGAATACACTTTAAAAACTAGAAGCTAACCAAAAAAATTTTCTCCGCATTCCCAAATTTTTCAAGCACACCAATATTTCGTGTTGTTAGCTCTATTTTTCCTTTAGTTATTTTTTATATAATTTCTTGAGAAACAAAACGAAATATTATCATTACGATTTTAATTCCATGCAGTTTGGGATATACGAAAGTATATAATTCCAAAGCGTTCTAAAGGAGTGGTGTATGAATATGAAGTAAAACAAAATATTAAGATTAGGTTGCAAAATTTTTAGTTTCAGTACTATAAGACAAATAGAAATGCCATCAGTAAAGTATTGTTATCACAAAATACCCCAAAAGGAGTCGTAACACCCTTATCCTATCCGGCCACACATTTTCTTAACATGATTAATCCAATTAAACCAACCAAATTTTTATCCACAATTTATACTGGGTTCAGAGATACTGTTAAAGTTAGCCGAGTCGGCCCAGCCGGAAAATATCGATAATGCAGATTCGGCTGTAACAAGTAAAAAGTATCAACCGAAAAATGTCAATAACGGAGATTCGACTGTAATAACTAAAATGTATCAACCGAAAAATGACGCAGTTTCAATAAAAACTTATATTTTTCCACCTTGTTAAAGTTAGCCGAAAGTTGTAAGCCGAAAGGTAATGCAGGTAGTGTCTTGACTATTTATTAAATTCTCTTTATACTCTCGCACCTATCGATTTTTAAATTTCTATAAACTGAAATACTTTTCCCTTCACCCGAATGATATAACACGATCCTAAATTCGTAAATTCTTAAGTTCATGAATGATTTTTGCTGTATCCAAGACACTATCTGCATTATCTTTCGGCTGGAAACTTTCGGCTAACTTTAACAGTATTATTTTTCCACTGTAAAGTCGGTAATGCAGATTCGTATAAATAGCCAGCCCAAAAATGTCGATAAATCAGATAAATAATTTTCGTGTTAAACAGTAATTTCTTTTTAAATCAAACATGTTTATTTCGGTTCATCAACGTATATATTTCCAAATTAAACTTTTTTATTAAATGCATTAAAACTATAATAAAAAAAACTATTTTAATACTGAGAAAACTCAAAGGCATATATCAAGTAAAACTTAAAAAATTTCAGTTTAATTTTCATGTAAAGTATCCGAAGATTTGTACAAATAGAACGCACCCACAAAATTTGAAAATTTCTAAAAGTTGGCCGTTTAAAGTGTCATGACTGGAAATAGAGTTAAATGGAAAGTGTTACACCCATGCTCACATCTGGAAAAAATTTCAGGTTAATTTCTATGTTGGGAGTGCGGCAAACTCGATTGAATATATCGCACACACAAACTACAAAAATTTCTAAAAATTCACCGTTTAAAGTAACAAAGCTGGAAATACATTCATATGAAAGGTCTCAGTGGTTAAAGCTTTGGCTTTTGGATCGGGAGGTACCGGGTTCGAAGCCCGATATAGGCGCAGGATGCAAAGTGAAATTTCATCAACAGATTTCGATCTGTGGTGAAATGTAACACATCTATGACCCCCTGTCGGTGTGCAAAACCCATGGGCCGACCCATCCTCCATGTCAGTATAGGCTGGCATGGAGCTTGCAATGTGCAGATGGTTTTAAATCGGTCCTATAGCCGTACGTCCTCGAGTTGGCGGAGTAGGCGTAAAGTAAGGACTTAAAAAGCACAACCACGAAAGAGCAGGGTGAGCCTTGAGCCACAAAACAGATTGCATTGTAAATAAATAAAAAAAAATAAAATTAAAAAAAAAATTAAAGGTTTAAAAAAAATTTTCAGACATAAAATTTGTATCTGTATTATCGAAATTATTTGGCTGTCATTTAATGTTTTTATATTTAATCTGTATTATCGGCATATTCGGCTGAGAGTTTCTGTGCATTTTTGACAATTTTATATGTTTTATGCAACCGAGTTTTTGCGGACTCTCCACATGGAAATCGACCTGAAATTTTATTTAAGTATGAGCACCAGTACGGCCTTTCACTTGAATCTATTTCCAGTCATGACACTTTAAACGGTCAATTTTTAGAAATTTGCAAATTTTGTGTGTGCGATATATTCAATCGAATTTTTCCGGATTACCAACATGGAAATGGACCTAAAAAACTTTCCAGGTGTGGGAATTTATTTCCAGCCATGGCACTTTAAACGGTCAATTTTTACAAATTTTCAAGAACGTGAGGGTAAGACATTTCTTGTAAAAGGGTACAATTATTTGCCCAGACCGAGGGCTGATGGCTTCGGAGGCGTGGTGACATTGGCACGTGCCAATATAAGCCTAGTCCTTTATGACATACCGCATTTCGAGTTTATCGAAGTCATCGCAGCGATTGCAATGTCTGCAATGACTTGTTATTTGTCAGTATCTATATGCAACTCCAGTGTTGTCTAAATCTGAAAGAGTCTCTCTCTCAATGAGTCAACGAGATTTTCAAATTTTGTTTGAATGGGTAGAAGGCAAAAGTGACGTTATTCTAGCGGGTGATATGAATGCGCATTCGAGAATATGGGGAAGTGAAAGAACTGACGCTAGAGGTAACTGGTTGACCCGCCTCATTCTGGATTCCAATCTCGTAGTCCTGAATGATGGTAGGTCGACAGCCAGCGCAATGGATTTAATTTTAATGTCTAGCGGACTGGCGGGCCAAGTTACTTGGAATTACAAAGATGAGAATTTGGGTATTGATCGTTATTTGATCAGGACATGCTTAGGTGGTATAAATGTTGACATAGACCGTAAGGTCATTATGAATTATAAGAAATGGGTCGAATCTATGAATGAGATTCTGATAATGAAAGAAGCAAATGAGGTTAACCAACTTGAGGATGAAATAAAGAAAGTGAATGAAACGTGTACTATAAATGTCAGATGGAATGAATACAAGATGAGTGGTTGGTGTAACAATGAAATCCAGTATTGATTGAAAGAAAACGGATAGCATTAAGAGAGTTCAATAGTGTATATCTCATGAATGCAGAATAAATTATGGAAGGATGAATGCAAGATTGAAAAAGGCTATCCGTAGAGTGACAAGGAAAAATTGGCGGTCCAAAATGACACATAGAACCACAACTAACAATGCATGGGATTAATTTAATAGAATGAGAGGTTATAGAGCGCAAAGTAGAAATGTAGTGTTAGATGGCAGAGAGATAGGAGGTGTCTTATATCAGTTCCTTATGGGAAACTATATCAGATCCTTATGGACTTGGGGTTTCCTTGGAAATTTTGCAAATGAGTATATGAGTTCGTGATTGAGAGAAAGTTAGTTTTGTGTGGTAGAGGGTATAGGTTGGAAGGAGCAGTGACTTTGGGCCTCCGCCAAGGCAGTAAGATATCACCGACTCTTTTCAACCTGTACACGAGCTCGATACATAGGTGTGTCTCCTCGGGCAAAGTCATTTTGCAATTTGCCGATGACTTTGTCCTGATGGGCAAGGGGAGGACCGTCGAAAAGGCCTTGAGTCGGGCTTAAGAATGTGTGAATCAGGTAACCGAATGTTTGGCTGTTAGAACGAGTCGGATGGTTGATGTGCGAGTATATAATGAGCGAATTAAGTGTGTGAAATTTACTACGTATCTGGGAATCTGGATTGACAGAAGAATGAGTTTCAAAGTACATATGGAAAAATTAGGCGATAATTGTAAGAGTAGATTGAACGTGATTAAAAGAGTGAGCAAACCACTGTGTTGTGGAGAATGCTTGTGCCAGAGTGGTATTAGGAGCGATCAATTCAACCCCAATACAATCTCTGTGGTTTGAATTGGGTGATTCGCCTCGCAATTAATTATAAGAGGGAATAAATTACCGTGCGAGAGACTGTGCGAATGTTAACTAAGGACAATAAATTGGTGAATGAAATGAAAAAGAAATTGCAAAGAGGGACGGTTTACAAAAAGACAGCAAGATCACTGGTAGATAATCTTGGAAAATATTAACATATTCTCTAAGATTCGTCCGGTAAAGCCGAAAGTCCCTCCGAGCAATCTAAAAGTGCTGTTGACGTTTGGTGACACAACAAAAGCAATGATGAAGAAGTTATCGAGAGTGATTTTTGCAAAATGTGAATGAATTTTGTTGCACATGTGGAAGTGTATACAGATGCAAGTGTAAATGAGGATCAAGTAGATGTAGGAATTTATATTTCATCAATGAGGAAAGCGAAAATGGTAAGAGTGCATGAGAGCATTTGTATAATGAATGCAGAATTGATAGAGATTATGGAAGGGATCAAGTTGACAATGACGCAAGGAGAAGGAGAATAGTATTATTCTCCGACTCCGGAGTGGGCTGGAATTAATTAGTAAGGGTTGGGGACTTCATGGCAATGTGTATGTGGAAATGCTGTATGAGTATCTTCAATCTAGAGGGAAGGAGGTCATCTTTCAATGGATACCTTCACACCTACAGATTGAAGGTAATGAAAGAGCCGATACGTATGCCAGAGACGTACTTCGCATGTTTCAGGTGAATCTGCGGAGAAAATGGGAGGGAGAGTATGTTGAAACTATCAGGTGAAAGGTAAGAAGTACTTTGAGTTGGTTAGGTCTCCTTTGAGACAACCGTTCTTTAAGGTGCTCAAAGGAGATACTAAAATGTTACGAACTATGAAATGAGTGGGATTGAATCATTGAAATTGGAAAGAATGTTTGTAGAATCGCCATTTGGTTGTGTGTGAATTATGTGAAAGCTATTTAGTTGTGATAATAATTTTTCTGTAGATTTAGTCTAAACTTTAAAATATGCTTTAAAACGGTATGATTCGATCTAACAATTATACTACTGTAGGCAAAAAACGTAAGACTTTGTTCATAATTTTAAAATTCTTTATTTATTTCTCCAAATCTATTTTGTCCCCTTCAAAGTAATCCCCCCGGCCTCAATACACTTGGGCCAACGTTTTTTCCAATCCTTGAAACAGTTGTTAAAGTCAATTTCCGGAATAGCCTCCAATGCGCGTAGTGATTCACGTTAATGTCTTCAATTACGTCGTTCAATTTAATGTCTTCAATTACCTCAAAACCGTTCCCCCGGAGCGGTCGTTTGAGTTTGCTGAACAGCCAGAAGTCACACGGAGCTAAATCAGGCGAATACGGTGGTTGCGGAACGATATGGGTGGAATTTTTGGCGAAAGAATCACGTTAAACCTATGCAGTATGAGAAGGTGCATTATCGTGGTACAAAAACCAAGAGTTGTCGACCCATAATTCCGGCGTCTTTTTACGAATAGCTTCGCGCAAACGACGCATAACACTCTTTTTATATTGCGGATAAAATAATCGTTAAACATAGATTTTTATAGAGAGGCATAATAGTCTAGACTTCAACATTTGTGTGTGCGCTTTCCAATTTAATTCTCGATCTATTAGAATACCTAGATGTCGAAATTCATCAACTGTGTTAACTAAGGAGTCATTAGAAAGGCATTAAACGTATTATTGTTTCTACTGCCTTCGAAAGTATGATATGTTGTCTGAAGGTACGACGAAAGAGTATCTCTAAAATGTTTGTGACTAAAAACAAAAATATTAGCTCACAACCATCATTATGTTTGAGCGTGATATTGCGGTAGATACTCGATCGAAAGATCGGTAGATACCAAAACGTAGATACCAAAACTTTAGCTACTCAATCAGTTTTACCAAAGAAATTTGAATTTCAAATTACGGTTTTGAACAATTTTTTGTTTTTTTGCCTTTTTTTGTTTTTTTGCCATTTTGCGGCTTCACAAAATTAATTGAAAATTTTTGTATTGTTTTACTGTGCCATTGCAAAAATAACTAAAAATTTTATTCAAAATTTCCAATTTTCTTGGTAAAATTGATTGAGTAGCCAGGATTTTGGCTAGCAAATTGCTTGCTTGTTAGCCAATCGAGTATTTACCCCATTACCTTGAAAACTTGAACTCGCATATCTAAACGAAAAATCATAACCCAGTTCATACTAGCGTATCTTTACAGAATATTTTTAAATTTAATGTTCGTATTTGTGCAAATATTGTTAATACAATCAATTAAATACAATTAAATGTTTCAATTTATTTTTATAAATATAGATCTTATTCTGTTATTCACCTAATAGAATAGCAGTTAATATAAATTTTTAGAACGAACTATGCAATTAAAAAAATCGCTAAAATCTGCGAAAAAGAGCATTACCAATAAATTCGTGCTAACTTTTTGTGCTAGCTTCATATCGGTCAAATGGATTTAGTTTTTCTAACTCTGCGATATCGCTTGTCGTATCGTAAGAAGGTTTAAATTAGATAAAAATGTGCAATTTGTATATAAAAATTAAGCCAGTTGCTTTGCCAACAAGTAACTTGGGACAAAGAAACAATTTAAAAGTGTCATTTCGAGTCGATTGAAATGTTGGGGAGGCTAAATGTTGGGTTTGTCATAAGAACTTACTTCCAATAATAAACAAATAAGCACGTCTAAAGTTACAAATAACCTTAAATTTCCTTGCGAATAAAGATGTTTGGTGCGATCTGAACATTAATTTTAATATAAATCCTACAGACACTCCGTGTTTAAGCATATTTAAACTGGGTTTGTAAGTGGTTTAAATAATAGTGAACACCCATTCTCGTTCTGTCTGAACATGGAAGCCAAAACTTAAATTTAAATTAATTATATGATTTTCATTGTCGGATGACAAAACACAGCCCACATGCAATCCATTTTATTGGTTTTTCACTTTAATCGACCCAATTGATTGGCATAACATATACCGTGATATATGACAATGACAATTTAAGAGCCGCCATTAAAATTTCCATTGAACAATATGTATATAACCTTGAATACACAATCAACAATCCTTTTTATTTATTTGCGATTTGAAATTTAAAAAAAAAAATCAAATTTTAATAATAAAAAAGGAAAATAGCTTCGAGTTAAATTATTAGTTCCATGCAATGAAATTATGAAACATGAAATATTACAAATATCATTCAATTTAGTCCTACATCGTATATAAATCCTTTGGTACAACTCCTGGAATGAAATTTTTATGCAAACATACAAAACCTCATTTTTCCTTATCTTGTTAAAACATCACGAGTTGACAGGAAAATCGCTATGACACATGGTAAATATTCAATTTGATTGATGATTTTTATTATCGCATCAAGGCGCAATTTCCATTTCAGGTTTTTATGTTGTGCGGTTGTGTTTGTTACATTTTTTCTGATACACTTTTCTTACACAAAAACTTGAAAAATTTTAAGAAATTTTGATGACTTTTTATGTTAATTCAATTTATCTAATATTCTCATTTATTTATGACTTTAGAATGTCAGTTTTATAATAATAAAATAATTTTGTTATTATTCGCTTGCTCGAAAATTATTTTTTGTGTAATTTTTAACTTCTATTTTGCCATTTGGCGATGAAAAATGAAAATTTCACAAAAAATAACAAAATTAATGTAAGAAAATTATTAAATTGCATTATGAAAATGAAAAATTACTTTTTTTTTTGTATTTATGTTTGTATGCTATTTTTAGTGTTAAGTTAATTTTCAAATTTTCAAAGTTTGCTTGTTTATGTTCGATCGTTGTGTTCGTCGCTTTTCTGGCTGAGAAAAATTATTTTAATATATGACACTAAATAACTTAAAATTATATATGACGAAAATACTACAATTATATGATTGAGCTTTTATAGACAGTTTATTATTCATGAACCGATATGAAGATTCTACTAAATTTATCTTAAAACCAATTAAACGAACAAAAGAGAAAATTTTTGTGAACGGAAAATTACATATTTGTTCTCTAATCTTTTTCGTGATTTTTTTAAAGCAAATGAATAGCAATAAATGCGTGTCTTGTTTCATCCTAGAATAAAGAATGTAAAATGAGTGCCACAAAGACGTGTTTTTGTTCAAAAGTTTTTTGTTATAGTACATAAAAATCCTTATAGTTGATACTAACGCCGTAAACGAGAACGCACCATTTCCAAAGACATCAGAGTGGGATTAGCAAATGTTGAGTAATACTTGCGAAGTGAATTTATTTTTTAAGTGGAAATCAAAATAGTCACAATGGATCACAGTGAGAAGTTAAACCAAGATTTTAAAAACTATTATAAAGCAGCAGCAGGGTTAAATCTTGCTTTAAGAAAAAAGGTGGGGCCACCAGTTTCGGTAAACGATACATTTATTTATGCTTCCACGGCGGGACACCATATTTTATTTTTTTTATTTTTATTGTTCATTCTCATTCAATAACAACGGCGGATTATCCAGTGAATTTAATGTTCCTTTAAGGATAATCAAAAATTACATTCATAGATATATAAATATTATAAAATTTCCAGTTCCAAAATAATAGAATATTTGATTTAAAGTAATTTTTAATATTTTTTTTAAATTGTAAGTAGTTTTCAGATTGCTTTATAAATTCAGGTACTTGATTATAAATAAATGGGCCCATAAACGTGATCGATTTTCTTCCAAATTCAGTTCTAATATGATGCGAATCAACTCTGTTACAATTTCGAGTTGAATACACATGATGAGCGTAGTTAAAGTCTATATTAGACATAAATGAAGATACATTTAGGCTTTTATACATGTTCAACTTCCATTCAACAGGCACTCGGTCCAGAGTACACGCGCCACAAGCTGTAGTTGATGCTCATCTGGGAAATAGGAAACTGTAAAATTGTTAATTAATATAATTTATATTATATACACTGTATTATAATTCAGCCAGTTATTTATATTTACAAAGCAAATTACGTACACGGCATTGTCATCATTTTGACATTTAGTCATAAAATTAATTCATTAAATTCATCCAAATTATAAAATGAATAATGCATAACTGCCATCTGTCATTCAACATTAGCACTATATTATTTAGGACTTTATTTGCAATTACCGACATATTGTTAGCACTTTGTTTGTAATGATAATTACCGACGTTTTTGATAATTTAGTTGTTGTTGTTGTAAGGTATTTTTTGAGTTGAGCACGTCACTTGACTTCCGTGTGTATAATAAATAAGTTGTGGAAAACCTTGTTAATAAAAATAATTTATAAAAATTACATTTGCTTGTGTTTAAGTTATTTCGCATTGTACCAAATAGTCGTACATTGTTCTGGTCCTTCGAGCCGGATATTTGAAGCTAACCGGCAATCATTAATACAACCTTCTACAAAACAAAAGCAATCACTGCGTGTGTAACAAAAAAAAATATATACGCCCTCTAGAAGCACATATCAAATCGTTTCTTGAACAACCGAAAGTACCCAAAGCAAATGCTGCCCAGCTTGTAGCATTTCATGACAACATAGACGAGGTCGTAAGAGGATTAAAGGCGTTATGCAAGGAGGCAGAGGCACGTGATCCCTGGCTCATTTTTATGGCAATTGATCGACTTGATGACGAGACCAGGAAAGCTTGGAGGTACAAAACCGCAGAAGAAGTCTTTCCAACATTGCAAGGGTTTCTTGATTTTATATTGAACCGCGTTGATGCGCTTACAGAGATCAAAACGACCAGTGGGAAAGACACCAAATCACATCACCCGTCTAAGGTGTTACATGTTGACTCAATAGTATTACCATTATGCTCACTCTGCAACGTCGAACGACATCGTCTTTTTGAATGTGCCAAGTTCAAATCCATGACCATCAATGACCGAAAACAATTCCTAAAGGAACAGCAACTATGCATTAACTGCCTCGGAAAAGATCATAGCGTTTATCAGTGCCGATCTAGAAGAACATGTCAACTTTGCCATCGTAGACACCATACCCTCGTTCATTCTCCGTCAACTGTAAATCAAGGTATATTGGCAGAAGCCAAACCATCCACTAGCACGATCCTAACTGCCTCCCCAGGAGAAAACCACAAACCCGCTGTGGTCAGTCACGCCATCAGTGCAAATGCAATATTACCGACTGTGTTGGTTGAAGTTCGAGATAGCCATAACAACTGGCATACTATTCGAGGACTACTAGATTCAGGCTCCACCAGGTCACTCATAAAAGAATCGTGAATAGATTAAATCTGAGCAAGGCGAACGCAAGAATCTTCTTACAAGGCATTGGGGGAACGAAAGCTGGCTGCTCAAAGGGAATTACCAATATTACGATCAGAAAGAGAATTAGTCATGAAATCTCATTCAACATTGATGCCCTCATCGTCACCAAGCTGACCTTGCAACTACCAACCAATCCAGTAGCAGTGCAATTACCAAGTGATAACGAAATTAGTTTGGCTGATCCTACTTTTGAAAAACCAGGTCCTATCGACTTACTTATAGGCAGTGATCATTTCTTTGAAATAATGAATGCCGGACAAGTGTTGAGCAATAATCAAAACGTTATCTTCCAAAACACTGGACTGGGCTGAATAGTGGCTGGCGGAAGATCGTCGCAAGGCATGTCCAGTACATCAAATCAGGTACATATTACGGAGCAACAAGAAGTCGACATCGATAAGATATTACGGAAGTTTTGGGAAACTGAAAGTATACCACGAACAGTCGAATATACATCTGAAGAATCCAAATGCATTGAACATTACAAGGCTACTGTAAAATGCAACCAAAATGGAAGGGTAACAGTTGCTTTACCATTCAAGAGAACTCCACCTCAGCTGGGTCATTCCTTCAATATTGCATTGCGTCAATTTCAAACACTGGAAAAACGATTATGTTCAAATGCTCAATTAAAAATAGAATATATCTCCTTTATGCGAGAATATGAGCGACTAGGCCACATGGAGTCCATACCAAGCCATGAAATCAACCAGCCTGGCACTCAACCATACTACTTACCACATCATGGCGTTTTTAAGAGTTCGGACTGTTCGAAGCTTCGAGTTGTATTTAATGGTTCACAAAAAACATCGTCAGGTCAGTCACTAAATGAGGAGCTAATGGTGGGACCAACAGTCCAGCAAGGCCTGTTTGAAATTTCATTACGGTTCAGAAAACACAAATTTGTCTTCAGCGCGGACATAGAAAAAATGTACCGTCAAGTGATGGTCCGAAAAGAGGACTACCAGTGTATACTTTGGCGAGAATAACCTGATCACCAATTGCAGCACTACAGACTAATGACAGTCACATATGGTACTGCATCCGCACCATTTTTGGCAACATATTCATTGAACCATATCGCCAATAAATTCCATGCCAAGTATCCAAACACCGCTGAAGTGTTAAAATCGGATGTATATGTTGACGATGTGATCACCGGTTTAAGCACGCTTAACGGAGCGTTAGTACTGCGAAATGAACTAATAGAAATTCTGAGATCTGCAGGATTTAAACTAAGAAAGTGGTCTGCAAATCATCCCCATCTTTTGGATGATATCAACGAAGCTGATCTTCAACCAGTACAACGATCATTTAACGACAGTGCGAAGACGGTATCCATTATAGGATTGTATTTTGAACCATCCAGTGACATCTTTAGGTTCAAGGTTACTGTCCCAGAACAATCTCTTATGACAAAACGTAGTTTATTGTCAGAATCATCGAGGATCTTCGACCCACTGGGTTGGCTGTCTCCAACCACAGTCATGATTAAGGTCATGTTCCAACAATTATGGCTCGAGAAACTTGGATGGGACGATATCTTGCCAGAATCGTGTAGGACGAATTGGACGAGGTTGAGAAACGAGCTCAGTATAATCGAGCAATTGGAAATCAAAAGGTGGCTTTATTCGACCGAGACTATTGAAATTCATGGGTTCTGTGATGCGTCAAAGGACGCCTGTGCTGCAGTTTTGTACTCTCGTGCAATAATATCTCCAACAGAAGCTTATACCAATATCATTGCAGCCAAATCAAGGGTAGCTCTCATAAAAACAATGTCAATTCCCAAACTGGAGCTTTGTGCAGCTGCATTATTAGTTAAATTAATGGAAACAGTTACAACGGCACTAAATTTCAAAACCCCACCAAAACAATTCTTCTACACCGATGCCAAGATAGTATTGGACTGGTAATCCAAACCACCTAAATCGTGGCCGACATATGTTGCAAACCGGACTGGATAAATACTATCCTACTCGAATCGAAATCAGTGGCATCATGTCAAATCAGCAGAAAACCCAGCTGATCGAGCAACTCGTGGAGTGAAGGGTTAATTGAAGCTTATATAAGACATTTATAGGCAATATCATAATATCATCTTTGCTATATAATAACCTAGTGGAAAATAGAAGTGGCAATCTGTATACTGCTTTTACACTTTTGTTTTGCATAACTTGCAATCTCTTCAGCCTGGTTAAGATAGCTGTTCCATATACGATAAGGCCATAACTAAGTCGCGAATGAAAAAACGAAAAATAAATCATAAGGAATACCCTAGTAGGAACAAAGAAAGATAATTTTCTGAGTAACCCAACAAGTGGAGCAATTGTCTTACTTGTGATATTGATGTGATCATCCCAAAACATATGTTCGTCAAATGTAACTCCCAAATATTTGAAAGAACTAACTCTCTCAATATTAATGTTATTAACTTCAAATAGAGGTAATCTAGTCATCGATTTATAAGGGGAACGAAATACCATATATTTGGTTTTAGATATATTGAGAGCTATTAAATTGGAATTAAAATATTCTAAAAGTATGCTAAGGTCATGTTTCATGTCAATCAATATACTGTCTATATCATGGGTTTCATAAAATAAAGCCGTATCATCTGCAATTATTCTAATATGACCCTTGAGCGGCAAATAGGAAATATCATTAATATAAAAAAGGAACATATCTTTTTGAATCAAAGCAGTATATATCATACTCTCAATTTCTGCCAATGCCAATTCCGTTCCTAAACCATTTCTAAAACCATATTGGTAGGAATAAATTTTTTTTTTATAATTTAACTTTATTTAATTTACTTTATATTTTTTAGAAGCTAATAATTTAGATACACGTTCCAATTCAGATTTCACAGCAACGTTACTAGGATTACGTTAAATTTTTTTTAATTTTTTTTTTTTTACGAATGTCACTCCAAATATCAAGTGTGATCCACGGACATACCGTATTTTTCAGCTTAACATCTACACTTATTGTCTTTGATATTGATGTGAAGCTGCCAAATATAAAAGTTTCAGAATACTCCAGGAACTAATGAACATGTATTCATAATAAGCTTCATGCATCAACCAGCAGTAACAACACTAAACAACTTGAACCTCAAAGTACTTCTAGACACATTGAAAGAAGTAATTCGAGGACTTAAGGCATTAGGGGAAGAAGCAGAAACCATAGACCACTATGGTTTCTGCTTCTTGCAGCCCGAATCAACTATTTCTAAATTAAATGTTAAAAGTCATGTAGTTGCAAGGGAAATAAACAAAAGCCAGGTATGTTCACTATGTGGTGAAGAGAACAAGCTATATATTTAAGTATGTTCAATTTAAAGAAATGACAGTGACCGATAGAAAATCAATGATAATTCAAGAAAACCGTTGCTTCAATTGCTTGAACAACAATCACAGCGTGTATACCTGCAAATTTAAATTTCGCTGCACACAGTGCAAAAGAAAACACCGCAGTTAGTTACACGACTATCCAACTACGACTATCCAGCAAGCGTCGCTTAATCCGAAGATCAGTCACCCGAAATCACTACATTGAACTGCACCACCAGTAACCAAACCGGAAGCTGCATATTACCCACTGCATTGATTTACGTAACTGATATGCTGAATCAAAAATATTTATGTAGGGCGTTAAAAGATTCCGGATCGCAAGCGTCGTTTATTAGTGAAAACTGTGCGGAGAGACATGAAGTGCCTGTACAAATACTGCCAAAATTGCTGTCACGAATATTGCAGCCACTTTAGGAGGATATACAAGAGGATCAGTGTCGTTGAAAGTAACACTCCGGAACAAGGACAAGCTAGTCATAAAAATTGAAGCATATGGTTTACCAAAATTAACAGCAAGGCATCCACTCGCTTAATAAACACGATTTAGCTGATCTCCACTTTTACAAGGGCTGCTAATTGGAGCTGATAATTCTTTTGAACTATTAACGGACGGAAGAATCACCACAAAAAAATCACTCAAGTTATCACACAACCTAGAACAACCTAGATCACCTATACAAAGAAAATTCTGGGAGATCGAAACAATGCCAAAGGAACATCTCATGTTATCACAAGAAGAAGAATTATGTCTAACTCATTTCAAAAACACTACAAACACTAATAATGCTGGCCGATTCAAGGTTCGTTTACCATTTAAGCGTCCTCCATCAAATCTCGGTAATTCTTTCGCCACAGCAGCGAAACGCATATTTGCAACGAAAAAACGATTTAACAAGCAAAAGGAATTTGCTGATATGTACAAAAATTTCATGACCAAATATAATTATTTAGGACATAAGAAACCAGTCGGTAATATTGGATTATGCCATGGATATTATCTACTATGGCGAGATCAACCAGATAAATTCCTTACCACTTATGAATTGCAACTAGTTACTTATGGCACAGCGAGTGTATAACGTGTCTAGCCAGCGTGCACTCAACGAGGTTGCAGCAAAATGTCAGAAATCATATCCAGAATCAACGAATCACATAAAAAACCAGTTCTACGTTGATGACGTCATGACTGGAGCGGATTCAAGAAAAAAGCAATTAACCTAAAGAACGACATAAACACAGTATTCTCACGTTCTGGTTTTCATCTTATAGGAAGTAGTTTAGCAAAAAAGAAGCCGTCTTAAAATACGTCTCTAATCCGAGCGACTCAATTAATAACCTATAAATAGAGGAATCTACCTCCGTAAAAGTGTTAGTATTGTATTGGAATCCAAAGAAAGATTTCCTCCAATTCAAATCAAACCTCACAGAACATTCTGTCTAGACCAAGTGAGCCGCTTATTCGATTGATTGGGATGGATCGCTATAATAACGGTCAGAATAAACATCTTCTTCCAAACTTTTTGGACAAAGAACTTAAAATGGGAAGAACAATTACCCTCTTAGACGTTGAAAACGAATGGCGCAAATTACTTGACAGTTTACGCACTATTATAGAAGACATAGAAATCCTAAAAATACATTTTCATGGCATGGGTTTTCAGATGCATCCAGGCATGCTTACTCAGCTGTAGTATACAGACACATAAAAGACCAATTAGAGAATCAATAATTAAATTATTGTCGGCAAAAAACAAAGTCCACGGCGTTCAACAAATTTCTATTCCAAAGACTGGAACTATGTAGTGCATTACTTGTCACTAGCATTACCTCTCACTAGAGGAACCGAGCCTGACAAAATACACAGTTTTAGACTGGTGGGACGGTCCAAACTGGATTACAAAATGTGAAAACTGGCCAAAAAATCGGAAAAGTAAACCTAACAAAACCGAAGAACTTCGAATCCATTCCTTTCATGTATAAGTTGGTCAGCCAAATATAATAGTTGATTCAATCAAACGAAGTTTTCTAAGTCGAAAATTACGAAAACCACAACTATTTTTATTCAGACATATTCAATCAAGACACTTCGAGCTTGAGATCAATCTACTAAGTGCAAATAAAGAACTACTAGCCTCAAGCAAATTAAAGTCTTTAAAACCGATCCTTTATGAAGCTTTTAAGAGTTGGAGAAAGAAACCTACACAATTAAGCATCCAATAATACTACCAGGTGTTTATAAGGAACCCTAGCCCTTGGCTATTTATCACGAACCCTATCTCTTAGTAAGAAACACCTGGGATGAAATAAATTGGGATGGTAAAATATCTGGACTGGTGGCAATATTGTGGGATAAAAATGTCTCGTGATAGTTTAGTGCTCCCAAAGCCGTTTTGTGGAATGACAGCTGGGACTACTTTTTACTACTGTTGTCTGTCATTCTTAGATATTTTCAATTCCCATTTTCCGTTCATTCTGATTTCCAGGCATAATTATAACACAGATATGTTTCTCATTACCATATGAAAACTTGAGTTCAAATTTTTCAAATGTGAAGTAAGATAGAAGCTTTACTCGTACACCTTGAAGTGGATTTATTAAAAAATAAATCTTAAAAGTTGGTGATTGCTAACAGACTCAATAATTTTCTACATTCGGCGTGTTCAGTCCGACCAAAATGATAAAAATTATCATGATAATTTTTGTGACCCTAACTTCACTCCGTATAACTTTATGTCAAACCCGAGTGAACAACCAAATCGAAAAAATAATTATAATTTAATTTTGCACGTCAAAACATTATTGTCGCTGTCATAACAAAAATTTACTATTTACTATTGCCTAAATGTCTTTCACAATAGTTTAACACTTCACATCTTTTCTTAGCTAATAAAACAAACCCAGACAGTACATATTTGTATAGTAATTCACTCATTTAAACATGCATTCAATTATAATTCACGTAGCAGAGATTTGCAGATATTTGATTGCGCTAAAAACTTTTACCAATCGTTTTTAGGCTACATTTATAAGTGTAACGGAAATCACATTCTCGCCCAATTCGTGAATACACGAATAATTTTAACCACACAACGTCACCTAATCAATCATGCAGAGGAAATGAAATGGACATTGGACAAGAACACAGAAAAGAAATCAAACACAAATCATACACAACCAATATTAATTGTTGTTGATTTTATTCCAGACACTGATTTGATCCATTCATTGTTTTTAATGTATTATTGTGTAATAAGAAAATATAACATTAAAGTTGAACAAAATGTTGTTCCTGTCCATATAAAATCATAACGCAAAAATATTAAAAATAAAATGTACACAAAGTTTGACAGCCAGAATCGAAAATATTCTTGTTTTTTTTTGTGATAAATGAGTGCGTTTAATGGCAAAACCTGATAAAAAATATCATGATATTTTTTATCATTTTTGCCCGACTGAACACTAGGATTGTCGACATATTTTATACATTCTCTACATTGTCGACAACATTTTTTAATTTGCTACATACATTGTCTACACATGTACAATAATAATTAAATAAGCAGAGTAGAAAATGCGGCAAATCACTGCTGAAAACCCTTTATCGATGCACCAAAGACCACTACATCCACTACATACTCGTTAGCAGTATCGGGACATGTTGGAAAACTTTCTTTAACCCGAGGTGGATCAATTGGGCCTACAGAACATTTGGTTTCAACAAGTCGGTGTCCCATCATACATATAGATCGTCCTATTCGATCAAACTTTTGCAAAAAAAAAATCCCGGTCGAATAATGTCAAAAGTTGAGAGGCCCCCACGATCCCTTGATTTAACCCATCCCGATTTTTTCCTATAAAGGTCCTTGAAGGGAAAGGTGTTCACGCATAAACCCGTCAAAATCTCAATGCTTAAGGACGCTATTTGCTGAAATTACACGAAGATTGCGAGGATGTTATTAAAAATGTGCTTAAAAGAGCTCGTGTATGTGCTACAGCCGGAGGCTACCACTTGACCGACATGATCTTCCATACATAATTATAAACACCATATAATTATTCAATAAAATTTAGATTATAAAATTGTATTACATTTAAAAGTTATTAAAAAAATAACAACCTGGAATATAGAATGCACACTTTTTGATCAAATTAGTGTCACTTGTGGTCCATGATCGATTAGTGCGAAATACGAAATACGTGTGGTTCTGCTCCAGAGGTGGAACCGTGGCCAGGATTTTGTCATCATTGTCGACGTATTCGTTGTATGGCGCCTTTGCATTCGCTATATTCTCTTTTCCATACACAGCTCTGATTTTCTGTCCTCCTCGTCCTTGGGATAATTTGTTTCCATTTGAATTATTTTACCACCGGTTTCGTCTTGGTTTTGGAGTAAGCTTAAAATTTTGTTGTAGTTTTTATGTAGTACAGGCATGTTTAGTTTATTGTCGTTTCCCGTTGTTTTAGTAGCTCGATGGACTATGTACAATCTCTATATGTAAAATTCTGCCGCGAGAACAGTTGCTGATACTGACATCGATTGTGCTGGTCCAATCCAACTAAGGACACGATGGAGGAAGGGGCTAAAATGCATGTAAGGGCTACACAGAAATTTTTGTATGCATGGTGACAAAAGCCATACACATTATGATAGTGAGCTCATAAACAACAGAGACTTTCATTGTAGCATACTACAATTTAAGTACATTTTGGGAGGAATTATTTACCTAAAAAATTGGCCACTCAGGATTGAAAACGGTATGTGCTGAACTTTCTAGCTTAAACTGCAACCCCATTGCTAAACAACTCAATGGCAGTACAACAACTTAATGTGGGGCAGTAAATTGCTATTTGAAAGGTACAAAGAGCAAAGGAAAGGTAAGCAAAGGCCTCATCGTAGAGGATATGTCAGCGCGAGGCTCAAGATTAAGAAGCACACTTTGAGAAAATCAACCACAACGGAAACCATCTCTTAGCAATTAGCGCTCATTAAAAAACCAAACGACCGTAATCGATAATACCATGAAACTGGTGAAACCTAATTCCGAGCTCACAGCTTCAGCAAAAAATAACTTGATCATTAGAGAGGGATCACCTGCAGGAATATCGCACCTACGAAGACCGAACGCGAGCAGTATTAATTAATAAGCATACTCGAATCTGCAATGATTTTGAAGGAACTCGAGGTTACAGGACAAAGCCTAATCAACGTAGTTTACCAGTTTAACCAAAAATACCTGCACTCATTCGTATTGACGCAGGGTCAATTAGAAGGAGAATTACTAATAATTTGTTCACATGTGATAACCTCAGCATGTGATAACGATTACAGGACATAACAATCAAGATGTGCCCAGCATCTATGTCAAAGCATGGCAGAGGCGGATTATTCAAAACAACATAATAAAAGAGGTTACCATTCCATTATCGTTCGCATGGGGCTACACGTAGTAGGCCGTTGTCGCAATCCTGAACATTAATCACAGTAGTTCACAATTTCAAATAGTCACCACAAATTACTATGTTTCAATGGACCACCAACGCGAGTATTTCACGTTATTATCAGAAAATGATGTCAGAGTACAGATTTGCATAAAATTAATATTGTTGTTGATTGATGTAAATAATAATTAAATTTTATATTCACATCTAGTGTGCTGATGGAACATCAGAGAATGTTCAACTCTCAAGTCACGTTTTTCGAACTAAATACGTACACAGGTGGTGCCAAATTTTCCAGCCTATGCAATTTCTATGCAAAGTCTCATCAACTATGCGCACAGAACAGAAAACACTAACACCGAAGCTCTATTGACAACGTTAAACACGACCAACTTGGAGGATCAGGTAGAAACTCTAACGGGCAAAAAAGCCCTGCCTTCAGATGATGGTATTCACCATATTCATCACTACAGCACGATACGCAGAAGAACCATTGACAGCCACGAACCACTCTCATCACTACCAATGCTGAGAGTGAGTCCTGCATTATGTTAACGTCAAAAAAAGAAAATTTTTTAAGTGCTGTTTCTAACCTTACGTTTTATTATTTACAGTACATTCAACAAGAGCGTGTACGGCATAACTGTACTTAAAACTATAGAAACAAATATGGGCGGGGCTTAAACCTCAACCAGTCAAACTTAAGAGCTTAAGTTGTACTCCGTTTTGGGCCACTTAGGAGAGCGGTACGACCACCAAAACTTTAGAGTTCAGTTGTTTATTTGTGACGAGAAGCCTATAAAATTTTGGTGATTGTAGCACTAACCGAAGTGGTGCAATCGGCGTGTAACTTAAGCTCTTAAGTCTGACTGGGTGAGGCATTACATCGGTTTTCTGTTGATTTCAAACTTAAACCAACCTTAGTTTAACTGCAACTGTTTAGACGATAACAAACATGAAAGAAATGAGTGCGATTTATGAAAAACGATCTGAAGCGGTGTTTTTAAGGGCAACCCGAAAATTATGCGGTAACATAATTTAACACAATCATAAAAGTGTGGCAAACAATTGATAGAAATGAATTCAGAGAAGAATAATTGTAATACAAACAATTTTACTCGGAAACAATTCTACACTGAACAATTCATCGAAAAATCAAATGTTGACTTAAAAAAAATGCATAATATTTCTTAGAGCAGTCCCTAAACCGAAATTTATATTTGTATCCAGATTGTGTAACACCACAACTAACGCCGATGTTATATCACATGTTAATTCTGTATTGAATCGGCATAACATCCAGGGACAAAGAATCAAATGTAAAAATATATCCCGGTTCAATGGACAAGTTGCTTCGTTTAAATTAATGATCCCTGAAGCTGTATTTGATACGTTGCTCTCCCCTGAATCATGGCCCGAAACAACTTTTCTTAAAGAATTTGTCGACTTCCGAATTAATAATAATAACATAGCAGAGCCAAAAAACTTAAAAGCTTGTCCCGCTACTACCAGAATGTAAGGGGACTTAGAACCAAATCTCACGCCGTTTTTTCAGCAGTTCAAAGACTTCCATTTGATATTTTTGCACTCACAGAGACTAACTTGAACAGTGATTTCAACAGTAACGAGTTTTTTTCCTCGGATTTCAACGTCTTCCGCAAAGATGGTTTTTACTGTCCTGACACAAATTCAACAGGCAGAGGGGTTCTTATTGCAGTGCACATCAATTTTGATAGTACAATTGTTACCATTCCCAACACTGCTAATATCGAGTTAATATGCGTCAAAATAAAGAATAATAAAAGTAATGTTTTTATTTTATGTTGCTATATTCGCCCACTTAGCCAGGTCGTAACCTATCAACTTCTTACTAACGCTGTTGACTTCATCTTTGACCTGATGGATACTCAAGATGACATCTTTGTCGTGGGTGATTTTAATCTCCCCGGTCTGAAATGGGACTATTCAGACGATAACAGTCATTATGTTGCGTCGAATGTACTAACCACCAAAGAAGCTTTATTTACTGATAATATGTTGAACTCTGGATTATTTCAGATCAGCTTCGTTAAGAACAGTTTGAACAGACAGCTCGATTTGGTATTTTCATCTGGTACCAACAATAGCGTCGATTCGGAAACCAATCTCATCCTTTGTGCCATAGATGTATACCATC
This sequence comes from Nephrotoma appendiculata, assembly GCA_947310385.1. NCBI lineage: Eukaryota > Metazoa > Arthropoda > Insecta > Diptera > Tipulidae > Nephrotoma > Nephrotoma appendiculata. The sequence goes on along the minus strand of OX371225.1, from coordinate 141,141,332 downwards.
CTCCCATTTTAATTACATTTTGTCTGGAGCAAGACAGTTTTAATGTTGAAACTCCGCCATGTTTTAATTTTCGTATGGCCGACTTTGTGAAACTTAATGATTTGTTGTCAAATATCAACTTTGACGCCATTTTGAGTGATAATAATGACATAGAAACACAAACTGTAAATTTTTATTCTGTAGTTTTTGATTGCTTTGAACAATCCATTCCGTATACTCGCAAAAAAACTGTATTGCCATCACCTCCTTGGTATAATAGCGAATTACGAGCATTACGCAACCGTAGAAACAAACTTTGGCATAGATTTCTAAGAACTAAATCGGACTCTGATCACTCTAACTATTTTATTAGTTATAATGATTTCAGTAGTTTATCGGACGAACTTTACGGGAATTACATCAGACTCATGCAGTCCAATCTTATAGCCGATCCTAGGAGTTTCTGGCGGTTTGTTAATTTGAAAACAAAATCCGACGGATACCCTTCCACTCTGAATTAGAAAGATCATTCCTCTAATGATCCTCAAATCATAACAAATCATTTTGCTAACTTTTTCAGTCTGGCTTTTGCAAACAGTGATTTTGAACCCGATGAAGATTACTTCATACACATGAATAACTGTGTTCAAACAACACTAACTTCGGTTCAAATCGATTACGAATCCATGGTACAAAAGATTTCCAAACTTAAAGATGATTTTTCACCTGGTCCTGACGGTCTACCATCCATCGTCCTAAAAAACTGCAGTAATATTCTTGCTCAGCCGCTGACGGCACTTTTCCAAAAGTCGCTTTCACTTGGAATTTTCCCATCTATTTCGAAAAGTTCCTTTATAGTTCCGATCCATAAGAACGGCTCCAAATCAGACATTTGTAATTACAGGCCGATTGCAAAGTTATCTTGTATTCCCAAGCTGTTCGAAAGTATTATATACGATTCATTGTACTTTTATTGTAAACCGTTGTTTTCCGACAATCAGCATGGTTTTCTCAAAGCTCGCTCCACGACCACAAACCTTGTGGAATTCACTTCACAAACATTAAATATGATTGAAGCAGGGAATGAGGTCGATGTTATCTTGACCGATTTCAGCAAGGCGTTTGACAGGATTTCCCATAAAGTTATTTTGTTTAAGCTCAGGGCTCTTGGATTTCCCCCACAATTTCTCCGTTGGGTGGGCTCTTATCTTAAAGACCGTATTTATCAAGTTCTGTTTAGGACATCAGTATCAGCTCATTTTTCAGCAACATCTGGAGTGCCCCAAGGCAGCCATCTGGGGCCGATTTTTTTCATTCTGTCTATTAACGACGTTGCATGTTTAATTAAAAATTCAACTATATCTATATACGCCGATGACATGAAGATTTACAAACAGATTTCAAACACCACCACCGATAGGATCCTATTACAATTCGACCTCAATACATTTTCCGTATGGTGTGTAAAGAACAACCTTGAGCTGAATGTGGGTAAATGCCAGACGGTCACCTACTCTCGGAAGCGTGCACAGTCCATTTCTCGTGACTATTATATTAACAACGATACCGTTACCAGAGTTAGTTCTGTTCGTGATCTGGGGGTCGTTTGTGACAGCGAATTGAACTTCAGAAATCACGTAGATCGCATTGTCAATCAAGGTAACGCTGCGCTCGGTTTCATTAAGCGTTGGTCGAAAGAATTCGACGATCCTTATGTTACGAAGGCTCTCTATTTAACATTCGTTCGTCCCCTGCTCGAGTATGCTTGCCAGGTGTGGTCGCCTTATCATGTAGTTCACATAAAAAGGATTGAAGCAGTTCAGCGTAGATTTCTTCGCTTTGCTTTACGCGGGCTACCGTGGGTGGACATGTTTCACCTACCTCCATACCTAGATCGCCTCAAGCTAATTGATTTACAACCACTTCGTAGGCGCAGGGTTGTTGCAGACGTGGTTTTTTATTCATCAATTGCTAACCGGCAGTACCGACTCTCCTTTCCTTTTAGGAAAAATCAATCTAAATTTTAATTCACGAGCCTTGAGATCGGTACCTATGTTTCGAATCGACCATCATAGGACTGACTATGGTAAAAATGAACCTGTATCTAGGATGCTTCACGAGGCTAACCAATACTCCCACTTCATTGATTTTAATATGACGAAACGCACTTTAAAACAACTTTTTTATTTAACTTGACTGGTTTGTCCTTTAATATTTTATAACTTTTATAACATTTTGTTTTGTTACATTTTATTTTGTTTTATTTATCAAATTTTATGAAATTTTATCAGTTGACTGCTATATTTTTCAATTTTAATCTGCTTGTACTAAGCAGACTCAACCTCTGTTCTCCTTCCGTCCGCGACGGGTATCGTTTTGCTTAGCTGTTCACCTAGTTTGCCTCTTAATAATCAGATTTGATTTTAATACTAATATAGATTTTCCCGCTTGCTACTTTTCTTTAATTTCACAGGTTAAGCAGTTCGATATCCATGTTTATAATCACTGGAATTATACTCAAAAAAATAATAATAATACAGCTGGAGACTCCCCGCGCGCGGTTGGGAGGGGTAATAGGTCGTTGGGAATTATTATTATTATTTATTATTATAATATCAAAATACATAATATCAAAATACGAACAAATGTTTAATTTTTATAAAAAATTTGATATTAGGATTGTATCTTAACAGTTTTTCTACAGTACAAGTAATTTTTCCGGGAAAATTTGCCATTTTTCTATTAAAATTTTGAATTTTTTTCAATTTTTTTACTTAGTTTAAAATAAAATTTGACACTTGAAGAATTGTATAAATTCTGGAAAATTGGGGGTTTAGAGGCACCGCCCCCATCCTCTAAGGTATACAATGAATTTAAATTACACTAAAATTTTTTTTATATATTTTCCAAAGTTGACAAATGTTAATTTGTGACACTATCAGAAGAAGCGATAAGAGCGAGAAAAAACTCTTTGATCTGTGTCTGCATGGTTGACGAAGTAATTATTATTAATAAAAATAAAATAAAAAATATTGAAAAAATAAAAAAGTGAAAAAATTTCCGAAAAATCGAAAAATATTCCGAGGAAATTTAATTTTCCCCTCCTAAAAACTGATAGTAACTTTACAGAGGAAAATTTTGTTTCGATGAATTGTGTTTTCGATGAATTGTATTTTGCAAAACTGTTTTCACGCACATTTGGTTATTGTAAAATTATAGTTTTCATATTTGTTTTTCGATGAATTGTTTATCGCATAATTGTTTGTCGCAGTATTTTCGGGAAATCATATCTTATTACAATGCACAACTGTCCGTAGCTTTTTTCAACTCGAGAAGGGTCATACGTAGAAAGTTGAAATTTGGCGTGCTTTTATGGCTCGGTGAGAAAAATTCATAGCCCTTGGAATTACACCGATAGGTTCTTCCTGGGCTGAGCTGTGGCGGATCAAAGTTTCAGAAACTTGCCATTGAAAACACATGGGATTCAAAAAATGATATTTTTATATTTTGCAACATAATAATACTACTTATTACAATGTTTAGAGATATATTTCTTTATATCGCATATTTTTTGTTTTCTTTTTTTTTTAATTTTATTTAACTGTAACTTTTATTTAATCTTTAAATTGTATTTAACTATGTCAAATGATTGATATTTTATCGTCATTCAATCTTTGCCATCGATCTTTTATTTCTAATCAAATCATAAATTTATAAAGAAGATTATGTCAGTATTATTATAGTCCCCTTTTATTGTAATTATCGAATATATTCCTATTTGGATTGTCTAATTTTATTTGTTCGTGTTCTAGTAATTGTTTTATGTAATTTATTTCGTCGTTAGGTAATAAATGTTGAGAAACGATTTGATGTCTGGATAAATGTATAATGTCTCGAATCTCTCTTAAATGATTAACTAATCCGTCTATGATATGGTCAATTTCGAAGAAATGTTGGTCGAGTAATACAATTATCATCGCCTTTTCTGTTTTATTAATGGCATAATTTAATTCGAATTCTAAATGCCTAATATTATCTTTCGTGTATTTTTGAATATCGTATATGCGATTAATCATTCCTTCATTTAAATGTATCTGATCGTTAATTTGGTTAATTAATTTTCCTTGATTACTGTGGAGGTCATGCAAAGCGGAACTAATTTCCTTTAAGTCATTATTATCGATATTCCCGGTTATATCCTTGATAAGGGAACCGAGTCCTTTGATTAAATCTCTTTTAGCTCTGGTGGGTTTAATATTTATTAATGCGTTTTGTAAGTTCTTTATTTTTTGCTTTGTTGTTAATAATCTATTATTTAATATAAACTAGAGACTAGGTTTCTGGAGTACGTCTTCTAATGACTTTACTTGTTGTTCGTAAACTTCAATATTATTCTCGTATTTATTTAGATGGATTACGTGCAGACATTTTTTGCAACCACTGATTAGCTGTTTTGGAGTTTCTGTTAATTCGTATTGAATTTGGGGTGGTTGGCTATCATACTTTACTTTAAGACAGATTTCGACAGGTTTCACATCTGATGATGTGCTGTTGAATCATTTCGTTTTGATGTGGAAAATAGTATAGTCGTTTGATTTGTTCATGGTTTTCTGTTATTCCACGATCATTTCCTAAATTGTGTTGATTTTGAATAATTTCTAATTTTTTCTGAGACTCTCTAATGTCCTCTAATAGTCCCTGAAATCTGACGAACATGGTTTGTGTAGAATTTCTTGTACCGTGTGAAGTTGTATATAAGCTTTAATAAGATGAGTGAATGTTTCGTCATTACAATAAATGAAAGTTAGATCTAATTTACGTTGAGTAGAATTTCGAAGCCACCTTTAGAAGTAGTCTAATTTAGTAGTTTGTGGGTTATATTTTATTGTTTGTCTAATTTTTTTCTTTAAACAAGGTGTTTGCTGTTATTATGACTTGAGGAATATTTGGGTTAGCGATTATTACCAATTGTTTTTTAAAGTTAATTGGTTTAACTGAAACAGGAATTGGATTATTTTGATTGTCAGTCGCTCCTATCGTTTCTTCAAGAAGCTTTCAAAGTTATTATTATTGATTTGGGTAAGTCCAGAGTGACTTTCAGTTGTTGCATCAACTCTAGTCCTAATAATCCGTCAAAGTAGTCGTGAAATTTGGTGCCAATGAAGTATGTCCTAACTTTGTCCTAGATGACGTCATTATATTAAGTACAATTTTGGGACAAACTTCATTCGCCTATATAAGGTAATGAAGTTTTTCCTAAAATTGTACTACTTTTATAATTATTGTCAATGTATTGGTAGAGATGTATCATGACAAACCAAACATTTAGGCGAAATTATTCTATAGGAATGTAATAAGAATAATATATAATTTTGTTAATAACAATTATTGTTTAACCGTTTGAGTCCCAAGCAACACGATCGCGCTGTTGAGATTTTATGCCGAGAAAACCCAAAAAAGGGAATTGTAACAAAACGAAAACCAAATTTTTACGAATGTTAACTTTGTTGTTTTGCATTAATATCAACGATTGTGTATGATATTCATATTGTGAAAACAAATTGCTATTTAAAATTATTAATCTAATTTTAATTTTATATTTTCTTTGAAATTAATTAACAATTTTTCTGTTGTAACTTATCCCTTTTTCAACCAAGAAAACAAAAAAAATTCTCAGTTTTAGTCCAACCCACACAAATGTGTGAGTAAAAAACCATAGTATGTAATGGCGTTGTTGATAAAAAATTTCGCTTTATTTGTAGTAAAACCTAATACAATTGTATGTAACGATATAGTGTTTTTTTCGGACGAAAATAAGTTAAAAAGGAATTCACAAATGTGGAAGTTGGTTCAAAAAACATACAAAACTAAATTTTTGACATGGTACTTTTGCCCCACCCGCACAATTGTGTTAGTAAAACACTAAAGGGTTATTACACACAACTTTATATAATAATGAGAAAAAAAAACGTAAATTTTTTTCATAAATATTTCTAAGGTTGCTGCCCAACTAACATTTTGCCTTATAAATTGTCTTTTAAGAATATTTTTCACTTAAAAGAGCCCTAGAATAACATTCTCCAAGAATGTTTAAACTGAATACTTATTAGCTTCTTGTCAAAGAAATGTCGATTTATAATTTATATTATATTCTTACATGTCATTTTTACACCTTGACAGATTCTGTTGTAATGCTGTTTCTTACACCTCACTTAGTATACTCTTATGGTTTTTAGTGGAAAAGTTTTCTTAGCCAAGACATATTTAGTCTTACAGAGCTCCTAATTTCTTTCTTTATGAGTGTTCTGTAGGATTTCTATTGAACAAGAGTTTTGTAAGATTAAACATAAACAAATTTTTATAGAGAACGCTATAAGATTCCATTATGTTTAAATTCTTTAAAAAGAGCCTTTAAAGTGTGTTTCTTTTAGAAAATATGACATTTGTTTGAGTACCGCAGAAAACAAAACTTAGTGATCGACGTAACTCTAAAACTAATTAATGTTAAAAATCGAGTATTAGATATATTACTGTTTAATTCAGTTTTTTTATTTAAAATAATATAGTAAATATGTCTCTAAATATAAGCCAGTGGCAAAATATTCTCTTAATAATATTCTTGGATAAGTTCCCTTTAAGAAAAACTCATACCTCTCCCTTATTACATACTTACTTTATTTTTACATATTATAAAGATAAAAATATTCTTTAAATACTCTTAGATGTTTTGTATAAGAAAAACTCATACTTTTCCCTTATTAGATATTTACTATATTCTTTCATAAGAAAACAATTAAAAATATTATTTTAGGTGACATTTCTATCAGTGGCGGGCTCAGGGTAAACTCATTTAACTATTTGATGACAAAGTATACAAATACATAGTATAGCAACAGTATAACCGAGTTGTTGTATCAGGTGAATCAGGCCAAGTCCAGGAAATGGTGTAGAATTCTTTGCATATTTTGCTGATTAATTTATATTTATTTCTTCAGTTTTACCGAAGTATATAAACTCAAGCCGACCCTGGAAACTAATTTAAACGTTTTCTTATAAGTCACTTATAAGGTATTTCACATAGAACGTCATTTCGTCCATATTGGTTTAGGAATTTCCATTATGAAAAAAGCATCCATTTTCTAATTTTTTAGAAAAGTTTTTTTCAAATGGAATATGTTGGTATATTTTGGCAATTTTAGGAATTTAGTAAGTGATTTTATAGAGTTTCCTCTCATAACAAGTGCTATATACTATTTTAATTAGTCCATTTTATGATATTTGTTTTTTTTATAATTTTTATTTTTTTAAATAATAATAATTCTTTGTTTTATTATTCGAATTTTTAAGAGCGCAAAAAAATTAGATCAGGTAGCTATTATATTTAATTGAAAAATTTGAATTCGCAGCTAAATTCTATGATAATTTCAATGTAAATTTTAATTATATAAAAAGCAATTAGTTTTTCAAGCATTATCTGTTTTAATTTAATTTATCTGTTTTAATTGTCAATGATAATACCAAGTTTGTTATAAAACTGAATTAAGAATCATTAAAGTTGTAAAATCCTATAACATAATTTTCAAAGATTATAACGATGAATTATATAAAAAGGAATACAACGTAAGTCTTAAAACGCTTTTACATAAGAATGTATATTCTGATAAATACCTCACGAAAGACTACTGTACGACTATTCTTATAACTTATATCATTCTTTCTCAAGAAAGATGAGCCTTATATGATACTTATATACACCTTACACGTCACTTATTTTAACCTTATATGCTCAAAAAGTTCGCCAGAAGACTCTTAAAAGTTTAATATAAGATGCATTTTAACTCTTATATGATGCTTATAAATTTCAAAATTGTTAGTTGGGTGTAACTCGTTTTTCTTTTAATCTATATATATAAAACAAAGTCGGGTTAGTTACACCATTTATAACTGAAGAACGGCTGGACCGATTTTTTTATCTTTGTTTTGTTGGATTTGACTCCGTTCCGAATAGCATAATAACTATTAAAACATTGGAAAAATTCACCAAAAAAAAAAATTATCAAAAAAATTAATTTTCTCATATATTTAGTACATTTTGTTTTTTTTATTTTGTTCGTCTCAATACAGTGGTGGTTTAGGAAAAAAGAAAAGTCGGAAAAACTCAAAAGGGAAGCCCAAAAAATCTAATAAAAAAAAACCTTTTTTTATATGAATTTTGTAGGTGTAGTTTGTATGTGACGAGTGGTGCAGTGGTTAAAGCTTCGGCGCTTGGACCGCAAGGTACTAGATACGAATCCGACTGGAGGCTGCATGCACATTTCTATTTTATTTTTTATCCAATTTTTTTTATTTTATCTACTTAGCTATATAATTCTTGATGGAAATGTAGGATTATTTTTCTTCGATGCGCCCAGTGGAACTGGGAAGGCATTCCTCATATCATTGATTTTGACCACTGTTCGTGCGAGATCCAATATTGCTGTAGCAGTTAAAATTGTCGTTAGATCTTCAAACGGCTGAAAACCCGACTTGCAACATTGCGAAACATTCAGCAATGGCGAAAGTTTTGGTAGCAAGTAAAATCATCATCGATTATGAATGTACAATGGCGCACAAATGCGCATTTGAAGCATTCAATCGAAATATGAAAGATCTACGCAATGACTCAAGATGTTTTGGAGGCGCAATGATTTAACTGTCCGGCAATTTCCGTCAAAAAATACCAGTGATTCCAAGATTGGCCGCTGTCGATGAAATAAACGCTTGCCTCAAATCATCGACTCTGCGTGGCGCTATGTGATGAAACTTCAGCTGGCGACAAACATGCGAGTTGCATTGTTAAACCAGAGACAACTTAACAGAGATATTTCATTCTATGTCATTCTATTTCATTCTATTCTAAAAATTTAAACTGCGAGTTCATTACGTATACGCAGTTTAACGAAAAATGACAGATACAACGATGACATTGGAATTGTCAGAAGTATATTTTGTTTTCATTTTTTAGCTCGAACGAAAAATTTAATTTGATTGTCTGTGGTTAAACGATCCATCTGCCGAAGATTTCTCCAAGCAATTGCTGACTATCAGTAATGGCCGTGTTCCGGTTGACGAATCGAACAGATTGATTTCGTTTCCTCAGAACTTTTGCAATTTTGTCTCAACGAAGGACGAGCTCATCAACAAAGTGTTCCCGAACAATATTACTAACCACCATAATCACAATTGGGTGAGTGAACGAGTAATTCTTGCGGCAAAGAACAAAGATGTGGATCACTTAAATTTCACAATTCAAAATCTAATCGTCGGTCCACTTCATTCCTTCAAATCTATCGATTGTGTGACAAACAAAGACGAATCGACCAACTGTCCAACTGAATTTTTAAACTCATTGGATCTGGCTGGCTTGCCACCGCACAATTTACAACTGAAAGTTGGTGTGTTGCCGGTAATCATCATGCTACGAAACCTGAATCAACCAAAACTATATAACGGAACGCGTTTTATTTTGAGAAATCTCAAGGAAAGTTCAAAGGTGAGGAAGTTCTCATTCCGAGAATTCTGATGATCCCAACCGATATGCCATTCGAGTTTAAACGAATTCAATTTCCGATTCGTCTTGCATTCGCCATGACGATCAACAAATCACAAGGCCCATCCTTGAGTGTTTGTGGCCTGAATCTAGAAAATGAATGTTTCTCTCACGGCCAATTGTACATAGCATGTTCACGTGTCGGCAAACCATGCGCTTTGTTCGTTCTCGCACCTGACAATAAAACAAAAAATGTCGTATATCACAAGATGTTTTACTGAAGGGAATCGACCCTATTGCAACCTACTCAAGAAATAGTTTAAAAAAAAGTAGTGCAACAATGCTACGCGAATAATTTCGAATCAATTAAATAAAACGAAAGCCTTGCTGCCACGTGAATTACATTCATTTCAATGTAATTAAAACATATTTCATTTTGATTGAATTTAATTAATTTGGAGTATTCATTTTATCCGCCCTGGAGGTCTCGGGTTGAATTCCCGGTAGTGACAAGGAAAAAATTGGACGGCTGGTTTAGGATCAATGAATTAATCACTCATTAGTCATTATCCGAAATGAAAATATGATTATTAAACCTCATTTAAGGCGGCCAAATCTCTTGATGGGATATAGTGCCAGAGAGAGAGATAGAGAGAGAGAGAGAGAGAGAGAGAGAGAGAGAGAGAGAGAGAGAAATTCATTTAATCTTAATAAAAAAACTCAATTTAATTAAGCTATAATAACTTTAAACAACATTTATTGATTTTGAAGCGGTACGAAGTTCGCCGGGTCAGCTAGTATTCAATAAAATGAAGGAACGCACAATAACGAACTTAAACTATTTTTAACAAATAACAAAATTTTTAATATGTATAAAAAATACAATAAACCTTGATTTAACGGACTAATTGGGGAGTCCGTTAAATCCGAAAATGTTCAAATTTGATCGACTATGGATTTTGCACTTCTTCTGGAATATGGCCACCTAGCACAGTGCTCGTTTATCTCTTAAACGATTATGAAGGGATTTTTTTTGTTGGATCAAAATGAGATACAAAAATAGTTTTTTGAAGAAGTTCTGGAATATGACAATCTGAAAAGGAACTCAACCATTTCTTATCTGATTATGTTGGGATTGGGTGAGTTGGATGAAAATGGGATTATTAAATGATTTTTGGAAAAAGTTCTGGAATTTGGCCATCTGGAGCGGAGGTCGTTCAATTTTAGACTTATCATGATGGGACTGGATTTGTTGGATTGAAATGGGATTTTTAAATGGTTTTTGGAAGAAGTTCTGGAATATGGCCACCAAAGACAGAACTCAACCAATTATAGAAGCATTATGGTGGGATTGGGTATGTTGGATTGAAATTGGATTATTAAATGATTTTTGAAAGAAGTTCTGGAATATAGCCACCTGGGAAGAACTCAACCAATTTTAGACTGATTATGATGGGACTGGGTTTGTTAGATTGAAATTGAACTATTAAATGATTTTTGGAAGAAGTTCTGGAATATGGCCACCTGGGACAGAACTCGATCAATTCTTAACGGATTATGATGGGGTTGGGTATGTTGGGTTGAAATGGGGATCTTAAATTATTTTTGAAAAAATTCTGGAATATGACCACCTGGATCAGAACTCAACCAATTATAGACTGATTATGAAGGGACTGGGTTTGTTGGATTGAAATGGGATTATTAAATGGTTTTTGAAAGAAGTTCTGGAATATGGCCACCTGGGACGAAATTCGACCAATTCTAGACTGATTATAATGGGATTGGGTATGTTGGATTGAAATTAAATTATTAAATTATTTTTGAAAGAAGTTCTGGAATATCGCCACCTGGGATGGAACTCGATCAATTCTTAACGGATTATGTTGGGATTGGGTATGTTAGATGGAAATGGGATTATTAAATGATTTTTGGAAGAAGTTCTGGAATATCGCCACCTGGGACGGAACTCGATCAATTCTTAACGGATTATGATGGAATTGGGTATGTTGGATGGAAATGGGATTATTAAATGATTTTTGGAAGAAGTTCTGGAATATCGTCACCTAGGGCAGAACTCAACCAATTATAAACTGACTATGAAGAGACTGCGTTGGTTGGATTGAAATGGGATTATTAAATGATTTTTGGAAGAAGTTCTGGAATATGGTCACCTGGGACGTAACTCGATCAATTCTTCACGGATTATGATTTGATTACTTTGTTAGATGGAAATGGGATTATTAATTTATTTTTGGAAGAAGTTCTGGAATATAGCCATCTGGGGCGGAACTACTTTTATATGTTTTGTTTTAAATGTATTGCCCTAATTTCATCATCCTATCTAGGATCCGTGATATCCCGAAATACTCTTTCTTTGTTGAACTGAAAGAAGAAGAGTTTTTAGTATTGAAGTTGTTTTGGAGATCTACGATTAAGCGAATGATAAATTTTGTGAAAAATATAGTTTGGCAACCATTGCACAGACAGCAAAACCTGTTCATGGTAGGAGAAGACTAGATACCGATAGAGCCACATTTTTATTTTTACATTTACAGTTTTTGCCCGATTCATTTGGCATTACCCAGGAAGCACCACGAGGAGGTATGAATCTTGGTCTTAGCTTCCCTCTTTCTTTTCCTCTCTTCTTCTCCCTTCCTCTTACATACTGTTTTTTGCATTTTTTTTCTTACTTTATTTTACTCTTTCAACGTTTTTTCCCCGCTCCATTCCCAACGACAAAATAAATACAATACTTTTCTTGTTTAACTGCAATATTTGCATTTGCTTTCGATTATTATTTCATTTATTAGATTGCATGTATTATGCATTTTTCTGTTACAACTAGAACAAACTAACGGATTTTCTATTACATTTTCGAAACACATAATACAATTTTCTATCGTCGAAGTTGATTTTTCTATCATCATTTTTCTCAAAAATTGTCGGTATTTGTACATTGCTTTTAAATATTCCACACGTTTGCCTGACGTAATTAATGGAATATTTTTATTATTAGACGTAACATCCACTGCATATGCGACTAAGGCTCCGCAATTATAGTTGTCCCTTTGTAATGGAAGGCTATAGTTTATATCACTTTTAAAAATGGTTTTCTTAACATTCCACAATTGCTGAAGATTATTATAAAAGTATGCCGCTTTTTTCACTAGTTTCTGATCAACTTTACTTGGGTTTAATGGATCGTAGGTTTGAATTGTGCTTTTAATTGTGTTGATCATGATCACAACCCAATGATTTCCATTTTTATGAATTGGAATATAAATTATTCGTTTTCCTCTGCACAATTCAATAAGTTCGTGGTCGTTCAATGATAACATATCTGATTTGTCATTAAAAGCTGCTCTTACTTGGTATTGATCAAGACAATAATCAATATTTTGAGCCAATAAAACATTGCATGCTACAAATATACCATTAGCGGTAAAGTATTCTTTATTGTTGACTGAAGAAAGACAGATGTTGGTCATTCGTACGGGCCGACCAAAATTAAATTCCAGGATATCAAAGCAATCCCCAAGTTTTGTCATCTTCTCAAAATATGCTAAATTTTTCCACTCGAAAAAATCTAATTGTTTAGGTTGAATAATTTTCTGTAGAGCATGTCTACCGGAATATTTAGATTTTTTTCTAGAGCGCTTACCCCACATTTCCTCCAAATGAACGTTGCTAGGATCCTCTTCGTCGTTTTGTTTTCCTATAGGCGTCGATTTTTTAAGTGTATTCGTAGATTCTCGAAATTCCGACCTATTTTGAATTAATGATTCAATTTCTAGAGTATTTCGTAGTAGCACATTTGCTTTTTTTAATTCATCAATAAATCGTCCCAATTTCATATTGGCTTTTCTAATTATATTATTTTTAATAAGGTTAAACCAATTTTCAATGGTGGCATTGTTCGGTCTTAATGGTATATTTTTCTTTTTTAAAATTATTGAAGCCCACAAAGGTAGATATGAAAAATATTTATTTAAACAAAATAAAATAAAATCTCTCGAAAAATACTCATTTTTAATAGAATTTTCTTTTCTATTTTCATATTTTGCTATTTCGGCGGTGACCTGAGAATATATTTTGTGGAATCGTTTGTAATACGGAGATGAAGTATACGTATTTTTTGAGCCTTCTTCTGCTACATTAATTTCATTCGAATTTAGATTCTCTCGACTTATATTTTCTTTTGTAGAATCATGGTAGTTTCCATACGTAAGAAACCTCTCGTACGCGGCTAAAAATAAACCATGCTTGAATTGTGAACAACAAACGGTACACAAAATTTTAAAAAATTCGTCGATGTCTGATAAATTGTCACTATCTGAAACTAAAAAGAACATAACCATGATTAATTCTCTTAGCTCACGTTTACATGTCGGCAATTTTGAATGAATCTGCCGAATAAGAATCGCAGAGAAATGTGAATAACAAATAAATACGCAGGTCAAATCAATAGATACGTGAGTTTCAGTTAAAAATTCATAGGTTTGACGTAAATATGGCAGAATTGTCATGCCGTTCATTACTAAAATGATGCTATTTATAAACACCCATGACCAGTCGCAAACAAAATATTTAGGTAAAAGAATTCTAGGTGTTGCCCGATCAATCTTTTTCTTAAAATCTATGAAAAACTTCGTTATTTCCGCTGCATCATGTTGGGATGTTATTAATTCACTTACAGGAAATGTAGTATTGTGGATACTTATTACACATGCATAATAAAAAATGCGCGAAAAATTATGATGCGGACAGCACTTGGGGCTTCGTATTAAACCTCCAGTGGCATCAACGAACACCGGAAGATGATTATTTAGGAGCTTTAGGTTTTCAGTGCTCATCAGAGTAATTGATAACGGTTCCGTAATAGAATAAATATATTTTTCGTTTGGAGGTTGTGTCCGAAATCGTGAAAAGGCGTTCGATACTTCACAGGCTTTAACAATATCATTCTCTGATAATTTTTCAGAACGTGCCTTTCTTAACACCGATGGCTTAATCATTCGTTGTGTATTACCTACATCTAGCAAATTCTTCTCTACTGCCGTGTTGTTCTCTAAATAAGCTTGGTACGGTAAAACGTGGGTCATTTTAGTTTTAATTTCATCTCGCCATGTTCCTCTGAGTTGAGTAAATTCCTTCCTAGCACCATGCGATTCAATGTCCTCGCCTTTGGTAAATATTTCCATGCAATGTCCTTGAATAAAAAATTTATATTTCTGCTTATGCGTGGAATATTTGCAATTAGCAAACTGGATAATTCTATTATCCCTTTTATTAAAATTCATGCTTCTAAAACTGAATACACAGTTGTTTTTAATTTCAACTAGCGCATTTCGTATACTTTCTCTTAACATTTCTTTTGTCCAGTCCCCGAAAACGTCAATAGAAATATTCATAAGCCCACGAGATATCCATTCATTTGTCGGTGGATTAACAATTACTATGGGACATTCGTTAATATCAATCAAGATTTCAGGTGATGCGTTATTTTAACTGTTTACATTAATTGCTGCTAATGTTACCGGTGTAGTTATGTCATTTGCGGTAAATACTGCCTTAGCTGCGGAAACATTATCGTCGCTATTATTTCCATAATTAGATTCGGTGGTTGGCTCCAGATTAAACGAATTACAACTCACAGGAGAACGTACATCGTAAATTATACTATTAGTAATTTCGTCTCTCGAAATATCATTCGTAGTAATGTCATAGGTAGGTAATATTTCGTTGTGAATTTTTTCAATAACACAAGTATTTTTAATATTTCTGTGCCACGTATTATATATTTGCATTCGGTTCTTGATATTATCCAAAATATTTAATTGTTTACATATGTTGGTCATAATTTCATTTTTATAGCGCGTTCGAGGTATTTCACAGTTCTCTAAACTTCCGCCAAACACTGACTTTAAAACGTTTTTTAAAATCTCAGAATCAATTTTTGCAACATTTTTTTTTCCTGTGAGTGTTGAGCTGGATCCCTTCTTTTGCTTTACAAATTTCATTGCGGCAATTTGACGCTGATTCACGCCCAATATAACTCACAGCTGTATAAGTAAAAAAGGCTCATAAACAACCTTTAGGTTTGCTTGCTAACCTAAAGTTTTACTATATTTAATTCTTTTTATTTATCTTTTAATAATTAATTTTTTTTTTCAGTATAAAATTGTATATTATATAGATCTTCAACTTTCGTTTAACACGAATGTATTAAAACAAATTTTTATTTTTATTCAAAAACTAAAAACACAAATTCACGACACAATCACTATTTTGTGAATCCTTAACAAAAAAAGATTTGTTTATTTTTTTTCACTATGCTAGATAAATGTTCACTGTTATTCACAAAAACAAAAACCAAAAATTCTCAATTATATGTATTAATATAGCTTTTACCATCTAATGTCTTACGGTTGTAATTTGAAATTTTCAAACCAATTTCATTAAACGAATAATAATAATAATAATAAAACTCAAAAAAACTGTCTCTAGTTTTAATTGTCAAAACCTATTACGCTCTCATATTCAAAATATTAAACCCGTTACAAAACTATAAATATAAAATTTAGTGCAGAAAAACATATTTTACGAGAAATTTTCGTATTATATAGATATTAGTTTCAATAAAAGACAAGAAATTAATGCCGATTAATGTAAAACTTAATGCGTAAAATTAAAACCAAAATTAGAAGAGGGCTCAGCGGGTAGATTTTTCATAGTAAATCCCTGAACTTCCAAATTATTCGCATTTTAATCATTTTATCGGTGTATTATCGCATTTTACCGTATCTGGATATCACGGATCCTCGCTAGGAGGATGAAACTAGGCCAATAAATGTAAAACTTAATACTTAAAATTAAAACCAAAATTAGAAGAAGGCTCAGCGGGTAGACTTTTCATAGTAAATCCCTGAACTTCCAAATTATTCGCATTTTAATCATTTTATCGGTGTATTATCGCATTTTACCGTATCTGGATATCACGGATCCTCGCTAGGAGGATGAAGCTAGGCCAATAAATGTAAAACTTAATACTTAAAATTAAAACCAAAATTAGAAGAGGGCTCACCGGGTAGATTTTTCATAGTAAATCCCTGAACTTCCAAATTATTCGCATTTTAATCATTTTATCGGTGTATTATCGCATTTTACCGTATCTGGATATCACGGATCCTCGCTAGGAGGATGAAACTAGGCCAATAAATGTAAAACTTAATACTTAAAATTAAAACCAAAATTAGAAGAGGGCTCAGCGGGTAAACTTTTCATAGTAAATCCCTGAACTTCCAAATTATTCGCATTTTAATCATTTTATCGGTGTATTATTGCATTTTATCGTATCTGGATATCACGGATCCTCGCTAGGAGGATGAAACTAGGCCAATAAATGTAAAACTTAATACTTAAAATTAAAACCAAAATTAGAAGAGGGCTCACCGGGTAGATTTTTCATAGTAAATCCCTGAACTTCCAAATTATTCGCATTTTAATCATTTTATCGGTGTATTATCGCATTTTACCGTATCTGGATATCACGGATCCTCGCTAGGAGGATGAAACTAGGCCAATAAATGTAAAACTTAATACTTAAAATTAAAACCAAAATTAGAAGAGGGCTCAGCGGGTAGACTTTTCATAGTAAATCCCTGAACTTCCAAATTATTCGCATTTTAATCATTTTATCGGTGTATTATCCCATTTTACCGTATCTGGATATCACGGATCCTCGCTAGGAAGATGAAACTAGGCCAATAAATGCAAAACTTAATACTTAAAATTAAAACCAAAATTAGAAGAGGGCTCACCGGGTAGATTTTTCATAGTAAATCCCTGAACTTCCAAATTATTCGCATTTTAATCATTTTATCGGTGTATTATTGCATTTTATCGTATCTGGATATCACGGATCCTTGCTAGGAGGATGAAACTAGGCCAATAAATGTAAAACTTAATACGTAAAATTAAAACCAAAATTAGAAGAGGGCTCACCGGGTAGATTTTTCATAGTAAATCCCTGAACTTCCAAATTATTCGCATTTTAATCATTTTATCGGTGTATTATCGCATTTTACCGTATCTGGATATCACGGATCCTCGCTAGGAGGATGAAACTTGGCCAATAAATGTAAAACTTAATACTTAAAATTAAAACCAAAATTAGAAGAGGGCTCACCGGGTAGATTTTTCATAGTAAATCCCTGAACTTCCAAATTATTCGCATTTTAATCATTTTATCGGTGTATTATTGCATTTTATCGTATCTGGATATCACGGATCCTTGCTAGGAGGATGAAACTAGGCCAATAAATGTAAAACTTAATACTTAAAATTAAAACCAAAATTAGAAGAGGGCTCACCGGGTAGATTTTTCATAGTAAATCCCTGAACTTCCAAATTATTCGCATTTTAATGATTTTATCGGTGTATTATCGCATTTTACCGTATCTGGATATCACGGATCCTCGCTAGGAAGATGAAACTAGGCCAATAAATGTAAAACTTAATACCTAAAATTAAAACCAAAATTAGAAGAGGGCTCACCGGATAGATTTTACATAGTAAATCCCTGAACTTCCAAATTATTCGCATTTTTTCTGTTTTTTCCATATTTTGAATATTTGAATGATATTTTGCTATATTTGAATATTACGGTAGCTTGATTGATAAATTAATTATTAGAGTTTTATTATAATTTTTTTTTGTCTCATATTTATAGAGAATATTGACTACACTAATTTAAATGTTATTAGGTATAATATTTTAATGTGTGCGCCTGAATGTTTACATAATAATTTGTTTTACTAATACAGTTACAATTAAACAAAATCTAGTACAATTTAGGACAAACTTCAAAGTCGTGAAATTTGAATAATATGAATTCGATAGGCTCTCTAGTCTTGCACTCTATTATAGTGCGTTCATGACATAGTGAGTTATAGTTCAGAAAAAATACCATGGTATCACACAAAATGTATTAAAACAACAACAAAGTGAAAACAATTCCAACACGAGTTCAGAACTAGTAGGCGTGGTATAAAGCATTTCAAATAATTTGATTGGTTTTGAGTTCGTTAGCGAGTACATATGGAAATATTTATTTCTGATGTCATGTACGCGACATTAATCCATAAATTTCACATGATTTATTGACAGTTTGTGTATTAAAATGTGTTTTTATATTAATTGGTTTTATTTCTTTCATTCTGGAAGGGTGTACTAAAGAGGGGTTTCACACAGATCCTGTGTCTATTAACAGTTTTATCAATTTTTCTGGGTGACGATTGGTGACTATTGATATTCAGGTATCCGATTCTTGGGGAAAGGCTTTGAGGTGAAAATTTCCGTCTTCGATCTCATGGTCAAGTGAGGGATAATAATTGCACTCGTTCCGTGAAGGTTCACTGTATTCAAGACACTGAGAGATTTCTTGATCTGGGTGATCGATATAAGATGTGTTCATTCCGTAGAAGTTTTAGCTCTTGCTTAGGCGTATATTCAATAGGTTCTTGAACATATAGTATCCTTCATCTGTTAGTTCTTCTACCTTATAAATTTCCTATGATTGGAATCTAGGGAGTCTGCTTTTTTGAATTGATAATTTCTGTTTGAGTATTGGTTTTGCAGAATTTGATTATAGTGTTTATTATTGTAAAAGGTTGGCTGGTATCCATCGGAATTGGATTCTGTGGAAGAATTGCAGCGGGTTTATTATACATTAAATTATTTTGAAAAGCTCGATGGAAATTTGTAAGGGGACGATGGTTATAATATGTGTTATGTTGAGGTCCAATATTGTGTAAACCGGGGTTGCGTAAATATTTTGTTGCTCATAAGAGTCTCGTGATGTGCTTTCTTTAAGTAACCGATGTTTTGCTCCTTCAAGCAATATGAAAAGGCTTTTGGCAGATCCGGTGGTTGCATTGATCGGATCATGGAACCTAATAGTTCTCGCAATCCAGCCAAAAATACGTTTAAGGAACATTTGTTCATATAGAGTTCTCTTTGTTTTGATTATTGTAATATTTTCATCATCAATAATTCTCATCAAATTTTTGACCTAACTTTATGTTTTATTATTTAGTTTGTGTTATTTAAATTTTTTAGATAATACACCGATGTTGTTATTACAAAGCTAAAATTAAATCTAATTTAGTTTTACAAAAATGTGGACATAACAAGTTACAATTAACGTATAAGAAAAATGCTTATCATGCGATTCTCACGAATCACAAATTCAATTTGATAAAAATAAAATCAAAAGTATTTACGTTACAAGATATAGATGCTTATTATGATAATCGCATGAATTGTGAAACCCAAGATATTTGCATTGAATGACTTTAAAATGCATGTTGATCGCCGTGTGCTCTTACAGGTCATTATCATTCTGGTGATGTCATGTAACTTTTTTGTAACGTGCAATTACTTTAACTAACAAAAGCTGACCCAGGAATATTTTAAGGTAAGCTCAACAGGTATATGTATAATTTACTAAAGTAATAATTAGTATAATAGTAGGTTATGGAACCTATATAGTATAAACTTGGTTCTGTATTTCCTGACTTCCGGTGTTCATATAAGTTAAATTTATAAGATCAGCAACATTATTACTGTATTACTGTAGCTCAGCAACTAAATTTTTGGTACTGTAATTTAAGTATAATTTTTAATATAACCAAGAAAACTGAATAAAATAAATTAGAACAACTTAAATTGCCAACCTACGTGTTCTCTTCTATAATTAAAATTATAAAGTTTTACTGTGGTTGGGATTATTCACTATGCCTATATTTTATATATATTTATTTTCATTTATTAAGGAAGAACATCATCGCAGGCACATCTCTAATGGAACAACAAATTTCTTATTTCCAAAGTTAGAATTACAAATTGTGATTGTCATATCCTAACCGTTTTATTATATATTTCACTAGTACATAAACTTACTAACTAATCGAATGATCGAGGTGTCTGTAACCGAGTTGTTCTCCTTATACATAGCAATGAACCTGTTCTATCCTCCTTATGTTATATGTAAAAAAGTGTATAACAAGACCGGTGTCATCAGAACCACAACTTCAGAATTGACTTTACATTCTAATCAATCAACCGATTAATCAATTTCATATGAGCATCTTGGAAGTCGTCTTTTTGCCTAATTGAATTCGATTTTTCAGAAATAATTTTAAAAACTGCACCTTTACAGAATTAAATAAAATTATTTAATTTATCTGTACTCGTCAACTTTAAGGTATATAAAATATTGCTCGTATAGGATTATGTAAATTAAACGCAAAATAATCCGACCGTTAATAAATTTTACATCTCGTTGATTGAAATGTGATATTCAGTAAATCAATCATTTTCCTTCATTTCCAAAACATAATATAAAATTTCCAAACAACAAAAGTAGAAAACCAGAAACTGAAATGAAACAGGGAGATTGAATATTAAAGATAAAGAAATTAATTTCCATTCCCGTGGTGCGTAATATTTAAGGGTGTATAACAGGGTATTATATGTACGTACATGTATGATTGTTTGTATATAAAAGACGAGAGGGTAGTTCATTATCCGAATACGCACATACTTGAATAATATTTCATACGATATAATACGAGTATTATAATTTAATAAATTTATCTGTATTATACCCATCGACAATTTTCACACTTGAAAATTTTATCAATTTATCTCAATTATCAAGTTACTCGAGTAATAATCTAATAACATTTAAATCAGTCATCCAAAAAAAAAAAAAAAAAAATTAAAAACAATAAAATAAAAACGAATTTTCACTAGACCGTATATACAGCACAGTGAAAGTACTTTGAACATGAGAACAATCGAGCAGAGAAGTGGCGCAAATGCCGTCTGTATAATAAAAATGATGAATATACATTTAGAAAAAAAGAAAAATGGAAAACACAATATAAAGTGGTCGTGATAATTAATTTATTTCCATTTAATTTAACACTTTCTATCTGGGAACAATATACGACCAAAATACAAAAAACGAATAGTATAAATTATCGTCCTTTTTGCTGGTCTTGCTCGAGATTAGTATTTTTTTTTTATTCAGTCCTCTATCAATGTATTCCGTGTCTAATCTCCTTTTTTATGAATTTATTGTTTTATTCTCTTCGCTTTCTGTCCCAACTTTGAAGTCAGAATAAATCTTGTTGTATTTTTGTTATTGTTGTTGGTATATAGGAACAAATTATAATAATTTAAGCATTAGTGTTAAGTGATTTTAAATTAGGACTCACTATAACAAGGATTTTGTTTAAATGGAGAAACGCACAAAAAAAATACGAATTAATTAAAATTTGTTAGGATTTTTCGACTAAATTCAGACGAAAAAAGCAAAATAATTTAGAAATGACCATTTAAACTCTAATTAAAATATTTTTATTTAAATATATACATTTCGAAGCGATTTTCATCTTCAGTCGGTTGCGGTATTTACATAATTGAGATTTATTTTGTTTGGTACATGCACGGAAGGAGATGTATTATAATATTATCCCACCGTTTCCTTCCATTAAATACTGGAAAGTTTACGTACATACTCGTAGTTGGGAAACTAGAAAAGCCAAAACACTTGTTATTTTGTAATTATGTATGTATGTACCATTTTTATGAAAAACCACACATTGTTCTGTTAACGTTAACGTAATATGTAAAAAAAAAGAAAAATTATTTCCATCATCCACATTATGGATATTTTATAATCATATACATAGATAGATACAATGGAAAACCATAACTGAAAAATGCTGAAAATCAATAAATCCATGTTACTAGTACACATATTTTATTTTTATGTATGTACTGTGTGTTTGTTATGTTCACATTTCTCGTCAACGACATAATCAGAATTTTATCAGTATACACAATAAGCGGTGTGTATGAATGTGTGTCTGTATGTATATAGAAAAGAGGATAACAATATTATCGCGTCAATATTTGTGTTTGACGAAGCGAATTAATATGAACCTAAAACTAACAACCATTGAACCATATTTCTATTCATTAATTTTGTAGATAGAAAATGCTATTATTATTACAATCTATTCTGGTCTTGGTTTTTCCGCCACCCTCCCTCCCGTAAATATATCATGTTTAACATGCTATAATTTTAGCCTCAATTTCTCACTCCACATATCCTTATTAATTTATCGTCATCAAAATAATTATCATCACTCATATAAAACCAATAACCAAACATCATTACCACACTAACAGAAATTTTTGGTTTTGGTTCTACAAAATTTTCCTTACCTATAGTAAAGATGTAGGTTAAAGAAGAGTTTGTATTACAGAAGCTTCGTAATTTGTGTATCCATATCATTTAACTGGGCTATTTACTCGGATTTCTTTTCCTTTTTTTTATTATTATTTATTACAACTGATTTACAAATCATCTAGTAATTCATCTTTCAAAATTTATATTCTTGTTTGGAGGGTTGTATCCCTTTGGCTAGTCTCTTTTACAATTTTATTTATCCTTTTAGTCGATTCTGATTGGATGTAGTAGATCAAGTGGTTTCTTCCTTCGCTGGAAGTATCTCACTATTTTGGTGGTGTGGTTGTCATTTCCTATGTATCATAGTGCATTAACAATTCCACGTAGGTCTTTGATTTGGAATGACTGGATGATATTAACATTGGTTTTATTTGTAGAGCTGAATACCCAGAGCTGAATACCGTAAAGGCCATATAGGTTTTAGGATTTGCCGGTATAGTAGAAAATTCACCTTTCTCTATTTGATGCTTAATTCTTCTATTTTCTTTTTCACATGCTCTTTCCATTTTAGTTTCAGGTCTAGAGTCATGCTTATGATGTTTTACTGTGTTTGCATAGGGAACTAGCTGAGAGTTCAGTTCTACTGATATCCAGTTGACTTTTTTGTTGGTAAATTTTAAGCACACAGATTTTATTTCATTAAGTTTTATTCGTCATCTCTTCGTCCAGGTGCTGACAAAATTAGTAGCTCTTTGCAATTTGGTTGTGGATTCTTCTATGCTATTAGCGATTATTAAGTTACTAGCTATGCTGTTAGCGATTACTATACGTTGTTACGGTAGTCCCCTATATCGTTGCCAAGTTCGAGGTTGTTACGAATCACTTGTCATCACTTCAAC
Source organism: Nephrotoma appendiculata (assembly GCA_947310385.1). Lineage (NCBI taxonomy): Eukaryota > Metazoa > Arthropoda > Insecta > Diptera > Tipulidae > Nephrotoma > Nephrotoma appendiculata. Next base: position 141,117,661 of record OX371225.1, on the reverse strand, counting down.
ATTAATTTATTTCCCTGTTTCATTTTCAAATTTTTAACTTTTAATGATTATTTGAAAATGCATTTTTCTTATATCATTGGCATCTGTGAGGAAGCAGCAATAGTGAAGCCATTTATTCTATTGTGAAATTTTGTATTATATTTCCTTTTTTGTCCTGCGAGACCATTTTGTACCCTTTGTGCGTGTGTGCGAGCGGCTAGGATACAGAAAAAGTTCTTCTACGGGTGAGAGAGAGTGTGTAGTGACGCGCACAAACGCAACAAAAATATTTCTGTATTCTTATGTGGTGCGAGAATTTTTTTAGTCTCATTTTGGTGCGGTCATAAATTGAATAGAGTTTAGATTTTCGAATAATAGAGTCTTGTCTGGAATATAAAAAAAATTAGTTCTGGTTTTGATGAGTCTAATTTTTTTTGATGTTGTAAAAAGTTTAGTGTAGCCGGTGGGTTCAAATTATGTACTAACGGTGGGGTTACATTATGTACCCTAATGTGAGTGATGTGGGTACCTGGGTACCGTTTGCACTTTTAGATGTCTATTTTTGTATGTTTTACTCCCAATAAAAACTTTAAATTTTATGAGAACTTTTGTTCAATTGGTAGATGACGATCATACTTAAAAATGGGAAATGTTACAACTTGGGCGAACGTGGAAAATAAGTTTCCATACAAAATGCATATTGGTACTAATCACCCAAATTAAGATATTTTTTTTTCACTCACTCTTCAGGGTTAAAGTCGAGTTTTTGAGTTTCAATAATATAAAATAAAACATTTTTATATGAAAATTGTTTAAAAAAAAAAAAACTTTGCTTACATTTTTTTTCCTGTGTAACTGAAACAAAATTGTTAGAGGAAATCTTTTCCACCATGTGGTGTTGCTGAGTGAAAATTAAGTTTGGGCATTCAGATTTACGTTCAATAGTGTTCCTTTCGCCTTGCTCCGCCGTTGCATATCATCTACAAAAATAAGACATTTTGTTTAAAAACGGGCGCCGCATTGTCAACTAGTGCAAGTAATAAGCACCGTAACATACGGATGGCCAGTTGAGGACATTCATATTACGGTGGTGGTTCTACAGTGTCGAACGCAAGACGCCCAACGTTTTTGTTAATTACGGTTTACGGGTGGCTAGTTGAGACCACTTCATTTTTATTCGGTTTAAGGCAAACCAACGCCCAACCATTGCAATTACGGTTTAGGTGAGACAACGCTCCACCGTTTTTAGTGACCGATCCAGGTCAAATTTTTTGTGCATGCGGTAAGGCGAGACAAAGCCCAACGAGTTTTCGGCGAGACAACGCCCAATCAAAATTGTTTACGAAAACAATTAAAGAAACGAAATAAAATATCTTTATCAAATGCAAAAAGGCCACCCAACAAAAAAAATATTTGCGGTCTTTGGCGATTATTCAACGGCAGGCAAGGACACCGCAACCCACCCACAGGATGACCTGCTCAAACTCGCAAGTACAATATTTTATTTTTGTTTTGTTTTAATTTTTTGAAGTAAAACTTCTTTAGGCACGCTTGACTTGGGGACTAAGCTGGCAAATGCGTTACGAAAAGTGTAATCGAACGAGGCGAACGAAACAATAGACGCAAAACGAAATCATTTTCCTTTAGTATCAGGATGTGCCATGACAATTCATAAATCCCTAGGTGGAACATTAGTTGATACCATTTTATTTTAATCATTGGTTAAAAAAATGGGATAATAAGAAAATAGGAAAATTGGAAAATTGGTAAATGGAAAATTGGAAAAATTGGAAAATTGGAAATTTCGAAATTTGCAAAATTGGAAAATTTGAAAATTTGTAAATTGGAAAATTTTAAAATTGGAAAATTAGAAAATTGGAAAACAGGTAAATGGAAAATTGGAAAATAGGAGTATATGAAAATATGAAAATATGAAAATATGAAAATATGAAAATATGAAAATATGAAAATATGAAAATATGAAAATATGAAAATATGAAAATATGAAAATATGAAAATATGAAAATATGAAAATATGAAAATATGAAAATATGAAAATATGAAAATATGAAAATATGAAAATATGAAAATATGAAAATATGAAAATATGAAAATATGAAAATATGAAAATATGAAAATATGAAAATATGAAAATATGAAAATATGAAAATATGAAAATATGAAAATATGAAAATATGAAAATATGAAAATATGAAAATATGAAAATATGAAAATATGAAAATATGAAAATATGAAAATATGAAAATATGAAAATATGAAAATATGAAAATATGAAAATATGAAAATATGAAAATATGAAAATATGAAAATATGAAAATATGAAAATATGAAAATATGAAAATATGAAAATATGAAAATATGAAAATATGAAAATATGAAAATATGAAAATATGAAAATATGAAAATATGAAAATATGAAAATATGAAAATATGAAAATATGAAAATATGAAAATATGAAAATATGAAAATATGAAAATATGAAAATATGAAAATATGAAAATATGAAAATATGAAAATATGAAAATATGAAAATATGAAAATATGAAAATATGAAAATATGAAAATATGAAAATTTGAAAATATGAAAATATGAAAATATGAAAATATGAAAATATGAAAATATGAAAATATGCAAATATGAAAATATGAAAATATGAAAATATGAAAATATGAAAATATGAAAATATGAAAATATGAAAATATGAAAATATGAAAATATGAAAATATGAAAATATGAAAATATGAAAATATGAAAATATGAAAATATGAAAATATGAAAATATGAAAATATGAAAATATGAAAATATGAAAATATGAAAATATGAAAATATGAAAATATGAAAATATGAAAATATGAAAATATGAAAATATGAAAATATGAAAATATGAAAATATGAAAATATGAAAATATGAAAATATGAAAATATGAAAATATGAAAATATGAAAATATGAAAATATGATGATATGAAAATATGATGATATGAAAATATGAAAATTGGAAAATTGGTAAATCGGAAAACTGGTAAATTGGAAAATTGAAAAATTGGAAAATTCGAAAATTCGAAAATTAGAAAATTGGACAATTGGAAAATTGAAAAATTGCAAAATTGCAAAATAGGAAAATAAAAAATATGAAAATAGGAAATTTTGAAAGTTGGTAAATTGGAAAATTGGAAAATTTGTAAATTGGAAAATTGAAAAACAGGAAAATTGGAAAGTCATAATATAGACTTCTATGTCACTGACTGACTCACTCGAGAACGCACAGGGTGACCAAAAATTTTTTTTTTTCTATATTATAACATCTATGTCACTCACTAACTTACTCACTCCAGATCGCACAGGGTGGCCAAAAAAAACTCGTCCGTGTGATATATTTTATATATGTATTTTTTCTATATTATAGCTCTATTTCACACGAGGTATCACAGAAACCGATTCTTTCTTCGTTTCTTTCCCCGATTTCCTATGATACAGGTTTTAATGCGACTTAAACATATTTTCGATGAAACCACATGATGTACTGTGGTTATACATAAATGAAATAAAAAATATTTCAAGGCCATTTTTACTATGCGAAGGGATTTCAAAAATGGTTTTTTTGTCCATTTTGTGACACATACATAAACATTGTCTATTACGACTAGTTGGCCTTGAAAAAGTTACCAAGTTACAAGGTTACCTCTTGTGGCATCAGACATAAACGGCTAGGTGACACTCGAGAACGCAAAGGGTGACCAATTTTTTTTCCAATATTATAATTTTTCTTTATTATATTATAAATATTAAATATATATTAGAAGTTTTACTTCAGTAGTGTGGTCTAAAGCACACTTAATTTTTTTTTATTTACATTTCAATTTTAAATTTCAATTTTTGATTCATTTTCGATTTATTTTACAATTTAAATTAATTAATTAATTAATTAAAAATTAATTTTTAATTTTACAATTTAAAAAAAACTACTAAAAAGCTACAAAGCAAAACGTAATAATTCCAGTTATTCCGAAAATGAGTAGTTGTTAGAAAACGCCTTGGTTAGGTAAGAAAGATATCTTAAATCTGACTATTCTAATTAATACCTACATGTAAATCATTCAGTTTCACAAAAGTCAACCCTTATATGTAAACGGGGGATTTTATGAACAAAAATACTTCTTTAAAAGCTCTACTTTAGAAAATGGAAAATTGAGTTATGACGATTTTCTTTGTGGCCACAGAAATATGTATATATTGGTGTAATCAAGCACCACATAACGTTGGTCGTGCACTCGACATGGCCACACATTGGTCTCGCTTTCACTCACTTTCGACGATTATTTTCCTGTTGTTTTGATTGTTCCCAAAAATAAAATGAATTACTAAATAAGTTTCGGGTTGATGTGGTGGGAGAGGAGACTACATTATATGTCGATTCACAGGGTCGGTGTGATGAGTCCAGCGGATGTGTCGTCCATTCTGGGGCGACCGTAAAATCTAAGCGGTCACCCCGTGGCACTTCGGCGGTCTCATGCTGACGAGGTGTGAATTGTGGGAGATTTGTTCCAGGTCTCTCCAGGATTTGTTCCAGGTGGCTGCGGGCGTCGGCCTCTGGAAGATCCTGTCGCCGTTGGATGGGTACACCTGGTTATGATTTATTTATCAAGTTCCTCAAGTTTCGTTTTAAAAATTCTGGTTAACGTAATTTAATTTCAGTTTTTTTATTATTTGCTTTGGTTTTTCTGTGCCACAGTGTAGCCCGGGAAACCCTTTATAATTATCCCCCGACCCACGCCATTACCCTGAGATTTAGCCGACAACACATCACCGTGAGAGAGGTCTCTGCTTGCTGTGTTGATTACTGCGTGTTGGCTGCGAGCCATCCGTAACAAGGTGTATAGAACATACAAAGTTGGTCCAAGAACGCTACCTTGTGGTACTCCTGCTGATATTTTCTTTATTTCTGAGTATTCGCCATCTAATTTAACACGAAAGTATCGGTTAGATATGTAAGATTTTAGAATTTTGTAAAACTACTTTGTTAAGTCTCTTTGTAATTTATATTCCAAGCCTTTATGTCATACTCTGTCAAAAGCCTGTGCTACATCCAAAAAGACGCTTGAACACATTTTCTTATTTTCAAGTTCATCTTCAATTATGTTTGTAATTCGGTGTTCTTGTTCTATTGTTGAACGGTTTTCTCTGAAGCCAAATTGATATTGAGTAAGGAAATCATCTTATACGAATTTTTGTCATTAAGTGGTTTGTTTGGTTTAGCTATCATAATTACTTCTGTGACTTTCCATTAATTTGGAGCGTGTGTAAATCTGAACACTGCGTTAATTATTTGGAGTAGTTTACATTGCCATTTTTCAGGAAGAGCTTTTACTATTTGTCCTGTAATTAATTCATATCCTGGAGTTTTCTTTGCATTTAGGTTAAGATTGATTTCCTCTTTTAATTCTTGTAATGTGACAGGAAATGTCACAATGCTTATTAGAACACCACTCCAGTAATTATTAATCGTAATCGATTATTGATAGATACTAATACCATACTATAACTGGAACTATTTCGGGTGTTGATAACAGAATTTCATTTTTTTGTTTGATTGAGGTACATTTTTTTTTCTGGATGTTGAGTCAGTCAGTTTCTAAAGTTTATTTCGTTCGGTTCCTAGTAATTAGAGTAAATATGTATAATATAATGTCAGTATAAATGTTATTTGCCTGGCTGTGAATAAAAATATTTTTTTTTGTATAACCACTCGAACCGTTGGGTATTGAAAGTGTGTTTGTCCAATTTCATTTTTGCATTGACTAATAATACTAAAACATAGCTATATACGAAATATCATAAATGAAAATTCAAAGACTTTATAACAAGATCGTTTGCAATCATTAATTTATCGATTAGGTTTTTTGGTATACAATTTACTGTACCCATATCGTGTAGAGGTAAAGTCGCAAATTTGCGGGTGAATAAAATTATATATTATAACCGCCAATGGACTTGAGTAATTATAAACTTAATTCAACTGTCGTTGAAGTTATCTGAGACATTTTTTTTCCAAGTGATTGTTTAACTCAAGATGTGAATTAACTAAGCATTACTGAAATTTATAATTATTATATTGAAATTATCAAATCATAACCTATAAGGTCAGAGTAATATTTAGTGAATGTGAAATATTGTGGTGCGGCTAATGAACGTTATAATATGAATTCTTAAATTAGCACATTCATCTTAAGTTATCCATACAAATTATTATAAATTGTCAGAACAGTTAATTTAGTGTTATTAAGTGAAAATTCCGGTCACGAATAATTAATGAACTTCACCAGTTAGTGATTTACCGGAACTCAAATCGAACGAGTCAAAGACTCTAAAAGATCAAATTACTGATAAATTAAGGTCAAAATCCATACGATTGATATCTAATTCGACAAAATTTACTAGAATATTATAAAAGTTAAAAATTTATGGAAAACTTAAGAAACCGTTATTAATAATATTATATCGTCTAAACCAACAACGTCAGTTATAATAATATTAATTATTAACTAAATTCTAATAATTGATGAACAATGGATAATCATGTAGCCGTACATGTATTAAATTCATTACTCAACATGTAACAAGTTTGCTCAACAATTTCTACGAAACAAGTAACATTTTTTTAAACAATTAATTAATTTTATAAAATTTTTCTAATATTTCCAATTTTTTTATGTATAAAATTATTAAATATAATTTTTCTATATGATGAAATAAATTATATGTATATATTATGTAATTAATCTTTAATATGAGATCTTTATGAAGCCTGAGTGAGCAGGGCAATGAACTGTTAATTAAATATTCTGTCAACGAAACGACGTCCTGAGAGTTGATCTTCTGATGAACATTTATACGATCTTTAAAGGTTTCGTTACACATGTTCCAATTTCAATTTTAACAGGCGGCATTTGTAGTTTAGGTTTTTTTAAACATTTTGTCGCTTTCCAAAGGAAGTACTCGGTATCTTTTACCCTAGTAAGGCCACTTGATATTTATTAATGGATTCGTTCGTGATTTCTTAAACTAGCAACGTTAGTTTATTGAACAAAAAATTTGATCAATTTGATTTCTGGGTTGTTTTATTTTGTGGCGCTCGACTTTTTTGCCAAGCCTTTCTTGATATTCGTTTTGCTGCAACCAGTTCCTTAACTTCCAGGGGATAAATAGCATTTCGGCGCATTTCCTTTGAACTATTGGTACTACTCCGCGCAGCTTATTGTATACTGTTGTTGAGTTGTTCTTGTTCTTCATCTAGCTGTATCGGATTGTTAGTTTCCACCTGAAGATCAATATTATTCTCAACTTGTTTCTGGAATTTCTACAAGCAGTTTTTTTTTATTAGTTAGCGCAGGTGGACTAGTTTTCTTAAAAATCAATGCAGTGATTGTCCTAATAACAGGCGTATGATCCGACATAATCCCCTTGCTGCTTTCAAGTTATATATAGTTTTCGTCTTTACCTTTGGTGACACAGAAGTCAATGATATCGGGTATTTTGTTTCTATCCTTAGGCAAATAAGTTGGTTGATCTTTAAAATGAAAATCGCAACTATAGTCAACCTGTTGCAAACAGCTCTCTTCCTTTTTAAGAGGTTGCTCTCCAGTAAGTATTTTTTGCATAAAAACACCCCCGTTTATGAAACTGGATCCATATGATTTAAATAATGTGCAATAGTCTTTTGACGATACACTATATTTTTTGTTGTTATTTATAAATACTTTTAAGGTGACTACTTGCATAAATTTCTCTTCAATTTTAAGATCTATAAAGTGTTTGATGTTTTCTTTTTATAACCACCGACGATCCTCCTCTTGCCCTTCCTGCTGAATGAATGGCGTGGTAACAGCTGTAACCATATACTTTAAGATATGAAGTTGAAGTAAAATGGGTTTCCGATATTAGATTTATGTTTTCAGTATTTATGAAAATTTCAAATTCTGGATCATGTTGCATTAGCCCATTTGCATTCCAGGTTACTATTCTTATGGCCGGTTGCACAGAAAAATGACTAACGAACGGTTAGTTGTGCGCCAGATAAAGTTTTGCAGTCACATAAAAAATCAACGCAAACTTGGTTAAATATATTTTATTCCATGGAAATATTTAACGATTAGTTAAAAAGTTATTCAATAAAAATTGGCCATTCAAATATTTATACGCAAGCTAAATATTTTCACGGAATAAAATATATTTAACCAAGTTTGCGTTGACTTTTTATGTGACTGCAAAACCAGATTTCATATAAAAACTATATCTGGTGCACAACTAACCGGTCGTTAGTCATTTTTCTGTGCAACCGGCCATTAGTGTTTTACTTGTTGTTGTTTGCATCATTTTAATAGAGCATGGATTTAATTTCATTAAGAGAGTCTTATGCTTATCTAACCTGTTGCTTAGAGCTTAAAAACATTTCTCTTGTTTAATTAGACGAATCTAGACGAATGATAAAAACTTTCATGCTTCTTAGTATCTTTTGGAACATCGTTTTATCTTCGGTAGTGCCCTGCGAAATAACTGGTTTTGTCATGACCACTTGTGAGTATAGTTTCGGTTGTTCCGTTTTACTAGCATGAGGCTTTGGTTTCTCTTTGGTTAAAGTTTGATTAATATTTTCCGATATTCCCGGATTTTGTTTTTGCATTTTATTTGTTATTCTTTGTAGCTCTTTAGCTATTTCACATCCCTGGTTGTTTGCGGGATGTGGGTTATTACTATTAACATATTTTGCAGCAATCTTTTTATTAACCGGGCAAACTTGGGCCTACCGAGTACGGGCACATTTCACACATCTAGTCTCTCGTTAGCAATATTTCTGCATATAAGTAAATCCTTGATATTTTGGCACTGCGGTATTAAACCGCTATTTTTTTCAATAGCTCTATTTGAACTCTCAATTTTAGTTTTGCCTTGACATTATACACATCTTCCACTTTTTGTTTGTTATTTAGCATACATATTGGAAGTTCTTTTTCGTTAATTTGAACTCCTCCTCCTATTCTTTCTTAATGATGTTAGCAGCATTTTCTATTTGATAACCCTTTTGCTTGAGATCCTCCATAATTGCCTTTTTTGCGCAGGTTAGGTGAAGGCCTCTAGCCATAATTTTGATTAGGCGATCATTCTTATCCTCATATGTAAACCGTTAGTGCCCCTAGGAATTAAGCTTTGTAGCCAAAGATCTATAGGTTTCTGAGTATACAACATTAATTTTTCAGACGCCATTGTTTAGAGGTACGAATTTGTACTCAGCTGCCGTTATCGATTTCATAATCGATTTTATAGTGGATACATTTTATATCAGAACGACATTTATTGGTGAAGGTGATTTCTTTTTCGTTTAGCTGTCTGGCTGTTGTTCTAGAACTAGTTATTTCTTGATGATTAAATTGTTTCTGGAAATCTCTTTTGAAGTGGATGGTAAAGTTTCTGCTTCTCTTTCTAATTCTTTAATTTGTTTAAATTTGTTTCTCTTTTTAATTCTTCTTCATCCGTATGGATTAATGTCATCATCGATTGCAGTGCTAAGTGTCATCCCAAGTTCGACACGTGTTCCAACCGCTTTTTTCAGTTCTGCATTCTCTTTCCTTAAAATTGTTAATTCTTCTTCCAATTTAGTTGTAAATTCCTTTATTTCTCTAAGTTGTTTTCTCATACTGAAATATATTTTCAGTTGAAGATCTTGTTGACCTTGATAATTTGAAATTTCGTCCAAATGGGTTCAAAATCATTGGCCTACCCCAGAATCTGTTGGGCCTGCCTCCTAAAATTTTGGATTTGACAGCATAGCTGCTGCGGTACACCTATTATACCATTGACATTTGGTCCTCGGTAGCACTTTGGGATTTTTCTCGTTATAATATGGAATCAACATCAGATGCTAATGTTTCCACTTTGATGAGCGAATGGATGCTATCAAGAAAATCATCCACGTAGAAACTGCTCAAAATACTGTCAAGAGATGCCGTGGCAAGGTGTGGAACATAATAATATGTACAGGGATCTCTCTCACTATCTATAATAGCTCACAAGGATCTGGATGGGAATAGAAACCGATCGTTTGTTCTTTAGATTCCAGAACTTACGCCTCGTCAAGTCGTTGTGCATCGCAAGTTTGGTCGGTATAAACCTGTGTGATGCTTGACTTTCACTGACAAACTCATTTGCATTAAATGTATGCAGTGATTGGTCACCAGCTGTGGCTGTGTATAGTTCGGCTAAACACAACTCAAGCCAAATGAGTATGTATTGCACATATATTTCATTGTTCTGTTCATATTGGGACTTCCTTTTAGTACTACATATTTATATATTGTAACAGATATCGGCACGAATAAGGACAACTTTTACGACCAGGATTCGTAAAATCTGAATCCGCAAACTGCAAGTACGTTAAATGATTCCAATTTCCAATATCAATCGACATTACTGGCGTTCTTGACGTGATTGAACGCAGAATAAAAGTTTGGAAACGTCCTAACTTCGATTGATAATTGACATCGTTTTTTACGTAGGTTGAGGTTATTGAATACTGACTCCGTAATAAAGCCCACCTACGACTCGGCATCACAAAATATTCTGCAAAAATGACAGTTAAATGGTGATCCAAGAAACCTACAGTTGCTGTGGCTAGTAGAACAATATTATTGGCATGGAGTACGTATGATTTTGCCTATTACCCGCTGCTCATTTTTGATACTTACCGATTATGAAGGGCGGCTGGCTTGCTGATGCGTAGACTATCATTTGAGTTTTATCAAGTTATTACGTGCAAGGTTGTTGCGCTGTTAAAAGTTAGTTAATTATGACTCTGCCAACAATGGGGGTACAAACCTGCTTCATACTTCCGACGATTGCGACCCGAAGTTAGACAATTGAAACAAAACCTGACATTTTCTATTAACGCTGAAGTTATTTCGCCATTTCGGTATCTCCTCATCCAAAACACTCTTTCCTGCCTCCTGCTTTTCTTACCTCCTTGATTGCCCTCGACTGGCGCACATCAATTCATTGTGGGATTAATTCAACGTAAATTCGAGCATGCAAGGCGACCTATTCGATACCTCCATGAAGCTAGCCAGAATTTTTTTTTTTACTTATGGCAATACCACTTCTGTCATGTTACAAAATATAACTATAAAACGATTTTGTACCATAAAATGTACACAAATTATATCTATAAAATAATGGTGAATAAATGTGAACCCAAGGTTTTAATGGTAATGAGCACATTCATATATATGTAACAGTTCAAGTTCGAAATCGGTAACTGGGTAAAAATATTTTTTTTTTTTCAAAACGTGTACTCGATTAAAAATCCATTTATAAATGAAGCCTATAGTTACCGATATGATTACTTATCGCTTCCCCTAAATAACTGTAGTATTGTTTATTAAACTTGATACGATTAAGTTTGGGAAAGAAGGCACGTGAAAGGTGAATCATTTCGCGAATACATTACAAATATTTTCAGGATTTCGGATCAGTAAAACAGTTTCTCCAATTATTATTCGCACATTAGCCGACTTCGCAATTTAATCATTACGTTCTTGCTTAATATGTGTTATTATGCTCTGTAAAGGGAGTGATTCAGATATACAAATGATGCTTACATGCTTTAGCTGTTATGGTACAATTTCAAAAAAAATTGCAGATCTCTGCACCCAGAAAAAAAAAGTTTTTAATTCAATAACTTTGACTTATTGAATCGTATTTTTTGAAAATCAGCAATAAAATTGTTTAACTAATAACTTAGTTTTAAGTTTAACAAAAACATGCATTCTATCAATAAAATAAAATAGTTTTACTAATAAATACACTTATTGTAATGACAATGTATTAGTTATCAAGTCTAAACTTACTAAATTTATTGATCGGACAATGTTCGTTGTTAAAATAAACATTAGGACTTTATTAAATTACTAATTCAATAACTAAAGATATTACATTTACAACGAGACTGTTCTCGTTAATCATTAAAATTCGCTAAAGCATTATACTTATACTTTATATGTAAGTTCAAAAATTTTCAATATTTTTGTAGTTTGGTCACTGCAGTCTGATGAGACGATCGAAGTTTTAATGCAAAGATTTCAGTGTTTCGCACTAATGGAAACATTGAATTCTAGAGAGTTGTGTTGCTGATATTGCAGGTCTAACTTGGTGGTAAACTCGATCCACCAAGTTAGTGCCGCAATATCAGCAACACGACTCTATAGAGACTTCTTTTTCAGGAAGATTATAGTCTTTACACGGGCCTCGCACCCTCTATGGGTAAATTCCCCCATTCAAGATGGTCTTGAACATATATAGTAGTATATATTATATATATTCAAAATGCGTTCCAATTCCAACGTCTTGGCAACCTCACCTCAACCTCACCCTATCAGGGTAGGTACCATCATCTCCCATATTATCCAGAATATTCTTTATTATGATTATTACGCTCTTTGTAAAAATTAATAATTAAATTTTTTGGAATAATAACTAAAGAACGTCTAATTTAAAACGTCAAGTTATTGAACGGAACTAAATACTTATTGATATAACAATTATTGTGTCGATTTAAAGGTAGTAAAATCAATAACTATAAAATTGTTACGGCAATAACTTCGTTTATTGGCCAAAAACAACCTATGTTTTTTATTGATTTTGCATATGAAAATTGTTATTTCAACAACTTTTTTCCCTGAGTGTGTGTTTAAAGGTAGGAATTTATATACAATCACATTTTCCACACAAAAAACGAAGAAGAGAAAATTCATAAAAATGATGATCATACAAGTGCATCCTAATAAATTCCAAAATATGAACAAATTCGCCCTAAATATTTCAAGCAATGTACTTCCAGTTAAAAAGGTTCAGTAAAACTAGCGTTGTTTGATAATAAATTTATGAATCTTGGTTTAAATTTAAATTTGATAATTTGAAATCATTAGTCACAGCTAATTTTTAATCGGATAAACCACACAAAACAATCAGCTATGTACAAACTTGTCGGGTAGACGTCATATCTTGACTAAAATAAAGCAAAAAAATGATTTACTGAACAGTTTTCTAGTAACCCCAACTTGGTTGTGTTGCACAAGGGATTGACATTAAAATTGACAATGAGGTAGTCGATCCGATAATGTTTATGACATTGTACAGTTTTTTTAACCTTTAGCCAGATTTAGACTCGCTCAGCGTTATGAATACTGATCAACCTCATGAAAGTATATGAGAAATGGTACCTACGGACCTCTTTATGAGGTGTAAAGTATATGTAACTCGATTTCAACCAGAATGAAAATTTTTAATTTCTGCACAGCCGCGATGGTTACGTATATGAGTTAAAATTATTATTTTTTTAATCGGTTAACACTAACATACAAATAACCAATGTTTCACTTGTGTGAAGTTATCCCAACCCAGATTTCGATTAATTTTAAATAAAAAAATTCAATTTTATTAAATTCGATTTGACTTGACGAATAATAACTACTAGCTGACCTGTGACTGAATAATCAGTCACGTGAATACATTTTGTTGAGTTTTTGGTTAAGAAATGATCAAGAAGATTTTTTAAGATGTAAATTTGATGCACTTTTATCAAAAATAAAGTAAATTCATATACGTGGTTAATTTTTAAATCTTAAACGGCAAGCACGCGCTCAAATGTACACAGTATGACTTACGTGTCAAGTCAAATATTCATAGCTCAAACAGGAAGCTCGCGCTCAGGATCACATGATCACTTACGCACCCAAACTAAATATTAAAATCTCAAAAGGGAAAAGCACACAATTGCTGAGGCAAACTATAATCTAAATATTTCATAAGAAATGTACAAAAAGATAATAAAATAGTAGTACAAGGTAGATAATAAAATAGTAAAATACATTACAATTTACATGCACAGAATCTCTTCAAAAAATACATTCTTTGTTGTGATGCGCCCATTCCGATCAGCTGATTGATCGCTTGTCTCAGCGATAAACACTTTGAGTCCGTCAAATGAGCGGCATCGTGAAAAGGCCACATACATCTGATCATTCGTAAATACGGGTCCCGGCAAGTACACTACCTTCTGCAAGCTTTAACCCTGACTCTTGTTGATGGTTATAGCGAACGCGAGCTGAACCAGAAATTGAAGGCGAGACATTTTAAATGAGAAGATGCCTTCCAAGGGTGAGAGCTTAATGCGTGGGATGAGAACGCGCTCGCCTTTTGAGAAGCCAGTCAGCACCTCACATTCCAGAATGTAGCGGTTTATTTTTGCGACGCGCATGCTTGTTTCATTGATTCAACCCTTGCTAGTGTTACCCTTTAGTGGGATGGCATGGCGCGGTAATCCCGACCCTTCAATTTTATTGAGAAACTCGACGGGTAGGCGGAGTTTCTCATGCATGTCGTCACTCTCATGTTTATCAGCACTATGTTTCACTTCTTGTTCGTCGGGCAGGAGGTCAAGCACCTACTGATTGGTAAGCGCGCAATCATCCATATTGGGTGCAAGGATGGTGCGCTCCTCGATGGTTCCCTCGGCTGGTGATGAGTTGTTGCCACCATATACGAAATCGATCACACTTTGAGGATGTCTGCCGAAAGTGTGATCGAGTCGGTTCGAGCATTGCCGTTTCCAACAGAAAGCAAATATTGCGCAAACACGTCCTCACCTTCATCGACGCGCATGTTCTTGGTGAGTGTAAACTTATTTACCAATTTCCAAAGCGGGTTATACTTGATGGTCGATTCGCAAGTTTGCGCGCGTCCCGCCTTCAGGTAGTCACCACACATGAGGATGATTTTCCCAGCTAATGGAACACGCACTACCCGTCTATGATTGTGAGCTCTGCTCCTGGCATGATTAACTTTATTAATTTAAATCGCGCGTTAACCATTAAGCAACTTTGAAATTGATTCGCACTGAATCGCATACGAACTGTTTTACAACTTTGAATTTGAATCGCGCACCACTAATTTGAACAAAAATATTTGCTTTTTGGTCATCCCATAAAATTCTCAAATGTTGCAAGATTTCACGAGCACAAAAACTTGGAAATTTTCTGAAACCACCTGAGGTACCCATTTCGGTTACTTTCCGGTGGAATTTTTCCGAATTTTCTAGCCTACGCACAGCGCAATATTTATGTCGACCTACCCTGAAAAAATCTAACGGATCGGATCATGTTTAGGGGTCATTTTAGGGTTGAGTATGAAAAAATTAAGAATATTAATATAACAGATAGATAGAAAATAGATAGAAGCTGACCTTCGACTGAATAATCAGTCACGTGAATATATTTTATTGAATTTTTGGTTAAGAAATAATTAAGAAGATTTTTAAAATGTAAATTTGATACACTTTTATCAAAAATAAAGTAAAGTCATATACGCGGTTAATTTTTAAATATTAAATAGAGTGTCATGACAAAATTGTATTTTTACACTCACAACTATTTACACCAAAATGTGTGTTAAATCATTTTATGTTCTCTGTTTTGTTTAATTGAGATTCAATTACAAATTTTCTACTAATTTTGTCATCACAGTGTGTCATCACAAAAACATCGGCAATTTTAATAAATTTTGTCATTGTCACGGTGTAATGCGCATGATCATAGATTCAATATAAACATATTTTGTCATGGCATTCTGGCGCCGTGACAAAATTTTACTGAAAACACCTGAGGTACCCGTTTCAGGTACTTCCCGGTGGAATTTTTCCGATTTTTCTAGCAAAGGCACACCGCTATATTTATGTCGACCTACCTTGAAAAATTTAAACGGATCGGATCATGTTTAGGGGTCATTTTTGCGTTGAGTTTGAAAAAATTAAGCGTATTAATATAATAGATAATGTAATAAAAATTGTAAGATTGTGAGATGAATGTATTCATGTAAAGTTAAAGGCTAAATTTAATCGAAAATGCACTCTGGGCTATGGAATGTCATTGATTTTTATTTAAATTTTCGTTCCTATCGAGCGGGACCAAAATTATTTCGCCAAAACTAAAAATGTCTCAGATTAAGGCTACATGATTTTGAGAAAATATTGTAGGTAATTTTAGTGTGAGTCACGACAGAAATCCCATTTTGGAAATCCCACGGTTTTCTTGTGTACTGAACATACTGACCAAGTGTTATAATTGTGCCTACGCCCGGTAAGCCAGTCACCATAGTAGAAAACCACCATGTTAACCTTAATTTTGAAAGATCAATTTCGAAAAATTTTGGTTTCTGGAAATCTCACCTTTTATTAATGAAAACATTTAATTTAGCTAAAATGAACATTCTGATCAAATTTCATGATTATGCTTACTCCTCATTGCATATACAAAATCCTTTAACCCTAATTTCAAAAGATCATGTCTGAAAAATTTTATATGAGTGATTTCTGGAAATCACTTAAACTACTTGTACTGATCACATTGACCAAGTTTCATGATTATGCCTGCTCCCCATCACTCAGAATCACCCGTAGTAATCCCCCATTAAAACCCTAATTTCAAAACATAACTTTCGAAATATTTTATATGGGTAATTCCTGGAAATTCATCGTTTTATTAAGTTTTTTAAACTAGTTTAAATGAACATTCTGATCAAACTTCCAGATTGTGCCTACTTTTCAGAATCACTCATCGAAAACCCTTATTTCAACCTAAATTTCAAGAGATCATTTCTGAAATTTTTTATATTAGTATTTGCTGGAAATTTAACCATTTACACTTTAACCCTAATTTCAAAAGACTACTTTCAAAAAAATGTATATGGGTGATTTCTGGAAGCCCCAGCTTTTATTAATGAAATATTAATGAAACCATTTTAAGTTTCATGATTCTGTCCACTATATAGTTGTCCACTAGTCCCCATCAGATAGATTCACCCGCAGCAATCCCCAGTTTCAACTCCAATTTCAAAAGACCACTTTCGAAAAATTATGTATGGGCGATTTCTGCAAATATCACTTTTTTAATGAAATGACTTAAACAGCTTTTGGTGAACACAAAGACTTATTTTCATGATTTGTGTCTCAATCAATTTTTTGTCTGTTGGTTTTACAAGGTTCGGTATTTGAGTGATTTTATAGTGTAGTAAAAATTGGGTCGTTAAAGTACCGAGAGTCAAAGTTCTGTATTTAGTTTAAAAAGTTAACTATCTATAAACCGAAATGTTCTAAACCGGAATGGTTCTATTAACAAAGACAATCTTGCACAACTCGTTCACGAACACTTTGCATATACCGCCGAATTCGTTATATGTCAAATGTTCGTGAAATGTGATTCATGCCAAATGCGACGAGATTCAAACGACTATATCCAGATAGAATTTTTCTAGAAATCTTTCAGTTTGTAGTGGAAACTTCATCGAATCCAGTTATCTATAACCAATTAGGTAATATTCAAACGATTATATTGAAATAATTTCCAATTGAATTTTCATGAAAATAGTCCCCCAGTTTATTGTCGGATGCTCGTGAATCGTGTTTGAGACGACATTCAAAGGACTATATCTAGTTCAATTCAGATAGAGTCGGAAAATCTGTCAGCTTAAATTAAATTTTCAATCGACTATAACCACGAACCAAAAATTAAAATTTCGGTAGTGATAATTGAGTTTCTCCGCCTGAGGTTAGGGCTCTCTAGAGTAGTGGTTCTAAACCTTTTTTACTCGCGGCCCACCAAATAATTCATATTTTTTTTGTGGCCCCCATTGTTTTAATAATATTTGTTAAATTATCATTAATAAATTTATTTTTTTATTATTCTTTTATTTTTTTTTATATAATACTAGCTCTTGTCCGCGACTTCGTTCGCGTGGTTTTCAATTGAATGCGATAATATATTTAGTATAAATCCCGGCATGCATTGCAATGCCACACAAAGAAAGAAAGTGTTTGTTTATAATTCTGTTTATTAAAGTCGTTTTGAATACAAAATATATTTTGTTTTTCCGTCAGATATGTACACAAATAAATCAAATGGTTTTCCGACACGTGAGCATGCCACATACAGCTGTCCATATGAGAAGAATGGATTTTCCAAATTTAGTTGACACATTTGTAGCGATTGTGCTTTATTGATGGTTGCAAATCCAAGTCGTACCGGAAACTGCAAACGTTTTAATTCTAATGGCATATGTCTGAATCATTGGGATTCGTTACAACAAATTTTTCTTTTGGCTTAAATCTTCCACTTAAAATTGTAGCTCTGAGGATATTGTTCATCATCTTTTTCACAAAAAAACTGATACGGTAGCAGAGTCGTGGTAGATAGATATTTAAAAGAAGCATGATAGGCGCGCCAATTTTCAGGCTGCTAACTTAATGCCATATTTAGGAAAATTTTGTGAACCAATTCGTCTATGGTTACTGTGAGTTTACAGAAGTTTGTTAGCAATGTGGTACATTGGGCGCATTCAGGTCCGCCATCATAGATACCGCTACCTATCGGTATCATATTTGATGATATATGTTGGGAACGTAAATTGACCTGAATGCAGCTGATTGATCAAATGTCAAATGGAGAATTGTGTTTCATATAACGAATGAGTGTAGTTGTGTTATTAAAAGAAAAATGGATTCAATAATAAATTTTTTGCTGTTTAGCGAATGTGATACGTTAAGTATGGAATCGATTATTGGAATCGTGCATTGAACGGACGTTTGCTCTATTGAAAGGAAAGCTTCGTAAACTGAAGTACATCGATATGTCTATTGTCTAGTCACCAGCGGATTAACGAAAGCGTAACAGCAGCTTGCGTTCTACATAATTTTATTTTGGAACACGACATTTACCCTGGGGACGAATTTATCGAATATGAAGTCGATGAAGTTGATTTAAATGACCCAGATATTCATCATGAAGATATTGCGACATCTAACGTAAAACGGAATTATCTACTAAGTTTATGTAATTAAAACATAAATAATAAATAAACATCGTCGATGAATTTATAGAAGTGATGGAAATGGATTTTTTTAATGAAACGGCCTGAAAATGTATAGAGAAATTATTTGTTAAGTTTGTTTAGCATACCTGAAAAGAAAAATTTAATTAAAAACTCTAAATTTGAAACAAAAAATAAATTTATTTTATAATTCAAAACTCCTAATGCATATGCTTCCTAACTTAATTTAATTTCAGGTATCAAATTACATTTCTTGTAAAAATATAGGTATTTAATATCACTTCAGGTTTTTATTTATCTAAAATCTATTTTAGTACTATTAAAGCTCATTAATATAAATGGTTAGAGGAACTATTATCAATAATTTGTTTAAGCAAAACATTCCGTTCTTCATGGACTTAAGTATTTTTTTTCGATATTATCGATCAGTCTATCCATTTTTACAAGTTTTGCTCGTTCAATATCCAGCTGTTGCTGTCGATAATCACTTAAGGCACGTTTTCGACTACAGTCATTCGTTTCGACTAGATTTGCTACTTCGTTGAGGCAATTCTCACTGTCGACTTCTATAGATGACATAGTATTGTTGTTGTTGATGGCTCGATCATCACTAAATATCTCGTCGAATGTATCAAAAAACTCCCAATTAATTCGACCGCTTCCCGTCCGATTATGCTTATCCTTAATATCAGTGTACGTTTTTTTCAAATTCCTAAATTTTCTATCTAACAAATCGACGGTGATATCGTACCCCAATCCCAAAAACACAATTTGTATTTCATTCCATAAGTCTTTCATTTTTTTTGGATCTCTAAATGCATTTTTTCTATTTTTATACTCGTCGATAATGAGCAAGGTGGTCTCCTTCGTCCATTTAAATGTACCTTATGCAAAAAAAACTCAAAATTTGTTGTTTGAGGTTATGTTTTAAAATATAAATACTTACTTTCCATTTTTAATATTTATATTTAAATTTTAAATAACCCCTTATTATTTATTATAATAATATTTGGAAGTTTATTATTTTATATTTATTGATTATTACAATTAAAAATTATTTGTAATAATATTCAACTTATACTGATCATCAATTGAATCAACATGATTATTTCGATGGAAAATATGACATTTAACTCATCAGTGTTGCCATAATTATCTCGATGTATCGGTTGCATTCAGTACTCAACATGTTGATTTTACTCAACATGTTGCCAACAGTTGGTGGAGCTGAATGCGCCCATTGTATGGATTCATAAATTGCTATTTTACCGTTTTCAATATCCAACAATTGTTTTGTGAAACGTTGTGGATGCATTATGTTGTAGTTGTATACGTATATTCATAAAACTGATGATTTGACACATGCATTACGTTTATGAGCGGCTGTTGAACGTGTAATAAATGGTAAAATTTGTCGAAAATCATCGGATAATAAAATGAATGCGCCACCGCTGATAAATTCCTCTCAAATGTTTTAGTGTTGTATGAAGCGCTTTCAATGCTTTTTTGTGTGCCAATGGCAGTTTCAGTGCTGAATGTGCTATTCGGCCACCATTCAACAAAGTTGAGAGTATATTGCACTCTATACTTTTCGTGATTGTATAGTTGTTCCGAAACCAAGTACTGTAGATTAGTTTGAACAAATGTACCCATTTATTTGACATGAAAATATCTTTCTTATGGCAAATCACAATCGAATGTCGTTTGCAGATCTACTCGGCCCAGTCATTCTGAATTGAATCAATGCTTTGATAGTGATTGCGTCATTTTATACGTTTGACCCAATTGGGTAGGTATATACGATGTAATATACATCGTTTTCAAGAAGATTTAATTTTCGTCAAGCTTCACGATAAGTGGCACATACTTGACCGTTAAGAGTTCTCATTTCTTAGAAGGGTGTCGGTTCACGTGCGTTTATTACAGTGTGGGTAAGTACGCACGGCCTAACACGTCAGTTGAATATAAATTGGGATGTCAATCAACTGCTTTATCGTGTTTGCGACGTTAAAACATTTTCGCTGATGCATTCCATGTGTTTACTACACTTGGCACTTTAGAGTAAAAAAGCGTCTTTGCAAACATATCATGTGATTTGTCTTCTCTAACTACAGTTTTCTAGTTGTCAGTTGTGTTGATCGAATAAAGTTTGTAAAGTACGACAATTTCTAGTTTAAAATATAATTGAATAAATTTGTAATTTTCGTTCGGCAGTGGTAGTAGTGATAAATTTGCCACTGCAAATTCCTTGAATGTTGGCATGTGTGATTCTTGCGCACAATATTTGTTGCATCCAACAATGAAATTTGAAAACACGAATTTTACTTTCTTATATCTACCAAGAAATGTTTCGATTGGCCTATACCTCCTGATACCAACGTTGATAATAGTTTGGGTAGTGAATGTAATTTTGGTAATTTTAGATTTCTTACCGCGCAGCTCATTCCTTGTGTTTTTCTTTTGAATTTGAAGGCACTTCCTATATTGATTGCATAAATTATTTATTGTCTGGCTTCCCGTTGCTTGTCTGTTTCTGACAGCGAGTTTATACGACGGATAAAAATCTCAAATTTTTCTATCCCATCGTTTTAACCATTTACATCACGTAAATTATACAACAGGCGCTTCTTTCAATTCAAAAAAGATGAAAAAAATTGAAAAAAAATCTGGGATAAAAAAATCCAAGATTTTTATCCGTCATATGAACTGGCAGTGAAGTTCGTGATGCCCATTTATTTCGTACTTGAGGTGTATAACGACCAATTGCTTGTCATTTAGTTAACATAATTGATTTGACAGAGACAGCGATACTTTGGGCGACTTCGAGCCCATCAATACTATAATTTTTTTTAAAAATTAATAAAATATTACTTTTTCAATAAAATAAGATTTTCGTTTTTTGGATGTCTGCGGTTGGTGATTGAGCTGTCTCTCTCTATATTTCCAAAAGAGAATAGGAAAGTATTTTAATTTTTTGTATTGCTGGTAAAGAAAAGCTGTAATTATGTGCATAAGAAAATCCAGAGTTAATCAATTTTCTGTTTTAGTAAACAGAATAATAAATTTTTAAAATTAATCAAAATAAAATCTGTTTTCACTTGGGTACCAAATTATTATAAACGTAAATGTACGGTACTGAATACAATTGCAACGATTACACACACACACCCTCGATTGTGTCTTGGTTATCACAATACTACTCATTTAAATGACGATGGACTTTGTTTGATCGAGTCAGAATATCGTATTCAAATGTATCGTATCGTCTTCCATCGTATTAAATTGGATTGTACTTAACGATTTCATTTTAATTTTGATAGTCGGTATGATTTTAAATCGAACAACATATTTCAGGCGATGCAGGTACACCTAGATTCAGGGGGCCTACCCCTTCATAAATATTACGAAAATCTGCTCATTTTAATATGTATTCCCTATGAAAAGTTTGTATCAGTTTAGATAAATGGATGTAGACACTTAGAAGGGTTCCTTGATGCAGGGTACGGACCCCTCGGATTCATGCATGTAACTAATTTCATGTGATCCCTTTCCCCATCCTGTACATGCTTTCATGAAGATAGGGTGAGCGGCTCAAACACCCTTTCGGAACAAACTGATATTTTTTTTTTTTTTTTTTTTTTTTTTTTTTATTAAAACTATTTAAAAAATTATTTTATTTTAACATATAACGTAAAAACTTTATTTTTTACAACAATTTAAAATAAATTATGATTTTAATGGTTCCATATAGTAAAATACTTATTTGCATTTATGTGACAATATTGTTATTTTTGTTTGTTTGAGACCGGTTTCGGAGTTCCTCCTTCTTCAGTCAACGTTTTTACGATTAATGGTGTGAACGTAGGAAATTTCGCCTTATACATAATGCACTTGTCTGTTAACAGCTTTTATTATTTGTTGTATATAGCTAAGTCATAAATTTTATTCGTTTTGAAAATTAACTTGTCGTTTAGTATGTGTGGGCTATGTCGGTGTTATATATTTCAAATTCTTCCAAAAGATCCATCATTCTGCATTTTCTCATTGTGTGCATTATTATTAAGTTTGTGTTTACGTCCGTGTATGTGTGATTGTTCGTAAATAAATGGCGAGCGTAATTGGATTTCAAGATCGTGTTTTTGGGTGTATTTTTTATTTCTTTTGTGTGCTCATTGAATCTCAGTGTGAACGATCTATATTTTTGGGAAAACATTTTTTTGGTGCACTTAAGCCCAGGGCACCAACCAGTGTTGTGCCTGTTTTTTACGTTACGTAATATACTCGGTTTTTTACATGTAAAATACGTATTTTACACATAACAATTTTTTACAAAATGTAAAATACAAAAACTATTCGTAACTAATTCAAAATTACTTATAGTTCATAAGCTCAATTCTTACGTATCTATAAAGGAAATTGGATATAGGTATGATGTAAAATGAGAATTGAACTTTAAATAATTGAATTAAATTGAATTTGTTTATAATTCTTCTAATTTATTAATTATAATTAAAAGTAAAATATTTGTACAAAAATATAAATATAAACAATGTTTGTAACAGATTACATTAAAATGATAGCATTAATATTGAATGAGTTCGATGATTAATCGTTTTACACTTCAATCCCATAGTGTTGTGGATTTTGTTTTTCTATTCTAAAAAATAAGTTAGTAGCTGAGAAACAAACCATATTTTCTTTGAAAAAAAAAATTATTATTTTATGTTTTTCTAAAAATATTTTACTTTTAATTATAGTTAATAAATTGGAAATAATATATATAAATTCAAAATTTTTAAATCCATTTCGCATTTTATATCAATATCCAATTTTTTTTCATATACGTAAGAATTGATGTTTTTGAATTAGTTGCGAATATTTTACGCAGTGTTCCTCGCAGTAATCGCATTTGCTAAGTGTATATTTGGATAACGACTTTAGTAGTTATGCTTATGTCGTATTTTATATTAATTTAACTTAGCATCTTTTATTAATATAGTTTTTATCGAATAAAATTAAATGTATTAATATGATACAAATTTACGTTTCGTATATTAAGGTTTGCGACTTTACTAAGGTTTTTAAATACGCGTTTGATTTTATACAATATTATACGTTTTATACAGTAATTTAAGTATATTACCATTTTTTACGTAAAAAATGTATAAAACAGTTTTTTACATACAATTGCACAACACTGGCACCAACCCCTTTAAAAATATTACAAAAACCTGCTAATTTTGATACAAAATACCTATGCTATATTAGAATTCGTTTGGATGAATGGCGTAGAGACCCTTTGACCCTATAAACCCTTTTCTAAACTTACTTAACTGATCTATAACACAATAAATTGATTTGTATGCCGAAATGACATCCATATCCACATTATAGGCGCAATCAGTATAATTAGGTATCAAAATCCACCATCTCAACATGCGAAAAACAAAAGTCAGCTATGTAATTAGTACCCTGAGAATGACATCCATGTCAGCAAAGGTGAGTAATGTAATCAGTATCTCCAAAATTGACACCCACATTAGCGTTGATAGTATAGGTGAGCACCAAAAAGGACACTGCTTCCCATCTCGAATTCAAAAAAACAAAATTCGGTAACTTAATCAGTACCGCAAAAACCCCGAAAATGACACTCATATTGGCATTATTGGCGTAGCTAGTAGTTAGGTACCAAAACAACACAATCGCATTACCCTTCATCTTGACTTGTAAAAAACAAGTCAGTAAATGTAAACATTATCTCAGAAACCACAAAAATGAGACCCATATATCAGCCTTATATTCGTAGATATTAGTAGAAGGTACTAAAAATGACACCGCCCCCGTCTCACCTCGCATAAAATAAAATTTCCTCATCTCGGATCTTAAAACGAATGCCATATTCCTAATTAGCACTCCCGAAAACCACGAAAAAGACATAATTGGAGAAAACCATAATCACGGGCCGAATTTTTGTTAAAAAACAGTTTCTTGTCAAAAATCGTCGTTTCCAAGGTGCCACTTCCGGTGGACCGTTTTCGCCAAAAAAAATACAGAATCACTTCTCACCCCATAGAATACATATATAAATTTTTATTAAAATCGGTGCAGTAGTTCTTGAGCTTATCGATTGAAAATGATCTTATGAAAGTCGCAACTCCCAGTGGGCCATTTTCCAATAAAAACACTTCTAGAACATATACACAAATTTCTATCAAAATCGGTGCAGCAGTTCTTTAGTTTTAATGTTTCACATACGTTATTTTTATATAGAGATAATAAATATAAAAAATAACTTTATTATTTCAATATCTATTTTAACTTTCATACTTCACAATGTGGTATTACGGTTAGCATCTTTGCATTTATTTCTTCTGTACTAAACAAAGTTGTACGTATGAAGAAATAAGGAATGAATAAAAAAAACTCAAAAACTTTATCTGTCTTATTTCACTTTTCAATACGAAATCGGTTATACGTCAATTTTCTTTTTATTATATTCTGAAGGAAAATTTGCAAACTTTCTCGGCCCCGGCAAACTTCTTACGGACCCCTAGGGGCCGCGGCCCCCCTGTTAAGAATCACTGCTCTACAGCACTCATCGCAAATGCGTGGAACGCATGCCAAACATGGCACGTTTATAAATTCCGCCGGCACGCCACAAAATTATTCATAAAAAAAAGAAAATAGCCAAATAAAATAACAAATGAAACAACCTCGACTTTTAAAACTTTACTCTATCTCTGGATTGAATTGTGATTGTAATTATGATAGGTTTTAGTGGTTGACATACTTAGGCCATTTTTGACCAATTGTGATACCACGCATTCACGCCACATCATTAACCCATTCATCTACTCACACAACTACAGTATACCATCTGCACATTGCAAGCTCCATGTCAACCTGTACATTGACGTAGACGGTGCTTGCTGAATTTTGTACTTCATCAGAAGGTCTTAGTTGTGTTTATTAACATCATCGATTGTAATCGATCGTGAAAATTCGATTTGCATTAAGCTTTGTACTTATGATGCTTTCATAACCAGTCAAATAGCTAAATATGGAAAGGCATTTGATGACGGGGAATTTTTTAAAACCGCTCTTATATAAACTGCGCAGAATCGCTTTTTGAGGAATCTGATAGCAAAAATAAAATACTTACACACATACATGGCATTCAATTAAGTGCAAATATGATGTAGGCTCGGATTTTAAAAATATACGAAAATGTTAGTGATCAGTTAATATCTGATCTCCGTTCAGCTGAATTGTTTGCATTGACATAGTTGATGAAAGTACTGACATAAACTCCGATGCCAGGATAGGAAACACAGTACGTTATGCTGCAGGTGGAATAATGCAAAAGGAATTGTTGAAACTGGGAATATTTCCAGAACGAACAAGAGATGCTAATATTCTGGAAGTTGTCAAAAAAACTTTAATCGATTCGAGTGTCAGTATTGAAAAAAATTATTCAATTTCTATTGTTGGATGTCCAAGCATGATCGGTAACGAGTCTGAATTTAAACGGGATTCCATTATATGATTCATTTCGATGTTTTATGTGCAACATATGGATCATTTCAATTAAATCATATAATGAAAACGGGTGCTAAAGTAATGAAAAATGTTGTTGCTAGTAATTTATCGAAAAGACAATTTAAAAAGTTAATGAAGGATATGAATGCACCATATGAAACCCTACTGTCTGTTGATGTATAATCACATTCGTTGGCGTAGTCGAGCTTTATCATTGGAAAGGTATGTTCACTGTTTGGACGAAATTCGTTTATTTCTGCTAGATAATAAAAAGGTATTTCCGAAGTTAACCAATATCAATTGGTTAATGCAGTTAACGCTTCTGACTGAAGTCAGTCAGATTATTATCATTTAAATGAATTAAATCAAAAAATGCAGGAAAACGGAAAATCATTATAGATATATTATTCGGCTGTATTTCCGCTTTTGAGATGAAGCTGCAGTTACTTAAGATTCGCGTTTATTTATAGTCACAAGAATTATTTGTACAATTTAGCAAGGTGATTAGTACAAACACTGCCACTCGGAATATTTCGCAACTCGGTTCAAAGACGTCAAAATATTTAACAACTTTATTAAATTTGTTCGCTACCTTGACAAGTTGAAGTGAACTGAATACTGAATTGCATAAATTTCAGAGTGGCCTAATTTGGTGGCGAAAAATTTGAAAATTATTAAAAATGGTAAAGGAACGATAATAAATCGTTAAATCTTGATGATGAGGTATTGAAAGTATGGCAAAGCATTCACATCTCTAAGAAAGTTGGCAATAGCGTTATTATCTTAGTTTTCATCTACTTATTATTACAAATTCCTATTTTCACAAATGAATCCCGTTTTAACAAAAACAAGGAAAAGAATGACCAGAAACAATTCCAGAGCATGTGTTGCATTAAAAGTAACAAAATATACTCCAAACGTAGACCACTTAGCTTAATATATACAAAAAATATTTACCACATGACCAAATATTTAAATATAGAGGGTTCCAAAAGTAAGTTAACATTTTTTTATTGGTTCAATTTTATTATGATTTTCTTCTTAAATTAAAAAAAGTGGAAAACTTTATTCATTACAAAAGTACAATGCTTAGTAATATTGAATGAAACAATAAATAAATTACATAATTCATAAGAAAAATTTAAGGCGAGTAGGTATCGAATGAACGTATTTCTCACACACTCTAAACTTCTCAATTCTACTAATTTCCTCGGTGCCTTTTCTGCTATTCGCGTTTTTAGTACGTCTCATAGATTTTCTATTAGTGAAAGGTCTGGGATTTGAGATGACCATTGATTCTCTAAGGTACCTGTCGACAGTTTAAGCTCTGTGTATAGGCGCATTGTCTTGTTGTAATATGAAATTCTCACGTATAAACCGCTTTCCTTCTGGTATTGCTGTTTCTTTAAGTAGATTTAAATATCTAATGCATTTATCTTACCTTCTATAATAATAATTTTGTCGACGCATGATGAACACATGCCACCCACACCATTATACTTTTGTCTAATGTCTTTAGGTGATCTGTGTACACTTGAAAGAAAAACTTCCGACTTCTTTCGCCACACGTACATTCTTCCATGGTTGTATTTTAATTGGACCATGGATTCATCTGTCCATAACACAAGGCTCCAAAAACCCAAAGGTTTTGAAATGTGTTCCTGGTAAAATTGCATCCATTGTCCTTTGTTGACTTAACTTATGAAGGGAACTTTATGTGCCACTCAACCATGTTCAGCTGATAACGTTGGGTCAGTAGAAGAAATGTTTTGAATTGATAAATGCAGTCTCTTTGCTGTTATACAGGTTTGTCCCGTCCTTTTATTTTCTGATATTCTGAATTGGCCTGAAGTGGCCGATTTTCCAACTGTTTTTGCAATTTCTCACCTTGATTTGCTAGAAGAATATAGTTTTATTATAATTTTACGTTCTTCTTTTGAAATTTGGCTATTCCTACTACACCAGTAACAATGAAATAAAATCACAATTCAAGAAACTGCACTAGTATTTCGTTCTTATAATTTGTCACAAATGCCTTGTTCTCTTATTCATGATGTGCACAGAATGACAGCACAAACTGAAATGTTGCGCGTTTGGTTTTGTAGTGAGGTACGCAGTTAAAGAGTGAATAACACGCATAAACATGACTAAGACAAGGATTTTGTGAAGAGAAACAGATAAGGTTTCGTTTGTTTTCTAGGCCAGGTCTGGTTTTATATGATTATTGCTTCTGTTAACTTTCTTCCGGAGCCCTTTGTATTTTACTGATGATTAATACAATCCCATTCCCACTTTATATTGTAATGATAAATTTTCCATAATTTAAAGTTAATTAATACAGATTCATTTATATAGATTTAAATTTTGTTCCTATTAATTTTATTTAAGTTATTCTTGGTGCTTAATTTTATAATTAAGGTAGTTATGAAATAATACATTTATGAATTAAATTAAAATTAAAACTATTGTTTTTCTATTTAAAAAAATTATTTTATTTTATGTTATTATGAAATTGGTTGGCACGCGAAATAGGCGATTTAAAAAAAATTGTTTTTGTTGCATACTAAAGTAGAATTACTTGCGAACCCTGCTCTAGAGGCTAGCAAACTACCTAAATGGACGTTATAACTTCAAAAGGAGTTTCCATTAAAATGACGTCATTAGTTTACGTTAAAAATTTTACCAGTTCAGAATTTCGACTAGCTCAGATTTTTAAATTTCATATAAAGTTTGATTTAAAAACTTAAGTTGTCCTGTGCAAACCAATTTATTATATTATTTTACCAACAATTTTATTAATTAGTTCGATTTGCGTCCAGCCTCTGATGGGATTCGAACCCAATACCTCCAGGTCCAAGGGCCGAAGCTTTATCCACTGTACCACTTGTCCGGTAACAATCAATCAAATTACATGTTGCGAAAATCAACCTCTGCGTTCATGTAA
This sequence comes from Nephrotoma appendiculata, assembly GCA_947310385.1. Classification (NCBI taxonomy): domain Eukaryota; kingdom Metazoa; phylum Arthropoda; class Insecta; order Diptera; family Tipulidae; genus Nephrotoma; species Nephrotoma appendiculata. Next base: position 141,088,249 of record OX371225.1, on the reverse strand, counting down.
TTATTTTGAGCGGAAAACCGCTGAATAGCACACATATTAAAAATTCAAATTTGTATTATGCAAAATAAATGAAATTTTCCGCTACCAGTACATAAAATGAACAAAACCATACTAAACCAAATTCGATTGGTATATACCATGCATATAATAAGCATAATTAAATATTAATAAGACGGAAACGTTCATGTTCATGGTTAATTAATAATTAGTAGAATCTAAACATAAACTATTCAACTGTTCTACAAAACCACCACCATTACCGCCACGGTGACACATAAATACACGATGCCACACATTAAAAAATTGAAGCAATACAAACTTAATTATTAGGTTTGACACCTGAAATTACAAAAATTTTCTAACAAAAAGCTCATTAATTATTTAATCCTTTTGTACCGTCACTCGAAGTTTATACGTCTAACATTTTAATTTTTGTGTATACCGTAAAATTTAATTCGTATTACGTTTTGTTTTATGAGAAACAGCCGATTATAATGAAATAAAATTATGGTTTTTTTTATATACATGTTTGTTTATCTTTAGTTCATATATGACAATTTATGTGTGTATAATACATAAATCGTCATTATCATTATCATCAAACTCTAACTATCAATATAAAATTATAAGGGAAACCTGAAAAAATCATAACAGACGCCCGCCCTGAAATTATTTCCACTACAAAACGAAATTATTTTTTTTTTTTTGTTAGAATTTAAGTGGTGTAATATTTTATTCTAAGAAATTAGTTTGTGTTTATTAATTTCAATAGACAACAATAAACATATAAAAATTAACTGGCACTGTACTGTGTTGACATTAATTTGGATTATTCCACCCATTTGATTGTTCTGCAGTTTGCACGCGAATTATGTACGACTTTAATAAAATTTATTCGATTCGCGTTCACTTCATAATATTACGTTAGACGACGAAGTCAATTATCATTACTAAAATAAATTAAACCAAATAAACAAACAATAAAATTAGAAAAAAACTATCAACCTGAACGGATATCGACTGTTAATATTTACACTCAGGTAAAATAATTATTTATTATTTGCTATGCACTTTGACAGTATTTCTATTCTTTCAACCATTAAACAGTCCGCAGTGAATTATCGAAACAGAATTAATTCGATAGCATTGCATACTTATCGTACTTGGAAGGTTAATTTACAAATATTCATACATAATTAGCACGCGACATTAACATTACTACTATTTTGCGGTATTTATGCACTTGTCGTCAATAAAATTGTTGGTTAAAACGCTTGCAATTGGGAAGCGTTGCCAATTTAAACGTTAACGTGGCGTTTACATTTTTGCAATTCATCTTGATTTCACTGCACTTACAGTGATGAAATAATTAATTTCCCTAAAAGAATCAAACTACTTGTATTCTCATATAGATGACTATCACTTCTCTACTCTTTAAAAATTAAAAGTTTTCAAAAAAAAAAAATAATTGAAAGGTGTATATGTTGTGGCAAACACTCGATTTTCTTATACTATGGGACCAAGTGCTCTACTAGTGATGAGGTATGGGTCACATTGCCGACCACAATATCACGAACCGGCCAGATGACCGAAAATCAAATCGCTGACAGGAATTATGGCCGACAAGCCTACTCAGTCGACACAACCAGATCACCCATAAGCCACATCGCAGACACAACCACATTGACAACACCCACATCGCCGACAGCTACATCGCCGATACCCACATCACCAAAGCGGTAAAAACCCTCTGAACTGTGTCTGCAAGGTTGAAGAAGCAATTATTATTAATACAAATAAATAAAATAAAAAAAAATATTGAAAAAAATAAAAAAAACTTAAAAATTTTCCTTTCCCCTCCTAAAAAATGATAGTAAACAAGCCTCGATTTAAAAATTTTCAAAATTTATACTCCTTAACTGATTTGCTCGATATATACATCAAGTAAAATTACGTCGATTGATCAGAAATTGTCGAAATCCCAGAGGTACAAAACCGCGATTGTTACTTGTTGTTTCTACGATTGTTACTTGTTGATGTAAGTAAGGTTTGAAATTTCCAGTTTAAAACTAATAAAAAGGATAACCCATTCTAGTTTTGAAAACGATACAAACTAAAAAAGAAAAAAGGAAGATGATGAAAAAATCTTTAATTTGTTGAGCTAAAATATTATAAAAACAATTTTGTTTTGCTTTCTTTCATTAAACGCCTAAAATATTTCTTAAATCACCATTTCAACTTGATATAGCTTATAGAATTCTCTGGTAAATAGTTTTTTATCATTAATTTGAATTACTGATATCGAACAAAAGCGTTCGTGTCCAATATATAAAGGGTGATTTATTAAAGACTAGACAAAAATTTTCAAAGTCTCTAAGTTACAATATAAAGAGGTTGTCCAATCTACAGAGTATTTTTACCATTTTTTTTAAAAACAAATATATGAAATTTTAAGGGACTGAATGAAATTGTCTTAGATACAGAAATGTCCAACATTAGGGGTTTTAATAAAATTAAATTTTTCATTCAATTTGCACCTGATATCAATTGACGGCCTAAAGTTTTAACTGCGTGGATATACTTCCGAATAGGTCCTACCTACAAAAATTCTGAAAATCGGTATTCTAAGGTATTTTAGTGTGCTGACGCGAATATGACCATGAAAATATACGCAAATGACCCCAAGTAGCTCTCAATGATCCCAAGTGGCCCTAAATGACTCCAAATGGTCTTAAACGATAATTAACCCAAACGCGATAAAAAAAATTCTATTTTCGAATCACAGATGCTTTTAATATTATTTTAAACCATTTTATTCCTTAAGATTTGGGGCCCAAACCCCGTCTTTTATTAAAATAAAAAAAATTATAGTTATTTTAATTTTTATTTATAATTCACATAGGGGAAATTTAATTTTATTTAATAGGAATTTAAAAATCGATAGGGGAGTTTAGGATCGGGTTTATTTCAGGCGGGTCGGCTCCGGTCGCTTCACAATGTACATTCTGGTAAAGAGGAAATTTAATTTCAGTTTATAGGAATTTAAAAGCTGATATTAGCGGGAGTATATGATCGGGTTATATCAGGTGAGCGCGTCGCTCTCCATATGGTTAGAAAAAAAACTTCAGTTTATAGTAATTTAAAAATCGATCGAGGCGGGAGTATATCAACGGGTAATACCAACCAGGTCGCTGCGCTCCAGTCGCTTCGCTCCTTAGTAAGAAAAAAATTCAGTTTATAGGAATTTAGATCGAATAGGAGCAGGAGTATTGGATCAGGTCGCTGCGCTCCCGTCGCTCCGCAATGTGGAAAAGAGGACATGTAATTTCAGTTAATAAGAATTTAAAAATCAATTGGAGAGGCAGTTTAGGATAAGGTTATATCAGTTAAGTTATATTCCCTTTCACGCGGGAAATTTTATTTCAGTTTATAGGAATTTAAAAATCGATAGGAGTTGGAGTATAGGATCGGGTTATATAAGGCGGGTCGGTGCGCTCTGGTCGCTTCGTAATGCACATTCTGTACCATATCGCTTTTTGTACTATATTGCGATTTGAAATATCGCATTTTGAAATATTGCGCTTTATACCATATCTCGTTTTGTCATATGTCGTTTCGAAATATCACGTTTTGAAATATCGCGTCTCTAGCGGATCCCATTTAAATCACTTAATTTAAATCGGATGATTTAAACTGATTCAATTCAGGTGATGAAATTATAACAATCATTGATAAAATCAAAATGCATAAATTAAAAAAATAACCCAAAAAGATTACTGCGTTATATAGGATGCTCTCTTTGCTGTGGTTGTGTCGGAAAAGGGGCTTGCCGCCTGTCGACGATTAAGATGTGTATTCTAATTGAGCTTCTCGACCAAAATCCAGGTAGGCGACGTGGATACTTCTTGCGGTAAACTATTCTTGATAATTATATTGTTCGTAACACCCACATTATATGAAGATGCCAAAAACTGGGTCGTTTAAAAGATGAAGCGTTCTTCCGTTGTGGTATTCCTATGCTGCTTCAAAGATTAGATGGGAAAACCTAGTGGCTAGTTATGGACAATCCATATTAATAAAAATCAATTGGCGCATATATGACTGATCATCACTAGAGAACGGTTGGAGCGATTTGGCTGATTTTTTTGTTGTTGTGTTTGTAATTGTCAGGACAAGATTTGTATGTAAGAAAATTTTGAAAAAATCCACTGGAAAAGTCGGAAAATCGAAAAATAATGATTTACGTATTCGATCTAGATGGTCTTTTAAAAGATAAAAATTGCAAAATCTGAGTGGAAAACTCGGAAACTTCTGGAAAATTCGAAGAAAATTGATTTTTTTTATATAGCGCATCAGTTTAGAATGGCAGAAGCTATTTGGCTCATTTTTTTTGCTGCATTCCTAATTTCCAGGAGACGGTTTTTCGAGAGAAAATGTCGAAAATTAACCGGAAAAGTCGGAAAATTCGAAAAATAGAAAATGGTGTTTTGCGAAATTTCGCAAGTATCCAGTCCAGATTGTTTTTTAGAAGAGAAAAATTGGAATATCTGAGAGGAAAACTTGGAAGCTTCCGGAAAAACCAGAAGAAAATTGATTTTTTTTCTACCGCATCAGTTGAGAACGCTGAACGGATTTAGCTAAATCATTCTATTGGGGCAAAGGCTGCTCGTCACAAATTCCGCTTGCTTTTACTTCTGCGGTGCCGCTTTTGCTGTTTTTCCCAAGATGTCTGTCGTTTCGCTGGTTCAATACTTTTAACACAAGTTGTTGATTGAATTTTTAATGAAAAACGAAATTAAATTCAATCTTTAACAAATCTTGATTTTATTTATGTATTTTATTTTATAATATTTTATGTTAACTCTATCACACTTGTTTTCAATCTGATTTATAATCTTAAAAAAAATCTAATAAAACTCAACTAGTTTTGCCCGGGAAAACAACTTTCCCCAACCAGTTCTTGGTTGAAAGCCACTGAACAAAACTTCCGAATGACATCTTTATGAAAAATACTACAATTTATTTTTGGTGTAAAGAGACATCTAACAATGAATAGATGAGTTAAACATTTTTGTAATTGAGCTACAAATGATAATAAGTTACAAAAGGTTTTGAAACAATGAAAAATTAACACTGCATCCCCAATAGAATTTCTTATGACTTTTTACTTACAGAAAAGTATGAAAAAAAAAAACTTGACAAAAAAAATATTTTGTTGTCAAGTTTTTTTTTCATACTTTTCTGTAAGTAAAAAGTCATAAGAAATTCTATTGGGGATGCAGGTTAAATTGTCAAATTATGAATAGATGTCAAAATTTATAAACAATTTAGGAAGTGACATTCTTAAGATAGATATTTTAAATGACATACAATTTAAATACATAATAACTAATTTTCTTTGATTTTAGATACTCCTGCATTCGTCTCTAAACACATTCTTTGATGTATTCGCAATTGCCAGGAGTAGGTTGATATGAGAGTTTGCGTTGATATGTATGTCAAGAACAAAACGGAACGTTTAAATTTAATCCGTTTCAATCAATCAAAATTACTATCCGACCAGTACATTCATTTGCGCGACGCCATCGCTTCGGACAGCGATGCAACCAACGTCGGTCAATTGATCATTCTCCCAGCGACATGTGTTCGAAGCCCACGGCATATGCATGAATATGAACAGGATGCTATGACGTACATATGTGTGGTGTTTTATCTTATAGTTAGTTGTACCAAACCATCATCGTTGTTCATTTACGCTTTGGACAAAAAACCCGAAAAATATTATTTACCATTATGCATTGTATTGATTTGATTTAATTCCACTCGAATAAAATACATTGAATTAGTTTGAATTCCAACTGACTCCAATTCATATGCACACTGAGAGAAAAAATCCAAAAAACAACTCAAATTTCGATAGATGCCTGAGTTAGAATCGAAATTTCATTCACTTTTCAATACATTATGCCGCCTTTATGGTTGCGTTCATTCGTTCGTTCTGACAATTTTTACGAAAAATCATATTGCTCAAAAATGACGATTTTTTTCTTCTGGATTTTCCACAAGAGATGATTGGTCAAAATAATGACCGAATGAACGAACACAACCATAAACCTGCCTTGAGTGTTGAATTCGATGTAAAAGTGAACGGATTGGCCATTCAATTGAATCGTCTATTGAGAATTGAATTGAATTATTTGATTTTTTTCTCTCATCAAAATCAATTTTTGCGAAGAACAAAAGTATTTGCTCGGAAAGAAGTAGTTTGGAGCGAATTGAGGTTCTAACGTTTATTTCACAATATAGGGCTCGGTACTCGAAGTGTTACCAATTAGAAGTGCTGTAAATGTGTTATTATTATTATTATTATTATTTTTTTTTTTTCAAAACTTCAGTATATTGTAGAATCTTTCAATTTTAACAAACAAAATGTTATTGTTTGGTGTAGCCATAGCACGGATAATAGAATCAAGTCTGTCCGGGAATTCTCCAAACGCTGCATAAATGTGGTCGCAAGGTATTTTGTCCCAGTCTTCTTAGATTTGTGGACCTTTACACCCTGTTCAATGAAAACGAGTGGTGCACGTCCTGTTGCAGTTGCCCAAACTATCACTGATGCAGGTGCTTGCTTTCGCAGAGTAATTTGCTGGTCTAAATTTTATTTTTATTTGTTGTCTAACCAAACGTGATCATTTTGTTTGTTTACATATTGCTGAATCGTAAAAATGTTTTCACCAGAAAAGACCAAATTCTCAAGCTGTGTTAGTGCATTTTTTTGTGCAAAAACGAGCGCGATATCATTAGCCGTTTGGTTGCTACAGTAGCGTGAAGTTGGTATCATTTCGAGCGCCAACCCCTGTTAATGCCCGATTTTTGGTAAAAACGGTAGAGATTTAGTTGTATGTCTTCTGTTTATGTTCATTGCACTGTAATAGCTATGAACGTCTATGATCTAAGAATGCAATGCAATAAAGTCTTTCGATTCTTTTTAAACGCCATCTACAACGATAAATATGTGTTCATATTACATGTTCGTAAATTTTTTTGTTCCAAAAATCAAATAAATTTTCTCATAGAAAATTAAAGGAAAATATTGTTTTATTATATATTCTTTGACATGAACCGACAATTTATTAGATTTTTGTTGTTGTCCCTCTTGAGATTGAACTAAGCGCTTTTCTATGTCATATAAATATTTCATATGCTTTATAATAAAATAAAAAAAACACATATATGTAGATATTTGTACAGCCACACATTCACAATTTATATGTGGCGTATTATCGAAAAACACGAATATGATGGAATGTTTGACGATATTAAAACATCAGATGATAGCTTTTTCATCGTTCCTTCGATATCGTTATACCAGAAATGCATAATATGTACACATGTATAAACTATTATATCGCAAAAAAATATTACGAACATGATGTATGTATAGTCGAAGCAAAAATTTGTTGACGAATTCTCGTTGCTCGTACATGAAAAGAGCGAAATTGCAAAAATACATAAAACCAATCCACAATTTGCTATAAATTTACACAATCCTTATTATGGTTTCCATTAATTCCCATTATTCACATAAAAGCTTTTTTCCTTCTTTTGCTGTATACGGTGTGTGTGTATATGTTTTTGTCCTTTAAGTTTATAAGCTCATTTCTATTTTTATTCATTCAATATTTTCTTACGTACATTACATGCATACACCACATCATGTAGATATTTTTCATTCATTTTCTCATGTGTAATATAAAAATTCAATTTTCGTTTTGTTTTTCATTTTTCACCATCTCTCTGTAACAATTTTCGTTAGAAAAGACAAACCATGTACTGATACAGTGTATAAAGCACACATATAGATATATTCTCCTAAGTTGATATATTAAAGATAGACGTGAAAAAAAATTGATAATGGTATAGAGCACATGTGTAAGCATATAGCAGAACAACAACTCCAAATTCATTTTAAATTGATAAGCGAAAAGCTTTTCATGGATGATGGAATAAGACAAGAAATTGTTTTTATGCAAATTTGATTAAAACGACTTTAGAGCTTTTTAATAGTTTATATGTATACGAATAATGTAATATTGTTTCTTTATTTTCTGTTAAAACATTTGAGATATTGCCCGAATATAGTGTGATAATTACCTGTGATGTTTCATTGACTGCAATTGGCTTATGTTGAAACGATTTGATATTAATCTTTCTGATTTGTTCGAGATGGAACAGGGAAAGTAATTTGGGGTTCCTCTGGGTTCATTACTTCATCAAGTTCTCAATATACGACAAATTTTCTCCAAAGTTTGTTTTACTATCTAAACAAATACATACAAATACAATTTTAGTATTCATTTATAAATCTGTAACATTGTAGATGTTCCAGGCGGGTTGAATTATAGCATTTGTTGAATTTTCGCAGGATTAAACCAACAACCAAGGCGAATACGATGAGGCGAGCGTTAATTACTGATTACTTGATTTGCTTGATTTTGTCGTTGCGATTTTTGGTACTACTACCGTGCAACCATGGTCGGAGTTTTATAATTGGTATAATTGGTTTATTATTATAAAGTATAAACAGTTGGTCTATATAAATTGTGGTAAGGTGATGGGGATGTTGATTGTATCTGTGTTTGTATTCCTCTCAATAATCGAATGTTAAATCGATTTGCAATATAATTGATCAGCTGGTGATTGTGATTGAAGCATAAATAACTTAAATCGTGCAGTGAAATTATTAATTTAGAATAAAATCTCTTTTGCTGTAGTTGGTGTATATAAAGAGAAATATAGTATTTACTTAAGTGCAAAATATATTCTTTGGGAATACTTATATCTACATATTTAACTAAATTAACTATCGCGGAAAAAAGTATTTATTTTTATATTTATGTAGAGTTTTCTAAATTATCAATCTACGGATTATAATCGACACCTACAGTAACCCGTGTTTAAACAAATTTTAAAAAATTAGTGAATATCAATTTTCGTTTGTTTTGTTTTTTTTAATACAGTGCCTCGAATTTTATATATCGTACATTACATACCACAGTTTACCATATTATCGAGTAGTGGAAAACCAAACGGGCATAAAACCATACAAGCACTCCGCGATAGTTTCTTTTATTTTGCTTGTTACAACATACCGAAAAGAAAAATCTACCTGATATTTGACTGGAATTTGAGGTTGCATTACTAGTTTCACTGGAAACGGATGATTGGTGTAAAATTGGATTGTCTAAACATATTACCGCCATCACCATCATCATCGCCATCATGTCACCAAGGCCGATAAGTTTTAGCATTATTATTTCATTTTAAGCATGTCTATTATTTATTAAATTTCTATCATATTTATTTATTTATATTCATTTAAACTAAATTGATTATATTATATAATACTACATTTACAAAATATTAACACAAATATTGTTACTAAATTAGTCCATTATCTTAAGGTCATTTTTACGTAGGATAATTACGGACCGCGGATCCATATAGTATTGTTAAATTAATCTTGTGAATTTCAAATGGAACTTTTGTTTATATTTCGTGTTACATATATATTTACAGTAGATACTAATCTGCTTAGAGGTTACCATTAAGTTGTATTAAATTATTATCTAAATTACCAATAATCAATTAACTACCAAATATATGACTTTTTCTTAATTGTATTTGCAAGTTCTTAATTCTCATTTGATTCGCTTTGATGTTTCTTTACGTTTGGAGTCTATTCGTATATAGCTATGCTTTAAGCCTGAAAGGATATCAGCATGTGGCTTTAAAGATTTAAATAGCGTGGACTGACACATTTTTGTTATAGGGGCGTATCCAAGTCATATGTGCATCGATATGCCAATGGAGAGGGAAGGGCACTTGTGGTCTCAACGACGTCTTGACCACACAAAAGAAAGTTGTTGTGATATGGCAGATAACTTGATTAAATTTTTCTTTATCGATCCGGATTTTACTGTTTTGAGGTAGTGTTCCAATTTCTATTTTTTTTTGTTAATATCATTCCTGGTTTATTTCACTAATGCCATCCGTATGGATACCTAAGCAGCACTTCTAGACCTATATAGTTAGTGACAAAGACTCCGCCCAACCGACGATTCCTAGCTGGTGGCAAACGTGCTGCGGTCACTGATGTGAGAACTATATAGGTATTCTGGCAACGGAGCACAAATTCAACCATGAATATGCCGATTCCGTTACAAATTTGAAATAAATTTTAAGGAAAGCTCAGATATGCTGCACTTTGTTTTATAAGATAAGATTTAACAAAAAAAAGGTAAGTTATTAATCTACGCTACTTCAGTTCATATTGCATTGAACCTGCACAATAGGCGCTTTCAGTTTCCTTATCGTGATTTGTGAATTTATCGCAAATTTGATTTCCAAATTTAATATTACTAAATATTTGCTTACCGTTGGCCGCGATTTTACTTAACATGTCCTAAAACTCTACAATTTTTTTAACAACTATTTCGCCTTAAAAACTGTATTTTGAATTCATTTGAAACGAAATACTGTTGAATAACTTTCAAAACGTATATTTTGTCGCGATTTAAGCTGAGACCCCCTAACTTATTTTTAATGTGTAACAATTCAGTGTTGCCACATTTATCGAACCGAATTACTACATTCAATCTTTAATTTCTCTCGGAAATTTTTCGCATTTTTCTGACAGACAAAATTCATAATAGTCAGTTTTGGAGGAGAATGACGGAAATAGATAAACCAACAAAATCCTCACCAACGCCAAACAACCATTGCTTGGCTTAGTAACATTTTTGGAGACAGCTTGGGAAAACTATAGAAGAACGGAAATAAGGGAATGGAACCAACTTCCTCCCGTCATGCCAATATGCTTTATTTAACAGCCCAGGAGGTTCGTTATTCAATTCACCGATCATTAGGGGGGTATATAAGGAACCAACTTGGAAGGTATATAAGGAAGAAATTCGAATATGTGTTCAGTTAAACAATAATAATCTATATACATTTTAATGTACCATATATTTACCCGCAAGCTTCACTAACTGATTATAAAGAATACTTTGATAACGTTAATAATCCTATATTAATATAGTGAAATCGTCTTCTATTTGTAAGTTTCTTCAATGTTGCATGATGATGGAAACTTAATGACGCCTATTAAACACTGCGATAAAGCTGGGGAAGCATTACTTGAAGCAATTAAACTCTCTGGATTATTCCAATTTAGTACAGTGTACGGAACCGTAACTATACCGTTTATTAGATTCAGTTCTTTGTAATACCCTTCCAAATCAATGTTTAGTTAAACCGGCTGATAACATTTTAAGTAAAAATTGTAAACATAATCCTCTCATTGAAATTATATTAAAAATAAGCTAAACCCATTACCTGAAGGAAATTAAAAAAGAAGTTTTAAATTTCAGAGAATGCAATTATGATTTGATTAATTTCGAAATAAATGCGATAAATTGGGTTGAAACGTTCAATAACTATAATACTGAGCAGTCGGTTAGACTTTTTTACAAACTGATAAATTCTACAATTTCAAAAAATGTGCCTGTTATTTGCTACAGACATAATTCCGATCCGAAATAATATTCAGTTAAATTGATCAAGCTAGTATCTGTTAAACATTACTTTCGTAAAATATTTAATAAAACCAAGGATTCTGAATATCGCTCAATGTTTGCACAACTAAAATCTCGAGTTAAAAAGAAACAAAAAATATGATATAAGAAAAACTTGAATAATATTGAAAGCTCAAATTGTAACAATCTCAAATTATTCTGATCCTATTGCAAAAAAAAGCTCGATTCCATCTAGTATGTATTATGATAACACACATGCATCAGATCATAAAACTATTACAAATTTATTCTCAATTTTTTTTAAATCAGTTTACAATAATAATAACTTACCAATACCGAATCCAAGTAGGTTAATTGAACGTAATAGTTCCTCGATATTAAACGATTTTTGAGTTTCTTGACCCAGATTCAGTTTTACCACTCACATCAAAATTGTATCTGGTTCTATTTATGCACCACTAACAATAATTTTCATCAAATTCTAGGGGGGACATCAACAATGTATAGCAAATTATAGACTAATTTCTATATTAAACGTGTTTTCTAAAGTTTTTGAAAAATTATTTTATATTAAATTATTCAATCATACTAAAGATAAAATATCGAAATATAACCAACCTTCTAGAATTTACTGAGCTCGCTTATCAGTCCTTAGAAAACGAACAATCAGTTGTCGTTATATATACACATTTTCAAAGGGTTTTAATAAAGTAACTCATTATCTCTTATTAAGTAAGCTACCAAATTATGGCATAGGTGGTAGGAATTTTAGCTGATTGACTGAAACTATCTCTAATTGTGAGAAGTTGCAGAAGGATCTTAATAGTTTATTTGACTCGTGCCAACTAAATCACATAGAATTAAATATAAATAAAAGTTTTGTTCAATAAAGTTGAACTTGAAGTCAAAAGTTTTACCCGTGACCTAGGAATCACATAGAATTTTTTGCAAAATAATCAATCGCTTTACCGATCATCCCTTTACCATGGTCATGTTAGATCAATTACTGAATATTTAACACCAATTTGGAATCCAAATTTTGAGGTACATAGTAAAGCTTTGGAGAAGGTTCAGGGAAAATCATTTGCTTACGTAACTTTAGAATAAGATTACCATACGAACCATATTCTTCCCGCCTGGGTGCATATTCTTGAAATCGGTGGATATTTTCGTCTACGAATTATAATTAACATTAGAATTCTTTATATTATTCGAATTTTTCGCTGGCTACTGTAATCGTTTTTTCAAATTTGCTTGCAAGTCTTCTATTATTTATTTCACTAGCTACTAAACAAAAATCGGTGGAAATTTCCGCCTGGGTAAATTCCCTCAGTGGGGAAATAAATAATAGAGAACTTGCAAACAAATTTGAAAAATACGATTAAAGTAGCCGATGAAAAATTCAAATAATATAAAGAATTCTAATGTTAATTATAATTCGTAGACGAAAATATCCACCGATTTCAAGAATATGCGCCCAGGGCGATATTGTCTACATTCGCTTCAAAATAGACGAAAAATCAATGACGAGCTTACGTTATATAAAATTGTAAATAACATAATTGATTCAGATTTTATAACGAATGTTAAACTGAGCACAAATCCATTTCACATCAGGAAACTCCTAACATTTAATGTCAAGTTGTTTAAAACAAATTATTGCAAAAACTCTCCGTCGTATGCAAAATGCTCCTAATATTTATTTTAATGATTCAGAATTTATAATTGTTTCTTTAGCAATTTACAAAAAATATGTATATTTAATCTTTCAGACAACTTTAACACTCTTTAAGATTAAATTTAGTTTGTGATTTTTAATTAATTTTTTCAATTAATTTTAGTTTGGAATACTAATTTTATTTTATTATAATTAATGTTGTAAATCGTGTATCTGCTAGCAAGTAATTGGGAAATAATTTTCCGTTTGTCAGCTATTTTTGAATGAAATAAATAAATTAATTAATTATTCCATCCTCCAGATGAACAATCGCAGATTACACATACCGCGCCGAACTACCTTCTCGGGTAAACAAGCATTAGACTCTAAATTCACATGGAAATCACTTGATATGTTAAGAACACTGAATCACATATATCACGTAATAATTAATAAGAAATTTCTCGGCCATACACTCACAGTGACTGTCAACATGTCGCTGTAAAATGCATCAAGACAAACCAGAAAAAATTACCGTTGATGCCGGCACAAGACATACATACGTTTTGTGAAACGCTCAAACTCTAACTCCAAACCAATTAAGAAGCAGCCATCAGTATCGATCAACAGTGGAAACAAACTGAAGAAGCCTTATATAAAGACTGCTACCAACCCACTCGGGCACCAAGAATGCACGCGCAAACCCTGCCTGGTTCAGTGATAATATTTGTAAGAAAACTGAGTAACGCCGACAAACAAACTTGGTAATGTGAGCGTCATCCAAATTTGAAAACGTTTTTATTTTGTAAACCCCTGAAACCATTAGAAACTTAATCGTACAATAAAAATTTAAAACGCAGCAATGATGAATTCTTGTTTATAACGCCATGTCAAAATAAATGTTAATTAATATATTTCAGGTGATAAATGTAATATAACACGGCTATTATATCTGAACAATTATGAGAAAATATCCGAATAATCGAATAGTCAAAATTGATCAAATAATCCGGATTATTCGAAGATCGGATATCCGTATTGGAAACCCTACCCACAACCATAATTGTTTCCATCTTGACAGGACTTTTGGCCAAATCTGCCTTGAGGTACTTTGAACCATCAATCGTTCGAAGTTTTTCTAGCTTTCCTTTAAAGCAGTATAATTTGCATGAAGCGCGCGGTATATCAATATCCGCCAAGCTTGGTGAAGCGAAGCAGGCTGTGCCTTCTATAGCGAGTTCATTCGCCTTTTCATTTCCTGTAATATTGAAACGGCACCCACGTTAGGTAGTTGTTGGACTGATCTACCATCTAGTTAAGAGATGAGCGACAATTGGATGCGTCACTTGCCCAATCGATTCACTCCCTTTTTTTGAATCTTATTAAATTAAAATACTTGATTGGCTCCTAACTGTATATATTCAAAGCGAAATAAGACGCGTCTGCAGTAATAAAGTTTGCCTCGTGTTTTTGAATTTGCAATTTAAAAATAATTTTAAAAAACAATATAGTATTTTATCATTTTTCTCAACTTCTTGTTTTATGGAGCTAATAGATTTGGGAAATGAAGCATTCAATTCTAGGCTACTGTCGAGATAATGAAATATGATTTGAGCGCCTTAATTGAAGCCTGTCCGTAAAAATTAGAATGTCCTTCATAGATATTACATTAAACCACAGAATATATACCTATATAGGCAGAATAGACATAACGCTATTTTACTATGGAAAAATTTGAACTCAATTTTTTGACCGCGATAAGGTTCGCGATAAGGTAGGAAAAATTCGTTCTTTTTTAATATTTTTATTTCAAATAAAGAACTATGGACTCACAATGAAGATTTTATGGCATATTTTAACAAAAAACAGTTAGTTAACATAAAATCATTGCTGTAATTATTAATATTCATATTTAATAAAGTTATGTTTCCTATAAAAAATTTAAGGTAGGAAAAAATTTCTTGATAATTTTCTACGCAATGTCTCTTCTGGTTATATATATATATATATATATATATATATATATATATATATATATATATATATATATATATATAATATATATATATATAATATATATATATATATATACATATATATATATATATATATATATATATATATATATATATATATATAAGTTAAGCACATGATACCATCAAATTCCATTCTACCAAAGTGCATTCACCAAAGGCTCAAGTAACGTCCCACAAATCAACATGCTAATTCATCATAAATGTAAATGCGCGTGTAGGAATACATGAGCATGCAACATACTTTGTAAAATGCTTCATCAGCTATATTTTTTATTATATAAAGAAATGTAAACTTGTTATAATTTAGATTTAAGTTGGTAACTAAATAAAACGGACTTAGTCCAAAAAATATTTTTTTAATCAAAAGTACAAGTGTGTACTTAATTTATATATATGTAAATATATATATATATATATATATATATATATATATATATATATATATATATATATATATATATATATATATATATATATATGTATATATATATGTATATATATATTTTCATATATATATATATATATATATATATATATATATATATATATATATATATATATATATATATATATATATATATATATATATATATATATATATATATATATATATATAGTTATATTTCTCGTAAATAAAACTTTAAAAAAAATTTATTTTCCAAATTTATTTAACAATTTTATTTGACTTGTTACAACTTTGAGTTAGATCTTAAAACTAAAAACTTAATATAAAATTTACTTTAACGTTCTAAACAAAAAATGCTAGCTAAGGATAATTATAATTATGTTGTTTCCAACTTATAAAGTGCTTATCAAGAAATATGACAATGTTTGCGCGTCTACATATTTCTCTAGTAAATGCGATATGGCTCCGATTGCAATGATGGGGGCAATGTTCGACACCTCGTGAGAACATGGTAGCCTTGAGTTATTTCTTTGGTGTAGTAATTTATGTAATTATAACTCCTCCCGGGGGTGTGGAAAGGGCGTCCTCGTCCTTAATTTTGAGCCCTAATTTTGTTACTAGATTTGAGAATCTCGTATCTTCTTTGATGGAACACTCTAACTTTTCTTGTTTTATATTGCGTCTTACTGCTCTTGTGATATTGTGGCGAACTTTGATGTACGCATATACTGTTACGAGTATTAATCCCAGTGATGAAATAGATACACCGCCTGATAAGGACCATATCCAATATTGTTGATTTTCTTGTTGTAAATTCATGTGTGTTATCAGCTTCCTGTTTTGTAAATTTTGTTGTTCTATTACATCGATGTCCACCTTTTTAACCAATCTCCGCGCTATCTCAAGATTATGTAGCGCTCCTTGAATTTCTTCCGCCTCGCTCTTAAATTCGAGAGACTGAAACTTTTTGTTCTTAATTACCAACGTGCAGTTCCAAAAGTTTATCAGGAAGTTTCCCGTTAGTGTCCTGTTGTTCGGTCCACAATCTGATGATAATATTTCTTCTTTAGCGTTATCTATCAAAAGTTTGTCCTCTGTAATATAGTGTACTGTTGTGTCCGATTTTGCTGTTACGTTGCAGGTACCCTTCGTACCCATTATCAGAGGTTTGATACATTCGTCGTCGAATTCTTTTATTTTTCCATATTTTTGTACGAAACTGTTAGGGTTTAACGTTGTAAATAGTTTTTGTTTCGTCATTATGATATGTTGTGGGTACTCTCTTATTATTGTATCTTTGACTGTTAATGGTATGATCGTTGTTGCTGCTGATATTTCTTCTTCCAGCTTTGGTACTTCCAGAATAAACAGGAGCATTTCTTCATTTACGGCAATTTTCGATACTACGTATTGGAGTGCTTCTTCTGGTACACTTATATTGACTCCTTGGTTTATCATTAGATCTCTTATCGTCATTAGTTCTTTTAGCGAAAGCACTTTGTTGCTTGCTAATCCAATTTTTGTTCTTACGATGGCATCTTGAATGTCCTCTAATATATTGTTTATAGTGTCTATGTTGATGATAGCTGTCATCATCTCTATCTCACTGAGTATTATTTTATTAGCTGCGTTAGTGTTCGTCACCGCTTTATTGATCGTATCTGTGATCAATCTTATTCTTTCATCAATCCGGGTGTTTATCTGTACTTGCTGATTATTTTCATTCGTTAGTTCATTCATTTTGCTTTCCAGCATTCGTAGATCTATTACATCTGGGCTGCCTGCCAGCCACTTCCATGCGGAACCGAGTGCATCCCAGCGTTTTTGTCTATGACGTCGTGTAGGTTTTATTTTTTGTAGATTGTCGTATAATTTCTTGCACTTTTGCTTTACTATATTATATAATTCTAGTTTATCATTCTTATCATCTAGTTTATTATAAATGAATTTTTTTATTGATTCTACTGTATTCTGTAAGCTATGTAAATTGATTGGGTGTACTATTTTTATATTTCCTATTTGAATTTTACAATTGTTTGTTTTAATTATTAAAATTGGATCGCTATTTAAATTTTTTTTTTCCAATTTCTGGCTTTTACAGATTTCTATACTTATAGTTAATACTAATAATTTTATAATGAAATGCATTGTACTCGTATATAACGTAAATGCCAACTTATCTAATTTATAATATAATATTTCTACGTGTACTATATTATCTAGAATGGTAATTTCTAATTTTTTTAAAAAATTTTTATTTACGTTAACTTTATTTAGGTCAAGTTATTTATTTTTATTTATTATTTAGTTATTTAATTAAAATTTGCCTGAAATGATAAATAAAATTTGATTTTAATTAATTCTGTTTTTTTTTCAATTTCATTTCAATTTCGATTTCAACTTCAATTTCAATTCCAATTTCAATTTCAATTTCAATTTCAATTTCAATTTCAATTTCAATTTCAATTTCAATTTCAATTTCAATTTCAATTTCAATTTCAATTTCAATTTCAATTTCAATTTCAATTTCAATTTCAATTTCAATTTCAATTTCAATTTCAATTTCAATTTCAATTTCAATTTCAATTTCAATTTCAATTTCAATTTCAATTTCAATTTCAATTTCAATTTCAATTTCAATTTCAATTTCAATTTCAATTTCAATTTCAATTTCAATTTCAATTTCAATTTCAATTTCAATTTCAATTTCAATTTCAATTTCAATTTCAATTTCAATTTCAATTTCAATTTCAATTTCAATTTCAATTTCAATTTCAATTTCAATTTCAATTTCAATTTCAATTTCAATTTCAATTTCAATTTCAATTTCAATTTCAATTTCAATTTTTCAATCTTTTTATTTTATTTTTATTCCGTTTTAAATTCCTTTTTGTACGGAATGTTTTAAACTCAACATTTCGAATTTTAGTCTCAATTCCTCTCGGTTGAGTTTTCGTTCTAATATTGGGTTTGAGGAATACTGTTTGATCCTCATTAAGGTCGGGTGGGTCTTCTTTACCACTGTTTTGCTTTTGCATTCTATTTGCTGCTTTTGTTAAATTGTCATTGACCGTCTGAAATATTTCGTTTGCCCTTGCTTGAATTTGCGTGGGATTAATGAAATTGTTTTGGTTAAAAATAATTTCATTCGGCGTGAAGCCGGTAGCTGAATGCACGGTATTATTATACAGTGCAACTGACAGTTCGATGGCATTAGAAGTATTTGGGTTTGGTGGTTTATCTTTATTGGTATTGTATATTTCGATGATTGTGGCATGGGTTTTTTCAATTTGCCCATTAGATTCTGAAGATGAGGCATACTCTACTCTGATATTGAGATTATTTAGAAATTCCTTCATTTGAACGGATTGGAAGGTAGTTTCGTGGTCACATACAATACTGTTCGGTATTCCGAATAGAGTGAAATATTTGTTAAGAGCGGTGGTTACGTCTGTTACGTTCTTGGTTTCCATTGCTATCATTTGTAGATGCTTGGAGAAGGAGTATAGATTATAGATAGAAAGTTGTTTCTGTTTATAATGAAAATGTCTATGTGTAGCCTCTCTAGCGGCTTCTTTGTGATTGGCCGTGGGGAAATTTTGATATTATAGGGTTTGCGGTCATATTTGTGCTTGTTACAGATGTTGCAAGCGTTAATATGAGTTCTGATTTTGCTTCCCATTCTTGGGAAGAAGAATGATCGCCTTAGTTGACTCTCCACCTCGTTAGTGCCTCTATGTGCCCTTTCATGTTCTTTGATTATAATTATGTTTTGTCTGTCTTCGTTCGTAACATCCTCGACTATTTTTGATGTGAATACGAAGTGACCAGTTTGACAGAAATGTTGTTTGAATGATTCTTGAATTTTTGTGTATAAATTCTCAGGGGCCATAATTGCCGACTGCTTACCATTGTGGTATGCCATTAGGAATTTCGTAATATCGTCGACTTCGAACCGTTTTTTAGAAATGATAACTCTTTTAAAATTTGGGAATATGTTTTCTGAAATAATTTCGTCTATATTTGCTATTTTGAAAATTAGCTGGTTTCTGTAACAATTAATCGGCCTGTCTGAGAAGTGAATGTAGTAATCAGCTGACGTATTCGCTGAGTGGATTGTTTCCATATCTTCTGAGGAATTTGAGTTACTTATAGGAGATTCAGCAGATTCACGTGAAGTGTTACTATCTCATTTGTATTTATTTAACTAGTGTCGTCCTGTGTCGGCATTCTGCTCAGAGCGTCTGCCACGACATTGGTTTTGCCTTCTTTATAAACTACGTCGTAATCGTAGTTTTCCAGCTCTAATCTCCATCGTAGAATTTTGGAGTTTTTCTCCGAAGATTTGATGAAGGTTAAAGGTTTATGGTCGGTTACCAAAGTGAACTTATTACCGTACAGGTATGGTTGATATTTCTTTACCGCCCATATTATGGCTAATGCCTCCATCTCGTTTGTGGCATATTTAGTTTCCGTTGAATTGAGTGTCCGGGACGCGAACGCTATTGGTTTTTCAATGCCATCGTGAATTTGTGAAAGCACTGCACCCAGTGCAAAATCTGAAGCATCCGTTGTTAGGATAAATGGTTTGCTGAAGTCTGGGTAGATCAGTATTTGATCTGTGGCTATCGTTTTCTTTAGTTTCTCAAATGCCTTAATGTATTCTGGATCATTTATGTCCATTAGGATTTCTTTTTTTAAATATTTCGTCATGCCTTTGGCGATTTTAGAGTAGTCTTTTATAAATCTACGGTAGTATCCGGAAAGCCCGAGAAATTGCTTTATTTCTTTTTGGTTTCGGGGTAGGGGCCACTCTAGAATTTTCTGGATTTTATCCCTATTGGGCAATACTCCGTCTTGGGTGATTATATGTCCCAAGAATTCGGTTTCGCGTTTCAGATATTCACATTTATCAAGCTGGATCTTGAGGTTGAATTCCGAAAGTCGTTTGAGTACTGTGTCTAGGTTCCTTAAATGATTCTTTAAGTTTTCGCCAATTATTACGATATCGTCCAGATATACATGACATATTTTGCCTATTAACCCTTGTAATACGTGGTTCATAGCGCGTTGGAAGGTGGCTGGGCCGTTTTTCAGGCCAAATGGCATTCTGCAAAACTCGAAATGACCTTTATCTGTTGAGAAGGCTGTCTTTTGTTGGGACTTCTCATCCATTGGGATTTGGTGGAAGCCAGATTTTAGGTCCAACGTTGTGAAGTAGGTCGATCTTCCCAAGTTATCTAAAATCTCTTCAATTTGGGGCATCGGGAATTTATCATCGATCGTTTTTTCATTTAGTTTACGATAATCGATGACTACCCTGACCTTACGTGTTCCTGAAGCGTCTGCTTTCTTAGGAACAACCCAAATTGGTGCCGAGTACGGACTGCTTGAGTGGCGAATGATTCCGCTTTCGAGCATTTCTTGTACTTGATCTTCCACATCTTTCTTGAAATGATGCGGATAACGATATGTTTTTGTATAGACGGGCATTTCGTCTTTAGTATGTATGTGGTGCTTTATAATTGTTGTTTCTGACAATTTCTCTGTTTGTCGCAGCAGCACCGTTTGATTTTCGTAAATCTTGTCTATTAATGCAGTCTTTTCATGGGCGCTTAGGTGTTCGGTTCTAATAACCTTTTCTATATCCTGCCTAGTGATTATAGCTTTTCCAGTTGTTGGCATCGATTTTAAAGTTTCAAAGTTGTTAACGGTTAATTTTAATTTTGGTAAAACGTTTGGTGATTTCAGGTCATTCGTGAGAATGTATACTACCGTTTTGCCCTGTTCCGCTTTATATATTCCTGGTTGGATAATAATTTCTTCGTTGAGTTTTTGGTATTCGGGAACGAACCATTCTCCGTTACTCGACGTTTGAAATGTGACAATATGATTATAATGGTTGCCCATTGGGTAGTAGCGGAAAAATTTCAATTTGTGATTATTTAAAATCAAGTGATTTGTTGGGAAGTCGATTTTAGCGTTTAATGTTGCCATTGATTCTGGACCAATGATTCCATCAAAAAATCTGTGGAAATCTAGTTCGAAATAGTTTTGAGGTGGAATATTAAAACCTAACCAATTAATTTTACACATTTTATTTACCAAGTGTGTTCCAAGTATATTTTTTACTGAAACTTCCTGGGTTTTTAGTAGATTTTTGGGAATGATACCGGGTCTTAGAATATTTTTATTTGCCCCAGTGTCTATAAGAAGCTTAATTGATTTGTTGTTGTGTATGTCTTTACATACTAAATACGGTAGATAGTTTAATCTTCCGTGCCTACCTGTTCGTCCTCCTGAAAATTTGTCGCGTATACCTCGAATTCAGGTGAAGAATCTTCTTCTGTTTCATTCTCGTTATGTTGAGAATTCTCGGGTTCCGAGAGCGTTTCATGCGTGTTAATTGCTCGATTAAATGTATTTTTCGACATCGTCGAAATGTCTATCGACATGGGAGTCGGTTTGTCTTTTTCTGAGAGAGGCGATTTTCGATTTATTACCGAGTTGGTATTGTTTCTCGGTTGGAAGTTGTTGAATTTATTTGTTTGTACGTTATTACTTGGAATAAACGTTTGAACCGGTTTTTTGTTACTGTTTGAAATTAACTCGTTTGTGGTGAATTTACATAAGAAAGCGTATGCCTCCTCTTTGTTTTTCGGCTTTGCCGCTTGGGCGTACCCGAAGTAAGGTTTTTTCAATCCCGAAATGAATGCTG
Organism: Nephrotoma appendiculata; assembly: GCA_947310385.1. NCBI lineage: Eukaryota > Metazoa > Arthropoda > Insecta > Diptera > Tipulidae > Nephrotoma > Nephrotoma appendiculata. The sequence continues at coordinate 141,065,835 of OX371225.1, read as the reverse complement.
CTAAAGCATCCTCTTCGATGAATGTGTTTATAGCAAGCCAGGCATGATTGTATGTAGCGTTCTGTCTTGCTAGAGTTTTTATATTTTGTACATTCTCTTTAATTTTGCTGAAGTATGAATGTACCGTCATGCTCTCAGTTTGTTTCGTCGCCCAGAGCTGTGACTTGTAAAACGACAGTTCCTGTTTGTCGCCGAGTGTTTCCAGGAGAATAGTTTTTATCTCTTGAAAACTTTGTGGGTTTCCAGCCAGACATAAAGCGTCTTTAGCTCTACCCTTAATTTTGTTGCTCACAGCTTGTGAATACAACCTTAACTGTGCTTCAGACACGAGGGGTACAAATACGCTTAATGTATCTTCTGCTGTCTGAAGCCATGCATTTAACTGTTTTCGATTACCGTCGTATTCCGGTATCGATTTTATTGGATCAGGGATCCTGAACGCATCGAACGTCGTTTGCTGTGCTTCTGCACCTCTTGTTGCAAAATCGTTCGTTTGTTGTTGCTGCAAAAATGCCAGAGTTCGGTCTTGTTCTTCCGATCTGGTTGCCATTTTTTGCACCTGTTCAACTACAGCTTTTATTTGCTCTGTGAGCTGGTTTATCGCTGCCGTTGTTTCGAGATTCATTTTGTGAAATGAGTTATTGTCTTCGAAATTACGATTTTCGTCAAATCTTCGTTCTGACTTTTTTGCCATTCACCAGAATTTATTTTGTTAAATTTTGTACTGTACCTATCTCGTAGTATACAGAGGGCAGTTCTGTGCCTATCTCGTAGTACACAATTTAGCCAATGGTGGTAACACAAATATTATATAAAAAATTTAAACGAAAATATATAATAATAATAAAAAATTTGTTACCTTATGTAGTCGTGTCCTATAGGTTCTCGTGAGGTCAAGTGATGCGACGCGGCGTATTTCTCGAATCGTCTGGGCGGATAAAATCCTTTAGCCTGAGATGTCACGGTTTTTATTTTATTTTTTTTTCAAACCCACCACTCGTTAAAATAACACAGTAAAAGAGGGTATATTGTACCCTGAATGGAACTTGAAAAACACTAATTTTTGTTAAAAAAAAAATCGTAACGGAAACCACTTTAGGTTAGTTTTTATTTGCTAACCTTTGCACTGTTTATACTTCACTATGTCTTTCACGTACCGGACGGCTGCGCCAGTTATATTTCTCGTAAATAAAACTTTAAAAAAAGTTTATTTTCCAAATTTATTTAACAATTTTATTTGACTTGTTACAACTTTGAGTTAGATCTTAAAACTAAAAACTTAATATAAAATTTACTTTAACGTTCTAAACAAAAAATGCTAGCTAAGGATAATTATAATTATGTTGTTTCCAACTTATAAAGTGCTTATCAAGAAATATGACAATGTTTGCGCGTCTACATATTTCTCTAGTAAATGCGATATGGCTCCGATTGCAATGATGGGGGCAATGTTCGACACCTCGTGAGAACATGGTAGCCTTGAGTTATTTCTTTGGTGTAGTAATTTATGTAATTATAACTATATATATATATATATATATATATATATATATATATATATATATATATATATGGCGAAAAATACGTGAAATCACAAATTTTTGTAAGTCATGTTTTAATTTTATGATTTTTATGTTTTGAATGTGTAGCCTTGATTGAAAAAAAAAATTGAAATACTTTAATTTTTTGTTGTTGTTGTTGTTAAAGATATAGGGTGTCAAATTTTGAGAAAAACGATGATCATGTTGTTGTATATATGTCAATAAAAAGAAAACTATTTGTCCGATAATTATGATTTTTGACTCATTTTAAAGGTAAGTTATTAAGGATTTATAAAAAAATATAAAAATAGTATACTCTTTAATTCCTTCATCTTTAAATTTCCCGCCAAAATGTTCTTTTTAAATTTTCTCAAAAACCTATTTTTTTAATTTTTTTTTTTTTTTTTTTATAGAATTCGACAATTAATATTTTAGAACATATCAAAAAACTAGAATGCCGTTATTTTTTGTTTTCTTGCAAAATGCGTTTGAATAAGAGCAGTATTTCATTTTTATATGGAAAAACTGTATTTCAGTGGATATTTCTCGGTGTTTTGAAATTGTTTACAAAAAGGATAGTTCAGTTAAATTATTGATATTTATTATTCAAATTTAATTGCATATATTTAAAATTTCAAACCCAAATTCTTTTGATAATTTTATTTTATTGTTTAACATTAAATCTTATTCAAATTAAAAATTACAACTTAAATTTAACATAATCGTCAGAATTAGAACATTTTTTACAATTCAAATAGCCATCCTCTGTTGAAATAACTGCATGGAAACCGTGAGTTCCTTTTACTGTTTTTAAATTTTCAAACCTAGTTGCAAGTTTGATTTGCTTGGATTTATGTTCTGCGTCTGAACAAAATCCAAATTTGATGCCTGTCTTCAACGTTTTAGTCCATCTAAATAATGCTTCTGCATTGGTTATTGTATTGCTGTATTCCATTGTGAGACTAGCTCTGGATGCCATTCTTTTGATGGTACCTCTTACTCCATCACATGGACGTTTTCCATGAGCTGTTGCATGCAAATGCCATTCACAATCAACTCCAAAATCCTCGTTGTGTTTTTAAATGTTCTTAAAAATTTTCTTATTTTTATAATGCGTGACTGCGCCATCGGTAATATAATAAATTTTAGATAAACTGGATATTTTAGTTTTCAAGAACTGCATCAACTTTTCAATGAATAAGTGAACCGCTACAGTATCGTGGTGAAGACAATCCGATATTATAATGAACGTGTGGTGAAGTAATTTGCCTTCCAAATTTTGGTAAATTACAAATGGATGAATAGTCGCTTGCTTATTATTCCAATGAAATGACTTGTGTGGCATTTTGCATTATAAATGCATAATTTTCTGCAAACCACATAAAACTATCACCTCCGTAGACTTCAGCGCCATTTTTTTATTTTTTAAGAAAGCTGGACTGCTGAAGTGGAATGAAGCAATGAGGTAACAGATTCTTCAGCTTATTTATGAAATAATCCAGAAATGCATTTTTCAAATATTAATTAAAGTTATCCAGTCCTGGGCAGCTTTCGCATTGTAGAAGGTAACATGTTGGTGTAGGCTCATCACATAAAATAGTTGAAATACAATCCCGGTAGTGCGCTATCTTTCCGTTGGTAATAGTTTCTATTTTGGTGCCATAAATAATTAATTTTACATTTTGATGTATGGTACACACGCAGACTGTGTGCGTTCCACTACTATCTGGTTGTACACAGTATTTTGAACGAAGTAGTGAAAATTTAGAAAATCCAATTTTTTTTGATTCGTCATCCTGATCCATCGTCTTATATCCTTCGAAGCACTCTTTCAATGTACACATCATTAGCCGCTTTTGAACTTTAGCTTTATCGACTGTTAAACAATCGTTTTTGCCAGGCATTATCCGACTAGCATCATCATCAGTATAATAAGATAATACTGATTGCTTCAGCTCATCACTTATTCGCTTTCATATTTTACCTGCTAGACGACTTAGTGGACCATTCTTGTCTCGTAGATCTTTAGCGGTTCGCACCATATGTTGCGTTGCCTTGAACTCATTCTGGATTTCTTGAATGGTTAATGATTTTGGCAATATAGTAAATAACTGAATCTTATCACTGGTTTTCTCCAGTTCTCGAATTTAGCTTTTAGATCACCAATCAATTCATCATATAGTGCAACCTTCCTTTGATCTTTGGTTGACTGATGCAAAAGCGGCACGATTCCCGGAACCAAAGATGTTTATGGTGTTATTGAAGCTAAATCTATTACTTTTTGCTGCTGATGTTTTGGCCTGGCTTCTAACGTACTGGGATATATAAGAGACTTTTCCAAGAAAGGGTAACACTTCATTAATTTTTTCCAAAACAGACACATTTTTTAAATAACACTCTTTACTATCACTGCTATTATCGTTATCGGCTATTTGAGGTGTTAGAGGAGATCTTGTTGATGGTCCCGCCACTGATGACATCTCTAGTTCTATTTTTCGTCGTTTGCAGGTAATATTTATATAGCACGTTGAACAGAGCTACAAATTATCTTGATTCTCAACTGATTGTGGCATAAATTGCTTAACATAATCCGTAATTCGTTTTAATTTTCGCGAATACTTTGAATCGCGATATGGTTTACAACACAGTTAAATCTTTACGCTTATTTATATCAACAATGTTCATTTTTTGTTTTCCAAAGAATTACTCATCGTTTAACAGGTACGCCTGCGTCAAGTAAAATTAATCAACCCCTAATAAAAAAAGGGATAACAACATTTTATTTACTCTTTTATAAAATATCCCAAGAAAGAAAAGGAATTTATGGTACATAATGGTTCGTCGTAACCAAACGATATAAACAAGGGGGTGGCACCTCTTAATTCTGTGACTCATACTTAAATATGACACAAATTTGTAAAATAAATGATAAACCAAACACACAAATTAAGTGAACTACGTCTTTTGTATACAATTTCAAAACACTGAGAAATATCTATATAGCCTTCCATATTAATATGAAATACTGCTCTTATTCAAACGCATTTTGCAAGAAATCAAAAAATAACGGCATTCTAGTTTTTTGATATGTTGTAAAATATTAATTGTCAAATTCTAAAAAAAAAAAAAAAAATTAAAAAAATAGGTTTTTGAGAAAATTTAAAAAGAACATTTTGGCGGGAAATTTAAAGATGAAGGAATTAAAGAGTATACTATTTTTATATTTTTTTATAAATCCTTATTAACTTACCTAAAATGAGCCCAAAATCATAATTATCGGACAAATAGTTTTCTTTTTATTGACATATATACAACATCATGATTATCGTTTTTCTCAAAATTTGACACCCTATATCTTTAACAACAACAACAACAACAAAAATTAAAGTATTTCAATTTTTTTTTTTCAATCAAAGCTACACATTCAAAACATAAAAATCATAAAATTAAAACATGACTTATGGCTCCATAGAGTGAATTTGTGAGTTGAAGAATTTTTCGCCATATATATTTTGTGATTATACCTCAATCAGTCAACTTAGTTCAGGTTCAAAAACACTACAGTAGTCCGGGAGACAACAAGAGAGGTTTGAATTTAATTATTTGCAGGAAACCCACCCCAACCATCCCATCTATCTTTAACCATCAGTGATGAAATGAACACCGTCAATATTCAGAAATATTTTTCTCAACCAGTACTCTCTGGTGGGAATATCAGTCTTAAAACTCTGTTCAAAAGATGGTGAACGGGATGGTATAGTCGATACTATTTGCCATGTTCCTGTTTCATCATATCATCCTGTTTCATTCATTTGTTTACCAATGATATCTAGGAGACTAATGGTGGTGAGAGTGTTCAGAACATTTCAAGTTTTTTTAAAACCTTCCAAATAAAGAAATCGCTACTATTTTGCTTAATACTTAAGAATTATAACAAGGAGCATAATTTAAGAAATGCAAAACATATTTTATTAAAAACTATTATGATAATTGAGGAGTTTGTTTTTGGAATTTTGAAAATTTTGAATTTGAAAATTGGGATTTTGTACAATGTTATTTTGAATTTGGGAACTTGTGTTTGAGATTTGAATTTGGGATATCGTACCTAACTCATTTTTACTTCAAATTGTATCTACACAATTATAGTTTTTGCACAATTCTCATACGTTACAAGTAGACAAATTACGTCTAATTGTGACATTGGTGTGACACAGAATGATATGTTAGCATAATTTTAAACATCTCAAACGTTCTTAACCCTCTTAATCTTTACAATAATGCACTATTTATAATATTATTCTTCTTTATATGTCGTTTTGAGTTGAAAAATGGCAAAGAGGATGATGAGGATAATGTGTGTTGCTATACGCGGTTTTAAAAAGCCACGTAGCAAAAAATCCAGTAGGTCATTCTCCTTTTGCACCAAATACAAGTAAACTTCCCGTTAAATTATTATTGGTTTGTTATTAACTTCCTAAGTACAATTTACTATTTCTTATACCCTTTTATATTATTTTGTCATAAAATATCAACAATGAAGGTATTATCATAAATTTAGGAAATATCATTTTTTGGTTTCGAGTGTATTGGGGAATTACGTTTTCGTCCATTAATATTTATTTCTATGAAAATTATCTACTTCCGCATTTTTTATTTTTCAAAAATTTAAAGTGAAATCTTTATTATTACATTTCGTGAAAGCGTCATAAAAACATAACCCCTTTATCTAAAGATTACGAGTATATGATAAAACATAAAAGGGTAACAAAAACTTATTTTGCTTACTGGTGACGAATACCACCACAAGCAAACTCTGACACATTCATAATGCTGATATTTTCATCAGCCGCAGAACAAATCATCCCTTCATTTATTTAAAGACACGAAATGTTTAACTAATTTTAACCTCCATTGTACCCCCCCCCCCCCCCCCCCATTCCTATATAACGAGGGAGATTTTATTTAACTGACACAATAAAAACGAAAAATAATTAAAATATTTTTATTTTTTTATTTTGTTTAATAAAAATAATAAAATCTAATTTAATTAAAAAATATTATGTTTATAATACTTTAATTTAGATTATTGATACGCCCAATCAAGTTGATGATAATGAAAATGAATCAACTTTATGAAAGACGAGAATTTATTTTTGTTTTTTCGACAGAACGGAAAACGTAGAATACGTAACGTCGAACGAAGCAAAAGCAAACGAATAATGTCATCTTATCAGATAAAAACAAATTCATTTTATTTTTGTTTTTCTTTCATTTTCCTATTAAATTTTTCAAAATTGTATATAAGACTGTCTGTTTAAATCGATAAATTATATTTCACTATATGTATATACCGAATAATCTTACGAGAAGAGTGTTTGTTAGGATGATGGAAGGTGGGTGTGCGTACACGAATCGCATGGGTATGAAATGTAATTAGAAATTTATGTTAAATTTTCTTTTTCTAATTAGACCCAATTTTCTATTATCTTGAGGTTGTTTCGTGTATATTCTGTTTTTGATGATTGAATAATTAAAAACAAAATATGTATTCGAAAAGTAAAATTTTCAATTAATTTAGCAAGCAAAGAGATATTTTCGTGATATAATATACACAGATATGGTAGATAGTACGAAAAAGGGTTAATACAACACCATGGTGAAAAAGATTTGTTTTATATTTAGAACAAGAAATAAAAATCAAACAAATTAAACTTTTTTTTTATTATTATATTGAAAACGATTTATCAACAATTTCCAAAAGAACTTTTATAAATAAATTAAAGTAATTAAATTTAAATTGAAATAATTAAAAATTGAAAAATTAAATATTTATTTTTCATTTGAAGACAAATAAAACCCCAACAAAATTATCCTATATAAAATATGTATATACAATAGCGAAAGGAATTGAAATTGTCGAATTCGTAGTTTTCGCAAAGTCAAACAAAATTTTGTGAAAATCTGAAAATCAGGGAGTTTTTTCGAAAAAGTTTTTTATTTTCACTATATAAAATTAATCATAAGACGATAAACCGAGAAATTAATTATTTGACTTTCTCGTTTTGTTTTGTCATCAAAATATTTTATTCATCTGGGATTTAACTGCGGGGTGTGCCGAGAATTTTACTTTAGAGTTTTTAATTTTGTTCTTATTTGATACTCTCCATGACCCAAAAATTTTAATAGTTTTTTGATGCGTATAACTGAACTGGTAATGTCTTAAATTCGTAATTAATGTATAAACCGGTAATTGATTGATTTTTTATGCATTATACATAATTTAGCTGAATATTAAAATTAAATTCTATAAATTTGTATTTATAAAATATGTTATGGCACGATTCTTTAGTACGATGCAATAAGAACATCTTGGTGGGAATGGTCCGTATAGACCCTTTGATAACAAAGTCTACTTGCTCATAGATGTTTAGATTTTGAATATTGATACGTATTTCACTACACAACGGTATGACACTTAGTATTCGCGAGTAATGTATACCTCCGATTTTTTATTTGAAAGCACCTTTATATATTTAGTAGAACACAAGCAGATATCAATGCAAAAGTGCTGAAATTTTTGATATTCATCATTGACATGACTTACGATTTTCGAGAAATTATGGTAGTACATTTTATAAGAAGGCAACGTACAGGTGTAACCCGATTTAACGAATCTCCGATTAGACGATACCCGAGTTTGCCACATCCGGTCGTACGAAAGAAAAGTATCCGATTTTACGAAAGCTATAAAAATTTGAGAATTTAATTCAAATGTTTTAGAAGTGGTTATTTTGATGTTAGTGACCATCCGCGTCCTGAAAATTCAACGCAAATGCCACAAAAGCTTGCAGTTCAGCTAGGACTTACTCAAACAACTATTTCCAAGCGTTTGCACCGAATGGGAAAAATTCAAAAACTTGGATGATGGTTCGCACATGTGTTGACCGAGTACAACCTAGGTCAGTGTATGAACAAGTGCCTTTCACTGCTTGCTCGGCAATAAAAAAGAACTTCTTGTGGAAATTGTGACTGGTAATGAAAATTATATTTTTTACGTGAACTCCAAACGTAAAAAGTCGTGGATAGGTCCCGGGAAACACAATACATCGACGCCTTAACAGAACAGAACATCCACTAAACAAGATTCTCTTGTGTATCTGGTGGGAAACTGGTCAGACGGTGACTGTGGAACGCTACAGCCAAAAGTTGAATAAACTGAGCGAAGAACCTGATGCGGAAGACCATTTACTGAGCAAGGAAGCAAGCAAGTCATACTGCAACATGACAACGCTCGACCTCATGTTGCTCACGTGACTCAGAAGAGTGCAAATTTCTTTCGCAACGGCATTCGTATGACGTATATAAAGTTAGCCCACCTTTCATCCCATAAAACTAAAAAATGGCAACACTTAACTATCACGACAGTTGTTCCATCCCAGGATATTACTGTCAGCCCAGGATTTCTGCTATATATTAACATTTATCATCCCAGGAAAAACTATAACGACACTAAAACATCATCCCATAAAATAATTTTAGCCCAACTATATCTGTAGCGAAAGTTAACTATCCGATCAATGTCAACAAAGAAATTAGATATGTATATGAATAAATTAATAAAAAAAAAAATCTGTGGCGACCACATAATGTAAAAATCTATATCTAAAGAAAATATACTGTCCGCCCAGAAAATGTCATTAAAATTATGCAAAAAACTTATGTATAAAGATCAAACATAATAAAAATATAAAAAACAATGCAAAATTGAATATAAATATTTTATTCTGTGTTGCGAGTACATATTAGTAAGAATTGTGATAATAACAATTTTTTTTATAGATATAGCGATCTCCTCGTCTGAAGACATGTAAGTGAGGGTGTTTTTTAGATGAAGTACATCCATATGATCATTAAGGGTTGTTTCCAAGAAGCTTTTATGCGTACGAGCGACGCTATAGATTTTTGAATTCCAAAATCCGAATATTTTGTGATAAACCAAGATTCACTATCCACACTCGGTGTGCCAGTTATTTTAAAACGACATGGTAGTGAGGGTGTGTTTTAGATAAAATACACCCATATGATCATTAAGGGCGGTTTTTAAATAACTTCTATGCGTACGAGCGACGCTATAGATTTTTGAATTCCAAAATCCGAATATTTTGTGATAAACCAAGAATCACTATCCACACTCGATGTGCCAGTTATTTTAAAACGACATGGTAGTGAGGGTGTGTTTTAGATAAAATACACCCATATGATCATTAAAGATTGTTTCCAAGTAACTTCTATGCGTACGAGCAACGCTATAGATTTTTGAATTCCAAAATCCGAATATTTTGTGATAAACCAAGATTCACTATCCACATTCGGTGTGCCAGTTATTTTAAAACGACATGGTAGTGAGGGTGTGTTTTAGATAAAATACACCCATATGATCATTAAGGGTTGTTTTTAACTAACTTCTATGCGTACGAGCAACGCTATAGATTTTTGAATTCCAAAATCAGAATATTTTGTGATAAACCAAGATTCACTATCCACACTCGATGTGCCAGTTATTTTAAAACGACATGGTAGTGAGGGTGTGTTTTAGATAAAATACACCCATATGATCATTAAGGATTGTTTCCAAGTAACTTCTATGCGTACGAGCGACGCTATAGATTTTTGAATTCCAAAATCCGAATATTTTGTGATAAACCAAGATTCACTATCCACACTCGATGTGCCAGTTATTTTAAAACGACATAGTAGTGAGGGTGTGTTTTAGATGAAGTACATCTATATGATCATTAAGGGCTGTTTTTAAGTAACTTCTATGCGTACGGGCGACGCTATAGATTTTTGAATTCCAAAATCCGAATATTTTGTGATAAACCAAGAGTCACTATCCACACTCGATGTGCCAGTTATTTTAAAACGACATGGTAGTGAGGGTGTTTTTTAGATGAAGTACATCCATATGATCATTAAGGATTGTTTTCAAGAAGCTTCTATGCGTACGAGCGACGCTATAGATTTTTTAATTCCAAAATCAGAATATTTTGTGATAAACCAAGATTCACTATCCACATTCGGTGTGCCAGTTATTTTAAAACGACATGGTAGTGAGGGTGTGTTTTAGATAAAATACACCCATATGATCATTAAGGGTTGTTTTTAACTAACTTCTATGCGTACGAGCAACGCTATAGATTTTTGAATTCCAAAATCAGAATATTTTGTGATAAACCAAGATTCACTATCCACACTCGATGTGCCAGTTATTTTAAAACGACATGGTAGTGAGGGTGTGTTTTAGATAAAATACACCCATATGATCATTAAGGATTGTTTCCAAGTAACTTCTATGCGTACGAGCGACGCTATAGATTTTTGAATTCCAAAATCCGAATATTTTGTGATAAACCAAGATTCACTATCCACACTCGATGTGCCAGTTATTTTAAAACGACATAGTAGTGAGGGTGTGTTTTAGATGAAGTACATCCATATGATCATTAAGGGCTGTTTTTAAGTAACTTCTATGCGTACGGGCGACGCTATAGATTTTTGAATTCCAAAATTCGAATATTTTGTGATAAACCAAGAGTCACTATCCACACTCGATGTGCCAGTTATTTTAAAACGACATGGTAGTGAGGGTGTGTTTTAGATAAAATACACCCATATGATCATTAAGGGTTGTTTTTAAGTAACTTCTATGCGTACGAGCGACGCTATAGATTTTTGAATTCCAAAATCCGAATATTTTGTGATAAACCAAGATTCACTATCCACATTCGGTGTGCCAGTTATTTTAAAACGACATGGTAGTGAGGGTGTGTTTTAGATAAAATACACCCATATGATCATTAAGAATTGTTTCCAAGTAACTTCTATGCGTACGAGCGACGCTATAGATTTTTGAATTCCAAAATCAGAATATTTTGTGATAAACCACGATTCACTATCCACACTCGGTGTGCCAGTTATTTTAAAACGACATGGTAGTGAGGGTGTGTTTTAGATAAAATACACCCATATGATCATTAAGGGCGGTTTTTAAATAACTTCTTTGCGTACGAGCGACGCTATAGGTTTTTGAATTCCAAAATCAGAATATTTTGTGATAAACCAAGATTCACTATCCACACTCGATGTGCCAGTTATTTTAAAACGACATGGTAGTGAGGGTGTGTTTTAGATAAAATATGATCCCACCCATATGATCATTAAAGATTGTTTCCAAGTAACTTCTATGCGTACGAGCGATGCGTATTTTCTGTTTATAGTCTCCAGTAGTGATTGATTATAAAAACAATTGTTTGATCCGTCGTTTTCCATAGATCCCTCCTCCAAATCAGTTATAGATTTAAACGTCAAGTAAAATGGACTTTGCGAATACAAAGTTTTATTATAATTTCTAACTTCCTCGGAACAGTCAATCCATGGCGCATCATTTGGGGTTGGGGAAATAAATGATTGAAATTATGAAATATATTGTTGAATTGGGAAAAATATGAAAATCCAAAAAATTAAATAAAAAAAAATTAAAAAATTAAAAAAAAATTTAAAATTTAAAATCCAAAAAAAATAAAAAAATTTAAAAAACCAAAAAAAAAAAAAAAAAAAAAAAAAAATGAGGTGCAAAATCCTAGATTCATACCTCCTCGCGGTGCTCCCTGGGTATTTCTAAATGAATCAGGTGATATAGTTGAAATGATGATACGGCGAATTATTGGTATTGCACAACAAATACCACATTAACGTCGGTTTTTCAGGTTAGGAGCTGCTGAAGCAGACCTCTGTGTTGTACCTGTCTGTCTTGAAGCTGAACAGTTGCTTCTATGACAGATCAGCGACCGTTGTGTCAAATCATGGCACGCTTTCCAACAGAATAAACATAGATTAATTACAAAGCTTATTCTTCGGTAGCACCACTGGAATTTCATTTTGAACAGTAATATGCAAGAAATGGAATAACATTTGCGGTGGACTAGGTCATGATGTTCGCCGAAAAATCAAAACTGGACATGAAGGAATAACCACAGAGCAAAAATATTCAAATTACTTGAAATCAACCCTTAATGATCATCTGGGTGTATTTTATCTAAAACACACCCTCACTACCATATCGTTTGAAAATAACTGGCACACCGACTGTGGATAGTGAATCGTGGTTTATCACAAAATATTCGGATTTTGGAATTCAAAAATCTATAGCGTCGCCCGTACGCATAGAAGTTACTTAAAAACAGCACTTAATGATCATATGGGTGTATTTTATCTAAAACACACCCTCAGTACCATGTCGTTTTAAAATAACTGGCACACCGACTATGGATAGTTAATCGTGGTTTATCACAAAATATTCGGATTTTGGAATTCAAAAATCTATAGCGTCGCCCGTACGCATAAAAGCTTATTGGAAACAGCCCTTAATGATCATATGGGTGTATTTTATCTAAAACATACCCTCACTACCATGTCGTTTTAAAATAACTGGCACACCGACTGTGGATAGTTAATCGTGGTTTATCACAAAATATTCGGATTTTGGAATTCAAAAATCTATAGCGTCGCTCGTACGCATAGAAGTTACTTAAAAACAGCCCTTAATGATTATATGGGTGTACTTTATCTTAAACACACCCTCACTACTATGTCGTTTTAAAATAACTGGCACATCGAGTGTGGATAGTGAATCGTGGTTTATCACAAAACACTCTTATTTTGGAATTAAAAAATCTATAGCGTCGCTCGTACGCATAAAAGCTACTTAAAAACAGCCTTTAATGATCATATGGGTGTACTTTATCTAAAACATACCCTCACTACCATGTCGTTTTAAAATAACTGGTACACCGAGAGTGGATAGTGAATCGTGGTTTATCACAAAATATTCGGATTTTGGAATTCAAAAATCTATAGTGTCGCTCGTACGCATAGAAGTTACTTAAAAACAGCCCTTAATGATCATATGGGTGTACTTTATCTTAAACACACCCTCACTACTATGTCGTTTTAAAATAACTGGCACATCGAGTGTGGATAGTGAATCGTGGTTTATCACAAAACACTCTTATTTTGGAATTAAAAAATCTATAGCGTCGCTCGTACGCATAAAAGCTACTTAAAAACAGCCTTTAATGATCACATGGGTGTACTTTATCTAAAACATACCCTCACTACCATGTCGTTTTAAAATAACTGGTACACCGAGAGTGGATAGTGAATCTTGGTTTATCACAAAATATTCGGATTTTGGAATTCAAAAATCTATAGCGTCGCTTGTACGCATAAAAGCTTCTTGGAAACAACCCTTAATGATCATATGGATGTACTTCATCTAAAAAACACCCTCACTTACATGTCTTCAGACGAGGAGATCGCTATATCTATAAAAAAAATTGTTATTATCACAATTCTTGTACTCGCAACACAGAATAAAATATTTATATTCAATTTTGCATTGTTTTTTATATTTTTATTATGTTTGATCTTTATACATAAGTTTTTTGCATAATTTTAATGACATTTTCTGGGCGGACAGTATATTTTCTTTAGATATAGATTTTTACATTATGTGGTCGCCACAGATTTTTTTTTTATTAATATATTCATATACATATCTAATTTCTTTGTTGACATTGATCGGATAGTTAACTTTCGCTACAGATATAGTTGGGCTAAAATTATTTTATGGGATGATGTTTTAGTGTCGTTATAGTTTTTCCTGGGATGATAAATGTTAATATATAGCAGAAATCCTGGGCTGACAGTAATATCCTGGGATGGAACAACTGTCGTGATAGTTAAGTGTTGCCATTTTTTAGTTTTATGGGATGAAAGGTGGGCTAACTTTATATACGTATTCGTATGTTACCTCTGAGATGGACAATATTTCCAAATTTAACCCATTTAAGCCCAAACTACCAAAAATGGTTCTCTCATAAAGGTCGAAATTTCTTCTTATAAATCGACCATAGATTTCTTAACATAATTTTACTGTATTTTCGGCATATAGAGAAATATGAAAAAATGGTAGTAAAAAAAACTTGTCATAGAGAGTGCACGTGCGGTTAAGGTTTTACTATTTATAATGAGTTCTAATTTCCATATGTAAGTATATGTGTTATAGTTTTTTGTGTTATAATGATTCCATGACATTTTCTCGAAAAACATTTTCTCGGAAAACATTTTCTCGAAAAACATTTTCTCGAAAAACATTTGCTCGAACAACAATTACTCGAATGTCATTTTCTGGTAAAATTAATAACCGAAAAATTCTTCAAAAAATCGCGCGATTTTTGAAGAATTTTTCGGTTATTAATTTTACCAGAAAATGACGGTCGACTAATTGTTGTTCGAGCAATTTTACTTTTTTTAGATTTTTTATAAAATATTTTATTTTGTTTGGTTACTTATAATACAGTATTGTATGCAGTTGCAGTTAAATAATCGGTGATTTCCATAATTGAATATTTTTCAGCAACATTTTTGATTCTTTGATTTAAATCTCGATATTTTTTGTGTTTTGGAGGCATTGGAGTTCCAGCAAGAATTTGCTCGAGAACTATTTCATTTTTCGATTGTTCTAGTTGAAGTTTTTCAAAAAAAAAAAAGCAACAGGTGGGTGTTCACAACCAACTAGCCGGGAAAATCCATTATGCCAACCTTCAACGCAGTTATTTGTTCGAGTGGAATCTTCTAGTGTTACAGTATAAACATTCCACGATTCAATACAATACCTGGGATTGCGCCTACCAGTTTCATTTTTAGACCGCACATCATATCTGCCGATATAATTATCCTCAAAATAATCCAATATTTCATTAGCTTCTTCTGGGATAAGATTGTGTTCTGTTAAAGATTGGAAAGCGTTAATAACATCGGCTGGCGGCACAAATGCAACCGATAAAATCATACGAATTTTATGAGCGAACGCTGCATCCTGGTCATATTGAGCTTTTAAGCCCACCTGACATATTTTTGCGATACAAACTCTGGCCTAAATGAAAGAAGCAACATTTTTGTTGAGCATCTGGAAAAGATACGGAAACTGCGTTCATAATAGCTTGTTCAAAATCTGACATTAAAACCCCTATTATGGTTTTCGCCTCGCCGAACGATTCACGGTGAATCGTAAATCCGTAGGAGTTGGGTTTACGTATTATGGTTTTCGCCTTTGTTTTGGCGAGTGCACATCTAGTAATACTAGCCGAATAATAATTTTTATAACAATTTTTTTTTGACGTTTGTGGTTTGTCAATCATTGTGTTGTTGTAATCATATATTATTCAGATTTTGTGTTTATAAATTACGGTTTTTTTTTTACAATTAATCTAAAATGAGTTTAAAATCATGTTATCTAATGTCGATCTATCTTTTTCTGATAAACCAGATGAAAATATTAACGTGGTGCGGATGAGAAAATCGTTAAGGGAGCAATGTAATCCGTTTACTCTGCCTGGTACATTATTTTATAGGAGACCCCAAGCTATTCAACAATACGGTCAAATCCTTCCAAAACAGGTTTACGGATTGTCAATTTTTCCCAAAGCTGGAAATTCCTCTTGCAATATCGGGATTTTTCTCGATCTCTTCCGTTTATTTCGAAAATATAATTACTTACACGTGGACCTACATTGTTTGATTTTGACTGTGAAATGAAAACAGAAAACCAATTTTATAAGATTCGCCTACAAAAAGATGGCGAATCATTTTGACAATTCAGTTCGTTTAGGTGAATATTGTAATACCAAAAATGTGAGTTGGATTCGCCGGGAATGTCAAATGCGAAAACCATAATACCAAATTGTATGTTTGACGAGTTGCATTCGCCGGGAAAGTAAAATGCGAAAACCATAATAGGGGTATAAATGCCATGGTTAGTTTTTGCAATTTTTGTCAAGTTGTTTTACGAGAAAATGTTTTTGGAGTAAATGCTTTTCGATCAAATGTAGTTTTATACATTTGCGAAAAAATGTTCTTCGAGTAAATGTTTTTAGAGCAAATAATTTTCGTAAAGTAAAGAGCAAATAATTTTCGAGTAAATGTTTTTCTAGAATATTTTTTTCGAGTAAGTGTCGGGATACCGTTATAATTGTGTTTTATGGATAAAGAATTGTGTGCATTTTCGAACTAATTTCAAATAAGCCAACAATGGAAAGCTCGTAAATAAATTATCATAGTAAATTGAAAACGGTTATTCTTGGACTTTATCAGAAAAATCGTCAATCATGTTGACAAGGCAAGAGGCACATTTACCGAATAGTTCTTGATATGTTGAGTTTAATCGCGTATTTTTGCCTTGATATACATACCTCTAAATTTTTACATGTACCGCTGGAAGCACATAAAGACCATACCTTATATCCAAAACGTATAGAGGTTTCCTTTTTATGAACTATTTGCATCCGTGAAGGTTAATCTTATTTGAATATTTAAAAAAAGTTCTGGGCACAAATGGGTTAAATTAGTTGTCTATTTTTTATAAATAAAATAAATTTGCTAGAAAATCTGTAAAATAAGGTATTATGTACTTTTAAATTTTTAGTTAATGATAGATATTTCCTAAAAATTTAAGATTCAAAAACCGTTTTTAAAAAATATCCGATTTAACGAATGTCCGATTTTACGAAAGCAAAATTTTATGTGCCTTTCGGTAAATCGGGTTAGTACTGTAATATGATGTGGTGCCAGCCACTTATGGCAATTTGACAATATTTCATTTTGAGAGCAAACAATATATTTTAAAGGATGTAAACAAGAGTGGACGTAATTAAAATCTTACATAAAACCGTATTATTTATTGGGTCTGCTCAATAACAATTATCGCATTTAAGAACAATGAAATGGATTTTTGACCATTAAGGTGCCGTTCCACGAGAAATTTTAAAATTTACTAGCAGACCCGACGGACGTTGTCCTGCCCGAACGTTAGCTTGCTTGCTATTAGCGGGTTGAGTAAACGTGTTTTTCATATTCGAATTATCGATAATACTTGACATTTGGCATTGAATTTAACATCTTATATTTTTGTTATTAAGTGATTAGCTGTCGCCCAAACAAAAATCAAAAAATGAGTTGCATTTTTTCGTTATCCAGCGTTGAACGGCGCTGGTGTCTAGTGTCATGGCCAGAAGATATATTAAGAAGATTGACGAAGATACATTTGGCAAAAGATGCGGTACTTTTCGTGAGCATGGAAGAATATTGCTTTTGTTGTTTGTGTGTAAATGGCTGACGTGAGCTCATAATGCATCTAGATATGGCGACTCATGAAAAGAACATTGCCCATGATTTTTTTATGAATTACCGCGTGCCATTGCATAGCTTTAGTGCATTTAAATTCAGAAGCTAAATGATTGGTGAACTGATTTGTGATCGCAAATTGTGTGGTGGCATTCCTGAAAATTCGGTGAATTCAAGAATTCAACAGGGTAGTTGACTGCTTTGTAAGCGGAGATTCTTTGCGGCCAAAATAGCTCATCCACCCACGCATGGTTAATGTAATTAGCGTGCAAATCTGTGAATATCAAAGCATTTTTCGTGGCTGCCATGTTGCAAAAATTGTCTAGCAATTCGATGCATTGTATAATTCCATGCAATCGAAACCGACATTTTTGAGGTTAAATGTTCTGATGTGCGGAAAGTCTTAAACATATAAAAAAACATCAAAAAATTAATAAAAACAATTTCCCAAAACCTGATCACAGCCCCACCTAATTGTGAATCTTAACCATAGAAATTTTGACCAACTCAAACACATGTTTGTGAAGTTGACCCAAATTTCAACCCGAAAATGCGATGGCAACACTAAAATGTATCAGCCAAAAAAATTGTATTTCCTGACATTTTATAAGAACTCATCGCAAAAAATATTGCTATCGTGATAGTTTCTCATAGTCAGCCCAAAATTAACTATAACAAAGATTAAAACTGTCTCACTGTCACTAATACTCTCATCCCAAAATTTCATTATGAAATGTTAAATAATAAAATAAACCAATCAAATTTATTTCAAATTCAAATTAAAGACAAACTGATAACGCATAATCAAAAACTGAAGATCTAAAAAAATCGTTAAAACGTAAACTAACGGTGGCATCACGTTTTCAATAAGCTCTGGTACAACTATATTCCAAAACACTATATTTAAACAACCTAACATGGTCAGCTTGGTCATAAATAACCCAATAAAAGTTCAATGAACACTCGCCAATTTTTTACTCAGTGACTTCTTAGTTTTCGTATTGGCCCGTAATCCAAATACATTTTTGGTAAAGTTCTACCAATGCATAGGTGCGCACAATTCTAACAAGGCTCTCATGTGGCCCAATAATAAACACTCATCAATTTATACTCTGTAACTTTTAAGTGTTAGTATTGCTGCGATGCCATTATATTTTTCGAAAAGTTCTGGGCCTGATCTATGCCTGTGCGTCGGGCCATGCAATTCTAATAAGGATCTCGTGGTCATATATGGCCCATTTATAGCTCATAATAAACACTCATCAATTTTTACTCTGTAACTTTTAAGTTTTAGTATTGGCCCGCGATGCCATTATATTTTTCGAATAGTTTCGAGCCGCAGTTATACCTGTGCGTCGGGGCATGCAATTCTAACAAGGTTGTCGTGGTCATATATTGCCAAATTATTAGGACCAGAACTATTAGGACTAGATTAAAAATTGATGAGTGTTTATTATGAGCTATAATTGGGCCATATATGACCACGAGAGCCTTGTTAGAATCGCAACTCATCAAAATATTTCATCAAAATCGGCCCAGCCGCTTAGGAGGAGTTCAGTTATAAATTTTGATGTTATATATTTTGATATACGAGAATTCTTATTAAAAACATAAAAAAGATATTTTCGTCAAAAGGATCTGCATTTAGATCAAAAGGAAATGCTGAGAAATTGATGAATG
Organism: Nephrotoma appendiculata; assembly: GCA_947310385.1. Lineage (NCBI taxonomy): Eukaryota > Metazoa > Arthropoda > Insecta > Diptera > Tipulidae > Nephrotoma > Nephrotoma appendiculata. Next base: position 141,046,372 of record OX371225.1, on the reverse strand, counting down.
GAAGGCGAACAATTCGTAGCGGCTTCTTTCTGTTATTTAAGTCGATATATTTGTTTCGAAAGTCAAACAAACTTCGAAAGATGTAGAATCATTGAGCTTAGCTAAGCTTTTTATCATGAATAAAGTCACAATACTCTCAGATGATGGTCAAATGAGCAACGATTTTTTGTCTGTTTTTAGGCAAATCGATTGTAAATGGAAGTGAACTTAATGCCTGAGAAGGCTTATAATCAAAACATTTCTATTGAGTGAATTGTGGCACACTTTTAAACAACATTAATAACTTCGAACTTGAGAAGCGAAGAAAAAAACTGAAGGGATGAATATATATATATATATATATATATATATATATATATATATATATATATTGACCAACACCTGACTGACATTCGTGGCAAAAGAACAAATGTAAGCACATAGATTTCGAATACAGCCCATTTGCTTTCTAAAGCGAAAAATTAAATTTATCGGACTTTTGGTAAAACTGTCTTGTGTATTCAAAAATCATTATTCCTGTTTAAATTTTAGAAAACCTATTTGAAAATTTAATCTTTAAATTGATTTGAATCTTCTAAATGTTCGTTGGTTTTTGTAAATTTTCAACATCATGGCTGTTGAACCACATGGATTTTCACCACATTTCTCGAAGATCTCGTATTAGTGGAAACAGTTAAGTATGATGTTTGATTCCGAATAGTCTATCCTTTAGGCCTGTCAAGATGTCAAATTTTAATGAAATTAAAAACTTTTAATAACTTTTTCTATCACAACTCATCATTTACAGTAAAATTCATCCAAATTAATCAATTCGTTTCGGTTGTAGAGAGGCGGAATTTAAACTGAAAATTATTTTTTCCTAAATAATCACTATTGCCGCTTATATTTAGAAAAACCGATCTGAACCCATGTTATTTCAAAATTAATTTAGATTCTTTTAGTTCCTAATTATTTTTCTTGTTAATAATATACTTTTCAAAATATTTGTAAACAACGAAAATGCTAAAAAAAATCACTGGGATCTTCCAATTATCTGGGCTTCATAAAAGCTACAGATATTTAAACTGCACGAGACCATATACGCACATACACACAGATATTTGAAACTTACTTTTTCGACTGCGGTGATATAGCGAATGATAAATCTGCAAAAAATCTGGACCACAACATTTTTCATGATTACTACACTTTATTTTACTACGTAAAAGAAAGTAAAATAAATTTAACAAATAGTTGCAATTGATGAATTGTGAAGAGATTTTGTTATAATTGCTTGATTTGAACAAGCAACTACTTTTTTCAGACTCACTCATCACCTTAGTTCCCAGTGGTTTCAACATTTATCAGGCAAAGTTTATTCACCGAAAAACACCATAATACATTTCTCCGAAATTTGTACCTCGTATTATAGCACTCGAACGAGCGCTCGAGGTTTTCATAAGCGATTCATCACTCACAAGGCGATACCACTTTTTATTCCACGGATCAATATCATTTTAAGTGATAACAGTTTTTAATTCCGTTTAAAGTGAAGACAGTTCGCAATAATTTCAGAATTCGTTAAGACCATAAACAAATCCCAGGGTTAAACTTACTTGAATGAGCTTGCGGCTCCTCACTTGACTCGGTAAGAGAAAATTCTTTTATCATAAACTAAAATCTTATTCTTTAACTGTTTATAATGTGTAGTACAGAAAGCTTAAAAAAGTTATGTTGTTCCGTTTTTTTCCTTTTTTTATTAACAAGGCAGCGTTACATACAGGCACTATAGCAACAAAAAGGAGGAATTTCTGCATGAAAACATTTTATGAATTGATATCAAACTAATAATAGAATATTTCATATCATATCTCTCACAAAATTATTTTATTTCAGTATCTCTATTTTTTTGGTGTATACAAGATAGATAAAAAATTACATAAAACTTAAAATAAAAACGAAAATAAATTGTGTTTTAAAAGACAAGACATTTTTTTACAGAGTTACACAGCAACCAGCAACAACAACACAACGAACGATTACTACAAACTATATAAATAATAAATAATGATAATAATGATAATATAAAAAAGAGATAACAATAGAATAGTTCCATGCTTTCACCAAAAAAAGGAATTTTATTTGCTTTTTAGTTTAACTTCGTATATGAAAGGATTTCATTATTTTCATGTCAGTATCCCTATTCAAACAGCTGACATTGCAAAAATAAAACATTTTTATCTTCTATTTCTATTTTCGTCTTTTCCACTATCCCTTTTTTAATATTTTTGCTTTGTTGTTAGTTTTGTGATACGGAATTTATTATTTCAGCTAATTAGGAGGAAACAGCAAAAATGCTTACAAATCGAACCGTTTCGGGTAATTTGGTCGAAGTACGTAGTGTATGACTAAACATTAATCTTCTCGTCATTTTTATCACACAAAAAAAAATCACTTAAGTTATTTTGAATAACCATTAAAAGTATGTATAAATCCATCAAGAATAAATAATTTCACTTCAATTAATTTTCTAAATAAAGCTTTTGATTACTGTTATTCAAAAGCAGTGTAGCAATAAACATAAAAATAAAATTTTTATAAATTTAATAAACCGCAAATATAAAAATATATATTTCCTTTAAAAATATATATTTTCTTTTCATACCTCAAAAAGCATCTTCTAATATTTATAAATTGGAAAACCGCAAAATAAGAGAAGACCTCTTACCAAATAAATAAAAATATAAAATCCCAACATAAAGCATGGAAAATACCAAATATATTTGTTAACCTTCTATAATTTTCTTTTCCTTTCGATTAACTTTTTTTTTCTAAATATTTAATTCAAATACGTATTTCAAATAAATAAAGGCAAAAAATAGCAGGCAAGAAAAACAAACAGGTTAAAGAAAATAAACTTAATCAACACAATTGAAATTCAAACTTTTTAGTTTACAATATCGAAGTTCGTAAAGTTTTATACTCTAGCAAAAATTCCAAAATGTTTTTTATTGATTTCGAGATTTGACCCAGTTTTGCACGTACAAATTAACTTTAGTTATTTACCTTATTATTTACATGTAAAAAATTCAGTTAAAAATGTAATACATAAGATAGAGGAAATTTGACAGGGGGAAATAAGAGATTACGCTACTCGCCACCAGTGGCAGCACTATCACAAAAAAGATTTTTTTTGTTATATACACATCAGCGGAATTTTTTTATTCATTTTTTATCTCTTCTATCACTAAATAAAACATCCCAGTGGAATAAAATATTAAAAGTGATCCTTAAAATGACAAATTGATTAATCTCCGGAGTAAAGGAACTCGGTAAATTAAATCTTAAAAATTTAAAAATATGTCATTTTGTAACGAAATTTTAAAGTAAGTTTTGGACAAAATTTTAGGATCTGATCATGTTGGACTAAACTTGGCCATTTCATAACCAATCATTTTATGAAAATGGTTTTCTATTATTTTCTACTACATGGAAAATTTGGGAAAAATTTATGGATTAGAATTTTCGCATTGATTTTTTGAGTTTCTGCGGCATTATTTTTTTCTATTTTTATTATATATTTATATTGAAATACGTCATTTGACTTGAAAAATTTTAATGTAAAAATAGAAAATATTTTAAATCCAATTTAGATTTTCAAATTTAAAATATAAAAGTAAAGTAAAATCACTGAGGGGCATAAAATTGCCTTCTTTTCTTAAATATACTTTTAAAATTATCTTTTGTTAAACAAAAATCAAATAAATAGTTAATTCTATTGAAACTCTTACACATCATCTTCACTGGTTCATTATCGTTGGTTCTGTGAATATCCAAGTGGAGGAAGTCTTGATGTCTTAGTTGTCTACCAGGATCCTTTATTTTAATTGAATTTAGTACCAGTCTTGGACCCGGTTAAATAAGGTGGTTGTCGCTTCGTTTACATGTTATGGTAGATCATGGTCATAAACCCATCCGTCTTTTCAGATCAAGTAGCGTATAAACCTCATTTGATTTTTCTCAATATTTTGAATATAATCTTCGTAGAACGCGTACGAACTTCGTAGAAGAATAGCTTTGGTCATCCTGAGACTACGTGGAAAACTTGGAGAAAATTTATGGATTAGAATTTTCACTATAATTTTTTGATTGTCTGTGGCCATAAAAGGTTTTTCAGTTTTTTGCCAATGTCTCAATAATTTCTACTAGTAACCAATCCACTAGAAACACAAAAAAAGTATATCAGCTAAAATAGTAATCATATTGTCAAAGTTTGTCATTACTTAATTTTGTTTAAAATAGTAGCAATAAAATTTGAGAATTGTTTTACGTTATTTTTATAGCTAAAACCTATTAGGACTACGGAAGTTGTTATCTATTTATTTATTTATTTATTTATTTGGAAATTGAATTTGTAATTGGTGATTGAGCTGTCAAAAATGTCTCTACACTGTACCGGAGACACTCTTTGGTGACATATTTATTTAGTTTTGGAGACTGTCTATATTTATCGAATTCACTAACCACTTGAATTAGAGACATCTACCGTTATTTATAATGCCAAATTGTGGTTAATGTAATAAATCAATTGGAGTGGCTACACCTACCATAATTTGTAATGGATTTTGTGACCTGGTCTTTCATTATGACTGTGCTGGTGTTGATCGAGCAAATCCAAATATTTTAACAAAAAATAAAAATATGTTATGTATGTGTAATGATTGTATGATTATGTTGGCAAGTATTACAAAAAAAGGAGAAGTATCGGTACAAAATATTATTGCGGATAAATTTCTGCACTTAAAAAAGGAGATTGCTTCTCATCGCAAGGTTATTGAGAATTTATGCCAGAACATTGAGCAACGTATTAAAGTTGACTGTCAATCAGATTTCTCAAGAGGCTAAACAACGCAGCCGATTCGAACGAATGTTGTTATTGGGACTACTCCTGTCGATTCCGATTCTAGCGAAATTGTATCCGCTGGAACTCCGAAGAAATGGTTTTTTGTATCGAGAATATCAACGTCTACTACTGATGATTCAGTTTCAAAATTTTCTTTAATCGCAAATTTCAAATATCGAGTTCCAACTGTCGTAGAATTGAACCAAGACCTAATGATCATTTTGTCAGAGGTTACATGTCGTACAAAATCGCCGTTGATGCAACTGAATTGAAGAATTTACTTTCACCGTCATCCTGGCCTTTAATGTGTAAATTTGATTAGGCGAACACAAATTTTATCGTAAACGAAGATTTCAACCTACCAAATATTATATGAGTTCCTGATGACGAACATGATTTTTTATTACCAGCTAACGTAACATCAGTTATTGAGCATAATTTTGTAGACGCAGTATCTATGTGTGGTTTAAATCAAATTAATTGAATAAAAAATTATAGAGATCGGTATTTAGATTTAGTTTTTTCAAATTAACATAGTAACTTATGTATCACTGAATGCTACTTTCCATTTGTTAATTGTGTTGATCATAAAGCTATAGAAATCTGGTTTGGTGGTTACTTTTGGTGATGATGATATTAATTTTAATATTGATATGATTTATAAAATTTTGTTCGCTAGCATTGATGAATTTGTACCTAAAAAAAGTTTTAAGTCGTTACCGAATTATCCACCTCATTTCACTAACGAGTTGATTAAATTACGCAACTATAAAAATTGGTGTCGCGTGAAATTTAAGAGTAATCCTTCTTTATATAATAAAACTAGAAAATTTGAATAACATAAACAGTTCATTATCAAAAACAGAGAGGCTTATAATGAGTATTTACGGGTTATGGAATCTAAAATATAATATTATGATCCTAAATGTTTTTGAAAATTTATTAATTCCAAATGTAAAACATCTGAGCTGCCTACAACTATGTATTTTGATAAAAAAGTAGTTCTGATTTAAACGAAATTGTAGAAATTGTTAAAATATCAATTTTGCTATCCCTTGATTATTTGAAAAATCTTAAAATAATTCAGTTTTTCCACGGAGATGGAAAATATCATCAATTAGTCCAATCTAAAAGGCAGGTGATCGTTCTAATGAAGCGTATTACAGAGGTATCTCTATTTTATCATTAATCCCTAAGCTCTTTGAGGCCATATTGACAAGATACATTTTTTTTAACATAAAGAATTTCATGCGCGGTTTTTCAAAGGTAGATCCACAACAACCAATCTGATTGAGTTTCAACATGAAGTTGTTGATACATTCGAGTCTCAGAGTAAACTTGATGTCGGTTTTGTTGATCTCACACAAGCGCGTGACTGTTCAACACCAAATCATCAAATATAAGCTCAAGTTGTTTGGACTATCTGAAAAATTCTTTAATTGGGTGGGGTCATACCTATCTGACCGTGTTCAATATGTTAAGTTAAAACGTGTCAAATCAGATAAAATAAACGAGGTTTCCGGTGTTCCGCAGGGCTCACACCTTGGTCCTCTATTATTTACAATATTTGTAAATGATTCGATAAATGTATTGCGTTATTCTAAGAGTCTAAGGGACTTATGTATGCAGATGATCTCAAATCCCTCTGTCGCATTAGTGACCTCTCAAATGCCACTAAATTAAAATTTGATCTGGATTCGGTATTCTTGTGGTGTAGCCTGTGGGCTCCTTTTTATAATGTACATATTGATCGAATAGAAAAAATTCAAAGAAAATTTACTCGAGAAATAAAACTTTTTTAAATTTAAGGCGACATAGCACCTTAGCTGAGGACAGCCGGAAAAGTGCTTCGGACGCAGGAAACATCGTAACTGGAGGTAGCCTCCTCTCACTGGAGTCTGATGGGGACATCCTGTCGGGCTCTCGACTAGAGGAGGATAGCGGCCGGAACAACGAGCCAGATGGCACTATCCCGATGCAGGGGGTGCAGGTAGAGGTGAGTAAGGTTGACTACAATGTTTAGCATTGTACAAATAAACCTACATCACACGAAGGCTGCCTCGGCAGCTCTCGTGCTCAGACTGACTAAGTCTGATGACGACTTGGTGTTAATCCAAGAACCTTGGATTAGCAAAAACAGGATCTGTGGCCTCAGAATGCAAGGGTATAAATTACTATACTAAAGCAACTCTGACAAGATCAGATCCTGTATTTTAGCGAAAAATAATTTGAATATTTTTCTTCTTCCTCAATTTAGTAGCGGTGATGTTACGGCAGTGAGTGTTGAGGCTGGCTGTGAAAAATTATGGCTGGCCTCAGCCTATATGGATCGGGAAAAGGGGATTCCACCGGATAACCTGGGGGAATTAATCCGGGAAGCAGATCACAGAAGGGTAGGTGTTATACTCGGACGTGATGCAAACGCACATCACACCATATGGGGAAGCACAGACATCAACGAGAGGAGTGAGTTATTTTTTGATTATTTATTAAATACCAACCTTTTAGTTTGCAATATTGGACGAGAACCGACATTTATTGTTAAAAATCGACAGGAGGTTCTAGATGTGACCTTTGCGTCGGAAACGATTTTTCATATGATCAGAGGGTGGAGAGTGGCGAAGGAGCACTCATTCTCTGATCATCGATATGTAATATACAGGGTTATCCAATTCGAGGTTGATAAAGTAGAAATCTGTATACCGACATCTGTCAAAGATAAACGTCAAGTACGCTGTCATTTATTTAGTTGACATTCTGCCATTTAAGAATATGGAGCATTTAACAATCGACCAACGCGTTAAAATTAAACGCGGAAAAACAGGCCGTCGATGCTGATTTTTCGAACAAAATTTTCTTCAGTGATGAAGCTCATTTTTCGCTTGGTGGATACGTTAATAAGCAAAACTGTAGAATTTGGGGCTCAGAAAATCCACAATTGATTGTAGAGAAGCCATTACACCCGGAAAAAGTTACTGTTTGGTGCGCATTGTGGTCTGGTGGTGTGATTGGGCCGTATTTTTTTGAGAACAACCATGGACGAACCGTTACCGTCAATTCTGAGCGCTATGGCCGCATGTTAACCGATTATTTTTTTACGAAAATCGAAGATTATGATCTTGACGATATGTGGTTCCAGCAGGATGGAGCAACCAGTCACGTAACACGAGCAAATTGAGATCTTTTGCAAGAGAAATTTCCTGGACGTTTGATTTCGCGATTGGCTGATGTCAATTGGCCTCCAAGATCCTGTGATTTAACGCCTTTGGATTTCTTTTTGTGGGGCTACGCGAAAGATCGTGTTTACGCAAACAATCATCAAACTCTTGACGAATTGAAAACTAATATTCGTAAGGTAATGGCCGAGATACCGCCCGAAATGTGCCGAAAAGTCATTGAAAATTACCTCAATAGAATCAAGGCCTGTAAGAAGTCCCGTGGAGGACATTTGAATGATATCTTGTTTAACTAAAAATGGCAAGGATCAATCTGTAAAATCAAATAAAAATTACAATACATTCCGAATATTTTGTGTGTTTTTTTTAAGTTTACTTTATCAAGCTTGAATTGGATAACCCTTTATAACCTCGAAATTAAACCTGTAGCCCGGAAAGCCTTCAGGAATCCCAGAAGGACAAACTGGAACAAATATAGGGAAGTGTTGGAGGAACTATTGCCGCTGGAGGTCCCGGGACCTCCGGCGACGGTAGAAGAATTAGACTGCATGGTGGATATTGTCACAAGAGCGTGCAATCTTTCATTTAATGCTGCGTGCCCCCTGATAAAGCCTAGGGGCAGGCAGAAGCCGATATGGTGGACCAAAGAGTTGGGAACGTATCGGAGAGTGTGTAGGACAGCTTTTAACAAAGCTAAGAGCACAAGGGAGGTTCGGGATTGGGACTCCTATAAGGAGGACCTAAGAAAGTACAAAAAATAGTTGAAGAAGGCACAAAGGGGGTCCTGGAGACTCTTCTGTTGTAGGATGGAGGAGGTCTCTGAGACTTCCCGCCTTAGGAAAATTCTAGCTACTAACCCAACCAGTCCTAGTTATTTAATTAGACCAGACGGGTCATGGACAACTTCAAGTGCGGAATCATTGGAGCTCCTTATCGAGACCCATTTTCCGGGAAGCTTTGAAGACTCGATGGAGCCTGGAGCTCATCGAGCAACACCTTCATTAGAGATGGAGAGCATCTTGGACAGGGAGCGAATCCGGTGGGCGCTGAACGGTTTTAAGCCGTATAAATCGGCGGGCCCGGATCGGATTATACCAGCAGAGATCCAAAGGAATTCGGCAGTCATCCTCCCCTGGCTGGAGGGTATCTTCAGAGGGTGTCTGAGACTAGCTTATATTCCTAGGAAATGGATGGAGGTCAGAGTGGTCTTTATCCCGAAATCGGGAAAAAGCTCACATGCCTATCCAAAGGACCTGAGACCTATAACTCTATCATCCTTTCTGTTGAAAACCTTGGAAAGGTTGGTAGATGTAGGCACTCGATCAAAAATTGAGCCCAGGAATTGGGCAACGTCGCAGCATGCGTACTGTAAGGGTAAGTCGGTGGACACAGCTCTGCACGATCTGGTACGCATGATTGAGAAGTCAATCTACTCGCAAGAGTTCTGTATGGTAGCATTTCTCGACATTGAGGGCGCCTTTAATAATGTAAAAACGGAGGCGATCATGGAAGGACTGCTACCTTTGAACGTGGATTACCCCATAATAAGGCTGATAAATCAGATGCTGGTAGGCAGGATTATTATCTCGGAACTGGGGGAGGCCACTATTAGAAGGCGGGTGGTTAGAGGAACCCCTCAAGGAGGTGTAATGTCCCCCTTTCTTTGGAGTGTGGCGATGAATGGTTTGCTGGTTGAACTGGAGAGAGACGGGATAGGGGTTATAACATATGCAGATGATGTAGCGATGGCTGTCTCTGGCAAATATCTGGGTACGATTAGGGACGTTATGCAGAATGCGCTCCTGATCGTTACGAAATGGGCCAGCAAATGTGGATTAGGGATCAACCCTTCCAAGACTGTGTAACGAAATTGTGAGGGATGTATAGTATTTCCCATCAATTATATGATGATGGGCACGTAGAACATCATTTCGCCATCAGAAATCAACTTACGAATGCATTGCCCTTGAGCGGTCGTTTTAAGCGCGGCTACTGCTCAGGAGTATGGGGTGGGGTTTTCAAGGGATACATAAGTCTTGCGAGACCGCTTCTGTAGAAAAGGAAATCGAGATAAGTAAAGTCTTTATGAGGTAAAATTAAAGAACAGATTTTGACATAATTAGATAATTATGATACTGAATGAGAAAGTACAAAAAAAAAATATTTACAGGAGTTTAAAGCTGAATTGTAAATCTGACCCGGACGCTAACGATATTTACGGAATTAACAATTAATAACAACACTCTCATTATCACTAGGTTGGGGGACTTCATTTCGGACGGATTGTTTCATGCAGAAGGTTGCAGTTCAACAAAAATAATCGGATTGCGGAATGACTGAACAATACAATCGACGAAAAGGAAATGGGGAACATTATACCTGCCATTGTTGGTTGTTACTTACCCAAGCCTCAATTTATAAGTTTACCAATTCATTTTATGATGATTCACAATAATAATAATAATAATAATAATAGGTGAACGCTTTACAATTTCCGTAATTTAACATTGACAATTTATTCAAAATAATTATTGAAAAGTGGATCATATAATAAAAAATCCTACGAAAAAAAATTAATTTATTGACATTATCAATTTATCAGTTACGGAAAAAAAAACAAAAAAAACTATTCGCAAAAGAAAATTCAAGGTTGACAACCCACTATAATTAAATAATACCTATACCTGATCTAATCCTAGCCTACTCTTATCCTATAGATATAATATATTCAAATAATATTAATACAACTAGATAGCATGCGTATAATTAGATATTAATGTCAAATTGGAAATTTTAAATAAAAAAAATATATAATTTACAACTAAAAAATGAATATATAAAAAAAATTTTACCGACGTATAAGTTGAAGATGATGAACTGATGGATGTTGAATGACGTTGACCAATAAAAGTTGATCGTTGAGATTGAACGACGAATTCATTATTATTTTTTTATAATTACTGCTTTGTAGCATCAGGAATCCGTAGAATAATAATGTCGGCTACTTATGTTCACAACAACCGCACATTCACTATTATATTATGACGTAATGTATTATTATTCGCTTAGTATTATTACAAGCTGTTATGAATTGCATTAGTTAACGCAATATCAGTTTCTATTTAAATAAATATTAATATTATATTATTATATTTAGAATATTAAGAACATATTGCGGTATTGCATACAGTTCGTTTTTTTTTCTATGCACCGATATAATTCTCGAACTTGGGTGGTAGCTACGACATTCACAGTGTTAAATGAAACGCTACTCGCAGATTATGTATGTAGAGTACACATTTTAACAGAAAAAAAAAACTGCACGTTACGTTCACGGTGCTTATATAACTTTTAAAATTACAATCACTATCACTAAGTTTATTGACTTATTGTGACTTACAAAGCCATTACACAGTTTTTAACACTAAACACAGTCTTAATATTGTCCTTGAAAACACATGTTTCACCATAAATTGTTTTTTTTTTTTACATATATGTATTACCAATTTGACTTAATTGGATAATTACAATATGATAAGTATATTATCTTATAAACTAACATAGTCATTGGTAACTTATCCTATTTTTTTTAATTTTATTTTGCGTACACCAATAACACTATAGCGGTGTAACGTATTCCCCGCACGAGATATCGATAAAATATCAAATTAAAACTTATGAACAACTGAAAATTTCATGCGTTGGATTTTATAATTATCACGATCATTTGGTAAGTTATAAAAAACTATGTTCATACACAATTTATATCGTTTTACTTTATTAATTATTTATAACGATCAAAATTCAATAATAATTTTTCAAGCCTTTTTTAATTTTAATATTATCTGGCTACTTACAACGCACATCACTGACTGACTTTTTTTCTCGCAACCCAAAACTTTCCATCCCAAAATTTGCAAACCGAACCGGTAAATCGTTTTTTATGGTATAGCTGAGTCGACTATGTATTAGTGTTCAATTCAACTACCTCAGGGTTCAACGACAACTCGTATGGAACACAGTGGTGGACAGTGCTGTGTTACAACTGAGCTGGTACTATTTACTAAGAAGTATAAAATTCCGGTAGTTAGCCCTCCTACCGTGAACGGCATTAGGCTGGCTTTTGCTGACAGAGCAAAATTTCTGGGCATAATCTTGGATAGTAAGCTCAGCTGGAAGCCTAACATTGTGGAAAGGGTGAATAAGGCTAATGTAGCCATTTACTCGTGTAGGAACGCCATAGGTAAGAAATGGGGTCTGAAACCAGAGCTGGTGCACTGGCTCTATACGGCAGTGGTAAGACCAGTGCTGACGTACGGGGTGGGCGTGTGGTGGCCAGCTCTGGAGAAGGCAACATATATAAAAATGATGGAAAAGGTGCAAAGAACGGCCTGCATGCTTATAAGCGGGGCACTTAGGTGAACACCTACACGCGCTTTGGAGGTTATGTTCCACCTTCTTCCAATCGAATTTGTTGGTAAACAGATAGCAGCCAATGTGGCTACGAGACTCTCGGCTGTCTCTCAGTGGAAGTGTCTTCACGCGGGACACTCGACGATAACTAGATTGCTAAGGGAAGAACTGGCGAATCTAGATTATATTAAGCCAACGTTGTGCTTCGATAAAGGTTTCCAAACCATCTGTCCTTCGAGAGAATCTTGGAGGAACGGATCAATACTGGAAAACGAGGCACTGCAATTTTCCACGGACGGCTCTAAGCTAGACGGTAAGGTAGGAGCCGGAGTCTTCTGTGAGAAGCTTAACGTTAATATTTCCGTTCGTCTCCCTGACTACTGCAGCGTGTACCAGACTGAAGTGGTGGCGATAGGCGAAGTCGTGACATGGTTGAAGCATAATGTGGTATCCGTGAGGGATATCGCAATTTATGTGGACAGTCAAGCGGCGGTCAGGTCGCTGGAGGCGGTTTGTCTGAAGTCACGAGTGGCGCCGGATTGCCGATCATCTCTTAACGAGATGAGCGAGTATTTCAGCATCCAGATAATCTGGGTCCCTGGTCACTCGGACGTCACGGGAAACTGCAGGGCGGACGAACTAGCTAGGTACGGCACGACTCTCCAGATACAACCGGGAAGGGCGGGTCTGGGGAGGCCTATAGCAGCACTCAAATTGGCGCTCAGTAATCAGGCAATTGCCTTGACAAATGAGAGGTGGACCAACACCCTCACGTGCAGGGTAGCAAAACAGGTTTGGCCAAAACTGGACCTGCGGCGCTCCAAGGCACTAGTATCCCTAGGAAAACGAGAGTTAGGATTGGTCGTAGGGATACTGACAGGACACTGCCTTTTTGGGGAACATGCAAGAAGGATGGGTCTACAGACTAATGACTTTTGTAGAAGTTGTTTGGACGAAGAGGAGGAGGAGACGTTGGATCACTTCATATGCTCGTGTCCGGCACTATCATGCAGAAGGCATAAGTACTTAGGTGTGTACAGTATGGACAGCCTTTCGGAACTCGCGGGCTGTAGAGTGCGAGATATTTTACGCTACATAAGTAGCTCTGGATGGTTTCAACGGGAGTAAAGGGGAGATAGGATCCTGTGGTATCACAATGGGCCACTACTGGCCTAAGTGTGCGATAGCAGCCACTCTAACCTAACCTAACCTAGCACCTTCAAAATTGAAAAAAAAGTTTTTCAAAGATTTTTTTTAATGGAATAAAAAGAAATATCTTTTAATGAAACTTCCCATTGACATTTTATTTAACTGAAAGTATACAAAAAAATTTATTTTCGATTTTTTTAGCCCAAGGCCGTCTGCTACAAGGGTTTTCCAAAAACACCGAAAATTCGCGGCGTGCATCATAACTACTCTCAGAAACGTCTGAAAAACGGGGTTTTATTCAGCATTAAATCGCCCTTGGAATGAACTAAAAGGAAAAAAATTGGTTGAAAATTAAAAAAATGGAGACATTTTTTCGAAAATGCAGCTTTCTTGTCCCCCAATTAGTTGTAACTCAAAAAATTGAAAGCCGATTTTTCCTTCCGTTCATTCTGAGCAGGAGTATATGTAGATCAACGTGTTAAAATTTTAGAACTTATTGGATAAGTAGTTTTTTCTCAATCTTGCACGCCAACTTAAAAAATATCATTTCGAGATAACCGCATTTAAAGTTCGTCATTTCGAGATAACCGCGTAAAGAAACGACTTTGGCGAGCTTCGCAATAAATAAAATAATTTTTTTTTTGAGATTTTCATGTTTATATCATTAAAATCATGTTTTTAAACGTTCATTCTAACATAATCTATCATAAAAAAAAATTCGATTTTTTGAAAATTTGAAGGTGCTATGTCCCCTTAATCTATTTAAAATTGACAGACGACTGACGTATTTGGATAATCTTCTTAATATTCCTCATTACAATACGAAATGTTTCGTTTTACATTTAGAGAATTTGTGGTTGATGTTTTGGAAGCAAGGGTTGATTGTACATTTATTCGTTCGCATTTGAATATTTATGCTCCCGTAAGACAACTTAGATCAAGATGTTTATTGATGCCGGATTTTCATCGTTCCAATTACTCAGTACACGAATCAATTAATTTTATGATTGCGAACTTTAACGATTTCTGTAATATTTTTGATTTCGGAATGACTAAAGCTGGTTTCAAAAATAAACTGAAAGTTAATTTTAAGATTTCTTTGTTTGAAATGATTTAATTTTCTAAGTCTTGTTTCAATGAGATTTCCGTACGTTTATGCAATACAGATATAAAAATGTAAATTTTGAGATTTTATGCAATCGACTTGTGATTAATTTATTTTTATTGTGTAATTTTAAGCTCTTTGTAATAAATAAATACTTTCGCTTGTTTTTCTAATAGCTTATGTCATATTTAGACTAAATTGAATGAAAATTTATGGATTAGAATATTCGCTATAATTTTATGATTTTTTGCAGCTATTTAAGTTTTTTTCTGTTACTAGTTGAAGATTTTGAGATATTGGCCAAAAACTGAAAATAACTTATGTAGCAAAAAATCTAGTGAATTGTAGTGAACATTTTAATGAAATAATTTTTGTCTGAATTATCCCTACATACGAATTTTACATTTATTAATTAAAAAAAAATT
Source organism: Nephrotoma appendiculata (assembly GCA_947310385.1). Lineage (NCBI taxonomy): Eukaryota > Metazoa > Arthropoda > Insecta > Diptera > Tipulidae > Nephrotoma > Nephrotoma appendiculata. The sequence continues at coordinate 141,031,222 of OX371225.1, read as the reverse complement.
AAGTGCGCTTTAGACCACACTACTGAAGTAAAACTTCTAATATATATTTAATATTTTTAATATAATATAGAAAAATTATATCAAAAAAAACAATGGTCACTCTGTGCGTTCTCGAGTGTCACCTAGCCGTTTATGTCTGATGCCACAAGAGGTAACCTTGTAACTTGGTAACTTTTTCAAGGCCAACTAGCCGTAATAGATAATGTTTGTATATATATATATATATATATTTATATATATATATATATATATATATATATATATATATATATATATATATATATATATATATATATATATATATATATATATATATATATATATATATATATATATATATATATATATATATATATATATATATATATATATATATATATTTGATTATTGTTATGTTCAATCACGATGTCACCAATTAATTGTAGTGGTGAACCTCTACAATTAATAATAAAATTATTTTATTATTTACGTACTAATTAAATTTTATGTTTAAAGTTTATGTTTACGCTGCATATGACGCTACGACGCCAGCAACTAATATGAGATACGCACTCACCTTCGTGATTCGTTATCAGTTGATTGGGTCTCACTAGGTTTAAAATCTTGCCTTGAATATGTTGTCACACACTTTTTATGCACAATTTCCGTTCGTAATTTCTTTTTAGTTGATTGTCCTGGAGCATCGGTTTCATTTTCAGAATCTGTGTCCCTTCCTGCCATAATTTGTTTTTATTCACCCGATAATTCACAAAATATGAACTTCAAAATGAATTTCCAATTTTATTCCCTAAACACTTTCACTAAACATTCAATCCACTAAACACTTTTATTGCACTTCACGTTGAATATTCAACAAAATATTAATTTATAATTGTTCAAGTATGAAATGCAATTACGAAAAATAAATGACACATTTCATTTTAAATAAACAACACACAAATGACAACTTCATTTAATGTTCCACCTTGGGATTTATGACTTCTCATGGCACATCCTGATACTAAAGGAAAATGATTTCGTTTTGTATTTATTGTTTGTAATTACTCATAACAATGGTAGATGTTCATTTGTCTTTCGTTCGCCTCGTTCGATTACATTTTTCGTAACGCATTTGCCAGCTTAGTCCCCAAGTCAAGCGTGCCTAAAGAAGTTTTACTTCAAAAATTCACCATTTTTTTACAGTTTGAAATCCACTTAAATCGCTTAGAATGTAGAGACACCATTTTTCATCTAAAATTAACATTAAAAAAAATCAATCTAGAAAACAATGTTCATAAGGATTAGTTATGAAATGGCCAAGTTTAGTCCAATATGATCAGATCCTAGAATTTTGTCCAAAAGTTACTTTAAAATCCCTGATCAATACTACTGTCCAAATTTCATCGTAATTTGTTAAAAAATGACGGAAAGATGAAAAATTGTTAAATTTCAAGATTTCATTTACCGAGCTCGTTTACTCCGGTTATTTTAAGGATCACTTTTAATGTTTTATTCCGCTGAGAAGTTTTATTTAGTTAAGATACTAAAAGAGATACAAATCTTATACAGTAACTAGAACATTAGAATTAACATTGGATATTTGTACTCCGTGCAACAACCGCTGCAAATAAATTTTAATTTAAAATAAAATATTTTAAATATTTGAAAGTTTCATAATTAATAAAAAAAAATTTGATTGTGTATTCCATGTTCTTATTATTATCAAAATTTATTTGAATACAATTAGTTAATACTGCAATTGTCATGATCATATTCCATTTGAGATGAAAAACCATTTCAGATGAACCCATCATATTATACCACAACTTTACACTATAATTTTACATAATATTAATTTAATTGATGGTCGCTTTGATTTACAGAGTGACCAAAGATATTTTGTCACCATCTTTTTAAACATTGAAGTTGAGTTTACATATTTAATTTCTCTAGCAAAATTGTTAAACTTCGAACCAACCCTTTAAACAAAACCTTATTATTGCAAGCAGAAGTCGCAATATATCCAACTCTATAATTAGAACACCTTCTTGTGGGATAAGAATGTAAATCTGTGACTTTATTTAAATTAGTTTTTATGGCCAACAAATTATTACCAACGAAACAATTTAAAATTTTAAACACAAATTTTGGTAAATTATATAAGTGAGTTCCTAAATAACTAACGATTGCGGCCTCAACGGAATGGTAAGTTAGACCATACAAGGATGGTGCCGTACCATTGTTATTTTTAAGATTTAAACCTGTTGCATTGCCCATTTTGCCAAGACATATCCAAGAACCAATCATTGCATTTAGATTGGTTTGAATGGACGACATCCTAATGTAAGTACGGTTGTCTGATAAGAGTAAAATAAATAAATAAATACGATTACGTTACCCTTTGGCACAATAAAATTCAGGTTGTGCTTAATAAAAAAAATTTGGTTTTAAGGATATCTTGAATTTGTCTATTTTCATGATTATTTGACTTAAATTGTTAAAATATAGGGTGATCCATCTGTTAGTGTTTTGTTAAGCTAAAAAAATATTTATTGTGCTGTGGCAACTCGATAATTTTATGACAGTTGAAAATCAAACGTATGCCTTTTTTAGTCGTGTGTTCGTTTACAACACAACAATACTTATTACCAAAATGGTCGTTCGGTAAAAAACACATTTGGCAAATGACGTAAAAATTTTGGTCAACATGGACGACCTACAGAGCCTGGATTTCGCAAAATTTTTGAATGTTTTAAAGAAACTAGGGCAGTTACTGGTCGTCAGCATATGAACACCTTCGTTCAGTTCGTACTCATGAAACAGTAACAACTGTAAGTAAATGTAAGAAAATGTAAGTAATAAAAATGTGTAAATGAAAGTAATAAATAAATAAATAAGTGAAAATGTTCGTAAAGAGCAAACGAGGCATCGGTCACAACAATTAAACGTGTGTTAACCAATTCGGATATGTAGTTTCAAGATGGTGTCACATGTGACACAAGCCGTGAAACAATCGATTTATTGGCAACCAAGTTCTATGATGGCCTAATTTCAAGAAATTCTAATGTCAATTGGCAACCAAGATCATGCGATTTACATTGTTTTCTTTGCAATTTTTGGAAAGTAAATCGTATAACAATGATCCACAATCAATTCAAGATCTTCAGAACAACATTCGAGCTGAAATTAAGACGATGGTGTATTCTATACATAAATCGCATTAAACCTACTTCGTTTTTCAATAAAAAATTTTGAGTTTCCAATATCAGTTACTTTTTTCCTAGCATATACAAAATCTGACAGATGGAATACCCTTTATTTACTAATCAATTTCTAATTTTTCTTATGTTTCACTCTAAAAAGTGAATGTAAAATATCACGAAAAAATCATATTTTGCCGCTAGAAGTGAATGTAAAATAAACAACGATGTGTAATAATAAACCCACGAAGTGTGATTTATAGAAAATGACGTAAATTACATAAGTTCCGTCAAACAAAAAATGCGAGTTTGTAAAATTCGTCACGTTTACGAACTATAAACAAATCATCTCTTTTACTATACACTAATACATTCACAGAGTTAAATAAAATATGTATAAACGAAAAATAGACCGAAATAATATAATAAGATTGAATAGAAAGAAGAAAACATAATGACGCGCATCATTCCAGTTGAGTTTTCAGTCGCCATATTGCGAGTGTTGCTGTTGAGTTTATGAATTAAATAAATTAATTTTAAAGTTGTTTTAATTAAAATGGATTTAAAGTTTAGTGCTGCATCAAGTTTCTCATGGTATGGCCGCCATGAGAACATTGCGATAGAGCAATTTCATTTAATGGTTTTAATACAAGGTAATACACCTTTGCACATGGTGATTCTAAAATTAATATTCAAATTATTTTTCAGAATGTGCAATGCGAAAATTTTCGACGTGTAAAAGCGTAGAAGTCGTCAATATCATAAAACGTTGGTTCCAGTACGCCAAGGACCGCGTAAAGAAATCTCGCGCATAACTATTTTTTATATTGTTTGAATTTTTTTATTAATAATATTTTATTTAATTTTATATTCGAATGTGATGAATTTCCAAGACTTGAAATTATTTTTTGTACATATATCTTATTTTGAATTCAATTTTTTTTTTTTTAGATTTTGTTTATAAGTATAACTTGAAATACAAAGCTACTAGGTTATTGAAATATATTATTAAAGTTCTTAAGCTATTAGATGTATTACATGTTTATTAAATTAATAAACATGTAATACTTTATTTAAATTTTATAGCATTATATTACCTTCACAATTTTTCATTATAATGTGAAAAATATTGCATTTCCTATCTGCTCATATGCAATCTAAATATCATATTGTGATCAAAAAATGTATGTGATAAATTGAATATGTGTAAAACATTCATTTTTGGGTATTATTTGTTACTACGCTTGAAGATTTTATTTAGCATCATGGTGAGTAAATATTCCTTTACTAATGCCTCGCAGAAACGTGTTATTACTGCATCACTGAAAACGTTATATTAACGTACCACTAATCACGTAACATAAATGCAACACGCAAAGCGAACTATTTACGAACTACTAACACATTGACAACTCCTCGCAAAAAGTCTAACTATCATAGGACGGGAACACCATAAATGTTTCGTTTTTACAACACCAATGTGTTACGTTTGCGTAGAGTTGTATGAACAATATTCTTCGCTAGTGTTACGTAAGCGGAACACCTTGTTTGACGGGGTAGCGCAATTTACATTTTAAGAGGTGTAACATACTAAAAATTTATGTAAATTCCCGACAATATTGTCGTATTTCACGCTGTTGTAGCGTTTTACAATTTATCTGTGAGTTTTTACTCAAAGATTTGTTTTTCCACTATCTTTGTGGTAAAACAAAATGGATTTCTGTTAGTTAGCTCTTTACAAAAAATTAATAAGCAAAACGCATTATAGAAAATCATGACAGTCGCGAGCGTAGCGTTGAAAATGTTAAAAATCCATAAAATTTAATAAAACAATATATTAATACAATTTGGATTCTAGCTATCGTATGGATTTAGTAATAAAATCAATCCGAATAAGTAATTGGAAATTATTATATATCATATTAATTAGATTTCGATTGGAAGGTGCCTATTAAGAAATTCTAGTGTTAAATTTGTCGTATAAAAGATAAAAATGCTGAGTAAAATTTGCAAGGGTTTTGTATGTAACAAAAATTTTATAATTGAAGGAAATTTTATTATAATTGTTCGATTTAATTAATTTTTTTTTTACAAAATAGTTAGCTCGATTCTGATTATACATTGTAAATCAACTTTACGAATATATTTTTGAGAATTTTCCGGATGATCCTCTTTCGATAGCAGCATTGCAATGCCATGAACAGCACAAATTTGTAAATATTGTTTTTAAATATATTTAAAGGAAGACATTTTATTACTAGCGGAATTTAATCGAAGTACAGTTCAATAAGAATTCTTAACATAAAATATGAAAATAATTATATAAGTTTACCATTTCACAGCATGGAGCATAACTAGAGGCGATTGAAAGTGTTGGATTTCAACCAACACACCTTGAGCGGCTATAATTAGTAAGTGGCACAGTTTTGCCAGAGTTGCAGTATCATTCACCTAAAGTAAGCTAATACCTCGATTCAAGTAGTTTCTTATAAACCTAATTAAAGTAAGTCTCGTGTCACGAAACCAAGTGATCCGACCGGACCCACATTTTTAAAAAGCATATTCGGTTCAAAATTTTAATCCAAAACTAAACCTGTTATGCTACTGTCTCTAGTAATTTGAATCTAGAACAACTAGCTTCTTGAAATGCGGCTGGCAGCAGCCGTGCTCTTTAAGTATTTGAAAACTGTACTGTAGTACAAATCACGAAATCTTTATAGATTTTATTTGTTTTATGCTGGATTTGGCAAATTTATGGATTAAAGTGAATATCTTTTGAATATGTACTTACACCCTACCCTGTTCTATGTATGTACAGTATACTAATAGATGGAATAAGAATAACAAAGAAAATTTTATTGATTCCTGGCAGGACCATTTATCAATTAGATAGTTTATATTTCATATCATGAATTTAGATTTTTGTTAAATTTAGTTGAATGTACTTTGCCTTTGTTATATTATAGTACATGAAAATCAGAACAAAAATATTTGTTTGCATAACACAACGACATATTTTAATAAAATTAATTTGATTTTAATTACAGAGAGCTTTAACCTAACGAGGAATAACAATATTGTGTATACATATATTCAGAAACAGCAAGTGATGCACGAGTCCATGCCGCTAACACAAATTTTATAAAATACTATTTGCTTGTATCACATAATGAATATTTATCATCCCAGCCAAAATTCGCAATTAATAGAATTTTGAATTCGATTTTTATTAAAACATTACCCAGATTCAGTAAGAAAGGCTAAGCAAACAATCAGCAATTTAACCGAAATTAATAATCTAATTAATAACTAAGCTTAATTATAATATGCAATAATTTAAATGTTAATTGATTTTAATTTTTTATGTACAAAATGGATTCGTTAGTCGTGAGTCGTTGAACACTATAATTCATTATCAATTTTAATTTAATGTATTTATTTTATTTATATGCTTTTTTATATAACAAAATGAATAAATAATTTTATCTATATAAATAAAACAAAGTCGTGTTAGTTACACCATTTATAACTCAAGAACGGCTGGACCGATTTTTATGATTTTTGTTTTGTTGGATTTGACTCCGTTCCGAATAGCATAATAACTATTAATACATTGGAAAAATTCACCAAAAAAAAAAGTTATCAAGAAAATTCATTTTCTCATATATTTAGTACATTTTGTTTTTTTTATTTTGTTCGTCTCAATACAGTGGTGGTTTAGGAAAAAAGAAAAGTCGGAAAAACTCAAAAGGGAAGCCCCAAAAATCTAATAAAAAAATCTTTTTTTTTATATGAATTTTGTAGGTGTAGTTTGTATGTGACGAGTGGTGCAGTGGTTAAAGCTTCGGCGCTTGGACTGCAAGGTACTGGATACGAATCCGACTGGAGGCTGCATGCACATTTTCTATTTTATTTTTTATCCAATTTTTTTTTAATTCATCTACTTATCTATATAAATAAAACAAATTCGTGTTAGTTACACCATTTATAACTCAAGAACGGCTGGACCGATTTTTATGATTTTTGTTTTGTTGGATTTGACTCCGTTCCGAATAGCATAATAACTATTAAAACATTGGAAAAATTCACCAAAAAAAAAGTTATCAAGAAAATTCATTTTCTCATATATTTAGTACATTTTGTTTTTTTTTATTTTGTTCGTCTCAATACAGTGGTGATTTAGGAAAAAAGAAAAGTCGGAAAAACTCAAAAGGGAAGCCCCAAAAATCTAATAAAAAAAACCTTTTTTTATATGAATTTTGTAGGTGTAGTTTCTATGTGACGAGTGGTGCAGTGGTTAAAGCTTCGGCGCTTGGAGCGCAAGGTACTGGATATACAAATCCGACTGGAGGCTGCATGCACATTTCTACTTTATTTTATTTTTTATCGTTTCCTCTGAACTTTTGCAATTTTGTCTCAACGAAGGACGAGCTCATCAACAAAGTGTTCCCGAACAATATTACTAACCACAAAAATCACAATTAGTTGAGTGAACGAGTAATTCTTGCGGCAAAGAACAAAAATGGGGATCACTTAAATTTCACAATTCAAAATCTAATCGTCGGTCCACTTCATTCCTTCAAATCTATCGACTGTGTGACAAACAAAGACGAATCAACCAACTGTCCAACTGAATTTTTAAACTCATTGGATCTGGCTGGCTCACCCCCGCACAATTTACAACTGAAAGTTGGTGTGTTGCTGGGAATCATTATGCTACGAAACCTGAATCAACTAAAACTATATAACGGAACGCGTTTTATTTTGAGAAATCTCAAGGAAAGTTCAAAGGTGAGGAAGTTCTCATTCCGAGAATTCTGATTAACCCAACCGATATGCCATTCGAGTTTAAACGAATTCAATTTCCGATTCGTCTTGCATTCGCCATGACAATTAACAATTCTCAAGGCCCATCCTTGAGTGTTTGTGGCCTGAATCTAGAAAATGGATGTTTCTCTCACGGCCAATTGTACGTAGCATGTTCACGTGTCGACATACCATCCGCTTTGTTCGTTCTCGCACCTGACAATAAAACAAAAAATGTCGTATATCACAAGATGTTTTACTGAAGGGAATCGACCCTATTGCAACCTACTCAGGAAATAGTTTAAAAGAAAGTAGTGCAACAATGCTACGCGAATCATTTCGAATCAATTCAATAAAACGAATTCCTTGCTGCCACGTGAATTACATTCATTTCAATGTAAGTAAAATATATTTCATTTTGATTGAATTTAATTAATTTGGAGTATTCATTTTATCCGCCCCGGAGGTCTCGGGTTCAATTCCCGGTAGTGACAAGGAAAAAATTGCACGGCTGGTTTAGGATCAATGAATTAATCACTCATTAGTCATTATCCGAAATGAAAATATGATTATTAAACCTCATTTAAGGCGGCCAAATCTCTTGATGGGGTATAGTGCCAGAGAGAGAGAGAGAGAGAGAGAGAGAGAGAGAGAGAGAGAGAGAGAGAGAGAGAGAGAGAGAGAGAGAGAGAGATAAAGAGAGAGAGAGAGAGAGAGAGAAATTCATTTTATCTTAATAAAAAAACTCAATTTAATTAAGCTATAATAACTTTAAGCAACATTTATTGATTTTGAGGCGGTACGAAGTTCGCCGGGTCAGCTAGTAATTATATAAATGAAAATCAATATTTTTTAATTAGAATCCGCAACAAATTTTGCGTGATATTTAACAACTTCGATAACCTTTCACACAAAAAAATGTATTTGTATCACCTAATGTTTTAATTTACACTACATTATTAGCTCTCCCAATTTAAAGAAAGGCATTTTCACTTTTAGGAGTAATTCCCCAGTGATTTTTCAACTATAAAAATAAATATTTCACACTTTTTCCTTTAAAAGGTAAATCACTTCGAATAATTCACACATATTGTGTGTAATTATCTCGAGATCACGCTATGATGAAAATTTACTATATTAATTGCGGGCAACAGATAACCTCTAATAACCGCATTGAATTTCATCTAAAATTTCTTAGAGTAATACCAACTGATCTCGGTCGGAGATGGTACTCTCTATATCTGCGATAGTCCTGTGGTAATGAACAATTTTTTTTAAACGAGATGTAAAGGCGTAAATCGGAATTGTCGACAAGTTGATGTTGAAAATAGCCTAGACAATTCTTTATGGCGTAGACAATACCAACAATTCGTCAAGTATGTCGAATATTCGTGGACAAGGTAGATTATTGATTTTTTGTTATGTTATCCAATATTTATTCCAGTTCAAAATGCGAATTTCCAAAATTATATTTCAATTTTTAAAAACCAAATATATTAGATTAGTATTAATTTTCAAATTTTGGAGATTACAATTTTTGCGGTAAAATTAAATAGACTGTTCGGCTTAGATCTTCCCCGAATTTTCCATTTTCTTGCTAACCAAATGTTTCAATTAAATTAATTAAAATTGTTTCCAGCTATATTAACATACTTCTCGCTCGGCACGACCAATAAATTTGATGATTTTATAGTATTTTTTTTAGTATTTTATAGTAGATGCATTGCCTAAGTTTATCCGATGAACTTCTGAAAATGTATTTTGTTTCTATTTATGTTCGACTATCATCAACTATTCCATTTCTGCTTGTTATTTAAATGTTGTTTTTTATTACAAACCTATTTCCAATTGCAAGTATTATAATTGTTAAATGCTAGTATGCAGGTTCAGTTTGGTTCAAAAATTATTTCTCGTGAATTACTCGGTAAGTTAGCGTACACCGTAGACTCAGCAGTTCGTGTATTTGAATATCGGTAAATAATGGTGAACCGGTAACTCCCTTAATTTTAGTCCCAAAAACAAATTTGTTGCTTGATTTTTCTTAGACATTTCTTAGAGAAAAAAAATATTTATTTTTCTTCCAGCTCGAAAGTTTTGAGGACTAAGCTGCATAATTATCTACCAACGCTAAAACGGTGGGTTTCTCTACAAAAGGGTAATAAATTTTCTAACAAAATTAGCAACATTTCTACTGTTTTCTAGACCTATAGAATGTGCCAAATGTAATTTTCCCTCGTCAAAACGGCAGTTTTGAGCACGAAGGGTTTTCAACAAAATTTGCAAAATTCATTAAGACCTTTTCTGTACTTACCGAATAATTCACCACCAGTGCCAAATTGTTGGATATTTGCTTTTTGCAAGACCTCATATGAGAATGTCGTTACGAGTATATTGATAATCTGTGGTATTGAGTGCTTTTATTGGTGATTTTTTAGAACGGGTTCCCTTATAGGGGCGAGCTTATAAATTCTAAAAACTAAAACAAATACAGTACTGGCGAAAAAAAAATTGCATTCGCAAGATATCATTGGTACATACAGTAAGCATTTTAAACTTCAGTCTGTAAGACAAAGTTATTGAATTTCTAATACAAATTTCGAGCAATGATTTTACGAGTATAATTGTAATTAAAAAGACTTTTAAGCAATTCTTTATATTGCGAATGCTATTAGTTAAACGGATGACATCAATTCTTATCACACATTACAATGGATAAGCAGCGAATCTGATATTACATACTGTATGGAAAAGTAATTCATTTAAAATTGCTTCAAATACATGGTGCTTTTCATGTTACAGATTTATTTAGTTTGGCAGCCATTTTGTTTTGTATGACATAAGTCAGTTTGTAATTGTCAGTCGTAGAGGATGGTCGATAACAATTTATTATGGAGCATCTAACGCCACAACAACCTGTAGAAATCATTAAAACTTTTTATTTTTGGAAAAAAAATTCATTATGATCGAGACTTTGTTAATACACAAAATTACAAAATCATCGGCATCATCTTTGTAGATGTTAGAGGTAGTGCTGTAACAGGTACTGGTGACCGCTATCGGAACATGCTGGACAACTTTCTTTTTCCAGAGTTGATTCAATTAAACCTACAGAACGTGTGGTTCTAACAAGGCGGTGCCCCCACATTCACAGCCCATCCTATGACGCAAATTTTCCCTCCCGAATAACGTCAGCCTCCATGATCCTCTAAATTGATCCCTGGAATAGAAGTATACTTACTTAAAGAGAAAGGTGAAAGCAATAAACCAAACACAACCTTGATTGTTAAAGCTAAAATTTGCTGATTGAGCTGCTGATTAAGTGCTTTGACAAGTCTAGAAGTAAAAAACTTAAAAAAAAATGTTTCCGTTCGTCTGGATCAAAGCCAAATTTCAAAACTTCCTCAAAGATCCACTTAATTCTTGCAGCATAGAGATATAGCAGATTACTCAAAATTTATATTTAAATACAAATATAATCCTTGAATCGAAATTTCATCAGCATTCATTTGGAAATATTAAAGTTTGGTCTAGCATAGATTCTACATTGTTGTCCGAAACTCTGTTTAGAACCTCTTTCGAATAATACAAAGAATGTTTCATTATAATTGGTCAATAAATAACAGAGTACCTAGCGTTTTAAGTTTATAAAATTTCCTATACGGATTTCGTCGATTTTTTAGGTTCAACAATTTAAGGAATATTTTTAAAAATAAGGTACAAGAATGAAAATAAAATAACACTAGAAAATGTTTTTTATGATATTTTTGCCTCTTGTGACGAGTAGCGTAAATTAATTATTCGTAAAGCATCTTAAGCATACCTATACATGTTATTTTTCGAATAATTAGAAAGTTATGTGCTGTACCTTTCACATCCACATTTTTTATTTTGTTTATCTTGTTGTTGTTGTATATTTTGTGTTTCAGGTATTTTCATTTAAATATGAAAATTCAAATCAAATTGTTAGAAAACCAAACGAAGGAAAAGAAAATATTTTCCCGATAATCAAATCAATTGAAAAGGTATAGTAGTATGAAGCAAAATAAAAATAAATGTTAAAATATTTAGAAATTCAATTTACATTCAGATTAAGGAAAAAATAACAGAAATTAGCTAATAAAAATTTTCCACTTTTCTCTGAAACAACAACAACAACACAAAAGGTTAATTAACGTTTTATTGGTTCAATAGAAAATAAAATGTATGATAATCGATAATCTGCTTCTTATGAGAGTATAACGTTAAAAAAGTCTCTCGAAATATAAAAATATAAAAATATATTTCGCACGATTGTGACTTTTAAAAATCATTGACAGAGAATAAATTCAAGTTTATGATGAGGCGGGCTTTTATCGGGCCAACTTTATGACAATTATTATCGCAAAATGGCAAAAAACTTTTAAGAGAATATAACCAAAATAAATTCTTGCCCCCCTATGTGCTCCTTGTTATACTTTTGCATTTTAATAAAAAGCAATAAAAATTTAATCGATTGAAAGGAATAAAATGCTTTTGGGTTAAAATTTTCATAATCAGTTTTTAATGTGATATTGTTGTAAAATTAAATCCTTTTTTATTTTCTTTTGGTGCGAAAAAAAAGGTTTGTGCCGTTTAGGTTGTTAAGCTAAAAATAACGTTTGCACAATTTATTTATTTTTTATTATTTTTAATGGCTTTTTTGTACTTTCTTGGGTTCACCTTTATTCATTTTTTTTCTTTTAAAGGGGAAATTTTACAGTGTTAAAGCCGATGCGCTGACTATAGACTAACACAGTAATTAAGAATGGGTATTGTAGGTTTGGCCCATTCCTAAGGTAGAACTGTAGGCCCACGGGTATCGCCATTTTTATATTACGTGTTGTAACACCAATTAATCATTTAATTTAATTACTAAAAGAAATGAAAATAATCACAGTTTATGCCTCCCTTCCTTCAATTATTTACATGTTCAATTTTCAGAATCTTAATAATCGATCTCGATTACACCATTATTTCTATATTGATGACAGTCAACGAGCAAAAATATTTTGTTAAACACTTTGTGACAAAATACTTTGGCGAGGTAGATTACGCAAAGTAATCTATACGCGGTTGTCGACACGTAATCAATTACCTCATTATTTTTGCTTTATTTTACGTTTGCTGTCCTAATAAAGTTGCTGAATTGACTCATTCACTGAACTGAAACTAATATCCATTTGATATAAAAGAAGTCAATTTTACTTCAGTCGCCGTTAAACATGCCGATTTAGTGCGAGTATATTGTCAACCTGGACAACATCCTCATTCTGCACGGTTAGTATAACGAACATATTTAAAATTCTACCACAAATAAGAACCAAACACAGGACGAAAATGAATTCATACTCGTATATTTTCCGTCTGGCTCATATGCCCGTCGCCCGATTTAATCTAAGATCAATCCAATGTTAGTAGGTGACAGAATTAATACGGCTAAATGTTTTTAACATTTTTATAGAGATGGTGGACTGTGATTTCTTAATTATGGTATTCAAACAAACATTTATGGCGTCTATTTATAAAAAGTCTAAAATTAATGTTTACATTCTCTAATACATTGCGCCGAATACAATTTTTGTCGACTAAATTACTCTTTAAAGTAATTTCATGTTAGTTCGTACTAGTTATCACTAGATGACGTAAAACATAATATGCCAAAATATTATTCAAATTGACTAATTTAATAGCATTTAGTAATTTTATTAATTGTTTAAATATCTATTACTTCTGTTGCACACAACAGTTTAGCACGTTTTATGGATATTTTTTATTCTAATTTCCTGCTGACTGTGTGCTTCATCTAAATCACATGTCGAGCGACGAATCTCTACACAAATTTATTTTATTATTTGTGGGACATTCCATATATTTCATTGGCTGTCGTGTGTGGCAATTTATCGAGTAACCCAATCATATAGATGGCCGCCATACAAAAGTATTAGTGCCTATGCATCTCAACGATCATTATAAGTGTTAGGGAAAAGATCTTTTTTTGGGTAACATTGAAACAAAGAATTTTCTTATTTTAAATAAACTTTATTAAACCAAATTTGAGCCATTTTGATCGCTATTTTGAGGAGAAAAACGAGAATTTAAATAAATCCGTTAATCTAACTGTTTATTTAATTATTCCACCTCATTTTGCAGCGGTAATAAATAAGTTTGAACTATAATTAAACCTGCGGAGTAACTAGCGGAAATATCGAATTTACAGTTAATATTTTGGTTAATAATTTTAATAACTTGGCAGTACCAAAAAACTTAAATGCCTGTCCCTCTACTACCAAAACGTAAGGGGACTGAGAACTAAATCTCGCGACGTCTTTTTAGCAATTCAAAGACTTCCATTTGATGTTTCGGATTGTTTTCCATTTGACCTCGGATTTTAACGTCTTCCGGAAAGATGGTTTTTATTGTTCAGACACGAATTTAACCGGTAGAGGGGTTCTTGTTGCAGTTCACATCAATTTTGATAGTCTAATCGTTATCATTCCCAACACTGATAATATAGAGCTAATGTGTGTCAAAATTACAAATAATAAAAATAATGTTTTTATTTTATGTTGCTATATTCGCCCACTAAGTCAGATTGTAAGCTATCAGCTTCTTACTAATGCTGTTGACTTCGTCCTTGACCTGATGAATACTAAAGATGAAATCTTTGTTCTTGGTGATTTTAATCTCCCCGGACTTAATTGGGATTATTCAGATGATAACACTCATTATGTTGCTTCGAATGCACTAACCGCTAAAGAAACTTTGTTCACTGACAATATGTTGAACTCTGGACTATTTCAGATCAGCAACGTTAAGAACAGTCTGAACAGGCAGCTCGATTTTGTGTTTTCCTCTGTTATCGACAATAGTGTCGCTTCTGAATCCAATCTAATCCTCTGTGCCATAGATGTATACCACCCTCCCATTTTGATCACCTTTGGTCTCGAACAAGACAATCTCAATGTCAACTCTATAACTCCACTACGTTTCAATTTTCGTAAGGCCGACTTTGTGAAGCTTAAACAATTATTGGCTAACGTTGACTTTAACACAATTTTAAATGATCACAACGATATAGAAACACAAACTGTCAATTTTTACTCTGCAGTTTTTGAATGTTTTAAACATTCCATTCCGTATACCCGCCAAAAAACTGTATCGCCATCCCCTCCGTGGTATAATAATGAATTACGAACGTTACGTAACCTTAGGAACAAACGTTGGCAAAGATTCCTGAAAACTAAATCTGACTCTGATTACTCTAACTATTTAAATAGTTATAATGATTTCAGTAGTTTGTCTGACGAACTTTATGGGAATTATATCAGACTCATGCAATCCAATCTAATCGCTGAGCCTAAGTGTTTCTGGCGCTTAATCAATATGAAGAAAAAGTCCGACGGATACCCTTCCACTTTCAAATATAAGGATCATTCCTCTAATGATCCTAAAGTCATAACAAACGATTTTGCTAACTTCTTCAGTCTGACTTTCACAAGCAGTTATTTTAAAACTGATGAATATTACTTTACATACTTGAATAATTGTAATCAAACAACCTTAACTTCCATTGAAATCGATTATGAATCCGTGGTACAAAAGATTTCCGAACTTAAAGATGATTTTTCATCCGGCCCTGACGGTCTACCATCCATCGTCATAAAAAACTGCAGTGATTTTCTTGCTCAGCCACTGACGACACTTTTCCAAAAGTCGCTTTCGCTTGGAATTTTTCCATCCATTTGGAAAAGCTCTTTTATAGTTCCAATTCATAAGAACGGCTGCAAATCAGACATCTGTAATTACCGACCTATTGCAAAATTGTCTAGTATTCCTAAGCTGTTTGAAAGTATTGTGTATGATTCACTGTACTTTCATTGTAAACCGTTGTTTTCCGACAAGCAGCATGGCTTTCTCAAAGCACGGTCCACGACCACAAACCTTATTGAATTCACTTCACAAACACTAAATACGATGGAAGCAGGAAAATAGGTTGACGTTATTTTCACCGATTTTAGCAAGGCGTTTGACAGGATTTCTCATGAAGTTATTTTGTTTAAGCTTAGGGTCCTTGGCTTTACTCCCCAAATTCTCCGTTGGGTGGGCTCTTATCTCAAAGGCCGTTTATACCATGTTCTATTCAGGTCATCAGTATCAACTCATATATCAGCAACATCTGGAGTGCCCCAGGGCAGCCATCTGGGGCCAATTTTTTTCATTCTATCAATCAACGACGCTGATTGTTTAATAAAAAATTCATCGATATCTATATACGCCGATGACATGAAGATTTACAAACGGATTTCAAACACTACCGACAAGAGCCTATTACAATCCGACCTCAATAACTTCTCCACTTGGTGTTCAAAGAACAACCTTGATCTGAACGTGGGTAAATATCAGACAATCACCTACTCTCGAAAACGTGTACAGTCCATTTCTCGCAACTATTACATTAACAGCGATGCAATTACCAGAGCCAGTTCTGTTCGTGATTTGGGCGTCAACTCTGCCCTCGGTTTCATCAAGCGTTGGTCGAAAGAATTCGATGATCCTTATGTTACGAAGGCTCTCTATTCAACATTCGTTCGTCCCCTGCTCGAGTATGCTAGCCAGGTGTGGTCGCCTTATCATGAGGTTCATATTAAGAGGATTGAAGCAGTCCAGCGAAGATTTCTTCGCTTTGCTTTACGGGGGCTACCGTGGGTGGACATGTTCAACCTGCCTCCATATCAGGATCGTCTAAAGCTAATTAAATTACAACCACTTAGTAAGCGCCGAGTTGCTGCAGACGTGGTTTTCATTCATCAAATACTAACCGGCGGTATGGATTCTCCAGTTCTGCTTGGTAAAATTAATCTAAATATAAATTCACGAGATTTAAGAACGGTACCTATGTTTAGAATCGACCCTCATCGAACTGATTACGGAAAGTATGAGCCCGTCTCTAGAATGCTGTTCGAAGCTAATCAGCACTTCCATTTGATCGATTTTAATATGACGAAACGCATGTTGAAAAAACATTTTTATTTTTCTTGATTATAGTTTGATGTTTTATTTAACTTATTTGTTTTTATTTGTTTCATTTTATTCTGCTTTATTTTATCTTGTTTTATCTATTTTAAATCTGCTTGTACTAAGCAGACTCGACTTCCGTTTTCCTTCCGTCTGCGATGGGTATCGTTTTGCTTAACTATTCACTTAGCTATTCATTTATAATCATATTTGATTTTTATACCTTACATATTTAGCCGTTTCAACATTCAATTTTTCAATTTCACTGGTTAGGCAACTCGATATCCTTGTTTATAATTCACTTGAATTATACTCAAAAAAATAATAATAATGCAGATGGAGACTCCCCGCGCGCGGTTTGGAGGGGTAATAGGTCGTTGGGATAATTATTATTATTATTATTATTTTGGTTAAAATATCAGAACATGCAGGTTTGCCCACTTAAATTCTAGCTAAAATCTCTGCTTATTCAGCTATTCCAACAAAAGATATTCTGGTTTAAATAACTGAACTGACAGATTCATCACCTTAAGATCTGATATCCTAATTTAAATAACTGAACTTACAGATTCCTCACCTTGAAATCTAGCTAAAATATCTGCTTATTCGGGTTCTCCAACTAGAGATTCTTTGAAACTGCTGCATTAAAAGATTTATCAGCTTAAAAGTGTGTGCAACATCTGTGATAGTTTATTAGCGAATATTGAAGAAAACCGTAAAAAATGATTATTTTATTTAGAAGTTTTTTCTATTTTTTGTAGAGGTTTATCCAGACAAATTAAAATATATGCATGCAGATTCAGTGCATTGCATAATTTTAATTATTATATTTATTAAAGTGCACAAATTCTATAAAATATTTTGATTTTTAATCTTTTCATAAAAATTTAAAGTCAAACCTAATGGATTAAGTTTTCCAATTTTAAAAATTAGATTATCAAAAAATTTAAAAATTTCGTTAATTTTTTTCATATTTCAGATTATAAACGATGTGAAGTTAACGTATGACATCAAATGCTTTAATAGCATCTTCAACGACGTCGATAGTAATTCTATCAACGAAAACATAAAAATGTCTTCCGCCAAATTTCACCTCAGTTGAGCAACATACAATTATTGGTGAAGTTTGCCGATTATTGCTTGCAAATTCTTCCATCCCTATTTGCATCTAAATACAGTCAACTCTCCTATAACGCGGTATTTTTATAACGCGAATTCCATACAGTTGTTTTATAATTGATTGAAGTGGAAAGCTTTATGATTGAAAAAAAAATCTTAGTTTTAAAGTTTTGTTGATCGTTGATAACGCCAGCAATCATAGTAAGGAGCACGAACATGTGAAAATTCTTTATTTTCCTCATAACTGCATGTCATTATAGAGCCGCCGGACCAAGGAATCATCTGAAATTTAAAAATGTATTACATACGGAAATTTCTTGAAGCCTTTTTCAACAGATTAGAAGACCAAGAAGGTAAAACTATTCTTGAAGTTTGGAAAGAATTTCCTATTTTAGATTGCACCCAAATTGTGTCATTAGCTTGTACAAAAATTAACAGTGAACACTAAATGCAAGTTTGCAGGCCTTTGTTACCTCAAATGGTTCAAAAGAAAAATGATATTTCAGATCCACTAACAGAAATAGTAAAGATTGTTTCTACTTTTGGCAACGAAGGATTAGCAGATAAATACGTACAAGATATAGAAGAACTGCTTCATGAACAGAGTTTAAATGAGGAAGATTTTTCAGAAATAATTGATGAGTCTACCTTCAATGCATGTGTGGAGCAAGACACTAATAACAAATTCGTTTCAAATTTCAGTTATGATTAAAAAAAACTAGATTTGGCTACCTTTGTGAAGATATACAAGTTTATGTATACAATTGCGATATTTAATTAACAATTATAGCAATAAATCTAAATTCAGGTATAAATATTTCCGAATAACAGCTAAATAATAAATAAAAATGTTATGATTTTAATAAAAACAATAAAAAGTTCTGATAAAATGTGTATATAAACAAAAACAACTAAATTCTACTCTCCAAGAAATATACTGACAGCGAAAAAAATTACTTTGAATCTTCCTCCTTCACAAAAAGGCAACATTTTTCTCACATTCCAGAAAAATGTTTGTGTCGTGATAGTTTTAGCTGCCATGACAGTAAATATTTTCGGGGCCGAGAGTCAAGTATAAAAATTTTATAAATAAAAATAAATACAATTTTTTTTATAAAATTTTGTTTACGAAATTGTATAAATAAAACTAGATGCATCATTCAAAACATGAACAACATTCTCAGATTCTAAATAAATTAGAGTAAACAACAAAATTGCTTGTAACTATTGTAACAACAGAGATATACCTTTAGTATATGATATAGTTATAAAAGTGTCGGGACGTATTTGATCAAAGTTTCTATGATATTTGAATTCAAAAAAGCTGAGATATAGTCCATACGTTGGCTCAACTAGCGGCGCACATCGTTTAATAGGTGAATATTTAAGGAGCATGTACGATTTTTTTTTTCTAGAATTTTTCTATGTATAGGAGTGTAGATATAGTCCATAGACATCAGGAAATATTCGTTAAATAGAAGAATAGAAAATTCTAAAAAAAATCGTACATGCTCTCAGCCTGCTCTACTCTCAGCCCCGAAAATTTCAACTGTCATTTTTTTAACTATCATGATAGCAAATATTTTCGGGGCTGAGAGTAAAAATGTCGAAATATTTTGGGCTGAGAGTAGAAAATGTCATGATAGCAATAATTAATGTTTCCATCGCATTTTTCGGTGATGGAATTTGGGCTATCTTCACATACATGATTTGGCTAAAGAAATAGAATGCCAATTAACCCAAAATAACCCTTCAACCATATACGCAGTGAAATATTTAAGAGAGAATTTCAAAATTGCTTGGCTCCATATAAAGAGGAAGAACTATAAAATAAATATACATTTGGAAACGGATGTCACTTCTTTCGTGGTCTACCAGTGATTGTGGATGGAGTTTTGGAATTGTATTATTATAATGATGTATGCTAGTTATAATTTTAGTGGTGATGTTGACGGCTTATGATCGCCATAAGGGATATATTATGTCTTTATGTCCACCAGCGATTGTGTTTGGAACTATTGAGTTGGAGTTTATTGTTTGAGTTGGGTGAAGTAGCGTTACCCGAAAATTCGGATGGTTTTTTCACTCCCGATATTTGATTGGGTGAGTGAACTCAGTATTCCAAAGATTTGTTTGAGTCTATCAATATATAGGGATTGTTGCTTGTTCATCGTGGAGCGCAGTTGACCAATCACTGTGCCAAGGGGTTTAAGAGGAGCTTCCACAAAAAATTCCCCAGTTAATTTGATTATTTGATCGTACAACTGTTCGGCGCGAACAATCAATCAATTGCCGTGTTTCTTGACGCTGTTTGATCCGGATCAGTTCAAGCTTTATATGGAAAACATGATCCAAATTTTGTTTTAGATCACATATTTTGATTTTAAATCTAACAAGCGCCTTTGTATTGTTGCATAAAACATGAACTGAAATGGATCAGATCAAGCGTCAAGAATAAGTTATTAAAGCAAAATTATGCGTTTAAACTTAAAAAGCTTAAAGATCACGCTATCTAAAAATAAACATTAAAAAAGTGTCAAATAAAATAACGAAAATTGTTTAATTTGATTCTGACAATCCTAATCTAATAATTAAAATCCCAGGAGATGAGAACTGCTTAGCTACAGCTTTAGTAAACCAATTATATGGATTGGAACCATCATCAGATGAATGCAAACCTTTGTCGGGTGAGGAAGTAATTGACTATGTATCAACTAATAGGCTTAAACCAAATTTCCTTCTAAGTCTCTTAACTTCAGCTCGGGAAGTTTTGAGTTTTCCAAATGATGAGGATGAAGATGGTCGTTGGCTAGGAGAGGAGACGCTTATGGTGATTTCAGAACATTATCAGGTAAGAGTTGAAGTTTTTCAGATACATAGCTCAATGATTACTTTTGGATCAGAATATAATTGGATAGTCAGATTATTTTATTGCAATAGCCATATGACTAACTAATAAAAAACAATGACAGCACAATGGAACGCACAATAGTACTTGCTACCGCCAAAATATATTGTGGGAATAAAGGATTTCAACAACAAAATTAAAGTGGGAACTATGAATGTAAGAGGATGTGCTCAAACAACAAAACGTTTTGAACTTGATTTATTGTGGAAAAAGGAGGAATTGGATATAATTGAGTTACAAGAAACAAATATGGTGGCTATGGAAAATCTTACCGCTAACTATAGATGGTTTCTCAGTGGAAATAAAGATCAAGATCGGAAAAAAGTGTAGAAATGGAGTAACGTTACTAGACCAATAAAATGGGGATATACAAATTATCCGTTTTAAGGGTGTTTCTGAGAGAATATGTTATGAAACAGTAAGCTACAAGAAAATTAAAAAAATTATATTATTAGCATCCATGTTCCGCCAGGATTTACGTCAAGTAAGGTTGACTCATTTTACACTCGCCTTTCAGTATTATTAATGCACTTGTCCAAGAAGAAAAAAATAATAGTTTTGGGAGACTTTAATGGTCATTTAGGAAAGATCTAGGGTACACAGGTACATGCAAAGTGGCCAAACTTACATCACAATGAGTCAAACCCATATGGGCAAATATATGACTTTTATACCAGCACTCTCTAAAAGTGTGCACTTCATGGGGCCGGAATTCAGCACGCATAACATGGAAAAGTAGCAAAACCAAATCACAACTGGATCATATTTTAGTAAAAGGAAAAACAATTACATTTGGAGCAATGTGGGGATGGCGGTTGCTAGTGAATGCAATGCGCAAAGCTGCAAACAAGGAACTTAGAAAAGAACTTCCCCTAACTTCTAGGACAAAGAAAAGTCTAGCGCAATTTAAACAAGCTATTTATATGAGAACACATAATAGTATTGATAATAGTGTTGTGTCGGATAAAAGACAATTATATAATTAAGAATGTGGACGAGCAAGAAGAGAGGCCTGTTTTAATTTCTTCTAAGGATTAGACACTTATAATCCCCAAGAGAGAATTAAAAAACCTATCAATTTATTAGACAACACAGACGGGAAATCATTCGTAACAAAAGTGCATATATTTCACTATCCCTGTGGGCGCAGGATTTGAAAAATTGCCAAGGAGTGCCAGTCTCGTTAATAAATGAAACAGACCACTGGCCTATTGAAGAGCCATCAGATATGGGAAAATTAATGTGAACGGTGAAGGAAATAAGGTTAGGTACAGTACCAGGAATAGACCGGATTCCAACTCAGCTAATTAGTTGTCTCCCAGAAAAAGGATTTAAGCTATTACTGAGAGTATTTCAAGCAGCCTGGATGACGAACTCAAAACCAGAAGAATGGTTGGATTCGGTACAAGTCCCTATTAAAAAAAATTCCGATTTCCAAAAACGATTGCTTATAATAGAAGAATTACTATCACGGATGTTGGTTACAGGATATATGCTAAAACATTTCTTCGCAGAGTTACAAGATATATGGAAGCCATGGGCTCCTATCAAGCAGCATTTCTGAAAAATAGGACAACGGCCGATCATATGTTTACTGTAAGAAGAGTCATGGAGGAAGAGTGGAGAATAGGTAGAACACTGGATGTTGTAACAATTTGCTTATCTGCGGAACAACCCATAGCTATCTCGTGTACTGTAAGCATTGGTCAGGCGAAATGTATTTGGTATGGTGTGCGATTGTGCATGATACTTGCTTGTGCATATTGGTACAATTTATCTAATATTGGTACAATATACACCTCAATCATACTTGATTAACTAACAACTCTCCTTTTGTATGCGTTTAATGAATGTTTGATTGGAGAATGTACTAAACCGTAGTGTTTACGTTCAGTTCTTGTCGGTCGAATTTGTACAAATACATTAAAAAGTTAATTGGTCTAAAGTTTTGTTTGGTTGACGGTAGGGATTTAGAGGGGAAGCAAAAAGGTATATAAACCGATGAAAAAATGTGCACAGGGGTCAGTCATTAGAAGAAAAAAAAGAGAAATACTAATTAAATTATTTGAAATTACGTGGATACGATTAGTTAATGAACGATAAGAAAAACAAGATCCCTAAGATGGTCGTTGTGATGTGTTGTCCATGATTTTAAAAATAAAAGTTAAAATTAGCAAAAAAAATTAATTAAATTGTTAAATAAAAGAAAAAAAAGAAAATGGAAAAGGAAACTTAATTGTTTTAAGAAAAAATGATAAAATTAAGTTCTGTTAATCTGTGGCCTGCATATTCATGTACCTATTTATCAAAATTAAAATAATAAAATTTGTGAATAAAAAAAATTTATATGGGATTAGAAACCATATTATTTAATTGTGTATGTGTTTTAATTCATTTTTTTCCAATAATTTGATAGTGCAATGTTTGCTTGAGACGTATTGAAAATTTATTTACTCGTTCATACAGTGCGCGAGGTCGTTATAAGTGTTGTAAAAAAAACCGATGGCAAGTGGACCACTAATAAATGCTATTAAAGTTATGTGACGACAAATAACTAATAATAAACTTACTTCTACCTATGTATATCTTATAATAATAAAATAAATAATATATCTACTATATACCTGCAATAATAATAATACCAAATTAATAACTAACATAAAAGTAAAAACGACAATGTCCTCTTGGATAGTGCTAATAAAGTGTCGCACCTAGTTTATATGTAGTGTGCAATAAATATAACAAAAACCGCCAATATTGGTTCCGCTACGTGTTATAAAGAGCGAAATCATACTCAAATTGTGATCACACGGTCGCACTATAAAGTAATAACAGTTCTACGTAAATTAACGTGCCAAGTGTAAGAAGATCATCTGCAGCCGAATTATCCGATTCCTGTGAACGTAAATGACGTGCATGCGGCTAAGCGGAAGGACACAAACAGTAAACAATATAATGAAAATTTGGTGATGTACTTATTTATTACTATAATATCTCTATTTTGTTTTTCTATCACTTTAAATTTAGTTACTGTTTTGTTGTTGTATTTTTCCTTTTAAATTGAATTTTTTATTACATTAGTATAGTATAGTTACACAATCACAGATTATATTCAATTCTTTTGTGAATAGATTTTGTTTTCTTGCGTGTTGCCTCAAATTATTTGTATTGGGAATACATACAGTGCGGGAAACCAGTTTTTTTTGTGTTTCGCTAATGATTGACGTTGTGCATAATTTATTCATGTTATATTTATTTACCATATAGAATGTTTAACTAGGGGTTTGATTATTTTTGGGATGACCTTGGCATAGCCGGTATATTCTGAAAAACTATAGCATATCATATGACCATTTAAAATATTATTGCTATCTTTATTGTATAATGGTTGTCGGCGTTACATTGAAAGATCCCTCCCTAGCCACTGAAAGCTACCCGCATATGAGATGTGATATGTGGCGTCGATCAAGACCCAAGCCATTCGTTACAATGTCCTGTCGTTGGATATTAAGAGGGCACTTGATAGTGTAGATTTAACATCAGTCACAATTATGTTTAAAATTATGGAAATATACCACATTACCTAATAAATCGGATTGTGAAGACTTGCCTATGGGAATATCGAGTAGTGGTGTCAGCAACGAACAAGAACAATAGAGAAAAATATAGGAATAAAACAAGGCTGTCCACAATCCCCGCATTTGTTTAATATAATTCTTGGCAATGTACTGCAGACACTAGCTGAAATACACCCATATGTTAAACTAAACCAACAGGCGAAGGTAAGACTATACCGCTCTTATTAGCATATGTAAATGACATTGTGATTTTAAACTCTAACATAGAACAGATATCTAATATTGCAGCGGAATTAGTATCATTATTGGAAACAGTTGGGTTATCTATTGTGGTGAAAAATAAAGTAAAATACTTGGGCACCCAACTTACAAGTGAAGTAAATCGGAAGGAATTAGTTAAAACTCGTGATATTGTAGTTAAAATGTATAAGGCAATAATGGCACCGCTTCTCACGTATGGACTTAAAGCATCTGCGTTAACACAAGCAAATAGAATAAAGTTAAAGCGATATGAAAGAAGAATCCTTTCAGAAATGCTTAAATTCTCTACTTTACGTCCTCCTAGTAGAAGTGCTTGACAAGCATTATTAGGGAAAACTATTTCAAACAGAATTACCGTTTACCGAATTTGCTATTGGGAACACGCTTCAAGAAGAAACAGTGGTCATATATTGAATGCTGTAGTATGATACGCACATAATGCAAAGAAAATTGGGCGACCTTGCTTTTCCTGGAGTACGTCACTCAAACAAGACTTCGGAAAATTTAGCATATCAGCACAGGAATGGGACGAACTGGCTAAAAATAAAAAAACTGAAAGAAAAGGAAATGATATTAATTTATTGATCGTCCCAACCACCTGTTGTTTATACGGGAAAAATAATAATAAAAAAGAGGGAGAAGGATAGCAGGTAATCGATTAGTCATCGGCTGAGTAACAAAATCCAAGCTATATTTAACCGCATTTAATTGCCCGGCGTATTTGTTATATTATTACGAATGTAAGAACAGAACAAGGCGGGATTCGCTTTTTTTATTTTACCGTACAAACAACGGGTGGTTCGAGTGGTTTTTTTTAACTTTTTGAACAAATTATTTAATTAAAATACTCAAAAATCAAATTTTTTGCAATATAGAAAATCAAGTGTTTAATAAAATGTGTTTATTAAGTATTTGTATGATTGGTGCTTCAGGCTTATGGCTGAACCAGCGAAACATTAATATAACTAGTTGACTATAGTGCGGCTGACACATAAATGGTCGGCAAATTTTTGTTAGTTTAATTTTTATTACGGGAACGAATTTTATACTGGATAGATACAATATTCATTATTAAATTACCTTGTGATTTTAAAATCGTGATCGTTTAAAGAAGGAGGGCGCTTTTATTTGGTAAAGTTTTATTTGGTCAAATGACGTTTCCTTCAGTTTGCACGCAATTTTTGGGTCTGTTAAGTGACAAACATATTTTAACGAAACTGAACAAAAAGATGTAGATGTTTCGCTGGACAGTAACTAACAAAACCTATTTATTGCATTTTTACGTTAAGTTGTTCTGATTCGCTGGTTCAGCCATTAGCGAGAAAAATTTATTCATAGGCTACGGTGGTTATATAGTTATGGAACTAGGCAATTTTAGAATAACTGTTTTTTCTGTTTGTCATTAATTTTTTGTAGTTTTCTAAATCCGATTTTTTTAAAAACGGAAAAAACGAGTGGGTATAAAGTTAAGATCGCACTGCACATACAGTGCTTGGAAAAAAAATTGGGCAAACATATTTTATTGCCAAAAATGCCAAAATATTCAAAATACGGTGATTGGAGTTAAAGTAATGGAATAAATTAAACACTTATTTATTAATTTTTTTTATTTTTTATTGATTTATAGAAGTACTATCTTTAATATTAATATTTTGTTGGACCGCCATTTGCTTTTATTACAGCGATACACCTCCGATTCATTGAATTTGATAAATTTTTCAAAGTCGTAGGAGGTATGGATACCCAAATCGTCATCAACAAACTTTTTAAAGCTTGAATTGATTCTGGGCGCTTTCTTGCTAGTTCTAGCTTCATGATAGACCAAATATTTATAATGGGATTTAATTTTGGACTAAACGAGGGCCAGCTCAACACATCGATACTTTTTTCTTCGAAGTACTTTTTTACCTTTACATGAAAAGATAAGAAAAAAAACAAGTTTCTAACAAATTATTTATGTTTATCTGAAAGCCAATTTTTCTATCTACAGTTCAAATTCAATAACTAACAATTTTGACGGTATGGTAAGAAGCGTTGTCTTGTTGAAAAATAAATTTGCAAGTCTTGCCAAAAAGCTATAACACAGAAGGCTCAAATTCGTTATGTAGGACCTGAAGATCAACAGCTGCTGTAATGCTGGAACTAAGGAAACACAATCGAACGGTTTTATTTCCAGGAAAGCATCTCCAAACCATAACTCCTTCAATTTTCGGTGCAACTCTTAAAAGACATTCGTTGCCAAGCCTTTCGACCGGTTTTCTTCTTACGAGAATTCTTCAATCTCCAACATACAGCTTGAATTTTGATTCATCGGGGAAAATCGCATCATTCCGCATCTCTGGAGTCCAAGAAAAATGCTCTCTTGGGCCCATAGCAAAAATTGTTTTTTCACTAGTAATGTGAACTCAGGCTTCTGGACTGGTTTAAGTGCTCTCAAACCAGCTTTAACAAGTCTTTTTCTCACTAACCTGGCTGAAATTTATTTTCCTGTTTGTTCGCTCAACATTCCGTTTTATATCCGATGAAGTTTTAAAACGGTTCCGACGACATTGTAATATTATGAAAGGATCTTCCACTGGCGTTGTCTTTCTGGGCCTTCCAGAGCCTTTCTTTCTTTGTGTACTGCCCATCTCTCGCAATTTTTAATATTCCACGCGACATTATTCTTAGGAATGTTTAATCTTTCTGCTATTTCACGCGTGGTTAAATTTTCTCGCGCCCAAATCAACATATTTCTTTTACACTGCTCACTAACTTTTCCCATTTTTTTAAACTAAAATTGCACTTTATTCTTTATTTGACTAGGATCACTTACAGAATAACTTAATCTTACCAAATATGCACTATTTATCCTCAAAAAATAAATTACAGGCAATAAAACATCTACACCCTAATGTCGACCAAGAACGTTCAGCTTAAAATAAAATAATTGCTAGACCAATTTTTTTGCACATCAGTTGCGGGTTTGTACCGGTGTAATAAAAACAAAAGATGGTCTATAAATCTATAAAAAACAAAAAAAAAAATTATAAAATAAGTGTTTAATTTATTCCATTACTTTAACTCCAATCACCGTATTTTGAATATTTTGGCATTTTTCGGGGTTTTTCCCCTAAATTGCAGGTATTTTTTTTCTTCTAAAATTACGTCATACATGTATTTAAAATGAAACAATAAGCAAATTACCTTCAAAAGTTTTGTAATTTTAGCAAAAAAAAACTCAAATTTGTAATAAAATATGTTTGCCCCATTTTTTTTCCCACCACTGTATGTATATTTCCTACCATATTTCTAGCAAATCGGAAGAGTTTTAATTATTTGCCTCACATCGTTTCATGAAAACATGTTAAAACTGATAGGACTTTCATGATGACAATAAATAATTGTTTTCAAAATCATTTATGATCGAATATTGAGAGGTTATTTTGCGACCGTTTTTCTTACTTAACAATTGTGATAACCGCCAATTTTCCGTGAATTTTAGAAGTTTGTAAATTGTTAGGCTAAAATTAGGGTCTCCTCATACGGTTTCAGCTCATACTTTACTTTTAACCTTATTAGAATTTTGAATGGGTTAACATTGGAAAAGTAGACGGTGAAAAGCTTACGTTATGAATTTTCTTAGAACAGTATAAAGTGATTTTCCATTTTTTAGCAGAACAACAATTCTAATATGTAAAGCTTGCAGCCGGCATGTTGAATACTGGCAAGTTAATTGGTATTTTACGTTGTGTTTCTAGGAATAATTAGACAGGTTCTAGACAAGTCTGATGTGTTTGTTGAATGTTTATTTTAGAATAAACTTTAATTTGGTGAAAAGGTGCGTTACTAATGTATTTGAACGTATAATTTAGATAGTTTTGAATATTTGTTTTCTACTTTTATGTTATGCAAATCTACAACTGCTTAAATAATTCTAATATATGATTTATAATAATTTTGATCTAAAAAAAAATAATACTAAAAAATTTTCCGCGGCTAATTAATATTTTGGTATCATAAATAGCACGATTTTAAATCAAACTGCAAACCAAAACAACTAAACATAGTTCAAATAGATCAAATTAATTTTCATTGTAATTACCCTAAATTGGTGAACAACTTAGAGTGTTCCGAAAACCGAACGACCAAATAATTAAAATTTTTCGGAAAAACCTACTCATACAATATACATAATATATTTTTGATATTTAATATTCATTAACCAATATTAATAAATGACTGAAATATTAATTAATAAATATAACAAAGTATTGAAAATATATGCGGTGAACAATTTTGAAATAATAAAATAAATTTCCAATGAAAAAACGTAAAGCACAAAATTAAAACCGAAATCATTGGAAAATAATTTAAAATTTAAAACCCACAACAAACAGAATAAAATGCAATGCCAAAGTACACCAAAATTATAAAATGTTTGGTTACAAAATAAATATAATATTTCGAAATAATAAAATATTCAGAATGAAAAGCGAAAAAATATTTTGTGTTATTATATGAATAAATAAATAACGTGAATTCACAAGAAAAACCAAATAAATTTTTATTCAGCATATTAATTTTTAATACTTAGAATGAAATGTATATATATAAGGTTGGGTTCATAGTAAATATCAATTTTATCAGATCTAAGAAGTAATTTTATTTTACCTTGAACATTTTCTGTACTCAAAATAATCTCATAACATTCGACATGTTGTAAAATAAGCCGGTAATTGATAAAACAAATTTAGAAATGGATTCGTGAAGGAGTATTTGAGCCTTCGATCTGTTTTACTGGAGCGCATTGTGCGGGAACTGCGGAATTGATCTTTTGCTTTCTTGCGTCTTGAGAGTTGGTTTTATATACTGTTTGGTTCTGGTTCCTGATGGTTGGAAATGTGCGGATGGTTGGAAATGTGCGGACTAAATGGGTTTAATTCATGATAGCTTGATTTATACATATTTAAGATTTTTATTTTATTTTGATATTTTTGATGTGTAAACATCTTTACTCGCGCCTACCAACAATTTTTGTATTAGAGTAAACTTGTAAATGAAACGAACGAAAATGACGTACCTACTTCGTTTGAAAAAGCAACAAATTCAATCAAAACAATTTTGTACTATACATGGCATGCTTGTATGTAAATGTATAATAGTAGGGAAAACAAAAAAACTAATTTAAAAAAATGAAATAGAAACCATTGACCATTGATCAAAAAAACCAAAAAAAATACGAATTACGATTACGAAATTACATACTCTTACGATTAACCTTAATGTGAGTGACCTGGTTACCCGGGCACATTTTACACTTTTGGACATCTATTTTTGTATGTTTTACTCCCAATAAAAACTTTAAATTTTATGAGAACTTCTAGTTCAATTGATAGACTATGATCATACTTAAAAATGAAAAATATTACAACTTGGACAACCGTGGAAAAAATAAGTTTCCATACAAAATGCATGTAGGTACTAATCACTCAAATTGCGATATTTTTCTTCACAGCGGGCTGCCGGAGTAGCAATTCCGTCAAAAGATCCATAAAATAAGCATAGTGGACACAAATAATTTGCCGTACGAACTTGCACTTGTCATAGGTCGGCCTAACTTTCTCAAAACCGATATTGACGTAACTGATGGAGTTGCGAATGGAACTATGGGCTGTCTGAGGTATATCGAATGCAGCCATCCTGACCGGGACGATGAGAACGATGAAAACATCAAAAGTAAAAAATGTTAAACGACTCTGAATGGATTTCGGTACAAAATCGAAACAACAATCGGACAATTAATGTTAAGAATAATCATTTTCCAGTCGTACCTGCATGTGCCACCACAATTCATGCATCACAGGGTGGTACCTATAACGAGATAGTCAGTATATTATATACTCGTATGATAAAAGACAAAGTAAACAACTTGTGTATATTGCTTTATCACGAGTAACGAGGCTCGAAGGACTATTCATCACGTCGTCTATCGATGATCATGTCTTCTGTCATGGATGTAAAAAATGGAACCTCAATGGGTCTTCTTTAAGATGAGCTATCGCGCCTCACTACAAATCCGCTAAGTATAGCTCAGGTTGTAATGGCGAATTGTGTACGAGATAATAATGACATCTGGTTTTTAACATTGAACTGCCAGAGTCTCAGGTGACATCACCTCGACCTAACTGATACAGTTGTAATGCATCGGAGAGGGTGAATCGGACTATAATCTTTATTTATTTATTTAAAGAAATCTATTTTGTAATATGCATGTATGATTTCAGATTATTTACAGTTATAGTTAAAATTATATTACAACAAAAAACTTTAGAACAGAAAAAGAAAAATATAAACCAAATTTTGGTTTAAACAATTAAAAATTTAGAAAAAAATCTTTAAGGATATTTTTAAAGTTGTCCTTTGATAAGTTGAAGTCAAAAAGGTCGTCGATTAAGTTGAAAGATTTAGACATCCTATTAATGGGGTTGTTTTCTCCATAGTTGGTGGAATGGTGTTCAAGTGCTAAAAATTCATGGTTTCGAAATGTTCTGCATTGCACGTGAATTGATATGCTTTCCAAGATGTAAGCTGAATCAACGTGACCAAGCAAAACGTTACCAATAAAAGCCGCGCCCAAAAGAAGTCGTCTATTTTCGAGCGTGCATATTTTGTAATCCGTGCATCTTGTTGTGTACGGAGGTAAGCGAGCCACATTTTCATGGAATGGTAAGTTCTGGTCGTAATCCCAGTCCACAGAAAAAAATAAATATAAACAGAAGTAAAGCTGCATACAAAATTTTTACGCATATTTTCATAGTAAAATATGGGGTCACGATCCGGTTTTATGTTGATCAAATTTAAAATTACCGTTATAATCTAAACGAAAAAAAAATTAAACAAAAACATTATGAAAGTTCAAGAAACACTTAATGTATATTCGAAGAGTTGGACCACAAACGTAATATATACAGACGAATTATTGCGAAAGAAAGTTTGGTCGAATACTGTGGCTCCACTTTTCATATTACATTATTTTTTGTAATCTAATCGAGGAACCCCATAACCCTGCCATCTATATATACATAGCAGAAACAGCCTAAAAAAAACGTTCGTATTTTTTTTCGCACCTAAACTACATACACAATACACATCACACAGTAATAAAACTTTATGAATGAAGGAAACAAAACAACACGATGATCATAGTGTCGGCTTATTAAAAACGAGCTCTTATTCCTGGTTTAGTTGTTTTGTGTGTATGTAGTATGGATAATGAATATTTATAAAAAATAAAATATGCATGTATATCACAACACACGGGTAGTGAAGCACGTGGAGCTTGGCCATGTGCGCTATACATGTACAGAGAAAAATAGATTTTAAATAAATTTCGTAAAATAGATACATAATTCTTTTTTCTATAATGTTGCTGCATGTAGTTTTTTGTTTCTATATATATTCGAGTATAGTTGTGTTGTATGTGGATATGTAGTTTAAATTTTTTAGGAATTACTCAGACATATTTTATGGCTTCGTGAATTGAAAAAGGCCGAAATTAAAAAGGTAGACTTAAAAAATATATTTTTATATGAAAAAATGGGACCTTTTTTAAGTCATATTTATAACAAATTTTCTGACTTAACAAAGGTGTTTACAAAAACAAATTTAATTTAAAAATGACACAGGGAAGGCATATTTTAAGTCATTTTAAAAATACATTTTATAATTCATTTTCAAAATGACTGAAAATAGCCATATTTTATTTTACATTATAAACATAAAATTTACATTTGTTTTTGATACACATAGAAATGCATGCGTTATAAGTGGACTTTTATGCCATTTATAAATACACATTTTATGCTATTTATAAATACACTTCTTAAATCATTTTCAAAATGGCTTATGATATGCATTAATAAAGTACGGCTTTTTTTTATTTCATTTTCATTACAGATTTTAAGTCAATTTTAAAATGAAATAAAAACGCTGATTTTAAATCCGGAAAAATACAATTTTTAAGTCAGTCTTTTTTAATTCGGGAAACCATATTTTATATAGTTTTCACTTTTCGTCCTTCGTTTCCCATTTGATATTTTTGCGAACCATAATTTACAGGAATATAATGTACTAAAATGTTAACTCGCACAATAACGATTATAAAGTATACGTTATATTATTTATCATAGATCATCGTTTTTTATTTTTAATACAATTTTCATTGAAAATTCTTCTTTTTCCACGTAGGTACCTATATTTATTGATTGTTGATAATCAATAGAGTTAAATATGTGTGACAAATGCGCTTTTATTATGTTTGTAAAAACGTGTAAAAATGAGCAATACATCATAATGCAGAGATGCTTTAGTTGGTCTCGGTAATTATATTAATATTTACATATAAATGATAATCAAAAAATGTGTGTCAAACACATAGCGATCCTACGGCACGACACGATTCAATACTGATCTACTGCAAGGAAGGATAAAGGTTTAGTATAGGTTTAATCGAGATTAATGATGATATTGGTCTTCAATAATTGCTTCATTAAATCAGTACCTAAGAAAAAAAAATATATATTTTGGATGTAACTAGAGATTTCCTGAAATTGAATACTAAAATTAATACTTTTCTTATTAATCATAAAGAGCAACAACATATTCATATTTGAGGCTTGTAATTGACTCCAGCTTTAAATGGAATTTACATAAAGATAAATTAAAGAAATGCATTATACTATACATATATATTTCGCGATAAAAATACCGCGAAACAATTTACCCAAAAATTCGTTTTCGGCTAATTGTTTGATTGGTATTTGCCTTTTTATGCGAAGCTGTTTGCAAAATTGCCAAGAGTTATTTGCAAATGGTAGTAAGCAAAAGTTATTTGAGAACATAGTAGGGATTTAGCCGCTTTATTTCTAAGGTACACAATCAATTAAATTTCGGATTAATGAGCAAATGATTAGTTCATTGAAACCAAGCCAGATCCCAGGGCAGCTGAAAGAGGCATATTGCTACTGGATGAGGAATACTAGCATGCCCGGAGGATGAATTTATTTCCTTCCATTTACTGACCAAAACAACGATTGTTTGACTTTGTTGGGATACATTGTTAAATTGTTTCTCTCTGCCATGCCAACCAAACATTGAAGTTATTCTAAGTCCGAAGGATTTTACACATTCACTTGAAAGCTAAACTTTTGTTTTATATTAATGCTGTGTGCAATCAACTACATTGACTAAACAAAATTCAAACTAGAAGTCCCTGAAATTTAAAGACAGATATCACTAAAATAAAATATTTATTCTGTGTAGTTTATTTGTTAATGTACATGTACCGAAATTTTAAAATCATCCGGAGTATACCATAATAAAATTATGACAATTCTAATCTAATGAAATGTAATCAAAAAGTAACCACCTAAATTTAATTGCATCAGTCGCGAGCTGAACAATAGCGGAAGCTTCAATATTTGGTTGGTCAAGGCAAATGGCATAAGTTGTTCATTCTAACAACTTTTGAGTTCATAAACCACCCACCAAGAATTTTTTACACATATTAATGTAAGTTCAATTTTCTGAATAATAAATCTTTTTTTGCAGTATTCTACAACCAATGAAAAGATATACACCTAAATTAACGCCTACTTTCGCAATTTATTATATCGCAGATGAGGAGTAATTAGAATACAAACGCCAGCTAAGGGGCCAATGTTCCAGATTTTCTAATGCCATTCTTGTGTTATTCACTTTCACTTGGCAACAAACGAAAAAAGTTTTTGTCCGGGTTGAATTAGTTAATACCATTCTTTACGATCATTGTGTTATATAGATTTTAATTTAGTTTTTATTTAATAAAATATTAATCATTCGATTATGTTGTTATTCGAAATAGTAGATAAATAGCTGAGGATGATGATTTATTAATTTATATAGTTATAATAAATGTTGAAAACAATTATGTCGCTAGCAAAAGCTTGCTGTTTTACATTCTATTTCATTGAACTAATAACTCAGTTACTATTGACTATTTAGATATCTGAAACTGGGTCCATTTCAGAATAATTAACTTATATATAAAAGGGTAGGTGAATGGCCCGCCGTCCACCTGTTTTTGGTTTGGTCGCATACTCTAAAGAATTTCTGCATCATGAGCAATACATGTTTTTACACACAAACATAATAGAAGCGCATTTGGGCGCTTCACACGTACCTACGTGGAAAAGGAAAAATTCTTAATGAAAATTGTATTAAAAACGATGATCTATGGATAAATAATATAACGAAAACTTTAAATTCGTTTTAAGGAAAATTGTGCGAGTTAACATTTTAATACATTTATATTGGTGTAGGAGAAAAATTTCGTGGTCTTTTTCGGGGTAGATCGCTTTACATTCACATGTCCCAGTAAATATTGAACGTATCAGGCAACCTTGTATGCGTTTGAAAGGTGACATTTTAACTTGCACTTTGACATACAAAACATTAAAATCGGTGAAATGAATAAAAAGTTACATTTTAAACATATAGATAAATAATGAAAAAATTCGTTTACTTTTACAATTTTATTACGACGGCTCAGGCTTGCGAACAAATTGGGTATGGAGAAGGTGCTTTATCAAAATGAGCAGGGAAGAAATCTCGCTTTCAACCTGGAAATATGGATGTGAAAGATGCCCCTCGCTCTAGTCGACCAACCAGTGGAAAATTCGATGAAATCATGCAGAAAATTGAAGAAGACCAGCATATAAGCAGCCATGCCATTGGTAAAGAACTCAATATTGATCACAAAACAGGTTTAAATCATTTGAAATTGGCTGGATACAAAAAAAGCTTGACGTTTGGGTACCTCATGAATTAACAGTTAAAAATTTAATGAACCGGATTTCTATCTGCGAAACGCGAAAAAAATCGTGCATTATGAGGTGCTGCCACCTGCTGATGACATATCAGATATATCTGAAATTTTTTTTAATTTGGAAGTACATTTGCAAGAAGCTTCAATGCGGTATATTGTGGGCTACGTAGCGTTTAAAATTTTGAGTAAAATTAAATGTTCCCGTTGCGAAAACATGTTTATCAAAACTGAGGAAATTTTAGAGGCTCCGACAGAATATTTGATTAGCAATAAAAATTATGACGATGAAAAAAAGAAAAATCTTAAAGCTCCAACTGATTATTATTTCAAAATTTGCAAAGAACAAATTTATTTATTTTCCCGGATGTTTTCAGAACGTGAAAATATGAAAGATTTGAAGAGGAATATTGTCCAACTTTGTATTGTTAACACCAGCAGGTGTTACAAAGATTTGTATGTCGAACAAAATCCATGCCATGAGCGTAACAAGGCAGCCTTAAACTTCATGATTTTAGTTTTAATCAGAAAACACTGTACCTGGTTAACTGAAAAACATATAGAAAAAATTAAAAACCGTACGAAATCCTAATTGGCGAATACTATTGCAAAACAAATAATTATATACATATAATGAAATGTACCGCACATGGATTGTTATTTTATTTTAAATTTTATTAAAATTTATTTAAATTTTAATAAAACTTTGTTATTGAAATTTTTATTTTATTTGTTTTATTGTTATTGAATTTGATTAAATAAATTAATTATAATTTAACTAGTAAAATTGCTGGTTTCTTTCTCTTTATCTAGTGGTATACCAAGTGAAATTAATTGTATATGGACGATTTATTGTATATGGAAACGTCCCCATACATAAGTTTGATGTACAATTTCTTCTAGGGATTAAAAATTCAAATTTAATGTCAAATAACCTCACTCTCTTGAATAACCTCATCGCAATTCTTTTTCAATACCCTACGTCCCTACCTGTTTAACCCTTTGCCTGACCACCATTAATATTAAAACTTACTAGTCGGACGTTCTGTGCATATCGTTCATAATTTTTCTCGTTATCAATTAGCATCAAATCAAAATATGTAGTTGAAATGTATGTATTAAGACTAAATACAAAATATACCAAAGCATATGTTGTTATTATTTCTGTACAAAATTTATAACTGTTTTTACAGTTAGTAAATATAGGTACATTAATTATTTTTATCAGTTAGTAATGTTCTCAGTCTCAAACAAAATTTTGTAATAAAAAATAAGGCAAAGTGTATGATCATCACATATGATGTGCAGGACAGTCAAAGGGTTAACTCATCGTATAGTTAATTGATTATAATAATGGTTGCACGACAAATTCGATATTAAACAAAAAATTATTTACATCAAGGTGAGGTTATCAAGAAGATGGAAGAGTTTGGTTTCGAACTAATGAAACATTGAATTTTTTGTATTTAAAAAATTCGGTCGTCTCATCAGACTGCAGTGACCAAACTACAAAAATATTGAAAATACTTTGAACTAATCAAAGTATAATCACAATGCCTTAGCGAATTATAATGATTCGCTACGCAATTGCCAACCCCTTGGTAACCTCGGATTTTATTGTATTTAACGCATACATGCGATTTCTATATGAAATTTTGGGTTATTCTGGATTGATAGCCAGATAGTACTTTTACATCAAGGTGAGGTTATCAAGAAGATGGAAGAGTTTGGTTTCGAACTAATGAAACATTGAATTTTTTGTATTTAAAAAATTCGGTCGTCTCATCAGACTGCAGTGACCAAACTACAAAAATATTGAAAATACTTTGAACTAATCAAAGTATAATCACAATGCCTTAGCGAATTATAATGATTCGCTACGCAATTGCCAACCCCTTGGTAACCTCGGATGATGTAAAAGTACTATCTGGCTATCAATCCAGAATAACCCAAAATTTCATATAGAAATCGCATGTATGCGTTAAATACAATAAAATCCGAGGTTACCAAGGGGTTGGCAATTGCGTAGCGAATCATTATAATTCGCTAAGGCATTGTGATTATACTTTGATTAGTTCAAAGTATTTTCAATATTTTTGTAGTTTGGTCACTGCAGTCTGATGAGACGACCGAATTTTTTAAATACAAAAAATTCAATGTTTCATTAGTTCGAAACCAAACTCTTCCATCTTCTTGATAACCTCACCTTGATGTAAAAGTACTATCTGGCTATCAATCCAGCCCCCCTATTCCTGAATACGAATACGAATCGAAAATGTACGAATTCGTATAATCGGTATTCCTGAATACGAATACGTATAATTCTAATACGTATACGAAAATGTACGATACGTTCAAAAATTTCCCCTATTCCGCAATACGAATTCGAACAGTTTTTGTACGTTCATGAACGAATTTTTGTACGATGAATATTTAGTTAACGACTCCATAGAAAAATCGAAAATATAAAAGACATTGGGGTCGATTCAGGGATTCGACTTAATTTAATTAATTTAATGAATTTAATTAATTTAATTAATTTAATTAATTTAATTAATTTAATTAATTTAATTAATTTAATTAATTTAATTTAATTAATGGGGCACCATCACACCATAAGAAATTATTCGGTGATTGAATTTTATTATCGATCCTAACAATTTTGTCGGCCACACAAAAATACAAAATCTTCTATTTAATGGATGCAACAATAATATTATTGTATCCATTTCAAGTAACCAAAACGTCAAAACTCAAAATAGTGTCCAAGTTGTACAATTTTATTGCGAGTAATTCCATTTAAAATAAATTTCCCTTATAGCTAGGACACACACCAAACAATTACGTACGTTCGTATTCAGGAATACCAAAGTATTTTCGTATCGTATTGAATTTTCGTATCGAATGCATTTTCGTATCGTATTCAGGAATAGGGCCCCAGAATAACCCAAAATTTCAAAAAATTATTTAACATAACAATTAAAACTAATTTCAAGTAAAACAACGTGCATACCATGTGTCATTTTTTGTGTGTATGTGTGTCGAACTAACTGCCGATATTATTTTGTTCGATTCATGGTTTTTATTTTTCGTATACATATAGCTAATACTAATAGTAATTTTTTTATCAATAAATTTTCTTATTGATCCATGGTAGGTATGAAAATAAACAATATGAAGATAATTTAAAACAACCAATGAATGGAATAACGAAAATTAAAACAAATAAAAAAAAAATAATTTACAGTTTTCACTTATAAAATTGTTTTTCAGTTTTTTGTGTATCTGCATACGTAAAAATTGTGATGTTTTCGACTATGTTGATGGTAGTGCCATCTACTAGTAAGTAGTTGTCAAATGAATATCAAAATAGCTAATGGGGTTCCTCGATGTAGTTTAAATTTTTCTCACCACACAATTGGCGCAATTATCAGTCAATTTGATAAAACCATGTCTTCATTCGCCAATAATTCGTCTGGATATATTGAGTTTGTGGTTGGACCTTCTAAGTTTATTATTCAAGGCGTACAACGAATTTGTATTTTGGGGTTACAATCTAAAAAAATTGGTTTAAAATTTTGTATGCAGCTTTACCTCTGTTTATATTACTTTTCTCTATGCCCAGTCACTTTTCTTTAATAAAAAAATCAGGAACTTATTTTGAATGCTTTCAATTATTTTTATGTGTACAGCATAATATGGGTTCCAGACCGTTACAGTGTATTCCAGTTGTGATCGAACATAAGCGAAATAGAGTGAACATAAGGTTTGAATATCCTTAAATTCACCTGTCCATCTTTTAACAAATCCGAACATGGCATTCGCTTTCGCAATACAATTTTCAATATGCCTATTGAAACTGGCGTTTTCGACAAATGTAACAACTAAGTCTATAATGGTGACCTGAAAATTGTGTCACATTTAAAAGTTACTATACATAAATCATACATACGTAATTGTTACAACAAAATGCTTACAAAAATAACACATACATAAACTACTGTGCCACATGAGTTTTATTACTAAAACAATTGGTACAAAAAAGTTTTTTGGACCAACTCAAGTTATTCAATATCAATAAAAAAAAATTGAAGCTTATAACACCGCATAAAAATTGAATTTGCGTTGATCAACATATACAATTGCAATGCGATATAAGAAACAGAAAATGTGAAATGGCGGCGGCGCGATGATACGAACGATTCTTATTAGGTTTTATTTTTATAAATCAATTAGATTTTTTTATTGCAAATAATTTTATTAATATGTACATATAATAAAATTAATATTATTTTATAAATATATTTTTTATTAATTAAATAAAAAATTATTAATAAAAAATCAAATATTATAATATATAATTAACCCTATCAATGTAAATAATTTTTATTATTGTTATCTAATAAATATAATACTCAATAATACAAAATACATATGTGTATATTGATTGCAAAATTAAAATCCTACGATCTCTATAGTAAAAAAAAAATCGTCACATAAAATGTCTTTTGGTACAAACTGATGTAGCAAAATAAATTATGTGACTTTTTTGTACCAATCGTTTTTGTAACAATTTTCTGGTCCCAAAGCATTTTTATATGAAGAATTTAGGATTGGTACAATGCACGATTGTTCCGAAAATAAAAAGTTGCTTTCATACAAATCGATCTAGCAAAATAAAGTATGTGACTTTTTTGTACCAATTGTATTGTACCAATTTTCCGGTCCCAAAGCATTTTTATATGAAGAATTTAGGATTGGTACAATGCACGATTGTTCCGAAAATAAAAAGTTGCTTTCATACAAATCGATCTAGCAAAATAAAGACAAAATTTCGTTTGCTGCAAATCAATATAAAATAAAATTTTGTTGTTATTAAATAAATTATTAATCAGATTATTATCATCGAGTGCATAATTTATTTGAAACAAATTGAATTGTTGTAATAATTCTAAATTTCGAGTACAATTATAAAATGAATCTAAAACTATAACACATTATATGTCGCAAAAAATTGTAAACGTGATTTAAATTTTGTTAAAATAAAATAATCTATGTATCACGCGTCGGTTCGGTCGCTCATTTTTAAAAAATCACTGTATTTTCCAGATGACTTGCATAAATATGCTGTTCAACACAGATATGCTATGATCCTTCCTCTATCTGGAACAGCAAACCTTTTGAAGATATCGTAACCAGGAGGTGAGATATAACTTTTGTCGTCAAGGAATGCTCTAATATCGATAAACAATATATTTCCCCGATCGACTTCTAAAAATGATTCAATCGACATATAAATTCTCATGGATATTCTCTATTCGATGCTGAGCAGTTACGTAGAACATAATGTTTAACTAAAGCCGTGGGCCAATACGCAAATCTGGGCCAGCAATTGGGATATTATTGTTATTTATAATTACAAAAACGAATTAAGAAAGTGCTACTTAATTTTATTATTAAGGATTTCCAACCATTTTCAATTGTTAGTGACAAAGGATTTGTTGAATATTCGAAAACGCTCGATCCGAGTTACAAACTCCCATCCCGATCCATGTTAACAAAATCTTTATTACCCAATGCTTACGAGGAGTGTTTGGAGAAAGTGAAAAATTGTATTAAACAAGTGGAAAAGATGGTGTAATTGCCATATATGGACATCCTCAAATACAAAAAGCTACATGTCCGTTACTGGTCAGTTTATTAATAGTGATTGGGAGATGACAAATGTCGTGCTGGACTGCATCGATATTTCAGCAGCAAGCCATACAAGCGAATTTCTTAAAGATGCACTGCGCACTTGCTTCTGCAATTTCAACATAGAAAGAAAGGTAAACGCCATCGTAACGGACAATGCCGCAAACATTTCATCAGCTGTTAGCGCGGCAGGATACGATAATCAACGGTGCTTTGCCAATAAATTAATTTAGTGGTTCAAGATGGCATATCTGAAATTGCAGAAATTCAGAAAAAAGTGAAAAATGTAGTTGAGCATTTTCATCGAAGCCCCAATGCCACCGCTAAACTGGGACAACTTCAAGTTCAAATGAGTGGCAGTGAGACAGTTATTCCTTTAAAGCTAATTAACGATGTTATAGTCTAACCGCCGAGATCAGTGCTGAAAATAGTGTCACTATCTCAAAGGTTATGGTGACAATAGAAGGGTTGAAGTATTACCTGAACAGTATTATCACAGACATCAACGATATCCGCGACAGCTAATAAATTAATCGATTTGTTAATACAACGAATCGAAAATCGTTTTCTGAATTTAGAACGAAATTATGTTATTCAAATGTCAACATACTTGGATCCGCGTTTAAAAAATAGAACCATGTCGGACACGATAAAAAATCAAGCAAAAGATTGGTTGCTGAGATTAATGACGGACCTCATTCAAAAAGATCGGGGCGTCACTTCTAACGAACTATCGATTATTTCACAAGAAGTTGACGTGGATAATCCGATATGGGGTCATTTTGACTTGCAGTGCCCTGTAAGAGTACTATTTGATTTATTGTTCGTTTCATTACTAGGTAGTCAGTAGTGATTACTTAGAAATAGAGCTGATATTTGAAAATAAATTTTAATTTTGAAATTTTAAATCTGTTATTATTTATTTAAATTCTGTTTCAATTTTACATATCCATACTTATATCATTATTGGAATCATACAATTCCGAGTTCTGCCGGTTCTGCGAAAGATTCGAATCTTAATCATCAAAATTCAGTTTGACACAATTTAATTTCATCGGTTTGTCGGTTGTATCCAATACATCATTTGTATCATAAGCAGACTATCTTAGTATCTTCCTCCATTAAAACTTCGAATAAATATGTATGCAATGTGGTTGCAAAAATGTCATCTCGTTTTAACGATAAACTTTTATGCAGTGAATCAACAGCCTCTTCTAGTTTTTTATTAAGGTGAGTACAAATCCTATTGCCTTGTAAGTCAATGAAGATTGTGGTTTAAGAATAAGGGCGATGGAAGAATTAGGCTTCCTCATATTTCCGATTTATTTTTACGACAGCTGCGTCCTAAATTATTAAGCGACGGTTCACATCGTGCCAATATTAGTTCAAGATTTTGTCGTGCTAAATGTTTAACCATTTCCAGCGTCATACGAAACACTTCCTCGGCACTTTCGTAACTGTAAACAAGAAATAATTTAATACAATAAAGCCATAATAAATTATATAGTCCTTACTATTCATATTCAAATTTGATGATTC
Source organism: Nephrotoma appendiculata (assembly GCA_947310385.1). Taxonomy (NCBI): domain Eukaryota; kingdom Metazoa; phylum Arthropoda; class Insecta; order Diptera; family Tipulidae; genus Nephrotoma; species Nephrotoma appendiculata. The sequence goes on along the minus strand of OX371225.1, from coordinate 140,988,262 downwards.
CCAATTCATGCAGTACGAAAACATAGACCGGTGTAATAGCCATTGCTGGTAAAAGAATATTTCGGCTAATTCCACATTTTTATTCAATCCGCATTCCATTCCAATATATAACAATGGGAAATGGTAGGCCCTCATCAATTGGGTAGCTTTGAAATACGCAGCCACCCTTGACAATGCTCATTTTCACGTGCCAACGAATGTCTATATGCCAACCACGCTGCTCCAAACAATCGATTCAATGACGTAGTCTTCATTAAATACCTTCGTTCTGGATCACTTTTACCAATTATATCGTAATAACATCCAACCGCGTACCATGATATCGCAATCGTCACATAAGTTTAGAAGTTTTATAGCACAATAGGTATGGGGTGGTATCGTAACATGTATATTTTTCCTACTTTTCATAGCATATTGATGATGATTACGAAATACACCATCCTACTCAATTCATTCCAGGCTAACAACATTGAAATGAACAAGTGTGACCGCCCAGGGGGGCTATTTGGGAATTCGATTCGATAACGAGAGTACTAGATTCGTATTGGATTTTAAATAAGAATCGTTCAAATCACATTCAAATCAAATAAGAATCTTGTACTCTCGTTATCGAATCGAATTCCCAAATAGCCCCCCAGGTTAAACAGATGAAACCAGATTCCGAAAATTGTATTTCGCTTAAGCTCAGTTATGAACGTCTACAAAACAGTATCGATTTCAACAAGGAAGACTGTTAATTTAATTAAGTAAACCATTTACTATTAAATTCATTCATTTCAACAAGGCATCCGATTTGAATTGTTAAACATTTTAAATAATATGGATCCCGTTTTAAAACATCATTTACGATTTTAAGACATTTGTTATATTCAGTTGTAGAAATATTTTTCAGCCTTGGCCGCCAGCAAATCGATACTGTTTTGAATACGTTCACAGGTGAGCTTAAGCGAAATACAATTTTCGGAATCTGGGTTCATCTGTTTAACCAACATTTCGTGCTAAACCAAGGCGTTGAGTGCTTCGGTACATCAAACGGATTTGTGCAAGGCTTGTATGTACATATATGTACACATAGATATAAATAGACGCAAGAATTTCATTTTGTTTGCTTTTCAAACCCGTACTGTTCTCCAAAACTTTCCTCGGCCTTCGAATTAATCGCTGTATTTGCCAAATTTTCGGCATCTATAGAGCTGGGTACATCTAACGCTCCTTGAAATTCTTTCACCTCCAATAAACTTTCTATTACCAAATAGTGGCACATTAAATGAGTCTTTTCTAACCCCTACGTAATACGTATTGATTATGACCCGCTCGTTACTAAATTGCATAACATTCTAATAATGCCGTTTCATATCGTCCCTGCAATTAAAAACAGCACAAATTACAAAAGGTTGTTACAAATTTTTACGTTATTCGAAAATTCTTACCAAATCGATATTATGTCTACATATCAATTTTCTGTTTGCAAAAAGATATACAAAAAACAAACAATCTCCGAAATGTCATGGTTAACTCAGTGAGTGCAATGAACATTTTTTATTTTTAGTATTCCCCGATTTAATTGGTAAGATACACCTACACGAACACTTTACACGACAGATATAATTCATAAAAAATGTACAGTTGGTTAAAAGATCAGGAGCCCTATTCCTGAATACGATACGAAAACGAAAGTACAAGATTCATATTGGAATTGAATTAGATTCGTACGACTCCTATTTAAAATTGTATATGAATCTTGTACTTTCGTTTTCGTATCGTATTCAGGAATAGGGCAGCAAGTTATTTTAACCTGGTTAACCCTTTAACTGTTTATGTCGAGTATACTCGTCAAAGCAAAACGAAAAATTTTCGCATAATGTCGAGTATACTCGTCATGAAGATAAAAAAAGTTTAAAGATAAAAAATATTACATTCGTATTATTATTATTCAACGAATCAATTTTATTTTTTTTCCTGAAGAAGGTCAAATATAGATCATTTAAAAAATATACATTTTAGAATTGTCGTTGCTCTGGTAACTTTATTTATTTTAATTCGCAATAGATTATATTGTCTTCGCTGAAAAATAATTAAGCAGGGAGAAAACGTTTTTCGAAAAAAAAGTAAACAGTTAAAGGGTTAATGATCAAAATGAACGAAATGCTCTTGGTTAGCAAATTAACCAATTTAACCCATCACTATTAACTAAACAAATAACAAAAAATAACATCGATGCGATCGACAAGGGAGAATGTGTTTTTTTTTTGTTTTGTGACATTTGACGACATTTAAGAACACAAAATAATGTTAGGTACATAATTTGTGAATTTATTAAATTTCACAATATTATTTAAATTAATAAAGTGTTGTGTCGCTATTCCTATATAGTTTAATCTAATTCCTAGTAAATAATGCAGATTAAACGTTTAAATACGGTTTACTGGGTTACGTTTAAAATTATTTTGCTTTCAACGTTATCAATATTTTACTGGGATGGTACATATTATGGCTGCCAACGTTGAAACACGACTTCACAGAAATTTATATCAACTCATCGCTAACTCATCTAATACTTTGTACGTGGAAACAGGTAAATGCATCAACAGATGTACATATGCATGCAAGACAGAAACACCACGACGAGCACACAAAACAAAAGCATATAGTGTGGGTAGGGCAAGCAAGGCAATAGGCAAAACAACACGAGACACGACGAAGACGAAACCAAAACAGACCGAAGAACGAACAAAATTTATTGGGAAAAAAAAATCCATCAGTTCGTGTCCATTCTCCATCACCATTAGACGTAGTAAAATTAACGCAGGTCAGACGATACCACCAAACACGCCGTCGTCAGCGTCAGCCATTACAGATTTTTTGTGTAAAATTAATTTTCGGTAGAAAGTGATGTATGGGCATTTGGGGTTGTTATGTGAGAAATCGTTACACTTGGTAAGTATTGCAATATTTATGGTTTTGGACTGTTACGTCAATTAATACATTTTATTTCACATTTATTTCATTTTATTACACAGGTTGTATACCATTACCAAATTTATCTCTCTTTATCTTTATTTCTATCGGCTATAGATACCCTACGATTTTAAATATAATAGTGATCGTTGTATGGATATTAAAATGCGTTGTGATGGCCACTTTGATTGTAGTGATGAATGGAATTATGATCGATTTTTTTTGCCGTGGACCCAACTACTTCAAATGTGAAAAGTCTGCTTTGCACATGGATCGGACGTCCCGTTGTAATCGAGTGCTTCATTGTCCAGAGGGCGATAACGAGTTACACTGCGATAAATTCGATGTCATGTATAGTTATCCGAACGTGTGATTCTCAAAGGAAGTTTATTATTTATTTAAGAATGATATTTAAATTTTGCTCATTTCAGAACAAAAAATATTTAAAAAACGGTCTTTCCCCAGCCAATTAATAATCTTGTTCGTAAGTGTAAGGTCAATGACATAGATGCGCGATGCAAGCGTTTATTAAAATTCGAATTTTTTTTTAAATAAAAAAAATTTGATTCCAAAAGTTTCGCGTACGATTTCCAACCAGACACACAACACTGAGAGTCAAACAACAAGAATATTGAAAACACCTTACTTCCCACCTATAACATTGAAATATGAAAAAGGGCCTCCAAGAACTTATTTAAAGAATTATCAAGTTCCACAAATTCCTCATGAATGTCCCATCTCACCATCACAATTTCCTAGTCCGCAACATCAAATTGAAGACGAAAATAAATAACCCGTTCAACCTTTAAACAAAATTCTCAGGTTTATATTAAATACCCCTCAGAAAAGTAAAATGCAAACAGAAGAAAACACAATAAAAATATTAATTGATAATACACTTGACGATCGACCACAAGTAAACACATTTTGTACTTGCACAAATATTTCATAAATTAAAATTATCTTGGACCCAAGTTGAACAAAAAATGTATTTGGAATTTGATTTTAAATCACCTTCATGTTACAAGCATTTATTAAAGAAAGGTTTTAATTTGCCAGATAAGGATAAAAAATTGTATTATTCAGTATAAAAAAACTAGTACATGTTTTAAAATTTTTGTATGGGTTAAATTTTAATTATATTTTTATGTGATTTAGATATTATTATGAAAATTGTAAAGAGATTAAAACTCTAATAAGCCAATTAAAAACTACCATTGGCGATTGCTTTCCTATTTAAAATACAATTTAGATAAAAATATTATTGTTTAATCTTATGAGAGATTAATTTGTTTTTTAAGATAAAATAAATTACAACAATTTAAGCTATTGTAGGAACAAGAACTTTCAAGAACCCAACTGAAATCCCATTTAATTAACCTAATTAAGGTTAATTAAATGGGAGCTTTTATGAAAATAATGCTCCCATTTAATTAACCTTAATTTTTAATTAGCTCTTTGGTTCTGTTCAAAACGGCTACTTATTTCATTCTAACGCCCGTTGCACATTTCAGCTAATCTAAGCAAGAAACGTAGTTTCTATTAGCATAGTTTAGCTCGTACAGCTCATTCCGCTGCACATTTGAGCTAATTATATCGCTCACACATTCATTTCAATACAAGTAAAATTCTATGTCTGTCAAAAATTAATTAACTAATTTTATTATATTATTTAAGAATTCAACCACTTTTCTGAATTTGATCCACAATACCAAACACAACAATACTCAAATGTCATCCAAATTTAAATATTTTATAAGTACACATAATAATAGTAATGTGAGCAATATAGCTGACTTTTGCAATCCAAAGACAACGAGCTAAGTTAGTTTGTATCGCTCAAAACAGAAAAACATAGCTCGCATAGTTTAGCTCAAATGTGCATCGTTCCATTAGGCCCGTTGCACATTTGAGCTAAGCTAAGCTAAGCGATGTCAGCTAAGTTCATCGCGCTTGGTTGAAAATAAAGAGTTTTAATGAAACGATGCACGCTTGAGCTAAGCTATGCGAGCTATGTTTTTCTGTTTTGAGCGATGAAACTAACTTAGCTCGCGTTGTCTTTGGATTGCAAAAGTCAGCTATATCGTTCACACATTCATTGCTATTATTGTGTACATATTCGCCTATGTGACTATGTGATTCTAATAATATTTTGGCAGACATATAGCATTTTACTTGAATTGAAATGTATGTGTGAGCGATGTAGTTAACTCAAATGTGCAGTGGAATGAGCTGTGGATGCCAAACTATGCTAATAGCTGCGTTTCTCGCTAAGGCCCCTTGCACACTTAAGTTATGTTCTTTTAGCAAAGTGAGCATGTTTTGAGATCACAGCTTTCGATTTACTTTGCAAAGCCTAAATAAGTGAAACCGAATTAGCGAAGCTTAACTCAACAACACTCGTACGTCCCGATTTATTTAATTTCTTTATTTAAAGCTGTGGGATAGAAACATAGCTGATTGTGAGCTGATAATTAGGGCAAAATCAAAAAGTCGTAATTAGGGCAAATCAAAAAGTCTTGCAATGTTATATGAAAAAAAAGAGTGAGTGAGACAGCAATATTTTTATTTTTCGACATAATCTTCTTTAAGGTTTATACATTTGTCACATCGATCAGTTAACTTGCCTAAACCCTCTAAAAAAAAGATTTCTTTTGCTCCATAAAATATTCATTTACAACAGACTGTACTTCATAGTCACTGGAAAATTTCCGGCCCCTTAGTGTTTTTTTTTTTCAAATTGGGAAACAGAAAGTAGTCACAGGGTGCCAAGTCTGGACTGTACGGTGGATGCGGAATTTCCACGAAGCCGCAGTCCTTTAATGCAGCTTGAGCAATATTAGCCTTGTGCACTGGTGCATTGTCGTGAAGAAGCAAGATTTTTTTCCTAACTTTCCCTGGTCGTTTCTCCCGGATCGCTTTTTTCAATTTTCGCAAAACTTCTGCGTAATATATGCCTGTGATTGTGGTTTTCGGTGGCATATAATCGATTATCAAAATTCCTTCAGCATCCCAAAAAACTGTTGCCACAACCTTACCAGCAGACGGTTGAGTTTTGAATTTCTTTGGTGGTGGTTCACTACGTTTAATCCATTGCATCGATTCTTGTTTGGATTCCGGATCCCAGTGATAAAGCCATGTTTCATCGCCTGTTATTATGTTATCCAAGAAATTTTCTGGATGTTCTTTGTACATATCTAAAATCGCCTTTGAAGTTTGAACACGCAATTTTTTTTTGTTCTGCATTCAACAAACGGGGAACCCACCGCGCACTTACTTTCGACATGTGAAGGTGGTCATGTAATATAGTATAAGTGGTACCGTATGAAAGAAAAAGTCTCCACGCTAACCGCGGAACAGAAATACGCCGGTCCTCCAATACAATAGATTCGGCCAAAATTACGTTTTCATGGCTAATGCATCTGCTGGCCGACCCGAGCGGTTGTCGTCTTCTAATGACTCCCAACCATTTTTGAATAACTTTACCCACCTTGTTACTGTGGCATATGATGGTGCAGATTCGCCGTAAACATTTGATATATAGTTGAATATATAAATTGCATTTCGTCCATCTTTATAGAAAAATTTAATAACGGCGCGATATTCAATTTCATTCATTTTAAGAAAAATTCAAAACACGTGTTACTAAATTGACAAAAACAAACGAACTGTAAAATTTACATCGAAATGTTCTTCTAGAAGTTTCATCGCGACAAAAAATGGTTTTGAAAAATATATTGTTGTCTCACTCACTCTTTTTTTTCATATGATATTGCAAGACTTTTTGATATGCCCTCGTATCTCCAAGGTGAAAATAAAAATTTAAATACATTGCTTTACAGATTGGGTAGACCCTGAGATTTATCTACAATGTTTCTCTTATTTGACTTTGGAAAGAAACCAAAACGTGAAGCTGTTAAATGAAAACATTGCTCATATCAGTCAAAATACTTAGCTCAAGTGGGCAACGGGGCTTATAAAAGTTTTTTATATACAACCAAGAACGATGAACATAGGTCAGTTCGCTTGTGTTAGTTCAGCTGAAACAGGCCTTATTGTCTTATTAGTAGCCATCGTTCATGAGTATGCAAAATCATCCGAATTGATTCAAAGCGATTCAAGATGGCTGACTTTTAACCAACAAGCGCGCATAATTTTTATGCCTTAAAGGGAAAATCTGTACATGTATCAACACCTTAAGAGAGCTCTCACAATAGACAATTTTTTCTCTAAAGTAAATTTTTTTCTAAAGTTTGATTTTCAAACAAACTTCTAAGGCAAAATAAAAATTGTTTTATTGTGAAAGCTGTTTAAAGTCTCCACAAATAAATATTCGTTTCGGAAAGGTAATTAAGTATTAAAACGGTGTAAGACTAAATACAAATTAAGGTTAATTAATTAAATTAAGACATAAAAATAAAATTTTACAATTTAGAGGAAAATAAAAACTGATTTTTTTTATTCAAAATAAATTACACAACGCATTTTTTATTTTAAAAAAATAATTTGTATGGTACATCAAACTAAACAATTAAAAATTAGCGTTCGAATAAAGACGGAACTTAAAAGTAAGCCATTATTTATCCTGCCATAAAGAACTGAAACGTTTTCTTTCAGACAATTCTGACCAATCTCTAGCTTAACTACCATTTAAAAATAGTTTTAATTACAAAATAGTGAACGGCAACCTAAACTCGTAAGCTATTCACTTGTATATTGAATTTATAAAAAATATCTTATATACTTCCTTATATGTAATTCATTTGAGATGGATTAATTCAGCCCTCAATTTAAACAATAAAATTTATTAGAGATTAACAGATTAGATTAACAGAAAAATGAATTTAAGTTTTGTTAGCGAACCTTAAATGCTCATAATTAGATTATAATTATACGCTCTAGATTTGCACACTGTAAACACCACATGACTCTCATTGGATTCTGTGACAAAACAGATCAAGTCAGACATGCATAATAGTTTTGGTTGAAATTATAATCTTTATAATGACATCCTCGTTTTTTCTATTCCAATGAGAAACAATCCCTTAATAAGTGGTTGATTGAAAGACAATAATGAAAAACGACATACTATTGTAGTATGTCCAAGTGACAATTTTCCTATTTTTACGTACTTCTCTTACGTAATATTTTTTATGATAAAATCGAATTAATAAATTTTATTTTAATTCTGAAACAAATATTGGGTTCAATGCCCTTGAACTTTCACACAGATTTGGATAAATAGAAAATTTGCCTTTCCATAACAATACATTGTTCTTAATGTATGTATATTATAAGAAAATTATTCGTACAAACATATTTTCAATTATAAATTACCATACTGTAACACTGCAATCGACGGCATCCTTTTAAAAAATTGTATTTAGTTGTTCTATATAGATTTCTACATCGTTTTCATTTTTTATATTTATTCGTTTGTGTTTGTGAGAACAGATGTATTTAAAATAAACAATAATACACAGCTAAGTACTCAATATATTAAATATACATATGTATATATCCTATCGTTCATATCTCCTTTCCAATAATGGATTTATTTGATTGAACAATACATATTCTTTTGCATTTCTATCATAGAAAAAAAATTATTTATGCTAATTTTTATAAAAAGAAAATTGAAGTAAGGTATTCACGATTTGTTTTATTGTTTATCACAAAAAATATTAAACACATTTTCTACATGACCTTGACAATTGTAAAACAATACGAGTTGAAATAAATATATTCTGTGTTAATATGTAGTATAATAAGTTAGAGTGAAGCAATACTATACTGGTTAATGTATACAAAAATACGCCGTGTGTACTGTAAGTGTATTTAATCTTGCAAACATTTAGGCGAATTAGTAAAATTATTGCATAACTTAATTTCGATTGACGCGCTACCTGGATTTTCACCATCTAAAGATTTTTTTCGAATGATGGTACTACTATATATGTATTGCTATGGATACACCTACACGAACACCTTACACGCCAGATATAATTCATAAAAAATGTACAGTTGGTTAAAAGATCAGGAGCCCTATTCCTGAATACGATACGAAAACGAAAGTACAAGATTCAGATTGTTCCAACTGAAGGCGAAATTCCTCCTAGTGCATGTAATGTGGTAGCATATTTTGAGGAGACCTATGTTGGATCACTCGATGATCGTATCAAAGAGTATCCACACAGACGTTGCCCTCGACATGCTATTCACGCTTGGAACCATTTTAACTCTACGGAAAACAATGCGCCACGCACAAATAATTATGTTGAAGGTTGGCATAGTGGATTTAGAAAACTTGTGGGTTGTCAACATCCAGATATGTGGAAGTTTCTTACAAAACTTCAGTTGGAACAATCTGCTAATGAAATTACAATTGAGCAGATAAATGCTGGCAGTGAAATGCCACCGCCCAAAAAAAAATATCGCGACTTAACTTTGAGATTGCAAAATGTTACAGGTAAATATTTTGCAACCACAAATAAAGTTGAATATTTGAGGAATGTTGCGTTGAACATTTCATTGTAAACCTTTGGTCATTTTCATTCTATTTTAATCAACTTTTGTAAAAATAGTAATGAAAAATTTATCTAATTCCATTATTACCTGTAATGTTGAGTTAGATGAATTTCGAACTGTTTTACAATTGATAATTAGAATAGAATGAAAATGATTAAGGCAGTAATTATTTGTGCATGCGTTTTTATTTGTATATTGGTCCATCATGTTTGGGTGTTGGTGACTTGAAGTTTAATAAAACATTATGCCATACTTGAACTAGTTATTTACGGTGGTACGTATTGGTTTGCGTTATAGCGTGTAACATGTTATAGGTATCATATTTTGTAATAGATTACATACGATTTTATTTTATGGAAATTTTCAAATTATATGCCTACAACATGTTAACATTACATCACTATTTGGAATTTTTACGGGAACCAATATATATTAATAACATAATTTGCAACTCTTATTAAATTCATTGATTTTCTAGAAGAACAATCTTAATATCTGAATTATAGTTGATTTTAAGTCTATAATGGAATAAACCATAACGTTGTATTATGCAGGAGAGCATTTTCTTGTTGTCTGGAATACCTTGTGATGAAACACGTTATTTTAGAATAGCTTTAAGTAAGCCTTACATTTTGTTTGCCAAAATTATTGATGAAGGGCTTTAATTCTTATTTTGTAGAATATCAAACCTATTGGAATTTGATGTTTCTTTCATATCTAGATAGATTTTAATTTGTAAAATAAATGAGCAAAATTTAAATATCATTCTTAAATAAATAATAAACTTCCTTTGAGAATCACACGTTCGGATAACTATACATGACATCGAATTTATCGCAGTGTAACTCGTTATCGCCCTCTGGACAATGAAGCACTCGATTACAACGGGACGTCCGATCCATGTGCAAAGCAGACTTTTCACATTTGAAGTAGTTGGGTCCACGGCAAAAAAAATCGATCATAATTCCATTCATCACTACAATCAAAGTGGCCATCACAACGCATTTTAATATCCATACAACGATCACTATTATATTTAAAATCGTAGGGTATCTATAGCCGATAGAAATAAAGATAAAGAGAGATAAATTTGGTAATGGTATACAACCTGTGTAATAAAATGAAATAAATGTGAAATAAAATGTATTAATTGACGTAACAGTCCAAAACTATAAATATTGCAATACTTACCAAGTGTAACGATTTCTCACATAACAACCCCAAATGCCCATACATCACTTTCTACCGAAAATTAATTTTACACAAAAAATCTGTAATGGCTGACGCTGACGACGGCGTGTTTGGTGGTATCGTCTGACCTGCGTTAATTTTACTACGTCTAATGGTGATGGAGAATGGACACGAACTGATGGATTTTTTTTTCCCAATAAATTTTGTTCGTTCTTCGGTCTGTTTTGGTTTCGTCTTCGTCGTGTCTCGTGTTGTTTTGCCTATTGCCTTGCTTGCCCTACCCACACTATATGCTTTTGTTTTGTGTGCTCGTCGTGGTGTTTCTGTCTTGCATGCATATGTGCATCTGTTGATGCATTTACCTGTTTCCACGTACAAAGTATTAGATGAGTTAGCGATGAGTTGATATAAATTTCTGTGAAGTCGTGTTTCAACGTTGGCAGCCATAATATGTACCATCCCAGTAAAATATTGATAACGTTGAAAGCAAAATAATTTTAAACGTAACCCAGTAAACCGTATTTAAACGTTTAATCTGCATTATTTACTAGGAATTAGATTAAACTATATAGGAATAGCGACACAACACTTTATTAATTTAAATAATATTGTGAAATTTAATAAATTCACAAATTATGTACCTAACATTATTTTGTGTTCTTAAATGTCGTCAAATGTCACAAAACAAAAAAAAAACACATTCTCCCTTGTCGATCGCATCGATGTTATTTTTTGTTATTTGTTTAGTTAGTAGTGATGGGTTAAATTGGTTAATTTGCTAACCAAGAGCATTTCGTTCATTTTGATCATTAACCCTTTAACTGTTTACTTTTTTTTTCGAAAAACGTTTTCTCCCTGCTTAATTATTTTTCAGCGAAGACAATATAATCTATTGCGAATTAAAATAAATAAAGTTACCAGAGCAACGACAATTCTAAAATGTATATTTTTGAAATGATCTATATTTGACCTTCTTCAGGAAAAAAAATAAAATTGATTCGTTGAATAATAATAATACGAATGTAATATTTTTTATCTTTAAACTTTTTTTATCTTCATGACGAGTATACTCGACATTATGCGAAAATTTTTCGTTTTGCTTTGACGAGTATACTCGACATAAACAGTTAAAGGGTTAACCAGGTTAAAATAACTTGCTGCCCTATTCCTGAATACGATACGAAAACGAAAGTACAAGATTCATATACAATTTTAAATAGGAGTCGTACGAATCTAATTCAATTCCAATATGAATCTTGTACTTTCGTTTTCGTATCGTATTCAGGAATAGGGCTCCTGATCTTTTAACCAACTGTACATTTTTTATGAATTATATCTGTCGTGTAAAGTGTTCGTGTAGGTGTATCTTACCAATTAAATCGGGGAATACTAAAAATAAAAAATGTTCATTGCACTCACTGAGTTAACCATGACATTTCGGAGATTGTTTGTTTTTTGTATATCTTTTTGCAAACAGAAAATTGATATGTAGACATAATATCGATTTGGTAAGAATTTTCGAATAACGTAAAAATTTGTAACAACCTTTTGTAATTTGTGCTGTTTTTAATTGCAGGGACGATATGAAACGGCATTATTAGAATGTTATGCAATTTAGTAACGAGCGGGTCATAATCAATACGTATTACGTAGGGGTTAGAAAAGACTCATTTAATGTGCCACTATTTGGTAATAGAAAGTTTATTGGAGGTGAAAGAATTTCAAGGAGCGTTAGATGTACCCAGCTCTATAGATGCCGAAAATTTGGCAAATACAGCGATTAATTCGAAGGCCGAGGAAAGTTTTGGAGAACAGTACGGGTTTGAAAAGCAAACAAAATGAAATTCTTGCGTCTATTTATATCTATGTGTACATATATGTACATACAAGCCTTGCACAAATCCGTTTGATGTACCGAAGCACTCAACGCCTTGGTTTAGCACGAAATGTTGGTTAAACAGATGAACCCAGATTCCGAAAATTGTATTTCGCTTAAGCTCACCTGTGAACGTATTCAAAACAGTATCGATTTGCTGGCGGCCAAGGCTGAAAAATATTTCTACAACTGAATATAACAAATGTCTTAAAATCGTAAATGATGTTTTAAAACGGGATCCATATTATTTAAAATGTTTAACAATTCAAATCGGATGCCTTGTTGAAATGAATGAATTTAATAGTAAATGGTTTACTTAATTAAATTAACAGTCTTCCTTGTTGAAATCGATACTGTTTTGTAGACGTTCATAACTGAGCTTAAGCGAAATACAATTTTCGGAATCTGGTTTCATCTGTTTAACCTGGGGGGCTATTTGGGAATTCGATTCGATAACGAGAGTACAAGATTCTTATTTGATTTGAATGTGATTTGAACGATTCTTATTTAAAATCCAATACGAATCTAGTACTCTCGTTATCGAATCGAATTCCCAAATAGCCCCCCTGGGCGGTCACACTTGTTCATTTCAATGTTGTTAGCCTGGAATGAATTGAGTAGGATGGTGTATTTCGTAATCATCATCAATATGCTATGAAAAGTAGGAAAAATATACATGTTACGATACCACCCCATACCTATTGTGCTATAAAACTTCTAAACTTATGTGACGATTGCGATATCATGGTACGCGGTTGGATGTTATTACGATATAATTGGTAAAAGTGATCCAGAACGAAGGTATTTAATGAAGACTACGTCATTGAATCGATTGTTTGGAGCAGCGTGGTTGGCATATAGACATTCGTTGGCACGTGAAAATGAGCATTGTCAAGGGTGGCTGCGTATTTCAAAGCTACCCAATTGATGAGGGCCTACCATTTCCCATTGTTATATATTGGAATGGAATGCGGATTGAATAAAAATGTGGAATTAGCCGAAATATTCTTTTACCAGCAATGGCTATTACACCGGTCTATGTTTTCGTACTGCATGAATTGGGAATCATCAAATTTGAATATGAATAGTAAGGACTATATAATTTATTATGGCTTTATTGTATTAAATTATTTCTTGTTTACAGTTACGAAAGTGCCGAGGAAGTGTTTCGTATGACGCTGGACATGGTTAAACATTTAGCACGACAAAATCTTGAACTAATATTGGCACGATGTGAACCGTCGCTTAATAATTTAGGACGCAGCTGTCGTAAAAATCGGAAATATGAGGAAGCCTAATTCTTCCATCGCCCTTATTCTTAAACCACAATCTTCATTGACTTACAAGGCAATAGGATTTGTACTCACCTTAATAAAAAACTAGAAGAGGCTGTTGATTCACTGCATAAAAGTTTATCGTTAAAACGAGATGACATTTTTGCAACCACATTGCATACATATTTATTCGAAGTTTTAATGGAGGAAGATACTAAGATAGTCTGCTTATGATACAAATGATGTATTGGATACAACCGACAAACCGATGAAATTAAATTGTGTCAAACTGAATTTTGATGATTAAGATTCGAATCTTTCGCAGAACCGGCAGAACTCGGAATTGTATGATTCCAATAATGATATAAGTATGGATATGTAAAATTGAAACAGAATTTAAATAAATAATAACAGATTTAAAATTTCAAAATTAAAATTTATTTTCAAATATCAGCTCTATTTCTAAGTAATCACTACTGACTACCTAGTAATGAAACGAACAATAAATCAAATAGTACTCTTACAGGGCACTGCAAGTCAAAATGACCCCATATCGGATTATCCACGTCAACTTCTTGTGAAATAATCGATAGTTCGTTAGAAGTGACGCCCCGATCTTTTTGAATGAGGTCCGTCATTAATCTCAGCAACCAATCTTTTGCTTGATTTTTTATCGTGTCCGACATGGTTCTATTTTTTAAACGCGGATCCAAGTATGTTGACATTTGAATAACATAATTTCGTTCTAAATTCAGAAAACGATTTTCGATTCGTTGTATTAACAAATCGATTAATTTATTAGCTGTCGCGGATATCGTTGATGTCTGTGATAATACTGTTCAGGTAATACTTCAACCCTTCTATTGTCACCATAACCTTTGAGATAGTGACACTATTTTCAGCACTGATCTCGGCGGTTAGACTATAACATCGTTAATTAGCTTTAAAGGAATAACTGTCTCACTGCCACTCATTTGAACTTGAAGTTGTCCCAGTTTAGCGGTGGCATTGGGGCTTCGATGAAAATGCTCAACTACATTTTTCACTTTTTTCTGAATTTCTGCAATTTCAGATATGCCATCTTGAACCACTAAATTAATTTATTGGCAAAGCACCGTTGATTATCGTATCCTGCCGCGCTAACAGCTGATGAAATGTTTGCGGCATTGTCCGTTACGATGGCGTTTACCTTTCTTTCTATGTTGAAATTGCAGAAGCAAGTGCGCAGTGCATCTTTAAGAAATTCGCTTGTATGGCTTGCTGCTGAAATATCGATGCAGTCCAGCACGACATTTGTCATCTCCCAATCACTATTAATAAACTGACCAGTAACGGACATGTAGCTTTTTGTATTTGAGGATGTCCATATATGGCAATTACACCATCTTTTCCACTTGTTTAATACAATTTTTCACTTTCTCCAAACACTCCTCGTAAGCATTGGGTAATAAAGATTTTGTTAACATGGATCGGGATGGGAGTTTGTAACTCGGATCGAGCGTTTTCGAATATTCAACAAATCCTTTGTCACTAACAATTGAAAATGGTTGGAAATCCTTAATAATAAAATTAAGTAGCACTTTCTTAATTCGTTTTTGTAATTATAAATAACAATAATATCCCAATTGCTGGCCCAGATTTGCGTATTGGCCCACGGCTTTAGTTAAACATTATGTTCTACGTAACTGCTCAGCATCGAATAGAGAATATCCATGAGAATTTATATGTCGATTGAATCATTTTTAGAAGTCGATCGGGGAAATATATTGTTTATCGATATTAGAGCATTCCTTGACGACAAAAGTTATATCTCACCTCCTGGTTACGATATCTTCAAAAGGTTTGCTGTTCCAGATAGAGGAAGGATCATAGCATATCTGTGTTGAACAGCATATTTATGCAAGTCATCTGGAAAATACAGTGATTTTTTAAAAATGAGCGACCGAACCGACGCGTGATACATAGATTATTTTATTTTAACAAAATTTAAATCACGTTTACAATTTTTTGCGACATATAATGTGTTATAGTTTTAGATTCATTTTATAATTGTACTCGAAATTTAGAATTATTACAACAATTCAATTTGTTTCAAATAAATTATGCACTCGATGATAATAATCTGATTAATAATTTATTTAATAACAACAAAATTTTATTTTATATTGATTTGCAGCAAACGAAATTTTGTCTTTATTTTGCTAGATCGATTTGTATGAAAGCAACTTTTTATTTTCGGAACAATCGTGCATTGTACCAATCCTAAATTCTTCATATAAAAATGCTTTGGGACCGGAAAATTGGTACAATACAATTGGTACAAAAAAGTCACATACTTTATTTTGCTAGATCGATTTGTATGAAAGCAACTTTTTATTTTCGGAACAATCGTGTATTGTACCAATCCTAAATTCTTCATATAAAAATGCTTTGGGACCAGAAAATTGTTACAAAAACGATTGGTACAAAAAAGTCACATAATTTATTTTGCTACATCAGTTTGTACCAAAAGACATTTTATGTGACGATTTTTTTTTTACTATAGAGATCGTAGGATTTTAATTTTGCAATCAATATACACATATGTATTTTGTATTATTGAGTATTATATTTATTAGATAACAATAATAAAAATTATTTACATTGATAGGGTTAATTATATATTATAATATTTGATTTTTTATTAATAATTTTTTATTTAATTAATAAAAAATATATTTATAAAATAATATTAATTTTATTATATGTACATATTAATAAAATTATTTGCAATAAAAAAATCTAATTGATTTATAAAAATAAAACCTAATAAGAATCGTTCGTATCATCGCGCCGCCGCCATTTCACATTTTCTGTTTCTTATATCGCATTGCAATTGTATATGTTGATCAACGCAAATTCAATTTTTATGCGGTGTAATAAGCTTCAATTTTTTTTTATTGATATTGAATAACTTGAGTTGGTCCAAAAAACTTTTTTGTACCAATTGTTTTAGTAATAAAACTCATGTGGCACAGTAGTTTATGTATGTGTTATTTTTGTAATTTTTCTTGTTGTAACATTCGCATGTGTATGCGTTGTTTTTGTAATTGTTATTTTTTACACAATTTTCGGGGAATCGTCTATAATCTCATTGACTCTTTGCAGTACTTCGTTGTTGACTTTGTATGAAGTAATAACCGGATTTCTTTTACGATGGAAAGACATGATTTTGCATTTCTTAATATTTAAGTATAGTGAGTTCCGATCACACCACTCACTTAATCTATCTAAGTCTTCTTGAAGTTTCTCCGTATCTAACAATCCATTAATAGTACGAAAAAATTTCACATCATCTGCAAATATGAGCACGTCTGAGTTTTTGATTATCTCGGTTATTCGGTCTATGAAAACAATAAAAGTCCAAGGCCCGAGGTGTGATCCTTAGGGAACACCAGATGTAACTTTAATAACGTTTGATTTCTCATTTCCCATTATTACAAATTGGCACCGGTTTGATAGATATGATTTAAACCAATTTATGTAATCGAGAGAAAAACCAAAATTGAATAAACTCTGGAGTACTTTATGATGACAGATAGAATCAAATGCTTTACTAAAATCCGTGTACGCTACATCAACTTGACGGTGTTTTTCTATCTCGTTAATTAGTTTACTGGTGAATTCAACCAGATTAGTCGATGTGGATCGGCCAGGCATAAACCCATGCTGGTGTATTGATATATGACGTGTAATTGTGGATTTAAAGCTGTTGCATAGTACTAACTCATATAATTTAGGAATTGATGATGTAGTTGATATTCCTCTGTAGCATGAGATATCATCACGTTTACCCGATTTAAAAATTGGAGTAATTTTTGAAATTTTCCATTTGTCAGGAAACACGCCGGTGTTTAAGGAATGATTGAATAGATAACATAATGGAATTGTTAAAATTTCAGCGTACTCCTTCAGAATAGAAGAGGGTATATCGTCAAGACCGCAACCATCTCCAAACCCCCTTAAAGCCGATAAAATGTTGTCCTCAAAAATAATGGGAGGAGTTATTGATGTGTTGTTGTTGGGTTATTCGTACAATCCATTAGTAACGCTTGGTCTATAGACTGATTGAAAAAACGACGCGAACATGTTAGCTATATCTTTGGCGCTTGAAGAGCAGGTATTGTTGTACGTCATATTAGCAGGGTATCCTTCAATTTCGCGTTTATTCCTAAAGTATTTCCAAAAGTGTTTTGGATTTATTTTGATGTTGTCTTGAATTTGATTAAGATACGACCTGTATTTTGATTTGAAAAAAATTTTAAATTCCTTATACTATGTTGTAGAAACGTAGTTTTGTCCGCTTCTAACCCACTTTTCAACATTTTGGCATACGCTTTCGACTTTCGATTTTTTAAGTTAACTAGTCTATCATCAAACCAATGAGGGTGAGCATTTTGTGGTTTACAGCACATAGGTACATACAAATCGAAGCCTTGAAGCATGATGTCATTAAATTTATCCACATTTTCGTTTATATCACCTATATATAATATATCTCAAGTGATATATTATATATAGGTAGCTTTGTAGCCCCACACGGTTAGTTTTTTTAAAGTTGTATTTCATTAGTTGTAGGTGTTCTGATCTCGCCATTTTAGTTACGCCAAATACAATATCCAAAGATTTATGATTAACATCATTTATGAAAAAAGGTAATAGGGATTCAGAAATTTTAAAGGTGTCAATGTCGTTGCTGAAGACAAGATCCAATAATCTATCACGATTATTAACAATTGTGTTTATTTGGTTCAAATTATAACCAAGCATGGCGTCCACAAATAAAGATTCCGCATCTGTTGTTACATTGCAAGGTAAAATACAGTTTAGTTCTGGGTCCAAATTCCAAGTTATATTTGGAAGATTAAAATCTCCAAGCACAAGAACTAAATCTGACGAGTTTGTTGTATTAATAACTTCATCAATCGCATCAATGCAAGTTGCATAATGATCACTATTTGATTGAGGTGGTATATATGCTGCGTAGATGATTAGATTGGTTTGGTTGATTTTGATTTTTACACCGATCTGTTCGACTCTCGATTGGGCTAAAGTTACTGGAGCATTCCACAGTTTAGAATGTACTGCTATCAGTACGCCACCCCCCGATTTCTTCGAACTAGTTTCAGGAGACCGATCGCATCTATAAACAACGTAGTCCTGGCCAAAAAATTCGCTGCTCCTTATGTCGGGTTTTAATGAATTTTCCACAATTACATATATAGGGTAGTTTGTTTGATGAACAAATTGATAGAATTTGGATGCTTTTGATGCCATTTTATTTACATTCTGATAATAAATTGTAATGACATCTTTGCCTGAATTTTTATACGGTTTTGAAGATCGTTTGGTAGTATTTGGTGATTTGTAAATAGCAGGACAACTGTTGTTAAAATGGCGCGCCTTCATCACTAACGAATGGAGTAAATCATCTGCTACAGGGCGAAATATTTAAATGAACACGTGTGCCTCGATATTGCAACTATTGCGTGTGGTAAACTACTGAACAGTTTAATCGGATGAGTGTTTGTTCTGACGCATATAACATTTGGTGACCTTTTAGTCCTTGTGCCTCATGAATAGTTAAAACTTTACTGGAAGATGGTAAGGTAAGCCGGTCCATTAATAAGCGTTTATCGGCCTTGGTAAAAGTTAAATAATATGTATTATCAATTACAGGCAAGGATGATAAATCAGGTGGTAGTTTGAAGAATCCCATTGATACCTCTATAGGGTTTTTGGTACTGATATCAGGATAATATTCTTTTAGTGCTAATGTAACATCAACAGGACATCTAAATGTAATGTTTAGCTGATCTGAATTCGTATTAAATTTATTAGCATCGTAAAATTGAATATTAACATGGTGTAATCTGTCGATGAATGGAATTTGATTTTTATCCCCAAGAAGATATATTTTTGAACATTTACTGAGCATGGCCACCAGTCGAATATAACCTGCATGTATCATCATATATTCATCAATAAACACTGAGTCATAACGTCGGTGCCATACGACAGTACTTAGCGGATAATTCTCACACAAATTGGGATAAATACCTACAAGAAATCGCAGCCGCAGTTCGAACTTGTGTGCACAGTTCTACTAATTACTCACCACATTTCTTAGTGTTCGGTCAGCACATGATTCTACATGGATCCGATTACCGATTACGACGAATGTGTACCGAAATCCAAGATAACCATGTATACGTGTCACTCAAACTAGATCGTCTAAACACCATGCTAGAAAAGGTACTCATGTACCTAAAATCCGCTTATGAAAAAAGTACTCATTCACACAATTTGCGTTGTCATCATCGGGATCTGCAATTAGACAAATGGTATTTGTATGATCGTTCGCACAGAGTGATGCTGTTGCGAAATTTTCGTCAAAGTTACACCATAAATTTATCCCTGCGATAATTCATGAAAAAGTTGGTAGGGCGGCATATAGAGTAAAAGATCTTAATGGTAAGTTACTAGGTTTATTTCATTTAAAAGATATTAGAATCTACTAGGTAATATCGCCTTACGGTAGTCATCGATGAAGCAGAAACTGAATCGGCGCGGTATAACGTCCAACAGGGCTGTACAGTCCTTGTCCGAAGTGTTTAACTACAAATACGGGCGAAACTCCTTTTCCCATGTGATATATACTCTGATATATACGCTAGAATATCCCCTATAACCTGAGGGTTGGTTGACGTAACTTCTCTAATTCCCGGCATCGCATGAGACCACTTCTCATGTGGGTCGTCCTCACGATGTGTAACGTATCCGATTTGTATGTACTTATGCATTGGATGCGTTGCAAATCCCGGACCTGTATGTTTACTCTGTATTAGATAACCTGACGCAAATAATTTTAGGACTTGTGTTTTTGCCCATAAAATTATATGGTACATATTTTGGTGATGGAATCGAGGCGGTGAATCGAGAAAAACGAATTCAGTTGTTATTTAATTTTGGTGAAGAATACTAGTGTTTACTTATAAATAATCTTTAGTAATGATTATTAAATAAATTAGTTATTTTAGCAATAACCTTTGTCTACATTTTGATGAAATACCTTGTGTAAATATAATATTTTTTGTTAATGTTGATTATCGTTAGTGTATAGTGAATAAACAACGAGTTAACCCAAAATACAGTGAATTCTATAGTGCACAAATATCCAGTTAGTGATCCCCAAAGTGTTAAAACTCGAAAAAAACAACATAACGGGGATAGTGTTAATCAGTTATTCGGGATCCCACTAAGTGTTTCGGGACATTATTTTTTTTTGAATTTGTGATTCTTATAATCGCAGAACCGCGTCGTTGTAGGCCCCCATATCGCGCGCTCGTACTGATAACGTACCAAGTGGAGGAGGGGCGGTTGGGCGGATAACGAACGATAATAAAGAAAAAAAACCGTTAACAATATTGTTATTGTGCAAATAGTGTAGTGCCACGATACGAATTGTATTGTACCGTGTAACGCAAGATTATACGATACAACATCTGTATAACCACAAGGGTCGGGAAAACGCGGGAGTAGGATATCACACCACGTATACCAACCGGAGACCCGCAACGGAACCGTTACAGCTAAGTTTTTGAAGTAAAACTTCTTTAGGCACGCTTGACTTGGGGACTAAGCTGGCAAATGCGTTACGAAAAGTGTAATCGAACGAGGCGAACGAAACAATAGACGCAAAACGAAATCATTTTCCTTTAGTATCAGGATGTGCCATGACAATTCATAAATCCCTAGGTGGAACATTAGTTGATACCATTTTATTTTAATCATTGGTTAAAAAAATGGGATAATAAGAAAATAGGAAAATTGGAAAATTGGTAAATGGAAAATTGGAAAAATTGGAAAATTAGAAATTTCGAAATTTGCAAAATTGGAAAATTTGTAAATTGGAAAATTGGAAAATTTTAAAATTGGAAAATTAGAAAATTGGAAAACAGGTAAATGGAAAATTGGAAAATAGGAGTATAAGAAAATATGAAAATATGAAAATATGAAAATATGGAAATATGAAAATATGAAAATATGAAAATATGAAAATATGAAAATATGAAAATATGAAAATATGAAAATATGAAAATATGAAAATATGAAAATATGAAAATATGAAAATATGAAAATATGAAAATATGAAAATATGAAAATATGAAAATATGAAAATATGAAAACATGAAAATATGAAAATATGCAAATATGAAAATATGAAAATATGAAAATATGAAAATATGAAAATATGAAAATATGAAAATATGAAAATATGAAAATATGAAAATATGAAAATATGAAAATATGAAAATATGAAAATATGAAAATATGAAAATATGAAAATATGAAAATATGAAAATATGAAAATATGAAAATATGAAAATATGAAAATATGAAAATATGAAAATATGAAAATATGAAAATATGAAAATATGAAAATATGAAAATATGAAAATATGAAAATATGAAAATATGAAAATATGAAAATATGAAAATATGAAAATATGAAAATATGAAAATATGAAAATATGAAAATATGAAAACATGAAAATATGAAAATATGAAAATATGAAAATATGAAAATATGAAAATATGAAAATATGAAAATATGAAAATATGAAAATATGAAAATATGAAAATATGAAAATATGAAAATATAAAAATATGAAAATATGAAAATATGAAAATATGAAAATATGAAAATATGAAAATATGAAAATATGAAAATATGAAAATATGAAAATATGAAAATATGAAAATATGAAAATATGAAAATATGAAAATATGAAAATATGAAAATATGAAAATATGAAAATATGAAAATATGAAAATATGAAAATATGAAAATATGAAAATATGAAAATATGAAAATATGAAAATTTGAAAATATGAAAATATGAAAATATGAAAATATGAAAATATGAAAATATGAAAATATGAAAATATGAAAATATGAAAATATGAAAATATGAAAATATGAAAATATGAAAATATGAAAATATGAAAATATGAAAATATGAAAATATGAAAATATGAAAATATGAAAATATGAAAATATGATGATATGAAAATATGATGATATGAAAATATGAAAATTGGAAAATTGGTAAATTGGAAAACTGGTAAATTGGAAAATTGAAAAATTGGAAAATTCGAAAATTCGAAAATTAGAAAATTGGACAATTGGAAAATTGAAAAATTGAAAAATTGCAAAATTGCAAAATAGGAAAATAAAAAATATGAAAATAGGAAATTTTGAAAGTTGGTAAATTGGAAAATTGGAAAATTTGTAAATTGGAAAATTGAAAAACAGGAAAATTGGAAAGTCATAATATAGACTTCTATGTCACTGACTGAGTCACTCGAAAACGCACAGGGTGACCAAAAATTTTTTTTTTCTATATTATAACATCTATGTCACTCACTAACTTACTCACTCCAGATCGCACAGGGTGACCAAAAAAAATTCGTCCGTGTGATATATTTTATATGTATATGTATTTTTTCTATATTATAGCTCCATTTCACACGAGGTATCACAGAAACCGATTCTTTCTTCGTTTCTTTCCCCGATTTCCTATGATACAGGTTTTAATGCTACTTAAACATATTTTCGATGAAACCACATGATGTACTGTGGTTATACATAAATGAAATAAAAAATATTTCAAGGCCATTTTTACTATGCGAAGGGATTTCAAAAATGGTTTTTTTGTCCATTTTGTGACACATACATAAACATTGTCTATTACGACTAGTTGGCCTTGAAAAAGTTACCAAGTTACAAGGTTACCTCTTGTGGCATCAGACATAAACGGCTAGGTGACACTCGAGAACGCAAAGGGTGACCAATTTTTTTTCCAATATTATAATTTTTCTATATTATATTATAAATATTAAATATATATTAGAAGTTTTACTTCAGTAGTGTGGTCTAAAGCACACTTAATTTTTTTTTTGTTTCATGTTATTTTATTTATGTCGTATAATTTTTATGGGTAATAGCGTGCCGATAAATGGTCCCCGTACGAAGTAAAAAAAAAAAAGAAAGAAAAAGTTCCCTTGTCGTTGCTATTTTACACCCATAGGATGAACGTAGTAATGTCTAGATAAACGGGTTATTGGCGGGAATTGGAACCGTTGGTCGCTGCAAAGTGTTAAATTTTTTTTTTCGTGGTATAATGCAAAATTTTTTTTTCTTAAAATAAATGCGGTTTACATTAAATTACTGTTTCACCTGGATTACTTAACCCTCCCCCCCCCCCGCATCGCTTCTGAGTCCGTAGCCGGAATTATGCAACCGCACCAGATCTGGAACAGTGATATTCTGTTAGTCCGCTCAAAATTAATGCGATCGGCTACACAGTCACGCGATGATGCTCAATTTTCTTGCTTTCCGAGATCTGGCTACGCAATCTCGAGCAAGTTAATATTACTAATTTTGAATGCTACAGTCAGTTCAAGTAAGATGGTCAGTGGGCTGCCGGAGTAGCAATATATAAAAATACAAGTGGAACTTATACAGTCACCTCTTATAAGGAAATCATCGTTGGGCAAACAACTGGTATGAGCGTAACAACACAACCCATTGATGATATATACAAAGCTGAACTTCAGCTTCTCAATGGGAATAATATGCTTTCTGTAGATGTATTCATCTCGCCGAATAAATCTGTCGAAGACAAAATGAAGTTCATAAATTTCGTCCTTGCTTCATATTCTAAAAGAATTTCAAAAATTCTCCAAGGAGACTATCATCTTTTGCCGATGATTTTGAGTGGGGATTTCAATATTACATAATTTTGCTGTTTCTCAAGCTGAACCACTTACAAACTTCTTGCGAGACGAATTCGATTTGCACTTGAACTCAGATCGAAATATATCTACTTCGAGATATGGGACGACTATTGTGCAGTTTTTCAATGAAAATTAGAAAAGTTACAGTCGACAGTATTTGTATCGTATTTTGGCAACAATAATCCAATTGCGTCGAATATACCGAAGGAGTAATAGACCAACTGAACGATAATAAATAAATGAAAAACACTGGTTAGTAAAATTGTATTCCTTCTTCCTTCAAAGTAAACTGCACACACACACTACACACGCCATGTTTACACATCTTCTTGAGAGTACTAATGGACTCACTCTTTTTTTTATCATTTCGATATCCAGATGAAGATTTATTGTTTGGCTTGTGCTCTATGGGAGTAGAAGGATTTGGCCGCCTCATTAATGTGATTACTTAGTCATGTTATTTCCGGATTACTGCGTGATTGATCCATTCAATCCTAGAAAGGTTCCCACGGTTGTTAAAACCGTGATGAGACGGCTGATTACTGCGGAATGAAACCAGCAATGCAAGGAGGATGATCTCGTTCTCTTTCAGTTTTTAAAGTATCTTTAAGCTATTCCTCTGCCTCGCGCTATTAGTCAATATACATATTTACATACATTTCTGTTATTTAGTGAACAACGGGTAAATATTTTTGATGACACATCTTGAGGCAAGCTGATTATTTTCTAAATCAAAATTATAAATTGTTTTTGTCGTGTGCTTACCGATTTATGTGCGTTTGCTCCTGTAAATAGGTGAAACTTCTTCATACTTAAGCTCTTTTCATAAAATGGGATAGTGATTTTGCCATCAATTGTTCCACCAGTAGCTTCTATTTGCGGTTTTTCACTTTTTTGCAGATTTATTTAAAAATTTAACATTTGCAAGAATGACGATTACAAACTAAAAGATTCTATATCGATTTTACAATATTATCTGTTCTAATCAGTTTTTTTTAAATTTAAGCGGAAATGCTGATTTTTAAAACAAAACTTAATTTCAATAAAAATTTGGCCTCTATATCCCAGTACGATTAATTTATTTGGAGGAAATTTTATATTTAAAAAATTGGTGGCAATTTGTGTACCGGTAGCTTCAATATATGCTTTCCTAATTGTTGCAATGAAAAGTAATCAAATAAATTTAGAGATCAAATTTTAAAGTACGGTTGATCTTGTAACGGAATTTTTTTTAATTCCGTTATCAACTTATCCCAATAATAGTAATTTCCCAATAACATGACCTCGAAGATACTACCTTCAGCTATTTCTAAAATAGTGTGACCGTCATGTTTCGATTTCTACATTTTCTTAGGGTTCATTTAATTAAAAGTAGCAAAATTTATTCACATTAGAATATTTTATCTGCCTGTTAAATGAACTCAAATATGTTCATGAACGTAATTTGATTATGTCGTTTATGCACATATTGAAATGTAAGTCTTTTCGGATAGAGTTGTGCATAGGTAAATGACAATACCCGATGTAAGAATTGAAAAATTGCATTTGGTGTTGTGTCTAATTTACTGGGTATGCAAAAATCCTTACACGCGCGGTAGTTTGATTTTATGAATTGGCTGAGACTTTCAAGTTTATTACAAAAAAATATTTTTTCCTCCGCTCAACCAACTTTGAATATGAAATGAAAAAAAATAACCACGCAATTCCTGATAGAATTTTTTTGAAATTCTGTCAGTTTCTAGTCAAGACATTAACAGTCCCAGTAGTATATGTCAAGTGCGCGTGAATCGCACATGAGGCTAGATTTTATCGACCATAGTACAAATTAATCCCGTTAAAATTTTTCTGACGCTAAATATAATTCTGAAAACATTTTTCAATTTTTTTTTTGAATGACCTATTAAGTTTTATTTTGCTTTGATGTTTCAGCAGTAATAAATTTGATTTTATTATTTTTATAAAAATTTAGAAGCCACGATTAATTCGATAGCTATTAAGCACACAATTAATTAATAGTTATAATTTGTGTGTGACACAAATTTGCTTTATAGTTATAATTTGTGTATATTTTGTGTCATGACAGAAGTTGTATTTGCATAAGTAAAAAATTAAAATTACAGGCTCGGGCTAGTGTTAAGGAGGTTGGCTTCACGTTAAATGTCATGTAAAGTTAAATTTTGTATTGTTCGATATGTTAAGCAACCAGTGATTAAATTAAAGGGAAATTTCGTTTTCATCAATAAGCATGATAGTCTGGATTTAAGAGGCCCGCTATATAGTTTCTACAAATCGAAAATAGAGAGTTCGATACCAGTTCATATAGTATTAGAATATTATCTAAACAAGAATAACTAATAGAAAAGCTATTAAAATATTATGAAAAATTTATATCGAATTTTTTTTAATGCTGTATACAGGGTGAGCATTTTGAAATGATAAAGAAAGTTTCTGGTTCTATTATTAATATTTTCACCAACACCTAGTAAATATGATATTGTTTTAAGATCCACCCGATGCTACTACATTACGGATAATGGAAAAACTTATCAAAAGTTTTCTTGTTTCGCTTCCTTTTAATATTATATTTCCTTGTTTATTTTGGCTTAACTATCAACAACATTTTCAATCAATAACAAAATCAAACTTATTTTATTATAGTTGTATGAGTATTTACTGAAAGGGTTAATTATTAAGTATTTTGATGTTGTGTTGTTGTTGCGGCTGCTGTTTTGTTGTCTATATGATGGTGTTTTGTAAATACTATTATTAGTTTTTAATCTTTGGGATTATAACGAAACACCCACCCTAAAATTAATATCGTATTATTGTGCAGTACACGTATTGGTTAAACAATTTTGATTTATCCGTCTCGTTGACCAGCATGTATCGCACACAACAAAATTAGGAGAAAGTTTAGCATTCGCCAGTGCTTATAAATAAATTCCGTATTAATTGGTAAGTCGTGCTTGATATGTAAGACTTTAAAAACGAAATGTTGTAACGTATTTAGTATTTATGCGTGTAATTTAATGTCCTCATTCGGATTGGATCCTATTCAATAAAAACAATAACAACAAAATGTTTTTATTTATGAAAAGTGTGGGTGAAAATTTTACAGAGCTACACATAATATTAATATTAGGGCAAAACGAAAAGAGAAAAAACGGAATAGATGTGTATATAGACGAGTAGCATGGAAAATACTCGTGTAAAGTATCACAAGGATATTATAGAGCGTGCTTGAAAATGAAAATATATGGATATGTGGATCTGTGTAATAAATAAATAAAAAGGCACCAAGTGTTAAGGATTTTTGTTTAGCTCTGCTGAACATAAAATATCCTGTCGTATATAGTGTAAGGAAACGAACAAGCGAAAAAAAATTGGTCCAGATTAGATTGTTTGTATACATTAAAAACAATATGTGTTTGAATGAAAATGTAATATAAATACAATATTCTCGACGTAATTTATATATAACCGAAACGAACAGTACTATGTATTGTGCATTGAAGAATGTTGTTAGATAAAAATGTAAAGGAGCAATAATGATATGATGGCGATAATAGCAACAATTTTCTAGATTAAATTTCTTTTTTCTGTTTTCACAATTTTTCGTATATGTGCCTCCTCCTTATATACGAGTATATAGTCTGATATTTGGATGTGTGTACTTGTTTATTGACAGTTATTATTTTCTAGTTTTATTAGTTTTGACATTAAATGGTTAGAGGGAACTAAAATGTATGTTTGGAAAATCTATTTTCATTTTCTTCTTGCTTTTTGTTTAGTGCTTAATTGAATACGACAAAGCCGATACGAGTATCACATAATGTACGATGAAAATCGAAAAAAGTTTTGTTCTGTTGAATTATTAATTAATTTGTTAAGTTTTGATGTGGTTAATTTGATTTGATAGTTTTGTAATGAATTATTTATAATAAATATTTTTAATATTTTCCTCATGAAAACTCGCAGAGGATTACGACTAAACGAACTATAACTGAAGACTCGTCATAAAATTATTCAAATAATACTTAATAAATTTGATTTTCGATTAAGAAAGTCTTCCGAAATGAGCAGCGTACTAGTTTGGTTGAAAGGGCCTGGGAAAAAAATTAAATATTATTTTGCTTAATTTATTGGTTGAGAAACTATTTGCTTATGGTTGTTGAATTATTCGCTTTGGTAATTGTCAAAACACAAATTCCTCGTGGACTTAAGAAACGACGTTAAAAAAATTAATATGTTCGTCAACGGAATTTTACTTCAACCCCGATTTGTTTTAATATTAATTGGATTAGCGTGGTCCACACCAGTATTTGTGAAATGATGGCATGATATCAGACGTTTGACCAAATGTAAAGAGGATGTATACGTGATACAAGTTAAGTCTTGGCTATGCATCAAAATTCATCAATCAATAAAAAATTTATGATTGCATAAATGTGACTTTTTTATTATTTTTAATTATTACAACTCTCTCTCTCTCTGGCACTATACATCCCATCAAGGGATTTGGCCGCCTCAAATGAGGTTTCATAATCATAATTTCATTTCGGATAATGAGTGATTAATTCATTGATCCTAAACCAGCCGTGAAATTTTTTCCTTGTCACCGCCGGGAATCGAACCCGGGACCTCCGGTTGCTGGAGCAAGCATGCTGACCACTTTGCCACCGGGGCGGCAATTATTACACATAGAACACCAGTTGTAAGTAGTAGTAGTGTAATTATTACAACTGGTGTTCTATATATAAAAGGACACAAGTACTTTTTGTTGATTTTAAATGGCGACAAAATTTGTTTTGAATCGCTTTGACAAATCTATTTTTTACTATATCGGGCCAATTATTGAGTAAGTCATTTAAGATTATTACAACGCTAAACCCACATTTAAAAAAAATATAAAAAACTTTATATAAATTAAGATTTTAATGAAAAATCGATTTAGTACCTTTAAACATTATGAAATCTTTTACAAAATTACATTTGTGTAATATGCTCTTTTAAAAGAAAATATTAACTTCAAACTTTTAGAAATTTGTGTGAGGTGAATACGTTATCATTAAACTTACGTGGATTGACAATTCTTTACATTAGCTTCAATTCGTATAGTATTTTAATTCATAATTTTACGAAAATTTGCTTATAAGGTCTTTAAATAAAATAGACTTTTGAATTTACAAATACAAAACAAACTACTATTAAAAATGTATCTCAATTTGGTCGTGGTTATCAAAAGAAAGTAGCCATGTCTTCAAATTTCTCAGAAATTCTGATTTTAATGAGCTTAATTTAATATGTGATAGTAAATTATTATGTAATTTTGGAGCTATGAAAATATAGAAACACCGACAGTATTCTTTTCTGATGAAGTTAACAATGCATATAGGTTATTATGTCGGAGATAATACCTATCAATCGACCTAATCCTTTCATAGCCTCTTCTATTGAAAAATACTTTAAGTACTTTATAGAAATATAAATATCTCAACGGTAGTATTTTATTATCAACGAATACGTTTCCTATACATGATACAAATTACGTATTTTTGCGCCACAATTAATTTTTTAGCAACTTGACTTATGAATTAAACGTGCGACGTGAATTAAAGCAAAGTAAAATAAGTGAATTTTACCAGAGCTGAGACACAATTCTCGCATATGTAAAATTTCCTAATTGTATATTACATTTGATTAGAAAGCTTTTCAATGTGGGATCTAAAATTCAATTTGGTACCAATAATGACTTCCAAGTACTTGAACACTCCTACTTTTTTAATCGATGTACACTTATCATCACACCGATTGAAAACACAATAGGACGAATGTAGAATTATAACATCTGGGGTAACATCAGTTTGGTTGCGCATCAGAAACGGCATGAATCGAGTTTTACAACTTAAAACCATACTATATGGATACTGAACCATGATTTTTTGTAAAATTGTCAAATCGCCTTAACTTTCGATACAATTTGGTTCCAGTTCTCAGCTTGATAAGAGAAAGCGATAAGTGTCGTTGGCAGCGCTACTAGTTTTCCTTTAAATTTAAGATTGCACAACGAGTTAACATAGACCAGAAATAAAATAGGACCCAATACCGATCCTTGAGGTACCCCACAAATAGCATACTCAAAATCACTGGACACACCATCAATCATAACAATTTGTGGACGAAACGATAGTAATAATTTCAGCAGGTCAAATGAAACACGGCCATTTTCAGGCCGTGGATAATTTTTACAATAGTAACAAGTGATTAACATTATCAAATTCTTTAGTTACAGCGATAAAAAGACCGCCAATTTTCCGGTTTGAATTCAAGTTAGTATACACAGCAGTAAAGTAACCCAAGATAGCATGTTCAGTATTCAAATGAGGTCGAAAACCAAATTGACAATTGCTAAGAAAATTTATTTTGTTTGGGTACTCAAGAAATTTTTTTCAAAATTTTCTCCATAATTTTAAAGAATCCAGTTAATTTGGAAATAGGTCGGAAATTAGACATGTTAGCAGCTCTTTTCATTCGAGTCGGGAAAATTCCGTTTAACAAACTTATGTTGAAGATATGTCCAATAGGCGATATAATGTCTCCCGCAATTTGTTTTAAACTCCTATTTGATATTTCATCGAACCCACTAGAATCATTATTTTTCAAATCATTTATGAACGATAGAATTTCACAATCCTCAACAGGCGAGAAAAACAGGTGGTGGGTTCGATGAAATTGGAGAACTTCATATCATATTCCTCCTGAGCACTACAGGTCACTTTATCAATGCTGTTGTTGAGATGAGTTGGTATTTCCAAAAAGAATTTATTAACATGTTGGCGAATACCGCTTTACCAACGTGTTCTATGTAGACATTCCAATTATTCGGTCAAGTGAGCTATTCGAATATCGAATAGTAAAATTGAAAATATTCGAATATTCGAATTATTCATCCAAGCAAAAATAAAAAGTTTATTGGCAACAAAAAATAAAAAAAAATCATTTTATTTCTAAACTTAACAAAAAAAAAACTTAATTGAGTAATAGTTAATATAATATGTACATATATTTTAATTTTTAGGCAAAAAATACTTCATTTTTAAAAACATATATTTAAAAAAACTAAATAGTTGAAAGTTTCAAAATTCAGACGGGTTCTTTTTTTGTTTTTATGACACTTGCTGTGGAAAAAACTCGTTCAGTGGCGGTTGGCGTTGGCCTAATAGTTATTAGCGCGTTGAATAACAGATCCAATATATTTGCACCACTATTCTCTTAGTCGTGTCGTTTCATACGAAGCGAGAATTGTCGTGTCACTTCGTCTATAAAACTTTATTCTCTTAGTCGACTGAGGTGACGTGACAATAAATAAATCAAATAGTCTCAAAATAAATAATCTTAAACCTATACATTTCTAGGTCAACCAATCTAGTTTACGAAATTGTATTTTAAGCTCGGTGTATATCGATCTCTATATTTGCTGTTATTTGATTGTTGCATTATTCCGGTAATGGTATTCTGCAGTTATTTATTTCTATATGGCGTGTAACTTTCTAATTGAGCTAAGGAAATCGCGACAGATTTTGTGGAATATTTAAAATATTAATTTGAGCGTGGAATATTTCCTGTTTCAAGGTAAATAATAAGTGTCATTAATATTTCATCCCTTCGTTCATATTCATTCGTTTTTTTTAATTCAAAGAGCAACGTTTTACTTATTTTTGATTCCATTTCAGAAAGTTTATTGAACAGAAATTTATAAACGCCTTCTGCTGTGATGAGAGCCGAAATATTTTTGCTGAGTTCTATAACAGCAGCTTCTACCGGCATGAGAACATCTAGTATGTTTTGAAACAGTTTCCATATTTATTTACATTATCGGTTAACTTCAAAAATCGCCTAAGCGATTTAAGCCTAATTTTTCCCCACATTGTTGTGAAACGTTTCGTTGCAAAATTGAGAGTGTTGCTGGAGATACCTTAAACATCCTGATAATAGCTCTTACTTTTTTAATAATTTGATCAAAATTACCATCTGCACCTATAGGCGAAAACAGCTCACTTTCATTGTCAGAAATTCCAACGTACTTCGTAACTTCTACGGCAGGTTCGTCTTCTTCGATATATTCATCGACGAAACTAATATTATTATCATTCACTTCAGCCGTTTCACATTGATTTATGTCGTGATGTTTTTTATAAAAAGAACTAATTACAGCCAAATTTAATGCGCAAAGCTGATTAACAGAATCTATAAGTTATATTTTTTCATCACGGAAGCCCCGTCATGGGTTGTTGCAATATTGTTACTTTTTATATTAATACCGAATTCTGCAACTTAATTTCTACTAAAAGTTGAATTTTCTCAGCATTTCCTTTTCCTTCGATTTCCGATAAACCCAATACATGATAATTAAACGTTTTTGAGTCTACGCCTAAAATACGCCTCTTTAAACCACTCTTTAAACCACAATCTGTCCACTTATCAACTGTGATTGCAAATTTTCGATTTATTTAGCTGTTGATAAGTTTTGTGACCGTCGAAGGACTTTTGGACATTTTATAACCTTTCCAGGTTTATTTATATGTATATACATATTATGTGTCTTCAAATGATTAATTAATGCGAAAATTGTTGAACAATTACACCCTATGATTTTTGGACAACTTTTACAGCCAGCTTCATTTGTTGACCTCTTTTGAAAATATTTCCAAACCTCTGAGTTTTTTGACATGGCTGAAATCGAATAAATTAGCTACAATCGGTATAATGCACAAATTATTACGTTCAAATAGTACCGAATATATGTTTTTAATCCACGAATGCGTTTTTAATTCTCAAATACGTTTTTAATCTATTCGAATATTCGTTACAAAATATTTGAATATCGGATAGTGCAAAACAAGCCGAATATATTCGAATATCGAAAATTCTAATATTCGTTTGGAATGTCTAGTTCTATGACAGCTTGATCTTTTATGCAATTTTTTTTCTATTTTTGTTTCTTCACCGACACAGAGTTAAGGCGATGCCACATTACAATTTCTACGTACGTTTTCTGAAAACGTTTTTTTCATTTACGGATAAATTGTTGCATATATTTTATTTAAATCAATGAGATGTAATGTAAAATAACTTTATTTATTAGCCAAAATAATCAATTTACAATTATTGAACAATTTTCATTGAAAAATTTTCCAGAATGAAAAAAAAAAACGTTTCTAGGAACGGCAAAATAGAAAAATGACTATTTTTCAATTAAAATTGTTCAATAATTATAAATTTATTATTTTGACTAATAAATAAAGTTATTTTACATTACATCTCATTGATTTAAATAAAATATATGCAACAATTTATTCGTAAATGAAAAAAACGTTTTCAGAAAACGTACGTAGAAATTGTAATGTGGCATCGCCTTTAATAATTTCCGATTGCTTTTTAGGATTAGCTAAATGTATTTGAAATTTCTTCGCGTAGTATTTTTTCGTAGTTTCTGTATTGATGCGACAAATCTTTTTCTTTAGTTCAGAATATCTTGTTTTAAGAGACCAATTTTGCGGGTGTTTCTTTACTTTTTTGTATAATTTATTTTTGAGTTCAATAAGTTTCCTGATTTTGAAAGACATCTAAGGCTTTAAAAGTTTTTTTGAGTAAGCAATGTAGATGTAAATGCAGTGTTTGGATCGGTACTATCTAAAACTTGGTTCCATGATACGTTAGCCAAAGATTTATTTAACGCCGGATAATTAATTACTTACGAAAAGTACTCACTGAATTCAATCGTTAATGCAGAATGGTCTCTAATATCCAAATCAACCACTTCGACCAAAAAGCCTATTTTATGAAAAATATTTTGTCGGATAAATAAGTGATCAATACAAGTATTAGAAGTGCGCCGTGCGGGTTCATTTACATTACATTTAAGGCCATGACCAGCCATTAAAAACGAGTATTCATTTTGCTCTGAGGACACCGACAAGATGTCAATATTAATTTCGCCAAGGATTATTAAGTTGTTTGAATTTACATTTTCCAGGAAATAGTTTAATTCATTAAGAAATTCATATATATTGTAAGAATGAAGCCTATAGATGCATACTACACAAAAATTTTGCTGACCAATGGAGCAATGTCTGCTGTATTCATATCAACCAATGGTTTAATATGGCATTTAAAACTATACTAGCACGATGTAGTTGATTACACTTACTGATCCAGCTCATAATCATTAATCCAAATCTCGGTGAGACATATTAGAGAAAGCTAACGGCCCAAATGACAAATAAAGTTATTAAAATTTGCGCGCATGCTTCATATGTTTTGATGAGCAAATAAAATAGGCGTAAATTTAAATTATTTAAACTCTTTGGTAATAAGCAAAATTTAAAAATAAACCAGAAGAAACTGATAAATGATTGTAATCGCAGCAAGCTCGAATAGAACAGTATGCCTTTCTATATACTCTGTTTCTATCATCTATTTGTTGTATAAGTGATACTTTATCGAAAAACCGAATAGAGACAAGCCTATAGAAAATTGTTCTAGAAGATTGTGATCGCAAAAAGGATAATTGAAAAACGAAAGAGTAAGTAAATTTGTTCTAGAAAAAAGAGATACTATTTTCGATAATCATCAAAAAACATGATGTTACAAAATCCTACCCCAGGATTGCTCCGTTAAATAAATAAGTGCGCAGCCCATTTCCTAACAAAGTTGATGCGAAAAGTGTTGATCGGCGACACGTTACGAATAAAGAAAACTATCCAGACTTCACATCACATAGTCAACAATGAGCTGTGGTTCAAGGGTCCAGAATGACTATCACCAACACAAGACATGTGGCCAATAAAAACAACTATAATCGTTAAATTTCAAGAAAAACTCGGTTTAGAGAAGTCAACCATTTCTACGCATTAGTAAAAACCGACCGACACGGTATATTGGTTGAGAGCTTAGTTCAGTTAAGAGCTTTCATGCTTTTTAGTATCTTTGGGAGCACTGTTGTATCTTCGGCAGAGCCCTTCCCAAAATAATTGGTTTTGCATTTACCACTATTGTGAGTTTATAGTTTTGGTTCGAAAACCAAAACTATACTCACAAGTGGTAAACCAAACCTGATATAAGTAAAACGGGACTTACATGAGCTTTGATTCCTATTTGGTGAATATTAGATTCATATTGTCCGGTGGTCCCAGATTTTGTTTTCCCGTTCTATTTCTTAATCTTTGTAGTTCCTTAGGTATCTCACATCCCATATAGTTTGTGGAATGTGGCTTTTTTGCAAATAACACATTTTGCGGCAATATCTTTACATACAAGATTTGCAGTATTAGACCGCTATTTTGTTCAATGGCTTTATTTTAAATCTCACGTTAAGTATTGCCTTGATATTATACAACTCTCAATTTCTTCTGTTTCAATTATGTTGACTATATTTTTCTATTTGATGACCCTTTTGGATGTAGGGTAGATAAAGACTTCTAGCCAAACTCTTGATTGGACGATCATTCTAGTTATCATAGGTAATCGATGAATGCCGCTCGAAATTTGACTTTGTAACCAAAGCTGTATAAGTTTCAGAGTCGGAAATATTTTTTTTCCAGACGCCATTATTTAGAGATACGAATATTAAATTTGCTAACGTAATCGATTTGTGGACTAATTATGGTGTATGGTGGACTAATTTGATATTGCCACAACGTTAATTGGTGGATGGATTGTACTTTTGGTTTAACTGTTGGCTGTTCCGGGCGCGTATTCTTGAAATTGGTGGAAATTTCCGCCTGCGGAATTTAAATTGCTGCAAAATTCTTTATATTATTCGAATTTTTCGCCTGCTATTTTAATCGATTTTTCAGATTTGTTTGCAAGCTTTCTATTATTTATTTCCCGACTAAGGGAATAAATCCGCAACGATTTAAGGATGAAATATACCAAGCAGCAGCAGCGAGCAGCTAATTTAAATATTGACTTATTCGCTTCTGTAATCGTACAAAATCATAGTTTGGGTTTAAATATACGTATTTCCAATAAAATAAACCAAATATTTTGTAATTTTGAAAAAAAAAATATAAATTTAAAAAAATTACATTGAATGAAGTTGCATCTAAGGATCTATTAAAATTGCAAAATATTGGATTTTTTTTTATTGGAAATACGTATATTTACACTCAAAATATGATTTTGTATCATTACATAACCGAATAAGCCAATATTTAAATTTGCTGCTCGCTGCTGCTGCTTGGTATGTTTCATCCTTTAACCACTCAGAAATTTCCACGAATTTTTTTAGTAGTGAAATAAATAATAGATAACTTGCCAACAAATCTGAAAAACGATTAAAGAAGCATGCGAAAAATTCGAATAAAATAAAGAATAAAAATAAAGCAATTTATATTTTGCAGACGGAAATTTCCACCGATTTCAAGAATACGCGCCCAGGACCTAGTTATTTTTGACAATTATCTGGCTTCTAAAAACCTTTTTTGAAGAAGATTGCAAAGTTTATGTCATACCAGGAAAAGGCTGTTTTCATTTTTTTGCTCGGTTAAAAGCCAATTTGTTTTTATTTTTAATTATTATTCATCTGTATGGAAAAAATTGAAGGGATCATCGATTGTAGGTTGAGTGGTCGTCTCAAGAGCTAAATGTCTTTTAACTGTTTTTTCAGCGCATTCCGTCCGCTACTTGAAGATAGCAACTGATGATTTTTAAAATTTGGGGTTGCATCAAAATGAGTTAAGCAATGATATATTTACCCCAGAATCCTCTGGGCCAACATCAGATGACTGTGGATTTGGCTGCATCTCAGCTGCTGTGTCACCTGAATTATTGTATTTTCTATTTGTTGTACTCAGTGCAAGACTTTAGCATTGATTAGCTTTTCGATAAAAATTTATTAGATATTTATTGTTTCTGGACCTACGGTATTTAAAGAGCGCTCTCTCTCTCTCGCTGAGAGGTAATAAACATCTACTAAAATGTTATCGAAAAGCAACGACCGTATAGAGACATAACAAGCCCGCTAAAGAGAACTAGTATAAATCAGTATAAATGATTTTTTCGAATATAATAATAAATAAATCTCGAATTCACAACACTTGATTTCTCATGTGTAAAGTTAAACTTATCGGACTTTTGATAAAAAAAAAGTCTTGTACTTATTAGCTTTAGCTACAGCTTAAGCCAACCCGATTTCATAGATTCGGCGCTTTCCTCTGGTGCCCTAGATTACCGCATTAAATCAAGATAAAGAATGAATAAATCGGGGAAGGTAGAAATTGGGGTTTAGGACCCCGAAGTAGTAGTGGTTGGATTTTGTAAAAATGTCTAGTCAAACATTCTTACCCTAATCTAATTAAAACTATGTAGCTCATAGGCCCTAATAAGGTAATGGTTAGTAAGGAGTTTGATAGTAGTATGCCATCTAGGCCCATGAATAGAAAAGAGCCGCTTCGCGTCAAAAATTTCCTTTCACGGGCTGTTGGTAGCAACCCACTTTCGCTATTTAAGTTGTTAAAACACCTTCTACACACACTTGCTACTTACCAGGAATCTCCAGCAACAATCTGCCAGCAAAACAAGACCACAAAAATTAGAAAAAACCAAAAAAAAACACCCGAATCTAATTTTACGATTACTATTTATTACAAATCCAAACAAAAAAAAATCTAAATTTAATCTAAAATCACAAAACTCCGAATCACTAAAAACTTAACACTTATATATTTAATAAAAAAATGACCACACGTTGGTCTATCCAAAAACTGACTCTCTGGATTTTTTCACCAAAAGTCCACACCCATAGATTATCACAACACATTTTACTGTCGCGACAGTGATGTTTTTTCAGGCTGGGATATACAACTTTCTCGACAATTACAGTTTACTGTTGGTATCAGGCTTTTTGAACTTCATGTAAATGAAGAGTTTAGGTTTCACTAGGTTTAGGGTACTAAGCTATAGTAATACATACATATATATATCTTAAAAATACACAAAAATAATTTTAAAATTTCTGCCTGAATGTTATAAATATTGTCAAGTACAAATTTAAATTAATCATTTATGTGATACTCCGTCACAAATAGATACGCTTTAGTATATTTGGCTTAAGTTATATAAATTACATATGTTACTTATTGATATTATATATGCGGCAACACTAATAATTATAAATATCGTGCGTATAAAAATATGGAAGAATTGTATCTCGTTTTTTGTTGGTGGTCGGCTTTATCCGCTCTCCTGAAAACACATGTTTTGTTAGAATTTTGTATTACATGAAATTGAATTAAAATATAAATTAAACTGTAATATAATTTTTTAAATAAATTCAGTGCAAGTTTCGAAACAATATATAATATTTATTGTTATTTTTCGTTATCGGATTTTTTATCAACGTATATAATAAATTTCAATTAATTTGCATCGATATATTTGATAGATGCTGGAACGGAACAATTTCGAGATTGAATTTTCTACCATAAATTGAAGGATATTTATACTGTAGCTGATCATCCTGCCTGCTGTTTAGATTCTTGTGTTAATAAAGGAGATATCCAGATTAGAAATTCAGGTATTAATTTGATTTGCCAATTTATATAAATATAATATAAAATTTAGGGCTAAGTGCTCATATATGGATGCACGTTTGTGTAAATTGATTGTGTAGGTCGATCAAAAGTTTATTAAATTTATTACATATTGAGCATCTTTAGTTGGTTATTTTCATTTTAAATAGTTAATAATGGATACCGAACAATTTAAAAAATAGTGAAACGTCGCGTTAGTTTGAAATCGCAAATTACGTTCTATAATAATAGAGTTCAAGCACTCTTGTTCCATTAATACAATTATTGAATTTAAAACCATTCTGTAGCGTATACAGGGTATTATTTTGAAATTGGATGAAGTTCAATCAAGAGTAGAAATTTTTGTTGATGATGACGATCCTCATTTTAAATATTGAGAGGAATTTGAGGAAAATTATTATAAATTCGAAGTGCTATTACGTAGTAATATTGAAGAATAAGAGTTATCGCAGCAACCGAGGGACTCTGAAGCTGGTAAATTTCGTTACCAAAGTTCGACGGTCAAGAAACAACTTTAACCAATTAAATTAAAAACAATCTATAACAAAATGATTCACGAAAATAATGCAATCGATGTGGAAACAAAGTTTTGTTATATAATATCATGTGTTCGGGATGGTCATGCGTTTCGGTAAATTCAGTCGTATCCAATATCGAAAGATAACTACACTGTTGTGTGGAAAGTTTTAGTTGATTTTTATGTAGGCGAAACTAACATTCAAGATATGCATTTACGGTGTTTATATGAAATAAAAAAACCTCTAGAAGGATCGGCCTAATCTTTCCAAACTTTTCTAGACACGTTCAACACTAATTTTTTAGCATTAAGAACTTTGAATACATCGAATGTGCCCTTCCACACTTGTATTCTTGCATCAGATTTTTTCCTCGTTTTTCTCCTCTTTACCTACAAACTAAATTTGAGGTGGGGGTTTTGTGTTGTTAAATTTTCAACAAATTTTTTTTTGTTTATCGTGTTGTTACGCACTACCACAAAGATAATAAAAATAAATACGTATATACAAAAAAATTGCGTTTGAGGTTGACAACAATATTTTTAACTTAATTTGTTTTAACGTCGTCTCGTGAAGAACAAAAAAAAATAAAAAAAGTGATATCTTGTAAAAAAATGTCGGAAATTAATTCAATGCAAGATGGGTGGAGTATGGAACAAACCTTACTATCACATAACAAAATTATTTAATATTTTTTATTAATCAAAATTTTTCCATAAAGTACGTGTACAATATGTAATTTTAAATTTTCTTGTTCTCTTGTGCGCGTCAAATTACGAAATGAAAATAATTTACATATACATAGATAAGTAACAACAGTCGAAGAATACAAATATAAACGAAAAGTGTTGTCGATATGTGTCATGAACAATACAAGTGTGGAAAGGCCCAATGTGTTCTCTCCTTTTCTACGTCATTATTTAATTGAACATTTAGATAATGCTTCGAAAATTGGTATACTCAAACAATACGCAAAGAAAAAGAACATCTATTATCAGGAATTTGTAGAATCTATTCGACATAGAATTAAAATTCTACGCTTATTAAAATTATCAATGCCATTATAATCAAATCAAGGGCACTCTAGTAAATTAATAAACCATCCTCCAAAACTACAAAAAATTGTGCACAAACTGTCTAATTAAAAATCATAAAGTGATAGACTGTATGACACTTCAATCAACGCAACTTCGGCTCAATTAACAAAACAACAAGATACAGTCCACAAAGTAGAAGCAACTTCGGTTAGCACTGCAATGGTTAACCAGTCGTTGTAAGATTATTCTAAAGTTTTATTGCCTACAGCTGTTGTGTGGGCAAGTATTCGAAAAGGTTTTCGTATTCCATACAGAATATAAATTATAGTGGTTCGCAAACTAATTTCGTTACAGAGCGAATAGTTCAGATTTTGCGTGCTAAGAAGTCAAATGCATTCACTTCAATTTCCGGAATCAATTCTTCAACAAGTGAGGTTAAATATTGTACAAAAATAAGAATTTCCATTTAGCGGATCCAGCTTTTAACAAATCATCGCCTATTGATATGATCGTGGGCTCAGAAATTTATAGTGAGATTATGCTGCCTGGTAGTCAAAGTATATGGAAGGAGCTACCTTCATTCTTTAATACCATATTTGGTTATGCAGTCACAGGAAAGGTAAACTATTCATCAAAGGTTTCTGATATTATAACAAATAATTTCCAAATTAACAGTGAGTCGGTGTTAGACCAAGAATAGCAACTTACAGCTTTTATGTGAAGCTATTTTGGAAGCAAGAAAATCTTGAACCAAAAAACAATTACAAGGCAGATTTATAAGGTGCCAAATATAACAAATTAATACATCGATTTCATGAAAGAGTATATGTGCATGGGACGAATGGAAGAGGTGCATCTGCCATATGAAAAGACAAGCAGTAAATTATTATATTCTGCACCATTGTGTGGCAAATAATAGAATAGCCACAAGGAAATTGAGAGTTGTCTTTAACGCTTCTCATAAAACGGCTTCAAAAATCTCGTTGAGTGATTGCCTCATGGTTGGGCCAAATTTGCAACAGGGTTTATATCTATCATTATGCTAGGAAACATCCTGTAGTATTCATAGGAGACATCGCCAAGATGTACCGACAAGTACGGTAGAAAAATAAATTTAAAGATTTACATCGGATTTGGTTTCGGGAAAACAAAAGTGGGGATATTAAGTGTTATCGTCAATGAACTCTAACATATGCAACACATGGCATCGATTGCCTATCTTGCAGTTAAGTGCCTGTTCCAACTCGCTATCGAAGAGAATAACAATACAACGAATGCAGCAACTTTGTTGAAGGGAGACTTTTATGTGGTTAACATTCTTAACGGGGGAAGGTAATATAATATAATAAATGAAGCAATATAATAAATGAAACGACAATGGACAATTTGTTGACAATTTTGGGTATTCGTTGGGATAGCAAGCAGGATGAGTTTCACTTTGCTTATGACAGTTGGAATCTATGTGAAACCACAACTACTTTCAAACGATCTATTTCTATTTAATTGTTCTTCAACAAAGGCGGCACACTTGGAATCGGTTGAAAGCTTAACTACGTCATCATTTATTGCTGCTCTAGGACGTTTCGTTGCTACAAATTTCCTACCCGCAGAGCCAGAAATTATGAAATTGAAAAAACTTGTAATGTCGAATCCTTATCAAGAGATTATTAACAAATATTGCATTGATCAAGGCTTGCAATGGCATAATATACCTCCCCGATTGCAACACTTTGGCGGTCTTTGGGAAGCTGCCGTAAGACAGCAAAACACCATATAAAGCGAACAATTGGCAATACTTCATGCACTAACGAGCAACTAAATATTTTAATTATGAAAATTGAAGTATGCATGAATTCACGGCCTATGTCTAGCGACTCAGCTAATTTAAACTGATTGACACTCCGCAATTTTTTGGTGAGTCAACCATAAGTTGCGCTTTCAAATCCACCATTGGATCGACTTGAAAAATAAAACAACAATTCAATTTATGCTACAACAATTCTGGCGTCGTTGGTCTAAAGAATATTTAAACGAGTTGCAGCATCGTTATAAATGGTCTGTCGCGCAATCAAATGTTAAGATTGGTTTAGTATTACTACAGGAAGATAATCGTCCACCTTTATATGGGATGTGATGCAGAACCA
This sequence comes from Nephrotoma appendiculata, assembly GCA_947310385.1. NCBI lineage: Eukaryota > Metazoa > Arthropoda > Insecta > Diptera > Tipulidae > Nephrotoma > Nephrotoma appendiculata. Next base: position 140,945,303 of record OX371225.1, on the reverse strand, counting down.
CTAAAGTTTTTTCTGGCCCTGACAGTAAAGTAAGAGTTGTTGATGTTCAAACTTCAACTGGAACTTTCAAGAGGGTTATTAATCGCGTGTGTCGTTACACATTGATAATACTGATAATTCGTCTTAATGTGCTTCAAGAAACTAATAATTTGTTGTGTTAATTTTGTGAATTATCATGACGTCATCGATTTTTAAGTATAATATTACTATAAATAATTAAAATAAAATTTGAAATCTCCGGTGAAATTAAGTAAACTATTACATGTATATATATGAGTGCTTTATTTTAAATGAGCATAACTCCATAACATCAAATTCAGATATTAATTAATTAATTTAGTTTTTACTATGATTGTCTGATATTATTGTTTATTTATAATTTTAATATAAAAATATTGTTTATAATTATGTTGTTTAAAAGCATGCTGTTTCAAGAATGCGGGCATTTTAAGTACAAATTTAAATTAATTAATTGTGTGATACTCCGTCACATAATAGATTCGCTTAAGTTACATATGTTACTTAATGATATTATACATGCGGCAACATTAATAACTATAAATATCGTGCGCAAAAAGTATGGAAAAATTGTATCTCGTTTTTTGTTGGTGTTCGACTTTATCCGCTCTCCTGAAAACACATGTTTTGTTAGAATTTTGTAATACACATAATTGTATGAAATTGAAATTGAAATTAAATATAAATTAAGCTGTAAATTTTTTTAAATAAAATAAACTCAGTGCAACCTTCGAAACAATATATAATAGTCTCATTGGAGATTAAATAAATATCAAGTCATTGTATCATAACACTATTTACTATCGCGATAGTGACCATTTTTCGGAGTAGGGTAGTGAACTCTTACGATAGTGATAGTTAAGTGTTGCCACCGCGTTTTTTCGAGCTGAGCATTGGGTTAGCTTCATATACATGTTTTGCCACACATATGAGATGAAATATGCATCTTTGATTTTCTGGTTGAAAAGGGTTGTCATATGTTGCGGATGGGTAGTTAGTTGATGCTAAATCTCGGAAAATAAAAACTGATGAACCACAACTTTTGTTTGTATACTATTTTATTCCAAAATACTTTTATATAATTATACGAGGGTTGGCTTTTGTATTTCGGGATTAGAGAACCAAAACAAATATTTATTTATCAAAAATGGCTTTATTGTTTTTGCATACGTTCGAACTAGTTTTCGTCGCATTTTCGATTGTCCGATTCTACTCCGATTGTCACTCCGCTTCTTCAGGTGTCGAAAAACGTTGACCTCGCAATTTATTTTTGGTTTGCGGGAATAGAAAGAAGTTATTATCAAATATTCAGTTGTTTGTGCCGATGTATGAGAGCTCGCATTGCATGGAGAACGATCCGTTATCGACGGTTGGCTTTGTTCGCCAAACATTTTTGGCAAACAAATGGTTGTGTGCCATTCAGAACTGACCATTCTACGTTACACCAATGGTACGGATACATGTCCAGTTTTTCCGAAAATCCATTTTCTTCGAGGTGTTTCGTGCGCAAACGCCTTTTATTGGAACATTTCGGAATCGGTATGATCGCAAGAAACATACAATTTAAAGTTCAATAAAAAATTATGCTTTAGCCCTCTGTAACAACACCAAACACTTCAAATGTTCGAAGGTTGGAAAGTGCGATGAAATCATTTGAAGACTCAACGCTTCAGAATAAGAGTCTTAGTTCATAAATATCATTGATTGATTCGAATTCTGAACAACAAATTATAGGAAGACACCAACAACCTTTGGTTCCATAATTCTGCAGATAACAATTTGCCAACCATCAAACAGTTTTATTTATTTACTTGTCAAAAAAATTGAGACACTTGAATCTTACAAAAGTCGTATTGTTACATGTTCTACGAATTCACCCAAGTGCTTTATAAAAGCTCATATAAAGCTACCTTCAATGTTCAGGTTTTTTCATTATACTGAGAAAAACAATGCAACAAAAAACTTCACACCCTATTGCATTAGAATTGACATTTTCAAACAGAATCAAAAGGCAAACTGAACAGTGATGAAGAGCTCGAAGCAAAAACAAGTTGCATGAAGTTCAATTTATCTACTAACTGGTATTTGAATTTAATGGACTAACTCAATTTCAATAGTGCAGAGAGTACTCATCATGGAAAACTGTGCACAACGACTCCACTTAAACTGAAAGTATGCTTAATTTTAAGCCATAACTGGAATGGAAGAAGCATGCAGGATACACAAGAGAATCAGTTTCATTGACAATTTCGCCATCAAACAAACCAGACCCAAAACAGATGGCTTAAAGCATATATTTATTCAATGCATCAAAATTAAAGCATTAAAAAAATGTTGACATGACGAATCTTTATTTTCATAAAGGATTGGAAATTTATATAATTATTGAAGTTGATAGATTTTCTGATTTTAAGAAAAAATTAAGACAATTCTAGGACCGTGAATCAATAGATTGCCCAAACAAATAACTGCCACTAAAAAATGGTCCTATGAAAAGCATTTCATCGATACCACTGAGGCAATCAACAAAGATGGATTTAAATTACGTTTACCATTTAAACATCGTCCTCAGTTATTAGATCTCAATCATATGAAACCATTGACGAAAATTGATGAAAGGGCTACTACCTACCGCTCCGTAATCAACATATTATCTGAAATAATCTTACGAATATAAGGGAGCGTTCAATTCAGATGATGAAACAAATTTCCGTCAGATTTTAATTGCCAACATACAAGGGACATGTCACTTACAAACTTTGAGTTGCAAACCGTCACATTGGCACTGCAATTGCAACCTAACTTGCGACACTCGCACTAAATGAAGCATGACTCATTAAAAGAAGCAGCACAACTTAACCATGTATAATGGTTACAATCCTATCAGCTTCCGATTTAACTTAGAAAATGGCTTAGTAATGTGAGACGGTTATTGTCCAATCAAAATATAAGCGATTTGGCACATTAAAAGCGAGCGATACGAACCAGCCACTTCTATCAAAGTTCTTGGATTGGATTGGAATTCACAATGTGATTGAGTTCAATTTCATCTAAACTTTAGCAACATTACAATAATTACAAAACGGGGATTTGTGTCTGAAGCAAGCCAATTATTTGACCCTCTTGCACGGCTTGCTCCAGTAAAAATGACAATTAAAATATTCCTCCAACGGTTATGGAGTGAAAACCTCACCTCCACCTGGAATTACGAACTACCCAATTTACTGTATAAACACTGAAAAAACTGAAACAGATTGAGAAAAGCAGATACCTCACAGGCTCACAGCATAGGTTTTTTGCTGAAGTTGTAAAAGACGAAAACTAGTCAGAAATTTCGCTACTATCAGCAAAAACAAAAGTAGTACAAGTGAAGGAGATTTTACTTTCAATATCGGAGTTATGTAGCGTAACACTCTTGTCAGATTGTTTACAACTATAAAGAGTGGATTGAAAATGGATATCATCATATACTCCAAAGAAATGCGTCTCAAATAATACAACAAAAACTCCTAGATTGCAGACACCCTAGATTGCAGATTGTATTTTAGCTGGTTATGAGTACCAATTTTTACGAAACAACATCAGTATTCGCTCAATTACGTATATCACTTTTGTAAAACTTGAACAACGTTAAATCAGCATAGAAAGCCAATCGTCTTTATCGTCTACGTGATTAGTACCACCAAATTCAATTTCTGTTCTTTAAGCATCATTTCAACTGTTGTTTTCAAGAAACTGCTAACGTTTGGTAATTCTCCTATTGGCTATTCGCTTTCTGCCTTCAGCAGTTCTTTGGGGCCATTCCCCCATAATTTGTTAGTAATTATTTCTTGTGAAAACAGGTCTCATGAAGTGTAGCCAGCTGGATTGTCGGTTGATGTTGCATGGCTCCACTGGGTTCTATTTATCGATCTATATTAATAAAAATCAAGTGGCGCATGTATGACTGATCATCACTTGAGAACGGCTCGAGCGATTTAGTTGATTTTATTTTATAGTGTTTGTAATTGTTAGGAAAAGGTTTGTATGAAAGAAAATTTTTGGAAAACTTACCGGAAAATTTGGAAAATCGAAAAATATGTTTTGTACGGGATTTTGCATGTATCCGATCCAGATGGTCTTTTATAAGAGAAAAATTGGAAAATCTGAGTGGAAAACTCGGACACTTCCAGAAAAATTTGAAGAATATGTAATTTTTTTTCTAGCGCATCAGTTGAGAACGGTTAGGTTTGGAATCAGCGAATTCATGAATTTGAACGAGAGTGGTAATAAAAACGAAATGCTTTGAGTCAATCAGTACGGACAAAAGTCCAGCTTTTGAATCAGCAGCAGACAACCGAGTACGACACATTGATGATAGCAGCTAACGACGGACATGGAAGAATCTTCTTCCTCGATGCGACAAGCGGAACTGGCAGAACGTATTTAATTTCATTGATTTTAGCTTGGATTTGCGCACAGAGTCAAATAGCACTTGCAGTAGCATCATCTGAACTCGCTGCCACATTGTTAAAAGGAGGACGGACCGCTCATTCTACACTCAAACTGCCACTGAATTTGCAAACGATAGATAATCCATCGTGCAACATTTCCAAAAAATCATCAATGGCAAAAGTACTACAGACTTGCAAAATAATCATTTAGGATGAGTGTACGACAGCGCACAAACGAGCATTAGAGGCGCTCGATTGAACGTTGAAAGATTTGCACAACAATCAGGACCTGCTTGAAAGTATGTTGATTCTGCTGGCCGGCAATTTTTGCCAAACGATTCAAGTCATTCAAAGATTAACAGCTGCCGATGAAGTTAACCATAAATGCTTGCTTGAAAACATCGAATTTGAGGAGATACGTGAAAACTCTCAAATAAACAACTAATATGCGAGTCGCGTTACAAAATGATGAATCGGTGGACGTGTCGCAAATCAAAAAAACCATATTTGGTTGAGCGAACGAGCCATTATGGGCAGCGAGAAATAAGGACGTAGACAATTTGAATAAAAAATTCAAAGTCAAATCGCTGGCCAATTGCATCAATTAAGTCCATCGATTCCATTACAGATCCAAATAAAGTCGTTAATTATCCAATTGAATTGCAGAGCTCATTGGATTTGCCAGGAATGCAGCCTCACAATTTGCAACTCAAGGTCGGATCGGTGATAATCACGTTACAAAACCAGAACCAACCAAAACTATGCAATACAACACGACTCACTGTTAAGAGGCTGATGAACAACGTGCTTGAAGCAACGATAATCATAGGAAAGTTCAAAGGCGAGGATGTTCTGATTCCAAGAATACCATTGATTCCAACCGACTTGCCGTTTCAGTTGAAGCATGTTCTTCTTGCATTCGCAATGACGATTAATAAATTACAAGGTCAATCGTTGGTAGTATGTGAAATAAAACTTCTTTTGCAGTTGTACGTGGCGTGCTCGCATTATTAATTGGTTGCCGAGGTCGTGAGTTTTGTGACAACTCTCGATTCCTTCCAGAAGGGTTATTTAAAGTCACTCACTGAATTATGCTGCTAAACCAGCAGCAATAGATGCTTCGCGGATTAATTACAATTATTGATTTAAAAAAAAAATAAAGAAAATAACATAATCTGGCAAATGAAATGCTCTTTGGTAATCCTTAATCAAAATCATTTATAACACAATTTGCAAAAAAAGTTCTATGTGTGCACGCCCGCGAAGATTTCTGCGTTTGAAAAGTCAGGGCTGGACGCCGGAGTCTAGGGCCTCAGTACAAATTTTTCATAAAATTTCAATTTTAGTTATATTTTTTTTCCTGGGAATAAGTTTAGGAAAGGGATTATATGAAATTTGTGACATGTTCGAATCCGAGAGATGCGTCCTCTGAATCAAGGACCCTTTTTTGCGTTCCTGTGCCATTCATCTGTTTGCGGTGAAACTGGCGATGGGTTGTATGCATGCTCGCGAAGGTTTCTGAGTTGATAAATTTAGGGCTGGGTCTAGAGGCATCGGTAAATTTTTTTCTAAAATTTCAATTGTTGATGCTTCCGGTGATGCTTCCGATACTGAATTCAGTACCTGATGAATTCCTGTCGCAACTGTAGTGACGTCGAAATATTGCCTGCAAAATATCCGTAATTCAAAGTAATTTTAATTTCTCCTGTGCAACGCCGGGTAATTCAGCTAGTTTGTTGTAATATATATGACTGTTTGAACAAACGTCTTCCGTTTCCTGCAGACACCATGTTATTCAATTGAGAACAATTTTAGAATAGGCATCGTCAACAATACTGCATCACAGAGTACCAGAAATGGAATGCAGATGGTTTTAATTGGTGCCACTTTGGTCTTCGCGGTTACTATATTTACCTTACAGCCCGATTTAGTTTTCACTCTACTATATATGACTGCAGCGTAGACCAACTCAGAAGCACTCGTAAATCCGTACAAATTCAGATTTATTTCGGTTTTTTTGTTACGGTGTTTCGAAAACCAAGAATAGATGATAGATTTGTCACCGCTTCAAAAAAAATTTAAAGTAGTTTTAATTCAAATTTGACAACTCCTTTAAAACCATTTCAAATATCAATATCTGGAATTTTTTAGAGTAACCAAAATTTGTTTCTTGATAAAATCGGTGGATATTGCCTTGAGCCACCAAAACAAAATGGAATAAAAATGATCATTAAATGGTTTCAAGACTGGAATGCTAATATTTTCTCTGTTTTATTTTTTCACAATAATATAAATTTTAATTTTTATTTTAACAATTAGAAAATTATTTATGAAACATGTAAATCTTCTGTAAAAACGTGTAGTTAGACAAATAATCACTGGAACCTAGCAATTTAGAACCAAATTAAATTTTAATTTTGTATTCACTAACTGGGTTTTTGAACTAAAAATGTTTGTATCCTGTAATTATTATAATATGTTCACGAACGGAATTTGGAATTTATTTTTGTCAAAAAATTCCGAAAGAGAAAATATTGGCAGTCGAAGCGGAGAGTTTATCATTTGCTAATTTACAATTTCCATGTCAAAATACTTATTAATCTTAAGAAGAACAAGGTTGTTTCTGTAATACTATATTTTTGTATAAACCAATGATTAAAAATATCGCAAACAAATTTTCTAAAATTATTTCCCTCTATATCGCTTTCACTAAATACTTCACTCGTACTTGAAGAAATATATGAAAAGCTAGAAGCATAGATGAAGAAAAAGCTTTCTATTTTAATTTCAAAGTTTTTGCTGTTGTCTAAGTTGTAAACGAAAAAGTTTTTTTTTTCTTGTGCTTTCTTGTGTACACGTTTTTCTGAAGGAAAATTCAATTCAAAGTTTTTCGTGTGGATAATTTGAAGTTTAATTTTAGTTATTTTGAAATTTTTTTTCAGATGTAAAAAAAAAAAATTATAAAAATTTATTATGAAAATAAATATATTTACATATCTTTTATAATATTTTTTTTCTTCGTATAATTCAGACAATTAAGTTTATTTTTATTTAAATATGGTACGAGTGAAATAAAAAAAACATTTTGTACATTTTCTAAAATAATTACTTTACTGCTCTGCAAAGTTTATTGTTAAGTTATTTTATGATAAAATTTAGTAAACGTTTCTGTTTTCAAAGATGGGCAGCCAAAAATCAACTTTAAAAAAGTTAGAAAAACTAAATAGTATTTTATGATATTAATTTATTATATTTAAATATTTAAACTCATGAACAAACCCCAGAAAATGTTACAATGAATCATAGAATTTTTGGTTTAAATAAAACAGTTTTAAAACACCTGGTGTTTTTAAATAAAAAAACCGTAATCTCGATTAGGGATGGTCGTCTTGATTCAAAAACCTTAGACTCGTCGGAATAAAACTACGATTCATATTCAACAGAACAAGGCGAATTCATTTGTAAAGAACTACATTCAAGTATGACGTTCTAGAAATGTAGCTATTTGCCATATAGCCATATAGTTCTCCTCTCCAAATGACTCTACAACTGAAAGAGTTTTAAATCGTGAATTGTTAGTAAATAGCTTTAGTGTACCACACCTAATTTAATATTGTGTATGAAACAAGAAAATCTCAAATTCCATTCAAAGAATGATACAAAGAAAATAATTAGGTGAATTGTAATGAACATTTTAAGTGTTTTTCTTACTTGAATTAATACCTGCACAATGCATACCCACACCATAAGGAAGAATCTGCCTCAACATTTTTTAGAGCTCAATTTAATACGAAACGTGACAACGATGGTTCTACCTACCCACCAAGAAATTTAAAAACATAAAATTTTGTAACTCATAACCAAGAAATGTGTTTTGTTATTCTTAAAACCAAGAAACGTTTGCGAAAAATGAGAACATTGGCTCTGAGAACTGGTTCGAGTGAATATCTGAAAAAATTCATTGATTGGGCGCCAGCAGATAGTTTTGTGACAGCTTGTTTGCTCAAACCAATTTCTAGGATCTTGAATGATTAAGCCGAATATTTCCGAGCAGAAACTAGAAAGAAATTTATTTCCAATATAACAACTGTGTGATTGAATGGCGAAATTTTCACTTAAGAGGAAAATATCCTATTACTTGAAAGATTGAAATCTTGAGAATTCATTTAATAATATACTACAAACTAAGATTGGATAAACGAAAAGTTCAAACATATAATTTGGTGATATAAAAAAAGTACACGTATTTTTACACAATATGAATTGTCAATGAGTCAAGTTCGATTTTTATTTGATTTAATTTTTGTCCAAAACGTTTCGAATTCAAAGAATAAATTTATAAAGGAACAAAATCTTAATGAGACTATAAATAGATCTAAAGTTGAAGAATCTACCTTAGTAAACGACTCGATTAACAAATTTGATGTGATAAAATTCGTCAAAAACCAATTAGCAAATTTTGACTGTAGATTTTTAAAAATAATTGACCCGATCTAAGATTTGTCTAGGTTACTGCTTTATGTATTAAACTATTCCTTTTCTGATCTGCTTCAACCTATAAATAGTGCTGGCCTTATTAGAAAAATCTGGCTCGACGTTTGAATGGTCTTACCATAAATAGTGCTCGCTTTTAGGAAAATTTTGCAAAAATTTCATCATCGTATCAGAATCCTACTACGGTAGACCAGTTTACAGCGTCGTGAAAAATCATTTGAATCAAACTCATACGAATCTTTTGGAGAATTACTGCACCATACTTTAATAGACTAAGTGGCTTAATCAACGAACTCTGATTTATTGTGTGCGAATTCGTAAATAAACTAAATAAATACACTGTATACGTAATTGTGATGTAACGATGATGAAACTTATAATCAAATTTATTGCTTTAGTTCTAAAATTGTAAAGTGAGCCTAGTTAGCTTATCTTCCATACAAATATTGTTACTCAATATAAATGTACCACATATTTTCCAGATAGATCTCTTTTGAAGTAAAATACATGAGTCAGCTAGTTTGGTTAAAGGACTATTTCGGGATAAAACCACGATATTGCTTCCATATATAATCATTAAATAATAATATTAAAGCATTAAACGATACGATGCATTAAATCATAAACATCCGAACATTTGTAAAAAAGCAACTCATTATTACTTGTGACGAAGTTGTTTTTGGTTTACAGACTCTAAGAAAAATACTGAAACATGGAAGCATTGGCTAATTTTCGTATTGGTGCAAAAGTTAGACGACATTTAAAGCTTTGCCAGAAACTGTAGTCGATTTGGATAAACCACCATTCTCATGGAACTTTTATACATCTTAACGAGATCTTAACATCTTAACATTCTTAACGAGACTAGAAAGCTCCAGAAGTTCCAATCCAATCAATATAATAAATACTTTGGCGGAATTTTAACAAATCACAAACAGTTGTTATTTTCACCAAACTTGATGTTATTGTCAATTTTAGATTTACTCATATAAAATTTAGTAGTCTAGGAGGCACCAAACTAATCGATATTTGAAATAAAATTATCAAAATTATTTATTACATTACAATAATTTGCCGAATTGTCCACAAACCATAGACAATCATAATTTTTGTCAAACTTGTTGTTGTTGTCAATCTGCAGTTTACCAAAGATATACACTTTGGTAGTCTAGGAAGCTCCTGAATAATCGATATTTGATTGAACCTAATTAAAATTAATGAATTTTTGACTTATAGATGGCTAATGTGTCAGAATCTCAACAACCAGTTTCGAACAGACGAGACTATTGATTTGAAAAAAACCAGTCTTTTCATCAGGTCGTGACGACTGACGTTGTATTATTACATTGAAATATTGTCTATATATATAGAACAATACATGTAGCTGTACTACTAGCAAATTACTGCGTGGCGTACGAAATTTGATTCTTTCACATTTCCATCTAGGTATATTCTATTTTAACAATTAACTTGTCGTATTCACGAATTGTTTTATATTTTGCTTTGGTTTTTTCAATTGTAATGGTGTTTTGTGATTGTTCCGTATATTGGTCTATTTCGAATTTCTATTAATTCGAGAGTGCTGAAATAGAACAATATGAAATAGAAACACCATTACAATTGAAAAAACCAAAGTAAAATATGAAATTAATGGTATAATTTTATTTTACGTATACATCGAGAAAATCAGCTAAGGAGAATAAATTTTTAAAATTTTTAAATGCAGGATTGTGTACTATCAGTTTTAAAGAGGGGGAATCTAAATTTTTCCAGTAAATTTTTTGATTTTCCGGAAAAATTGTCACTTTTTTTAATATTTTACACAATGGAAATTTTAACAAATTCTATCGCTTCTTCTGATAGTACCACAAATGTTAAAAAATCAACTTTTGTAAATATAATTTTTTTTAATGTAATTTTAATAAGTTGTATACCTTAGTTCGAAGATGGAGGCCATCAACTCCCCCCCCTCCCCTCCTCCCCACGTAAAAAAAGTTATCCCAGACTTTCATCCCATAAAAATCAAATATACACTTGAGGCAATACTACCTAAACTATCATGATATTATGTTATATATATTATTCTATCACGACATAACAAAAGAAGTTTAAAATAAACCAAAATATTTGAATAAAATAATTTCGGCAAAAGTTTGTTGGTCTAAGTGACGTAATTAAATATCCCTTTTTCTACCAAAAAAAACTACCTCTATTTAAGACGAAACCAAACAAATGTGTGAGTAAAAAACCATAGTATGTTATGGCGTTTTTGATAAAAAATTTGGCTTGATTTGAATTACAACCCACACAATTGTTTGTCGAGTTACAGTGTATTTTTTGGACGAAAATAAGTTTGAAAGGAATGCACAAATGTGTAAGTTGGTTCAAAAAACATACGAAAATAAATTTTTGACATAGTACTTTTTCCGTACCCACAAAATTGTGTAACCGGGTAGCGAAAGGGATATAAAGTTCCGAAAATCAATAAATCACTCAATATTTTAATACTCAATCGCTTCCACAGCCCGTTTTATAAAAGTGTCGGATTAGGACGAGTGTTTTTTAGATGCGGCACACGAACATCTTCATACAGGATAAGTTTCATGGAACTTCTATGCGTCCAAGCTGCGCAATTAAATTTTAAATTCTCAAAATCATTAAATTAATCAATATTTTAATACTCAATCGCTTCCACAGCCCGTTCTATAAAAGTGTCGGATTAGGACGAGTGTTTTTTAGATGCGGAGCACTTATATCTTCATATAGGACCAGTTTCATGGAACTTCTATGCGTCCAAGCTGCGCAATTAAATTTTAAATTCTCAAAATCATTAAATTACTCAATATTTTAATACTCAAAAGCTTCCACAGCCCGTTTTATAAAAGTGTCGGATTAGGACGAGTGTTTTTTAGATGCGGCACACGTACATCTTCATACAGGATAAGTTTCATGGAGCTTCTATGCGTCCAAGCTGCGTAATTGAATTTTAAATTCTCAAAGTCATTAAATTACTCAATATTTTAATACTCAATCGCTTCCACAGCCCGTTCTATAAAAGTGTCGGATTAGGACGAGTGTTTTTTAGATGCGGAGCACTTATATCTTCATATAGGATCAGTTTCATGGAACTTCTATGCGTCCAAGCTGCGCAATTAAATTTTAAATACTCAAAATCATTAAATTACTCAATATTTTAATACTCAAAAGCTTCCACAGCCCGTTTTATAAAAGTGTTGGATCAGAACGAGTGTTTTTTAGATGCGGCATACGTACATCTTCATACAGGATAAGTTTCATGGAGCTTCTATGCGTCCAAGCTGCGTAATTGAATTTTAAATTCTCAAAATCATTAAATTACTCAATATTTTAATACTCAATCGCTTCCACAGCCCGTTCTATAAAAGTGTCGGATTAGGACGAAAGTTTTTTAGATGCGGAGCACTAACATCTTCATATAGGATAAGTTTCATGGAACTTCTATGCGTCCAAGCTGCGCAATTAAATTTTAAATTCTCAAAATCATTAAATTACTCAATATTTTAATACTCAATCGCTTTCACAGCCCGTTCTATAAAAGTGTCGGATTAGGACGAGTGTTTTTTAGATGCGGCATACTAACATATTCATACAGGATATAAGTTTCATGGAACTTCTATGCGTCCAAATTGCGCAATTAAATTTTAAATTCTCAAAATAATTAAATTACTCAATATTTTAATACTCAATCGCTTCCACAGCCCGTTCTATAAAAGTGTCGGATTAGGACGAAAGTTTTTAAGATGCGGAGCACTAACATCTTCATATAGGATAAGTTTCATGGAACTTCTATTCGTCCAAGCTGCGCAATTAAATTTTAAATTCTCAAAATCATTAAATTACTCAATATTTTAATACTCAAAAGCTTCCACAGCCCGTTTTATAAAAGTGTCGGATTAGGACGAGTGTTTTTTAGATGCGGAGTACTAACATCTTCATATAGGATCAGTTTCATGGAACTTCTATTCGTCCAAGCTGCGCAATTGAATTTTAAATTCTCAAAATCATTAAATTACTCAATATTTTAATACTCAATCGCTTCCACAGCCCGTTCTATAAAAGTGTCGGATTAGGACGAGTGTTTTTTAGATGCGGCATACTAACATATTCATACAGGATATAAGTTTCATGGAACTTCTATGCGTCCAAATTGCGCAATTAAATTTTAAATTCTCAAAATAATTAAATTACTCAATATTTTAATACTCAATCGCTTCCACAGCCCGTTCTATAAAAGTGTCGGATTAGGACGAAAGTTTTTTAGATGCGGAGCACTAACATCTTCATATAGGATAAGTTTCATGGAACTTCTATGCGTCCAAGCTGCGCAATTGAATTTTAAATTCTCAAAATCATTAAATTACTCAATATTTTAATACTCAATCGCTTTCACAGCCCGTTCTATAAAAGTGTCGGATTAGGACGAGTGTTTTTTAGATGCGACACACGGACATATTTATACAGGATAACTTTCATGGAACTTCTATGCGTCCAAGCTGCGCAATTAAATTTTAAATTCTCAAAATCATTAAATTACTCAATATTTTAATACTCAAAAGCGTCCACAGCCCGTTATATAAAAGTGTCGGATTAGGACGAGTGCTTTTTAGATGCGGCACACTATGTTCTTCATACAAAATAAGTTTTATAAAACTTTGTCCTTTTGGGTCCCAAGTTATTACGTGTGCAAGCAGAGCCATCTATGATTTTGAAGAGCCGTAATATTAAAAAGAGAGCTTTCAGTAGAGGGGAAGCTTTTATTGAATTACTATAAGAAACCGTGGTAATTGGAAAATTTTTGAACATGAATTTATGAATAAAAAACTAAACATATCATCTAAATTTTAATTTTATATTTTTAATAAACTATTCAAAGAACACATATTTGAAAATCAGCCATCATAATGTAGTATTTATTTGGTAAATTTAAACTAAAGCGGAACATAAATTTATTAATTTTCAATAAAAATGAGCTTTCCGTTTAGTTGTGTAAGTTTATAAAGTAAGATATTAAAGGGTGCTGCCGCGGATTGCTCTTACATCCAATTTAAAATTTAGTTTTATAAAAATTTAACTTATTTGGTAAATTCTGGTCACATGCACATCAGAATTTTTGAGATGAACGATGCACTTAATAGCAATCTAAACATTCCCCATTTATAACAAAATTAAAGAGAAAACGTGAGCTGAAACGAAATTTTATGAATCACAATGTAGAAACAATAATATTATTCATATAATCAAATTTTTACATCAAAATCTATTTACGAAAATTATTTTTGTATACGAAAAATCAACGATGTCATGACAACGAAAATAACTTCAATTTTATCCGATTGCAGAACTGAGCTTTCTGTAATTTGAAAATCCGTTTACAGATGTCTCTGTAATAAATTTACTTGAAATTACAGAAAAGCGTAAAATAATTAAATAACTATTTACGAAAATAAACCATTATTATTGTAAGCTAAGCGCGAAATCTTTAATACAATAATTTAACATAATTAACAAAACTCAAAACAATTATAAATTTTATTTATTGTTCGGTTGGAATAAATAAAGCTTTTCATCGCAAAATATTTATCATCGTAGTTGCTGCGCGCTGAAAAACAATAATAGAAAAATGTCACATTTTTTCCAAATTTTTTCTTTTCTTATTTCAATTCGTTCGTATTCGGTTATTTTCAGTTCCAGGAGATCTCAATAATCTATTGAACCAGGCAGTTTACATAATAAATTGTTAAACTTTAGTTAACAAACATTTAGGTTTTAATATTTAACTTTAATTTATACTTAGCGACATCTTTTGATTGGTTTATTAATTGCGAAAAGCTCTATAATATAATGTTTTTATTCATTTGCTCCGGTTTGTTTATACTACAGGATGAAACAGTATAGCCTGCGAATTTGTTGCGATGCAATTTTTAACAAATAACGAAAAAACAGTTTTCGAAGATTGTTCATCAACAATGCTGTAATAGAATGCAGAACATAATAACCCCCATATTACATAGCTACTCAAAAAGCATTTTTAACGAACGTTTGTTTTGGGAAAGAAATGCTGAAATTTTTGATGGAACACTCTATACTAATTTTTTACATACACATATAAACAAATTCTTATTTCTACAATAAAAAAAATTTTTGTGGTAGACTAATTTGAATATTTTTGCGTTAATTCGACATAATATGACTCAATTTTAGAATATGCTTTTCCTGAATATTGAACTAACCATTCAAATTAAAAATTGAAACGAAGCATTAATGTTTTTATATACAAAAAAGATTCTAAAAAAAATATTAAAATACACCGATTGGTATGAAAAAGAACAAAAAGCTTCCCCTCTATGGAAAGCTCATGGAAAAAATGGCGGAATCTTACGGCTCTTATATTAAGGTGGCTCTGGTGCAAGTAGACGCTCGGCTCTGAAGTTGGTGGTATTAAAATATACTTAAGTACTTTTGAAATAATTCGCCATTTTGTATATATGTAGCTTACTATATCTTTTTTTATGACAACATTGTTTCACTCATTTATAAGTCGTCATTCCGTGTACATTAATTTTAGGAAATGGATATCGATAAGCTTGCTACGGAATTGATTAACTCGTCATTGAGTGAACATTCTGTGAGTCATTCAACAGTAAAAAAGTAGTTTGTAAAACTTTGTGATGGCAAATCTGGTCTTGAGGACGATCCACGTCCAGGTGCAGTTAAACAATTTGAAGACGAACAGCTTAAAGTTTTAATGGATAAAAACCCATATCAAACTCAAAAAGAGATTGCAGATCACTAACGAGCTAGTAGTTACTCACCAAGCAATATCACTTCGATTGCATGCAATGGTGGGAAAATACAGAAGGAAGAAAACTTTCTTGCTCATCAATTGACAAAAGAAACAATCATTACGGGTGAAGACTAGTGGATTTTATACGGTAATCCTAAACGCAGAAAACCATGGGTTCATCCAGGTTAATGATTTTGAGAATTTAAAATTGAGTTGCGCAGCTTGGACGCATAGAAGTTCCATGAAATTTATCCTGTATGAAAATGTTAGTATGCCGCATCTAAAAAACACTCGTCCTAATCCGACACTTTCATAG
Organism: Nephrotoma appendiculata; assembly: GCA_947310385.1. Taxonomy (NCBI): domain Eukaryota; kingdom Metazoa; phylum Arthropoda; class Insecta; order Diptera; family Tipulidae; genus Nephrotoma; species Nephrotoma appendiculata. Next base: position 140,929,219 of record OX371225.1, on the reverse strand, counting down.
AACGGGCTGTGGAAGCGATTGAGTATTAAAATATTGAGTAATTTAATGATTTTGAGAATTTAAAATTTAATTGCGCAGCTTGGATGCATAGAAGTTCCATGAAACTTATTCTGTATAAAGATGTTAGTGTGCCGCATCTAACAAACTTTCGTTTTTATCCGCCACTTTTATAGAATGGGCGGTGAGATCGCAGTTAGTTTTGGCATAGATTTAGCAGTTAGTTTGGTTTTAGTTCCATGAAACTTATCCTTTATGAAGATTTTAATGTGCCACATCTAAAAGGCATTCGTCTTAATCCGACACTTTTATAGAGTGGCATGTTTAAGCAGATATGTAGAATTAGCTCGTTATATTTAATAATTTTTTTATTAAATTTTATGATTTCTATCGTCCCATTAATATAATGTTAGTACTTTAGTTATTATGTGGTTGCTATAGTTTTTACGGAATGGGTGTAATTTTCGGGCTGATAGTGATCGGATAGTGAAATTTCGCTGTAGTGATAGCTCGCCTAACTCTATTTTCTGGGATGATAGTTTTCTCTCATTATAATTTTTCCTGGGATGAAATATTCTGGGATGGTAAAATTTCTGGGCTGATGGTACTATCCTGGGATGGAAAACTGTCGTGATAGTTTAGTGTTGCCATCGTCGTTTTACGGGATGAATCCTGGGCTAACTTTATATACATCTCCTCCACCTTTCCAGAATTTATACAATTCTTCAAGTGTCAAATTTTATTTATAATTTTTAAACTCGTTTAATTTTAAACTCGTTAAGTGCAATAACTCGAGCGATTGAAATATAGACCAAGAAAGGTCTTGAGCACCTTTAAAACCCATAATACGAATTATATGCTTCTGACGCACATAAAAATGGTTTAATATGCCTGTCTGACATGCCCCAGCCCAACAAGATAAACCATATTGGAGATTTGAGTCAATTAAAGCACATTACACAATGCGCAGGGGATAATTTGGACAATATAATCGTAGGACATACATTTTCCTAGCAACCAATAAAAGTCTATTGTTCAAGCTTTCATCTTAAGACTTGATTTTGATTTAGTTACTTAACCTGTGCAGCTACTGAGATGGTTAGAGAAAATTTCTATGAATTTGTAAAACACTACTGATGCATCTTTACAACTAAGAACCGCGCTCATTCTTCAAATGTGAGTAAATTTTTTAGTTTACTGTAACTAGTAAGGGAAAGTACATGCTTTTTGTTTTTTTGAGGGGACTGAGAGCAGCTCTGGCCGATAGTTGAACATTTAGAAGACAATGGTCTGTAACTTGCAAATCCAATACAGTACTTGTACCCTTTTGAAAATGCCTCTGGTCGAGTCGGTAAAGAACATTATCAATACACGTAGTAGAGCTATTTGTAATACATGTAGGTTCGGTGATTAATATGTCAAGACCATAATTGGACAATAAAACTAGAAATATATCAAGCTCGGAATTAGTATGTAAAAAGTCGATATTAAAATCACCCATAATTAAGATGTTCAATAGAAGAGGTTCACATATCAATTTAGAGTTAATTGAGAAAGTTCTATAGTTAATTGAGACCCCTCTAATCCGCCTGATTCATTAATTGTTGCTCAGAGATACATCCCGATCTCAATTAAACCATTAACCAACCAAAATATAACCTAAACGAAAAAAGAATGTATTTCTAAGCTTTTTTGTTTTACAACATTGTAATAAAATCAAACTACGCGATCTACACCTTTAAACTTCAACCCGGAAATTGGCAGTACGGAATCTGTTGGATAAGACTATGTTGTGAAATAGTCGTTCTCCTGTAACTAGCTGTATACAAATTAATATAAAATAAATCTAGTAATTTTCATGCGCCTTTCCAGGAGTGTAAAATATGCTAGATGAACCTTTGGCAAATTATTGATTAAAACTATGTATTACTTTGGAAATTATATTCGACTGAAACACCGTTGACGTTTAAGTGATATTCTTATAATTTTTCTGTAAAAAAACCAAGACCTAAAAATTAAGTTGTTAAATATGTCTTAACGGTATAACTGATCAATTTAACATAAGATTACGCGTTCGTGAATAGCCGAATTATTAAAGAAATAATTATATAAAAATTGTGCCCGTGTTGTATTGTTAAGAAAGGTTCTACAACACGGATATATAAACTACAAAGTTCTCCTTTAATCTAAAATAATTTCATCCCAACTATAAAAAATATGATATCCCCAAGAAAAATAGGGAAAACTCAAATTTTAGGTTAAGCAAACTTTTTTCGGTATATCGATTAAATTTAGGTCGAATACATATTTTTCCGGTACCATAAATTTAAATCAAAAAATATATACGGTAAGGCTTAATGCAGAAAACGTATTAGAAACGATAAAATAATTTTCCGGTATGGCATGTTTCATTGGTATACGTACACAATTTATGTATGTACATTTAATTTTGGGAAAATCGAATCCAAAAAGTTTTCTATTTTATCTCGTGTCCTCCTTTCATCCATATATTAACAAACTAGAGAGAACAAAAATTACTTTTACTTTTAAATTTTAATTTCTGAAACGTGTATTCATTTCAGATTTTTTTTTTTTACTCGACTAAGAAATCTATGTCGATAATCGTTAAACTTTTTTTATTGTTGCTGGTGCTTTGTTTCGACAAACAAACCCAACGTAGAGAAAAAGGAAAATTCCATCACTGTTAAAAAAACAAGAACAATAATTTAAAAGTTTCTAATCACATAAATTCAATATTATAGCCAAGCGCAAGAAGACGAAAAAACATGGAATATAACAAGAAATAAACATAAAAGTATAAAACACAATGGAGAAGACGAAAATATGAAAATTTTTAATCCACTTCTTTAGTCTGTCTTTCAAAATGATATAATAAACGTCCGCCCAAATAAAAATACGCCACCGTGCGCACCCAACAGAGTTTTATCCTACGTAACCGTTTCTGAATATCCGTCGACTCTTTCCATCAAAGTCAATAATTCATTTTTTCTGTTATTATTTAAAAATATACAAGCGAACGGAAAGCACAAAATAATAATAATAGTAGTAGTAGTAGTAGTAATAATAAAGAAAACACGGAAAAGTTATTTTTTTTCTTACTGGTATACTGAAAAAGAAAAATAATTTAACCTTTTGGGATTCATCGTCGCCGCCATAAGAAGTGTGTTTTTGTTTTATCTTCTTTTCATATTTCTTAATTTTTTAAATGGATTTTCTCTTGTTTTTCTATATCTTAATTTATTTACATTTTCTTTCGCAAAATTTCTGTATTTATTCCATCCCAATAAGGTAACTGTAACGGGATAAGTATTGTCATCGAAAAATTATATCGAATATTTAAATTTCATTATTTGGAATAATATAATGGTTTTAATTTAAACATTTAATTTAGGAGTCTCAAATTTGCAAGAGGTACTTTTGAGTTATGTTAGCTCTCAAGAATAACTGCTGGTTTTCAAATACCATATACAAGGCGCTTTTTATGTTGCAGGTCGAAGTTTTTTATATTATGTATTGAATATAATGTCGGTCGAGTGGTTGCGGCCAGAGCGTGGCGCAAAGGCAAGCCCTTTTAAGCACATTTCTTTATACGGATGTGAAGTTTTTAACAAAATAACGAAATTAACAAAAGATGAAATTTACTACTGTTGTGGGCGTATAAAAAACGAATTAAATTTTAAATAATATTTTATTCACAAAGAATTAATGTGCGACCATTCTGTTTGCACGTCACCTCAAGAATAATCTATTACAATCCTCTTTTATGTTTTATGGTTTTAGTACAGACTATTTCTATACTGTTTGCAGTGCCACCTTTTAGTATACAGCAAAATTAAAATTCAGTTACTACATTCGGCCATACCTGACGCTCCAATCGCCTCGATTTGGAATGGCAAAATAAAGAAAATCAAAATAAAAGTTCACATATAAAATTATTAAACTAAATGAATCACATATTCAATCTATTCATACGGCTTCATGTTGAACGGTGCACTGACTCCTCTGAAAGGTCTGTTCGATATCTGTTGGCCTGGAATGTCTTCACATTGATACCGATCATTCGGCAAAATTTTGGTCACCACATACGGGCCTTTGAACCGCGGCAGTAGTTTCTGGCTTATTCTAGTTTCTACTGACATATTTTTAACAAATAAAGGGTTATCCAATTCGAGGTTGATAAAGTAGAAATCTATATACCGACATCTGTCAAAGATAAACGTCAAGTACGCTGTCATTTATTTAGTTTACATTCTGCCATTTAAGAATATGGAGCATTTAACAATCGACCAACGCGTTAAAATTAAACGCGGAAAAACAGGCCGTCGATGCTGATTTTTCGAACAAAATTTTCTTCAGTGATGAAGCTCATTTTTCGCTTGGTGGATACGTTAATAAGCAAAACTGTAGAATTTGGGGCTCAGAAAATCCACAATTGATTGTAGAGAAGCCATTACACCCGGAAAAAGTCAATGTTTGGTGCGCATTGTGGTCTGGTGGTGTGATTGGGCCGTATTTTTTTGAGAACAACCATGGACGAACCGTTACCGTCAATTCTGAGCGCTATGACCGCATGTTAACCGATTATTTTTTTACGAAAATCGAAGATTATGATCTTGACGATATGTGGTTCCAGCAGGATGGAGCAACCAGTCACGTAACACGAGCAAATCGAGATCTTTTGCAAGAGAAATTTCCTGGACGTTTGATTTCGCGATTGGCTGATGTCAATTGGCCTCCAAGATCCTGTGATTTAACGCCTTTCGATTTTTTTTTGTGGGGCTACGCGAAAGATCGTGTTTACGCAAACAATCCTCAAACTCTTGACGAATTGAAAACTAATATTCGTAAGGTAATGGCCGAGATACCGCCCGAAATGTGCCGAAAAGTCATTGAAAATTACCTCAAAAGAATCAAGGCCTGTAAGAAGTCCCGTGGAGGACATTTGAATGATATCTTGTTTAACTAAAAATGGCAAGGATCAATCTGTAAAATGAAATAAAAATTACAATACATTCCGAATATTTTGTGTGTTTTTTTAAGTTTACTTTATCAATCTCGAATTGGATAACCCTGTACTAGGTCACCAATACCATATTTATGAGCAGCCCTTCGCTTCGAATCGAAATATTCCTTTGATTTCAATTGAAAACGTTCAATTTCCTGAGAAGCTTCCCGTCTTATTTTACTCAAGTCTCGGTTGTCGTTATTTAACTCATCGATCAATTGTTGAATTTCGTCGTTTTCAAATTTTTGATTAACACCAAAAAGAAGCATTGATGGAGTATTATTTACACTACGATTGATCGTATTATCAAACACGAACTCGGCGTTGCTAAGAACTGAGTCCCAATTTTTCCCAGTTTCTATATTACGGAGTTTTGCGAGCATTGGAACCAAACTTCGGTTCACTCGTTCAGCCTGACCATTCGACTGCGGTGAGCTGGTTGCGTTGAGCACTTGAATAATTCCTAACTCGTTTAAAAACTTTTTAAACTGGTGGGATGTAAAACAAGTTCCTCGATCTGATATGATACGCGTTGGAACACTATATTCTCTAAAATACTTTTTTAAACTATTAATAACCTCATTAGTATTAGTACTCTTTGTAGGATAAAAACGACAAAACTTCGAGAACGCTTCAACCACTACTAATATATATTTCTATTTTTATTCGTAACTTCAAACGGACCAACGTGGTCTATATGCAATGTAGGGAAATGCTTATCGAACCGATCATACAAATTCATATAGCCTTCTTTTTTACCATCCTTAGGGTTATATACAATACATTTTTTAATTGAAGACATAATTTTATCTTTCATAGACGAGAAATAATACTGTCTGCTTATCTGTTCATGCGTCTTGTTAACTCCAACATGACCCATTTCATGAAACTGTCTGATTATATTTTCCTCCAATGACTGTGGAACATAAAACAAAAACTTATCTTTATCTTTCTTATATACAAGATTGTCTCTAACTATAAAATGTTTACTATCCCCATTTGTGGACTTCACTGACTTTTTTATACCGGCAATTATGGGATCAGATAAGTGATGATAAGAGAGTGTTTGTGACAATGTGCATTCAGTTATGTTCATAACTCCCGAAGCACGACTTAGAGCATCGACATGAGTCATACGAGTTCCATTTCTATGAATTATTTCATAATTATATTGTTCTAAAAATAAAGCCCATCTTAAAATGTTAGGATTTGATTCCTTCTTCTGAAGTGTCTGCTTCAGAGAATTGCAATCTGTCACAACTGTGAAATGTATTCCATATAAATAAATATGAAACCGCTTAACTGCGTTAACCAAGGCTAACGTCTCTAATTCAAAAGAGTGATATCGGCTTTCAGCATCAGTAGTTCGCTTACTAAAATAAAATACTGGATGGAACTGTCAAGATAATTGCTTCTGCAGCAATATGGCACCAAATCCAATTTGACTGGCATCTGTGTGCAGTTCTGTAATTGCTGATGGATTATAATATGCTAAAACCAGTGATTCTAATAATCTGAGCTTCAATAGCTCAAATGTTTCCAGTTCTTTCGATCCAAAACTAAATTTTGCATCTTTCTTTAAAAGATCATACAACGGCTTCGAGACTAATGAAAAATTTAAAACGAACTTTCTAAAGAAACTAACTAACCCTAGAAATCGGTAAAGTTCATGTACGTTTTTGGGAATAGGATACGAACGTATAGCATCCACATGCCTTCGCGATGGTATAATTCCATCATAGCTAACTTCATACCCTAGAAATTCAATTTTGGGTTTCCAGAAATGACATTTTTCTATTGATAGCTCCAAACAATTTCTATGACATAAATCTAAAACACTTTCTAAAACTTTGAAATGATTTTCGAGGATATCGGTTGATATTAATATATCATCGATATAAATAGTTAAATCACCTGATTCCAATAGAGGTTTAAAAACTTCGGCAACAAAGCGTTGAAAAACTGAAGGTGCATTGGATAATCGGAAAGGAGTCCTAACGTATTCGAATTGTCCATCAGGTGTAACAAAAGACGTGTAACGAATCGAGTTTCTTTCTACGGGAATGTGGTGAAATCCACTTTTTAAGTCCAGTAGACTGAACACATTCTTCACTCTTAACTTCTCCATACAATCGTCCATTACAGGTAAAGGAAAACGATCCTTCAATGTGATTTTATTTAATTGTCGGTAATCAACACACAGTCGATGACCACCATTTTTCTTCGCTATTAAAACTATGGGACTTGCATAATCACTATAACTTTCCCTCACGACACCCTGCTTTTGCAAGTCGGTTACCATGTTTCGTACGACTCCGCATTCCTTCCATGATAATTTGCGTGGAGCTGAGTAAACCGGTTGATCGGACGTCAATACAATTTTTAATTCATGTCTGACCTCAGGTGTCTGTACCTTTGGTTTGGAAAAATGATTGTCTAACATTTGTACTAATTGCTTCTCAATCTCAAAGTTACATTTCGACTCGTTTGAAAATGGCCCTACATCATAAACATAATCTTCACATACCTGCGAATCGAAATCAATCCCCAAAATTTCGTCAAACAAAGCTACCGTTGACATATTGAGGACATCTTCATTATTGCCGTTTGATTCGAACAAAACCTTCAGAACGCTTGAACCGTCCAATGTTAGCTTCTTAGATTGTTGCAAAAATTCACGCCCAATAATGCAATCAGGATTCATGGTTTCGTCAGGTACGATATAAAATCTACAATTATAAATTAAATTTTCAATTTGACAATTAATATTTAAATAACCTAAAATATTTAATTTAGCTCCATTAATTCCTGTGTAGCTGATATCGTCCTGATACGGAGACAACGTCACATTTGGAGGAATATGATGATATTTTAATAAATTAATAGGACTGCCCGTATCAATTAATGCGGTTGCAACCCTAGAACCCTATGCGAACTTCAATTCGATGATAGCGGTGAACTTTTAAATTTTTGTGTCAATCAGTCCTACTTCTTTTGATCGAGCGCGTGTACAGTACAATGATGTATGTCCTGGTTGCTGACACGAATCACAAAACCATTTTGATGGATTAGGACACTTTGTAGCAATGTGTCCATACTCGTTGCAATTATAACATCTTAATTTTGACACAACTGCTGGCTTCTGTTGTGTTTTGCTAGATGGAAAATTATTCAACTCTCGCTTTTTGATTTCCAGTTCAGTAGATATTGCTCTATTCGGAATTTGATGCTTCTGTGTGGATACTATTGGTGAACTACCAAGTCGAGAATATGCCGAATACCCATCATGTTCACGAAAAACATGCAAAAGATGATCTGAATTTGTAAACCGATTTAGAGCTAATATTTTTGACATTTCAGGATTGCGTAAACCAGATATCACGTATTTAATTATCGATGAATCTTTCAGGTTACCCATTCGCCCAAGCTGCCTGATCTCGTAAAAATATTGCTCGTACGTTTCATCCGGTTTCTTATACCGTGACGACATTTTCGAATGAAGATCTGCTTCATCCATATAACATCCGAATGACTTAATCAAACTGTCGGAAAAATCTTGAAAAGATTTCAATGGTGTTTCTAAATCATAAAACCATGATTGAGCTGGTCTCTTAACGCGGAGAGTTGCATAGTGAACTGCTTCGGTGTCACTCCAGTCATATACAGCTTTTAAATATTCTATGTGTTTCAGCCACTGCACTGCGTTCATTCCATTTTTACCATCCGGATTATACTCTGGTACTATGTTCTCTACTTCTGACGGATATAAGTAATGTGGTGTGGTACCACGCTGATTTTGACCGTTTACACGTTGTACTAACACTTCTTTTTGCAACTGAATGATTTCTAGTTGTTGTTGCAAAATCTGCCGATGAATATCTGTACTTGAGATATTTGGTTGAATACAGTCTTGATTAACCACTGATGGGTTAACATGTGGTAACGGCACTGAATTCTGAGTACCGTGTGTCGGCACATGTTGCCTATAATAAGTGAGGTTTGGTTGCATAAACTGATGTGCTTGTTGCTGTGGCTAATACGATTGCTGATAATTCGGTGATATTTGAACCGGCTGCAATCTTTGATAATTGGAAGACACTTGCGGTAATGGATCATCTATTACTGTAGACGATACTTGCACTGGATGTACACTGTGTGGTAGACTGTTTACACGTGGTTGGAGGTTATAATTTTGGTTAAATACCATTGTGGGCATATCCAAAATTGTTGAATCATTCCGGATTGTTGACTGCAATTCCGGATAGATAGGCGTTAAAGGCCTCGGTGGAAAATACCCTCCGGGGCTCACCATTGATGACTCACCCTTTCCGTTTAACCAACTCATTTTCATCGGAGTAGTACAAAACTACGTACGTAAAACGTTCACTAATTTACTGAATCACTGGTATCACTGGGATCACTGGTATCACTAGGATCCCACTTCTGATTTTGTTGTGGGCGTAGAAAAAACGAATTAAATTTTAAATAATATTTTATTCACAAAGAATTAATGTGCGACCATTCTGTTTGCACGTCACCTCAAGAATAATCTATTACAATCCTCTTTTATATTTTATGGTTTTAGTACAGACTATTTCTATACTGTTTGCAGTGCCATCTATTATTATACAGCAAAATTAAATTTAAAATTCAGTTACTACACTACTTTTTAAGATTTACTACTTTTTTACCTATATAAAATTTTTTTAAATAAAAGAAAATACATTAAATGTTTACAGATCGGTTATTTAATGTTTGGAACTATGTATGAAACACAATGCCTGGAAAACGTCCGCCCCTATTTACCTCACACATGCGGGCTCTTGTGATTACATTTTTCATCACTTTTTCACACATTTCACCCTGCATCTTACTTATTACTACTAAAGGGTGATTTTTTTGTGGTTAGGATTTTCATGCATTAGTATTTGACAGATCACGCGGGATTTCAGACAAGGTGTCAAAGAGAAAGATGCTCAGTATGCTTTGACATTTCATAATGAATAGACTTACTAACGAGCAACGCTTGCAAATAATTGAATTATATTACAAAAATCAGTGTTCGGTTCGAAAAGTGTTTCGCGATTTACGTCCGATTTATGGTCTACATAATCGACCAAGTGAGCAAACAATTAATGCGATTGTGACCAAGTTTCGCACTCAGTTTACTTTATTGGACATTAAACCAACCACACGAATGCGTACAGTGCGTACAGAAGAGAATATTGCGTCTGTTTCTGAGAGTGTTGCTGAAGACCGTGAAATGTCGATTCGTCGCCGTTCGCAGCAATTGGGTTTGTGTTATTCGACGACATGGAAGATTTTACGCAAAGATCTTGGTGTAAAACCGTATAAAATACAGCTCCTGCAAGAACTGAAGCCGAACGATCTGCCACAACGTCGAATTTTCAGTGAATGGGCCCTAGAAAAGTTGGCAGAAAATCCGCTTTTTTATCGACAAATTTTGTTCAGCGATGAGGCTCATTTCTGGTTGAATGGCTACGTAAATAAGCAAAATTGCCGCATTTGGAGTGAAGAGCAACCAGAAGCCGTTCAAGAACTGCCCATGCATCCCGAAAAATGCACTGTTTGGTGTGGTTTGTACGCTGGTGGAATCATTGGACCGTATTTTTTCAAAGATGCTGTTGGACGCAACGTTACGGTGAATGGCGATCGCTATCGTTCGATGCTAACAAACTTTTTGTTGCCAAAAATGGAAGAACTGAACTTAGTTGACATGTGGTTTCAACAAGATGGCGCTACATGCCACACAGCTCGCGATTCTATGGCCATTTTGAGGGAAAACTTCGGAGAACAATTCATCTCAAGAAATGGCCCGGTAAGTTGGCCACCAAGATCATGCGATTTGACGCCTTTAGACTATTTTTTGTGGGGCTACGTCAAGTCTAAAGTCTACAGAAATAAGCCAGCAACTATGTTACGACTGTATTGTCTTAACAAGACATTTTTTTGGTAAATTTGTTTCCATTCTCCATGGTTTCTTGCGTCCGAGTTTTTCAATGTGTGAACGTGGCGTCTTGGTGGATGGATTCTTGTGTGTTTTCTTCGGTTATGTTGGCAACGGAACAAAAATAGGAGAGAGAGAGATAACAATGCGCATCGAGTGTGTGCAAAGTAAAACGTTTTGGAAGAAATGTTTTTCTTATATGTCTATCTCCCTTATATCAACGAAAATTTGATATAAGGGAGAGACAGAGAAGAGAGATTAATTTCTTCTAGAACGTTTTACGAGCTGTGCGACGCTCGAATATTTTTTTTTGTTTGTCATTCGAGTAGTGATTTTCATTCAGTTAGTTTGTGATTTTTCGAGTTTCAATTCTTTTATAAATTCAAGTTGTTTTTTTTGAATGATAAAAAAATCTCGTGTGGATTGTGAATATAAAAATTATAATAAAAATAAAATATTAAACATTATAAAGATAATAAAAATTTATTTGTGAAGTTGAGTTTAAGTTGGTATCGGAGGGTCGGTCAATAGAAAATCGCCCCAACATTAGTTTTTTTATGGATTGTTAGCAAATCAACGCTCAAGTGGAATTTATTACACCTAATTTTTTCTTGTGCAAAGAGTGTAATTTAGGTGGTTACGTTCTCGATTTTGGTGTTTTGAGTTAAACGGCAGTTGAACATTTAATAGTTACCAAATTTGCGGTGATTTATAAGTGAGTTCTGGTTGGTACGACGGCGCTACATTTTTTTATTTTTACGAAAGGCCAATAGAGGCTCGTGTACAATTTACTGGTTACCACATTTTCCAACGGGTGCCGCATTACTTACGGGTGCCGCATTATTTACGGGTGCCGTACAATATCACGGGTGGTACATTGTCAGCAGGCGCCGCATTATCAACGGGTGCCACATTTTTTCAACGGGTGCCGCATTATTTAAGGGCACCGCATAATATAACGGGTGCTACATTTATCAACGGGTGCCACATTTATCAACGGGTGCCACATTTTTCAAAGGGCGCCGCATTATTTACGGGTGCCGTACAATATAACTGGTGCCACATTTATCAACGGGTGCCACATTTTTCAACGGGTGCCACACTACTTACGGGTGCCGCATTATTTACGGGTGCCGTACAATATAACGGGTGGCCAGGTGAGGCCACTCAAATATTTTTCTGGATTTTTGAAGACGAGCCAACGCCCAAAAGTTTTTTGTGATAATTACGGTTTTGGCCAGACACCGTTTCACCGCTTTGGTGTCCGATCCAGGTGACATTGGGGGTGCATGCGGTAAGGCGAGCCAACGCCCAACGAGTTTTGGGTGGCCAGTTGAGGCCATTCGTTTTATTTTATCGGGGAAAGGCCCCGCATCGCCTAATTTATTTTGGCGGCCAGTCAAGGCCAAAATACTAAACGGCACCAAAGCCGCAACGGTCCGGGGCGGCGACCCTGTGGCATGACGGCCGCGCAAGGCCGCAACCCAATTTTATCGGGGAGAGGCCCCGCAACTAGAACGGTGCAAGGCCGCAACATTAACTGTTATAATTAAGGTACAATTTTTTTTAATTTTTATTTTTAATTTTTTTGATTATTTTCTTAAATTTTTTTTATTAAATTTAAATTTTTATATATTTTGTAATCGAGCGCCGCACAGCGGGTGCGCGCTCGATGCGTGTTGTTCTCTCTCTCGCTTCTCTCTCTCGCTTCTCTCTCTTTCTTTTTTCTTCTTTCGGGAAGTGGTTTCCTTTTGTTGTTTTCCCTACAAATAAAATGAATCACTAAAATTTTCGGTTGTGTGTGATGGGAGCGGAGGCTCCCTCTGTGTCGGTGTGTGTAGTGCGGTCCCTTGGTGCCCGCATCCAATTTCGTAACCGGGGCTTTGGCCCTGTTTGAATTCGAATGGATGCGCGCACCAAGGCACCTCTCTCCCATTTATAATTTTTTGAGTTGTTCGTTCCTCAGGTTCCGGCCGACGAATTTCGGCGGAACCCGGGTATTATTATTATTATTTGCGTTTATCCAATTTATAATTATCTGTTAATCACGGTGTAGGCCAGGAGCCCTGCATGCCTCAAACCCCACGACCCTCGCACTCCTCGCTGAGAACGTAGCCGGCAAAACATCACCGTGGAGGCCTCTGCAGGAGCTTAGTGAATATCTGCAGGTTGGCAGTAGCCAGCCTGTAACAACTATTCCAGTTTTGGAAGACAACATTTCCGAAGAAATTCGGGCTATTCCGGCCGAAATGCTCGAAAAAGTTGCCCAAAATTGGACTTTCCGAATGGACCACCTAAGACGCAGCCGTGGTCAACATTTAAATGAAATTATCTTCAAAAAGTAAATGTCATGGACCAATCTAACGTTTCAAATAAAGAACCGATGAGATTTTGCAAATTTTATGCGTTTTTTTTTAAAAAAAAGTTCTCAAGCTCTTGAAAAATCACATAATGTTCATTATGTTATAATGTTCCTTTAAAGTTGATTAATATTATTTGGTTTATTTTCATAAACCTTACTTATAACTTGATAAAAGAAATCGGGTGTAATTAAATTGGGTGGCCGAGGAGCTGGCCAATCCACTTCTCTTATAGCAGTATGGCATATGACACAGTTCCTTATCATACCACGATAACGTTCGCCAGTGACTGTGGCAGCTGAACCATTCGGATTTTTGTAAAAATATGGTCCAATAATAAAAATATGGTCACTTTGGATGTAAGGGTGCCTGATGAATTCCATACTGCTCAGAACCGGCTGGTTTGTTTGCTTACATGTCCACTTAAGTGAAAATTAGCTTCGTCACTCCCAACTACTTTTTCAAAAAATCAAAAAATCTCTTGGAAGCAGCTCTTGTTTTAATTTAATTTTAGCCAGGAATAAATCCAAGTATATGTAAAATATTGATATAAGTCTTGATCTTCGACGTCCAAGTTCTTGCCCACAGTGTCTGATTGATGTCGTTGGATAATCTTGTCGTTCGATAATCGTGTCGTTGGATAATCTCACGTACAGCAGCAATATTTTCTGGTTTTCTGAGTGTTCTTACATACACTTTGGTTTATTTGCAGTCGCTCTTCAAATTTTTTGATAATCCGGTAAATTGTAGGCTTTAGAGTTACCATATTCTTTCCGAAACTTTCAAGTAATTTTCTTAATGTTGATGTAAGTATTGATGATTGACTTCGACCGAATATTTTTCCATGATTAATTTGCCACTTGTGTACTTCACGACTGTCAAGTATCAATTGTAAATTGTACATACAAAATTGGTGTAACTAAAATAGAATTGAAAAATTATATTTAAAAATTACATTTAAAAATCGTATTGATTTTGCAAATTAAAATCATGTAAAACATATCTACACCAAGCCATTATACAAGAGATGACATTTCCGACGTTTATGCGTCAAACGAAAAATTATTCAGAAAAGGCCGGGTGTACCTTAAAATGTTGGTGCCGCACAACTAAAAATTTAGAAATTTGCACAAACAGTTTCCGGTGGTTTTGCAATTATGTTAGGCAAGAAGACGAAAATCAAAAATATCTTCTGCCTATTCGTTTTGGATTTTTGAGCTGATCACGATGCCAGAGCAACACAGCAGCCGCTTATTATTAAATCTTTATAAAGTTTTTCACTGCAGGTGGTAAATTCGCTTCGCTATAAGGAAGAAAGGTGCGCTTTAAAATAAAATTGGTCGCATAAAAAAACTACGAAATTTTCTCGATTGTTAATGTGTTGGAAAATCGAATCGGATATAATATTTATGCGATTTTTATGTAAGTGAAAAATGTGAAAAATCCGATGGCAACACGAATTAATGCTATAACGACATTTTTACTCTCAGCCCACAAAATTTCCACATTCTTCCACATTTCAAAAATATTTGCTATCACGATAGTTAACTGTCATAACAGTTGAAATTTTCCTGGCTGAGAGTAGACACAATACTTATAAAAAGATGTTTGTGTACAATTTTAATATAGGCTAAAATATATAGGCTAAATTCAGTCTCTGACGAATGCAATGGCATTAAAATTATAGCTATCGTGATCACTTTGGACGGCAGTCCAAACGAGTGACGAAAGCACCTACTGTGCTGGAAGTCGAACGAAGTATATATACAGCAAGTTTCGAACTTTTTCCCTTTGAGGCCGCCAGGGTCATGTTATATACTATTGGAAAGGTCTTGAAAAATAAACCCAAATAATGTATAAAAACATAAATTTCTTCTAACATTGAGTGGAGATATGACCTTCCGAAAATTGCCCCAAAAAATCAGTTTTCCGGGTATAACTGCCCCCAAAAGTGCCCCAATTATTTTTTAACTAGCAAATTATGATTCTAGACTTCAATACCAATTCAACGACACCTCAAACGTCCAAAACGGATGGTTTTGACCAAAGTTATGACAATTTTAAATTTTTCTATGACGTCACCATTTAATCTTGCTTTGGTATATATGTTTGTTTGTTTGTTTGTTTGTTTGTTTGTCCGTACCTCTTTCATTTGATCTCATATTTTCAGGGTTTGTAGTACTTGAAAAAATAAGCAACTTTTGTTCTACAACTTTTTGATTTGACCGCCATGTTGGCCGCGGCCAGCCTCTTAACGGCCATTTTTGGCCATTTTGTCACGCCCACAGCGCTGAACCTATTCGACATACCCTGGACATATGCATATCGTTGGAAAGGTATTGACGCCAGCTATCAAATAGCATAAAAAAAATTCAAAAAATTAGGGTGGAGGGTCATTTTGGCCAAAAAACTGAAAAATGCGAAATCGGCCGGCCACATTCGGCCAAATTGCTAAAAAATGAGCCCAAGACTTTTGGTTCATATTTTCAGGATTATTAGCCACAAACCTCACCTACAATATGACATCAACCGTTTGTCCCAGAAAACTCGTATGTTTTAGATATTGGCCTCCATAACTTAAAAGCCACCCTAATTTTTTGCAAAATTTCATTTTTTGGCTCAAATGCACCCTAATATCGGTCCGTTGCGGTTCATAATGATAGTGAATCAACGTATTACACTGAAACAAATATAAATACATCATATTATTATCATTGCTAAGAGAATTTTTACCAGTGACCCTGTTTTCATAACAAAAAAATTAAAAAACTGACAAATTGATGTGATCGAAAAAATCACTAAAAACATTGAACATTTCACAGTCTCCTTGCATTAAATCGATACTTTTTTAATCTTTATGATGATTTCTTTAAAAAAACAGATCTTATCTAACCTCCCATCGCATGAAGATGGAATATCAGCGAGAGGGTAGCTACCATTAATTTTTGTTTCCAACTAACACATTAAAATAAGAATATTTTATTGTATTGTTGAAGGAATCAAAAATGAATGGTAGCTGCATGCGGTTAGTGACAAAACAGCAAGAAACATGCAAAAAAAATTGTTGAATTACTCAATCGAATTTCTACCAAAAACACATGCATCTGATCTAAATTTTTACTACTCTGTAACATGCACTAAAAACTAAACTACAAATGTTCAGCCGATAGCCTACGAGAATTGGGTGTGTAATAAGATCACACCCGGCATGACCTGTTTGTGGCATGTGGTAAAGGATTCCGAAATATAATCTACTAAAATACTACAAAATGAAGATTGAAAAAATGCATGCAAAATAAAGAAATAGAATCGTCTACCACACACCAGAACGTAGGCTATCGTCCTGAACATAATGAAAAAATACATATCTGAACCTAATGATGAGACCTGATCCTACTACTTTTCAACATGGATAGTGCGGTGTAGGGTGGTGCGGGTGAGATGGGTTTTGAGTGTTTAAATTAGATAGTGGGTCGGGAAGGTAGTAATGTTTAGGAGGCATGATTTGCGATTGATTGGGGTCGGTTGGGCTGGGTGTAGATGGAGTTAGGTGGGTGTGGGTGGATATGGGTGTTTGTGATATTTGAAATACACAAACCACACTGCATAGAACCTCTTTTTCTTAGACACGGAATAATAATACTGTTAATACTATATAGGCAACAAAAATGCTTATAAAGTTCGGTTCCGAACCTTTCCCGTCTTTTTTATTTCATTTATGTTTGTGTTAGTGTGATTTCACTGAAAATTTGTTTCAGTCGCAATTAAAACCAGTATCATAGGTAAACGGGGAAAGAATAGAAGAAAGTTATAATTTCTGTGAGATCAAGTGTGGAATAGAGCATTGTGCCTCATACACAGACGCACGCCACTGGAGTGACGAATATCGAGAGAAGAAAAACGAATCATGCACACTCCGTAACATACAGCCGACAGCTGTGTGAAAGTATGCGTAATTCGTTCTTCGTCTCTGGCTATTCGTAATTTCAATGCCGCGCGTCTGTGTAAGAAGTCGTATTCATACGTCGGATAAAAATCTCAGATTTTTCTATCCCAGATTTTTTTTCAACTTTTTGTATGAAAATAGCGTGTCTGTTGTATAATTTACGTGATGTAATTGGTTAAAACGATGGAATAGAAAACTCCCGGATTTTTATCTGTCGTATGAATACGACTTAAGCCACAATAACACGTAGCGGCCAATTGTGTGCTATCGAGTGTGTGTGAACTGTTTTGACTGACAAACAATAAAACGAATCGCAATTCAATTCATTTTCAATTTGCCGTGCCAAAATCATTGATATCAAATAAAAAACCTCTTAACGAGGTAAATGTTCGAGTGACGAAAGCCGAATTCAATTCACAAAATTTCTGATATCAAATTTGTGCCGAAAAAAACAATTGCATTCGATTTGTCAACGATTTTTCGGAATGTTAGTGCATTCGGCGCGTTTGTTTACATTTTTCTTTCTAGCTGTCAAAAACAACAACTTGTCAACGATTTTTCGGAATGTTCAACAACAACGCGCTGAATGCACTAACATTCCGAAAAATCGTTGACAAATCGAATGCAATTGTTTTTTTCGGCACAAATTTGATATCAGAAATTTTGTGAATTGAATTCGGCTTTCGTCACTCGAACATTTACCTCGTTAAGAGGTTTTTTATTTGATATTTTTTACTCTCAGCCCCAAAAATTCTTGCTATTACAACAGTTGAAAACTGTCATGACAATCGTCAATTTTCGGGGTTGAGCGTAAAAATAATACTTCAAAATACATCTTGTTATTTAAATGTGTCTCTCGCCACTAACACACAAACTTTTCTATAAACATTTTCCTAAAGGTATTGAGATATAGTCCATAGAAGTCAGAAACTATACGTTAGCCCAACTAGCACATCGGTGCACATCGTTCGATTGGCGAATGTGTAAATAACTTTCACGATTTTTTTTTAATTGTTCTATGTACAGGAGCTGAAATTAGAGATATAGTCCATAGTATTCAGAAATTGGCACAAATAGTGGTGCACATCGACTGAATTCTATCGACTACATCTCAACTTCTGTGGATAAAAAAAATCTATTTTAAAAAAATCGAACAGGCTGTATAAACATTCAACTATCAAAAATGTTTAACATAAAGTTTGTTTTACTGAACCTGGACATGTATCCCCCTCAAGACTAAAACTGCCACCACGAAATCTTGCAAACCACTTTTTTAAGCTTTTATAGCACTACGTTGAGTCAGATCTGTTGAAGGTTTGCAAATAGTCGTTCTAGATTGCGCAAAATTCCCAGGAAAGAAGCCATGTAATAATGAGGCAGTGGTAGAAATGGTGAGACTAAGATCTATGGGAGGCGAATAACTGACAAAAAACACATATTGACAAAGACTTATAAAAGATGGCTATAATAAAAAACAATCATATAACATAGTGCTCTCGGATCGCACTCTAAAAGGTAAGGTTCAAACATAGATATACCATCTGTCTTTTTGCAACTTCCTGACAAATATTAACATGGTCGAAAAATTGATTGCAAATTTCGATGACTAAAACGTAGAAAATAAAATATATTTAAAAAGCACCACGCTTATAGTTTTAGTCATATAACTATTAGTTTTAAATTTCTACTTGTTATAAAATATACCTTGATAGAAGTAAGGAAGAAAGAAGGCCATTTATTTTTTACTTTTTAGAGCCTTTAAATACAAGCGTGGTTTTTTAAAAAGTTTTTTTTTAATATATTTTTTTCATTTGAAAACAAAATAGAATGCAATGACGTAAATGTTGCTTATATCGACCTGTATTTTTTTAAATTGATGCACACGAGACAATATCTTGTAAATGACTGAAGTGACTAAAATGCATATATCGACGCATAAAACTATGCATATATTCAAAATGACGGGTGATTTGGATGCGTTCAAGTATATTTTAATACAACCAACTTCAGAACCGAGCTTCAACTTGCACACCTAATAATTAGGCTATGATTCTAAATATAATTCAGCGATCTTATAGAATTTTTATCTTATGTAATTATATTACCAAATAAATTGTTCGTAATTATTGTTCGCAATTTTGGGTCATTCTGGGTGATAGCTAGATCATATTTTTACATCGACGTGAGGTTACCAAGATATTGGAAGCGAATAGTTTTGAACTAATCAAACTTTGAATTTTTTAAATTAAAAAATCCGATCGTCTCATCAGACTGCAGTTCCCAAACTTCAAAAATATTGAAAATACTTTCAACTTTCATACAAAATATAATCACAATGCCTTATCGAATTATTATGATTCGCAACGCAATTGTCAATCCCTTAGTTAACTCGAATTTTATTGTACGTATATGCATGCAATTTCTATATGAAATTTTGGCTTATTCTCGGGGACAACCAGATCATATTTTTACATCGAAAAAAAATATCAAAACAAGACAACCAAAATTCTTAATTCTTGTTTAAGTTGCATATAGGTCAGACTCTTTTTTGAAGTTTTACTTAAAAATAAAAATAAATTTCGCATCAAAAGTTTAACAAATACCCACCACCAATCCAATATCCACACCATACAGTAACTTTTTTAATGTTTCAATGTCTTTTCAAACAATACTCTAAGATTTTCTTTAACCCAAGTACGGCAGTTTTATTTGTTGACATAGCTGCAATTTCAAAATGAGTTTTATCGGTGAAGATAATTTCCTTGAACAAATTCTTATTTTATGCTTGTTTTTGTATGGCCCAATTAACGAAATGCCGACGTAATGCGTGGTCATTTGACTTTATCTCTTGTATTAATTAGTAAGCCTTGACAGAAAGATCTTTGTTTAAAATATTGAACAAAGGTGTTGGTCTGACGTTTAATTGCTCTGAGCGATGACGATTTGATGTTCTTGGCACTTGAGAACACTTCTGGTGACAGCTGAAATATATTTGCTTGAACGACTACGATGATAATTTCTGTTTCAGAATCTGATCAGAATCTTTTAACTGAACATAAATGATGCTTTGCGAATAATAATTCAGTAATTGGTCTGAATTTTACGGAAAATTAAAGTCCTAGTCCTGTCTTGTTATAATTAAGAAAACCTGTCCGATGCATATTCATTAGTTTTAAGTGGACATTGTCATAGTCCATGGCCCTTAAATATTGCAGGAAAGATATAGAGCTATGACATTCAATTTACAGAAAATCAAAAAATTATAGTGAAAATTCTAATCCATAAATTTTTCCCAAATTTTTTACATACACTCAGCATGGCCTAAGGTATTGGAAGAACAAACAAAAGTATTGGTTACTAGTGAAAGTTTTTGAGATATGGGCAAAAAACTGAAAATAAAATAGTGCATGAATTTTCCCTAAATTTTCCATATAGTCTCAGTGTGACACGAGCTTTAGTGGAAGTTTTTGAGATATTGGCCAATAACTGAAAATCACTAATATGGCCGTAGAAAACCTAAAAATTCTAGTGATCGATTTCTAGTGAAAACCTAAAAATTCTAGTCTCAACAAGGCCTAGGCTATTAGAAAAATATTCGAAAGTATTGATTACTAGTAGAAGTTGTTGAGATATTGGCCAAAAACTGAAAATAACTTATATGGCCGGAGAAAATCAAAAAATTCTAGTGAAAATACTCGTCCATGAATTTTCCTCAAATTTCCCATATCCCTTTTGCTGCACGCTAACACAATTGTGTGGGTACGGCAAAAGGATCATACCAAAAATTTATTTTTGTATGTGTTTTCAACCAACTTAACATTTGTGCATTTCAAACTTATTTTCGTCCGTAAAAGACACTATAACTATACAAACAATTGTTTTGGTTGTACTTCAAATTAAGCGAAAGTTTTTATTAAAAACGCCATTACATACTATGATTTTTTACTCACACATTTCTGTGGTTTGGACTTAAATTGAGCCAATTTTTTTTTGGTTGAAAAGGGGATATAGTCAATTTAAATTTAATTTTTAATTTTCACTAGAATTTTTTTGATTTTATTCGGCCATACAACCGCAGAAAATCAAAAAAACTCTAGTGGAGATTCTAGTATATGTTTTCTCCCTAAATTTCTCAAGCTATTACAAAAACAACTGAAAGTATTGGTTACTAGTAAAAGTTATTGAGATATTGGCCAAAAACTGAAAATCACTAATATGGCCGTAGAAAACCTAAAAATTCTAGTGAAAATTCTAGTTCATCAATTTTCCCCAAATTTTCCATATAGTCTCAACAAAGCCTAGGCTATTAGAAAAATATTCGAAAGTATTGATTACTAGTAGAAGTTGTTGAGATATTAGCCAAAAACTGAAAATAACTTATATGGCCGGAGAAAATCCAAAAATTCTAGTGAAAATTGTCGTCCATGAATTTTCCCCAAATTTCCCATATCCCTTTTGCTGCCCGCTAACACAATTGTGTGGGTACGGCAAAAGGATCATGCCAAAAATTTATTTTTGTATATGTTTTCAACCAACTTAACATTTGTGCATTTCAAACTTATTTTCGTCCGTAAAAAACACTATAACTATACAAACAATTGTTTTGGTTGTACTTCAAATTAAGCGAAATTTTTTATTAAAAACGCCATTACATACTATGATTTTTACTCACACATTTCTGTGGTTTGGACTTAAATTGAGCCAATTTTTTTTGGTTGAAAAGGGGATATAGTCAATCTAAATTTAATTTTTAATTTTCACTAGAATTTTTTTGATTTTCTTCGGCCATACAACCGCAGAAAATCAAAAAATTATAATGAAAATTCTAGTACATGTTTTCTCCCTAAATTTCCCATATAGTCTCAGTATGACTTAAGCTATTACAAAAACAACTAAAAGTATTGGTTACTAGTAAAAGTTATTGAGATATTGGCCAAAAACTGAAAATAACTTGTATGGCCTCAGAAAATCTAAAAATTCTAGTGAAAATTCTAGTCCATGAATTTCCCCAAATTTTCCATATTGTAAATTTAAATTTTATTTTTAATTTTCAATAGAATTTTCTTGCTTTTCTGCGGCCACACAATCGCAGATAATTAAAAAAATTTAGTGAAAATTCTAGTACATGAATTTTCCAGAAACTTTCCATATAGTCTCAACAAGGCCTAGGCTATTTGAAAAATAACCGAAAATATTGGTTACTAGCAGAAGTTTTTGAGATATTGGCCAAAAACTGCAAATAACTTGTATGGCCGCAGAAAACTCAAAAAATTCTAGTGAAAATTCTAGTCCATGAATTTTCCCCAAATTTACCATATAGTCAATTTAAATTTTATTTTTAATTTTCACTAGAATTTTTTTGATTTTCTGCGTCCATACAACCAAAAACGGTAACATAAGGACTATTGATGAAGTGAAATTACGTTTCAATGTTAACCTGTTCTTTTTCAAGTTTTATTCAAAATTTGAATTGTTGTTGTATTTTAATTAAAAAATAAAAAAATATTAGCTGAGTAGGAACAAAATATCATTTCTCTTTGCGAAAAAGGATATTCTCTGAGGAAATTGCCACGCAATTACATGTCTGCCATAGAACAGTACGCAATGCAAGGTTCAGGAACAGTTTGGGCAAATTAAATAGTTGTAATTCACAACTTTTAAATAATAGCGATTCTCGTGCAATTGAGCGATTTTTAAAAGAATAAAAGATAAACCACAACAACCAACTTATAGCTACACCCCACAAAGCTACAAAGAAGTTGGGTAAGAATGTTAGTGAGTCGACAGTTGTTGCAAAACATAGGTTTGCGTTCATACGTACAGAAGAAAAAACTAGCTTCATCCAGCAAAAAATAATAAAGCGTGCCTCGAATTCGCAAAGTTTCATAATAATTGGTCTATTGACGATTGAAAATGGATGGTTTGGTCCGACGAAATGAAAATAAATCGATATCAGTCAGATGGAAAGTGCTACTACTGGAAACGGCCATATGAAAAAATAAAGAAACATCATGTTATGGAAACAATAAAGCATGGTGGCGGATCAGTATTGGCCTGGAGATGCTTTATTTGGTGGAACGTTGGCCCACTAGTGAGGATCAAGGGCATTATGCGAAAGGAAGAATATTTAAATATTCTTAAACGATTCTAGTGGAGTTTGTGGATGAATGTGCTTATTCGGAAGAAGAAATCGTTTTTCAGCAAGATGGAGACCCCAAACACGCAGCTAAAACAGTTCAGAAATGCTTAAAAGATCAGAAATTCCAAACTATGAAATGATCTGCTCAAAGTCCGGTTATGAATCCCATTGATCGTTTATGGGCCTTCATCCATCGCCAATTAAACGAATATGGTAAGGCACCTATAACGTAAACGAATTATGGCGGCGATTTGAAACGGATTTTTTTTTTTTTTCTATTTGTTTTAATCTATGCAGTTCACTTTTACCGTCCTACTTTACGCATTGCTTGCCAATTCGAGGACGTACGGCTATAGTTATTTTTATTATCTAAATTAAAAACTTAAAATATTTTCATTATGTACCCATTTTTGTGTTCGCTACTGTACTTTACTTAGAATGTTAGAAATATAGGCTTATGCTTTACCTTCTTGAAAAATTCAGCCAGAAATTGTAGATGTTTCTATATTTCTTGATTCGACGGCTCAACATTTAGAATTAGTCCAATTTAACAATTTTATTTTGAAAATAAATTTCCAATAGGAAAAATAATAAATTTAACAGTGTAATTTTCTAGTAATTTTACTAGCACAAACTATATGTATTAATCACATGGGAATAGTAAATATTTGTTTAAATATATCTCCCTTACATCCAATATACAAATACACACACATCTATATAAAGTTGTAAGTAATATATATTAATCTTACCCTTTTGCCATCTTTAAAAAAAAACAAAAATAATAACTGTGAATTTTCCTTTTATACATAGAGTAGACATTTCCTACATAATATTATTTTCATCTTCAGTGTGTCCAAAAATGAAGCAAAAAATGTGCATAATAAAAAATGTTGGAAACTCATAAAATAATTTTCTATTAAGTGTGAGAATCACATAATAGCAATGATAATGGTACTTTGTAATAAAATACAGGGAAAAAAGGGTTACGATCCATTTTCATGGGTTCATTTTTTATTATGCTTGATACGTATATATGTAGGTTTACCGAAGCGCGTATTTAAAACTGGTGCGTATACTGGTAATGTATTTTGCGTTTTTAATGCCATCAAAAATATTTTTAATTTACGTTTTTCTTTTGTATTTGGGGTTTTGCGTTAGTACTTTGCCATAATAGCGATTTTTTTTTGCTGGGTATGATCCATTAGGCTTATCTGTAGGATTCTCTTTGTTACTATGGTTTTTAAAATGCATTTTAACATTTTTAAAAAAATATAAAATCCTGATTATAATTACATTTATAATTCCTGATATTTTTTAAATCTTTAGATTTAGTTAACGAGGTGTGTATTTGGCATGAGGCGAAAAATTCTTGGAAAATATAACAGATAAATTGGGTTTCTATTTAATTTGATTTCCCGTAACTGAAACAGAAGTATTCATTCCTTTTTATTTTCTATTACAAACAATACATTCAACAACAATACCTTATTGTTCTATTTCTTGGATTTTTTCCTTAAGCATCTTTTAGTTACTCGTCGGAAAAATACCTTGTTAAAGTTAGCCGAAAGTTGTCAGCCGAAAGTAAAAAATCGATAATGCAGATTGTGTCGCGACTACATCAGCCGAAAGTTAAAAAACATTTAACAGTATTTATTTATAATGAAATAGCCCAGCTGAAAGTTATAACCTAAAAAATCAGCCGAAAACAAATGTTGCATAATAAAAAACAAAATTTAAATACTGGCAATAATTTATGTGAATATGCATAAAGTATATGAAAAGTATATGGGAAAATTTCAAAAATTCGTAAAAACTTCACGTTTAAAGTGTTATGTCTAGAAAAGGCCTCGCTTGAATCGGTTCGTCGATGGTTATCACTGGAAAATTTACCACGTCTTGTTTTATTTTGAGAGTCCGGAAAAATTTGGGAAGTGAAATACAAAAAATTCATATAAACTTAACGTTTAAAGTATTATGTCTGGAAAAAGTCTCGTTTAAATCGGTTTGTCGATGGTTGTCGCTGGAAAGTTTTCCAGGTCAAGTTTTATGTTGAAAGTCCGGGAAAATTGGGTGGAGTGAAATACACGTTCAAATTTCAAAAATTCGTAAAAACTTAAGGTTTAAAGTGTTATGCCTGCAAAAGATTTCGTTTGAATCGGTTCGTCGATGGTTATACCTGGAAAATTTTCAAGATGAAGTTTTCTGTTGAGAGTCTAACTTCAAAAATTCGTAAAAACTTAACGTTCAAAGTGTTATGTCTGGAAAAGATCTAGTTTACTCGCAGGACTCTCAACATAAAACTTGATCTGAAAAGCTTTCCAGTAATAACCATCGACAAACCGATTCAAACGAGACATTTTCCAGACATAACACTATAAACGTTAAGTTTTTACGAATTTTTGAAATTTGCACGTGTATTCCACTCCCACCAATATTCCCGCACTCTCAACATACAACTTTACAAACCGATTCAAACGAGATCGTTTCCAGACATAACACTATAAACGTTAAGTTTTCACAAATTTTTGAAATTTGTATGTGTATTTCACTCCTCCCAATTTTCCCGTACTCTCAACATAAAATTTGACCTGAAAAATTTTCCAGTGATAACCATCAACAAACTGATTCAAACGAGACCTTTTCCAGACATAGCACTATAAACGTTAAGTTTTTACGAATTTTTGAAATTTGCATGTGAATTTCACTCCCCCCAATTTTCCCGGACTCTCCGGTTAAGTTTTTACGAATTTTTGAAATTTGCATGTGTATTTCACTCCCCCCAATTTTCCCGGACTCTCAACATAAAACTTGGCCTAGAAAATTTTTCAGCTACAATCATAGACAAACCGATTTAAACGAGATCTTTTGCAGACATAACACTTTAAACATTCAATTTTTACGAATTTTTGAAATTTGCATGTGTATTCAACTCCCCCCAATTTTCCCGGACTCTCGACATAAAACTTGGCCTGGAAAATTTTCCAGTGATAACCATCGACGGACCGATTCAAACAAAATCTTTTGCAGACATAACACTTTAATCGTGTTAATAAAATTTTTACGAATTTTTGAAATTTTCCCATATACGTTTCATATTACTTTATGTATATTCACTTAAATTATTGTCGGTATTTAAATTTTGTTTTTTTTATGAAACATTTGTTTTCGGGTGAATTTTTAGGTTATTACTTTTGGCTGGGATATTTCATTATAATAATACTGTTAAAGTTAGATAAAAGTTTCCACCCGAAAGATAATGCAGATAGTGTCTTGAATGCAGCAAAAATCAGTCATGAACTCGAATATAGGATCGGGTTATATACGATTACTCAGATGACATTAGTTTCTCAATAATAGATTAACTGAAAACAATTTAATTATTTATTATTAGTTAATCTCAAACCTTATTTTAAAAGTCTTGGTATTTTCACTTAATACTTTATATTGCTCGTTAAAAGAAGTTTGAGATCCTTATCTCTACAGTTGCGCCAACAAATTCCTTAAGTTTTATCAGACATTTATTCCACGACAATATGAAAGTGATCATATTTACTGATTTGTTTTAAGATTTTTTCGGCTTTTCGGACAAAATATCATTTTAATGGACACCCATACAATGTTTACGACAATTTTTGTCGCAGAAAACAAAGAGGCCATTTATTAACAATATTTCTACCACAAAAGTAGAAAAAATGCACTCCTCTCCCCCACATTTAACCCCAGGGCACTTGTGTACACAAAGATACACAAACCCTTACAAAAATGAGAACTCCCTTAGTTAGCTTCTTGGCAGTCGAAAAAATCTTAAAACAAATTAAATTCACTAAATTTGTGGTAGAAATATTGTTAATAAATGGCCTCTTTGTTTTCTGCGACAAAAATTGTCGTAAACATTGTATGGGTGTCCATTAAAATGATATTTTGTCCGAAAAGCCGAAAAAATCTTAAAACAAATTAAATTCACGGATGACTTTAATAAATCTTCATATTTACTGATGTTATTTACATTATTTAGACAAGTGTCAAGTAACCATAGTTCAGTTTTTAGTTTATATCATGCATAACTAAATGTAAAGAAATATTTTTTTTTAATATTACCGTTGCATTTATGGAACTTACTTCCCGCCTGCACAACATCTAGAAATTAAGACTTGTCGATATATTCAATTCAACGTGGAACAGTTTTAATGAAATTTTATAATCCGCTACCCACTTACCCGGCAACACTAGGTCCTCAATATTATAAAATGTTATACTCTTATGATTAAACTAAACGATAAACTGCCCTTAATATACCGGCTATACGTAGTTAGATCGATGAACCACGATATATGCACAAGATGCACAAATGTTCAAATTTTCAAATGTTCTTTCCAACCACCAGCGTTGTGCGGTAATTAATATTTATTTATTTTATTTAAAGAAATCTATTTTGTAATATACATGTATGATTTCAGATTATTTACAGTTATATTTAGTTAAAATTATATTACAACAAAAAACTTTAGAACAGAAAAAGAAAAATTTAAACCAAATTTTGGTTTAAACAATTAAAAATTTAGAAAAAAATCTTTAAGGATATTTTTAAAGTTGTCCTTTGATAAGTTGAAGTCAAATAGGTCGTCGATTAAGTTGAAAGATTTAGACATCCTATTAATGGGGTTGTTTTCTCCATAGTTAGTGGAATGGTGTTCAAGTGCTAAAAATTCATGGTTTCGAAATGTTCTGCATGGCACGTGAATTGATATGTTTTCCAAGATGTAAGCTGAATCAACGTGACCAAGCAAAACGTTACCAATAAAAGCCGCGCCCAAAAGAAGTCGTCTATTTTCGAGCGTGCATATTTTGTAATCCGTGCATCTTGTTGTGTACGGAGGTAAGCGAGCCACATTTCCATGGAATGGTAAGTTGTGGTCGTAATCCCAATCACTTTTCTTTAATAAAAAAATCAGGAACTTCTTTTGAATGCTTTCAATTCTTTTTATGTGTACAGCATAATATGGGTTCCAGACCGTTACAGCGTATTCCAGTTGTGATCGAACATAAGCGAAATAGAGTGAACATAAGGTTTGAATATCCTTAAATTCACCTGTCCATCTTTTAACAAATCCGAACATGGCATTCGCTTTCGCAATACAATTTTCAATATGCCAATTGAAACTGGCGTTTTCGACAAATGTAACACCTAAGTCTATAATCTCATTGACTCTTTGCAGTACTTTGTTGTTGACTTTGTATGAAGTAATAACCGGATTTCTTTTACGATGGAAAGACATGATTTTGCATTTCTTAATATTTAAGTATAGTGAGTTCCGATCACACCACTCACTTAATCTATCTAAGTCTTGTTGAAGTTTCTCCGTATCTAACAATCCATTAATAGTACGAAAAATTTTCACATCATCTACAAATATGAGCACGTCTGAGTTTTTGATTATCTCGGTTATTCGGTCTACGAAAACAATAAAAATCAAAGGCCCGAGGTGTGATCCTTGGGGAACACCAGATGTAACTTTAATAACGTTTGATTTCTTATTTCCCATTATTACAAATTGGCACCGGTTTGATAGATATGATTTAAACCAATTTATGTAATCGAGAGAAAAACCAAAATTGAATTAACTCTGGAGTGCTTTATGATGACAGATAGAATCAAATGCTTTACTAAAATCCGTATACGCTACATCAAATTGACGGTGTTTTTCTATCTCGTTAATTAGTTTACTGGTGAGTTCAACCAGATTAGTCGATGTGGATCGGCCAGGCATAAACCCATGCTGGTTTATTGATATATGACGTGTAATTGTGGATTTAAAGCTGTTGCATAATACTAACTCAAATAATTTAGGAATTGATGATGTAGTTGATATTCCTCTGTAGCATGAGATATCATCACGTTTACCCGATTTGAAAATTGGAGTAATTTTTGAAATTTTCCATTTGTCAGGAAACACGCCGGTGTTTAAGGAATGATTGAATAGATAACATAATGGAATTGTTAAAATTTCAGCGAACTCCTTCAGAATAGAAGAAGGTATATCGTCAAGACCGCAACCATCTCTAAACCCCCTTAAAGCCGATAAAATGTTGTCCTCAAAATTAATAGGAGGATTTATTGATGTGTTGTTGTTGGGTTGTTCGTACAATCCACTAGTAACGCTTGGTCTATAGACTGATTGAAAAAACGACGCGAACATGTTAGCTATATCTTTGGCGTTTGAAGAGCAGGTACACTCAAAAAAATAATCGATGCGATTTTTACATAACCTGCTAAGTAAATTTAAAATTGTAAAACTAACATAATATTTTACATTTTTACCCATGCTAAGTAAAAATTTAATAAGTTCTCTTTAATTAGCCTAAGTTAAACTAACATTTTTTGAAATGTAAAAACTGTTTGTCGAAATAAAACGAAATAAAAACTTTAAAACAGTTAAAAGAACTTTATCATATGTAAAAATCATGTAAATCAGAAAATTGTCATTATATTCTTATTCTTATTGTTAACAAGTAAAATTTACTTAGACAATGTAAATTAAATTGTTTAACCAAAATTTATACTTGCAAGGTAAAGTTTGCAAATTGGTGTGTTAAATTTACATCGGCGATATTTAATAATGATTATTGCTTTTTTAATATAATTCGCTAAGTCAGTTGATGTTTACTTTATTTAAATACATGAAGTGTGAAACATTATTTTCGTAGTTTGATAACTACATAATCTTATCTGATGATGAGTATATCGAATCTTTTAACTAAAAGATTCAAAATTTTTATCTCATTGGTTTTGAAAAGGTGAGACATGAGACCACATCTCGATGTGATAACAAATATTTTGTTATCATACAAAAGAACCACGATCTTATTTTTTAGACTAAACAAAATGTAAATTTTACTTAAATTAAAGTTAATTCAACATATGTACACATATTTTCATTTTACGTGTTCTATATTTTCATTTTCTTTCATCCAATAAGTTGATTCAACAAAATCTGAAGTAAATATTACATGCAACGACATAATTTTTTTATAAAATATTCTTACATAGTATGAAGTTAATTTCACATTTCAAAATTTGTGAAGTTTACTTTGCGCAACTTAGGCTCAATGTCAACAGCGATTTTAGGTTAAATTTACTTATAATTTTTGTAGACTTCACCCTATTATTTTTTTCAGTGTATTGTTGTACGTCATATTAGCAGGGTATCCTTCAATTTCGCGTTTATTCCTAAAGTATTTCCAAAAGTGTTTTAGATTTACTTTGATGTTGTCTTGAATTTGATTAAGATACGACCTGTATTTTGATTTGAAATAAATTTCAAATTCCTTATACTATGTTGTAGAAACGTAGTTTTGTCCGCTTCTAACCCACTTTTCAACATTTTGGCATACGCTTTCGACTTTCGATTTTTTAAGTTAACTAGTCTATCATCAAACCAATGAAGGTGAGCATTTTGTGGTTTACAGCACATAGGTACATACAAATCGAAGCCTTGAAGCATGATGCCATTAAATTTATCCACATTTTCGTTTA
This sequence comes from Nephrotoma appendiculata, assembly GCA_947310385.1. Lineage (NCBI taxonomy): Eukaryota > Metazoa > Arthropoda > Insecta > Diptera > Tipulidae > Nephrotoma > Nephrotoma appendiculata. Next base: position 140,898,246 of record OX371225.1, on the reverse strand, counting down.
TATCATTGGAATTGAGAGTTATTTGCCAGTTGATGGATTCCAGGTAGCTTTGTAGCCCCACACGGTTAGTTTTTTAAAGTTGTATTTCATTGGTTGTAGGTGTTCAGATCTCGCCATTTTAGTTACGTCAAATACAATATCCAAAGATTTATGATTAACATCATTTATGACAAAAGGTAATAGTGATTCAGAAATTTTAAAGGTGTCAATGTCGTTGCTGAAGACAAGATCCAATAATCTATCACGATTATTAACAATTGTGTTTATTTGGTTCAAATTATAACCAAGCATGGCGTCCACAAATAAAGATTCCGCATCTGTTGTTACATTGCAAGGTAAAATACAGTTTAGTTCTGGGTCCAAATTCCAAGTTATATTTGGAAGATTAAAATCTCCAAGCACAAGAACTAAATCTGACGAGTTTGTTGTATTAATAACTTCATCAATCGCATCAATGCAAGTTGCATAATGATCACTATTTGATTGAGGTGGTATATATACTGCGTAGATGATAAGATTGGTTTGGTTGATTTTGATTTTTACACCGATCTGTTCGACTCTCGATAGGGCTAAAGTTACTGGAGCATTCCACAGTTTAGAATGTACTGCTATCAGTACGCCACCACCCGATTTCTTCGAACTAGTTTCAGGAAACCGATCGCATCTATAAACAACGTAGTCCTGGCCAAAAAATTTGCTGCTCCTTATGTCGGGTTTTAATGAAGTTTCCACAATTACATATATAGGGTAGTTTGTTTGATGAACAAATTGATAGAATTTGGATGCTTTTGATGCCATTTTATTTACATTCTGATAATAAATTGTAATGACATCTTTGGCTGAATTTTTACACGGTTTTGAAGATGGCTTGGTAGTATTTGGTGATTTGTAAATAGCAGGACAACTGTTGTTAAAATGGCGCGCCTTCATCACTAACGAATGGAGTAAATCATCTGCTACAGGTGCGAAATATTTAAATGAATACGTGTGCCTCGATATTGCAACTATTACGTGTGGTAAACTACTGAAAAGTTTAATCGGATGAGTGTTTGTTCTGACGCATATAACATTTGGTGACGTTAGTCCTTGTGCCTCATGAATAGTTAAAACTTTACTGGAAGATGGTAAGGTAAGCCGGTCCATTAATAAGCGCTTATCTGCCTTGGTAAAAGTTAGATAATATGTATTATTATTATATTATTGTACAGTGTGTAGGCAAATGTATGTAGAGAATTAAAAAATTGCGTCCAAAATGTTGAGAATGTCGAAAATATGTCGGCAATGGGTATTTTCAGGGCACTCAAAGTTGGGAACATGTTGAGTAAAATCGCAGCCAACGCTATGAAAATGTTTAACACTATGATATTTTTAAATCAAATTGGCGATGATTTTACTAATCATGATAGGGGACCTGAAAGCGCCCAATGTTATGAAAATGTCTAGTACTATGAAATTTTCAATTCAATAGGGTAGCTGAAAGCGCCCAATGTAGGAAATTATTGTTTCAAATTGCTGCCATTTCTTTGATATCTCTGTTAATGAAATTATTTGAAGATGGAGCGCTTCAATATTATTCCAGATGTGAAAAATTTGAACCCGACTTTTTACGTGGTAATGACGTACGTGTTATTTTTTTTATGGCTGGAAAACGTAATGATCGGAAAAATATAAATTTATTTAATGTTGTAGCTGTTTAGGACAATTTCGAAAATTTTAAAAACTCCCGTAACGCAATTTACTGCAAAATGTCATTATTTTATACTGTGCGTTGAATAACAATGAATATTGAACTGTTTTTTGGTAAGTTTTATTTTAATATGCTATTTATTACCTACATTATATTATTAAACATTAATAAATTGTAAATTAAATGTATCGTTAATTAAGGAGGACCGACCATAATGAGGTTCGCATAGACGATGATCTTATTCTAGATCAATCGTCAGTAACATTTAATGTGGTATATATCCATTTAAATCGGTACGTTTTATGTTTAGTAAATATTTCATTTAACCGTTTAGGTCCCTGCCGACATAAAATTTATTTACGCATCAGAATCAGACGTGCAATCAAATTAAAACCCAGTATTTGACTCCTTGATATTAAATACTGACGATGCAGACTCACTGTCCAAGGAAGCGAAAATTCGTAAAAAAACGTGATAATTCAACATGGAATACCTAAGTGCACGTGGCAAGGTAGTACCAAAAATATCTATTAAAAACCTAAAAGATTGCTTAAAAGAATTCAAGTATTCCGGTGCAACAAAGGTGATGGAGTCAGAAAGACAGAATCAATTTGAAGCATTTTCTGCCTTAGACGCTCAACGGAAAACGGATTTCATATTGAACACCAATGAACGTCACTTAACTACAAGAAAAAATTACCATCACGAAGAAGTTTTAGCTTTTCTTATTATATGGATGTGACGGGTTTCCGTTCGACAGTATGTAAAAATAATTACTTGGGAACATACCATAACTCCCAAACACCTACAGTGTGTTGCATAACTATATAACCACTCGTTTTTTTTGATTTTTTAAAATAACGGATTTAAAAATTTCAAAACTTTTAATGCAAAAAGTTGCGTAAAGATGAAATATATAAAATACAAAAAAAACCGTTACAATATTCAATAGTTTTAAACAAAAATAATAAATATTTGAATTTGCCTTGTTGCATAACTATATAACCACTTTTATTTCAATAACTTTAACTCAATAAAAAATTAATAAAAATAAATAAAAACAAAAATGTTAATATTTTGTTGGTCCACCTTTGTTGTCCGCTATAGCCAAAATTCTATTCGACATGCTTCTAACCAACGAATGGATAATTTCGGGTGATATTTCCTACCAGGCATGTTGAATAGCTACTTTTAGTTCTTCTACAGTGTCAATTTGCTGGTTACCTTCGTAAATTTTTCTAACCAATATTCCCCAAAGATTTTCGATCGGATTTTGGTCTGGCGAACAAGCGGGCCAATCTAATACTGGTATGTAGTGTGTTTGAAACCATAACTTTGTACTCCGACTCGTATGTACTGGAGCATTATCTTGTTGGAAAATCCAGTTTTCATCTTGGTTTATGTACGAGAAAGGTAATATATAATTGTCTAACACGCCAATGTACTCTACGCTGTTCATTTTGGTGGATGGAAACGCTAAGGTAAAAGTTCTCGCTGAACAGAAAGCATCCCATACCATTAAACTACCACCACCAAAATTTCGTTTAGAAAAGTATTTTGGCTCTTTTCTCATATCTCTCCAATAGTACTGAATGCCGTCCGGACCATCAAGATTAAATTTTTTTTCATCGGAAAAAATCACCTGTAATTGATTAATGGGTTAGTTTTGATAAAATTGCATAGTTTTCATAACAACGAAACAATTATTCTTTTATTACTTTTGACCAGTCGCGACTCATGTTTGCCCTAACAAATTCAAGACGGGCGGCTTTGTGCCGTGGCAATAACTTAGGCGCTGATATCGGTTTACTGTGTTTCAGATGTCCAGCAACTTTCAAACACCGACAGATTATGCTCCGACACACATTTAATTTAAGGTCGCTTTTCAGGCGCTTAAGGCTTTTGAAAGTATTACTCGCGGCTTTAATCAACCCACGGGTTTCGTGAAAACTCATCTTTTTATGGCCCTCCGCTTTTTTTTGTCCCATAATTAACCGGATCTCTTAAAAAATTGCCAACTATAACATGGCTGCGGTTTAATTTTTGCCCGATTCGTCTTAACGAAAAACCTTCTTCGGAAAGGGCCAGAATTTTGCCTTTTTTCTTCGTCCGCTAAATATTTTCCACGTGGCATTATTTTTCTAAAGCCTGTAGTTGTAACGAAGCAAAGTGAACTAATACTAAAGTTTTATAATTTATAAAACTGAGCGATAAAAAACCATCAAAAGATCTACTGGTTATATACAGGGTTATCCAATTCGAGGTTGATAAAGTAGAAATCTGTATACCGACATCTGTCAAAGATAAACGTCAAGTACGCTGTCATTTATTTAGTTGACATTCTGCCATTTAAGAATATGGAGCATTTAACAATCGACCAACGCGTTAAAATTATTAAATCTGCTGATGCTGATTTTTCGAACAAAATTTTCTTCAGTGATGAAGCTCATTTTTCGCTTGGTGGATACGTTAATAAGCAAAACTGTAGAATTTGGGGCTCAGAAAATCCACAATTGATTGTAGAGAAGCCATTACACCCGGAAAAAGTCACTGTTTGGTGCGCATTGTGGTCTGGTGGTGTGATTGGGCCGTATTTTTTTGAGAACAACCATGGACGAACCGTTACCGTCAATTCTGAGCACTATGGCCGCATGTTAACCGATTATTTTTTTACGAAAATCGAAGATTATGATCTTGACGATATGTGGTTCCAGCAGGATGGAGCAACCAGTCACGTAACACGAGCAAATCGAGATCTTTTGCAAGAGAAATTTCCTGGACGTTTGATTTCGCGATTGGCTGATGTCAATTGGCCTCCAAGATCCTGTGATTTAACGCCTTTGGATTTCTTTTTGTGGGGCTACGCGAAAGATCGTGTTTACGCAAACAATCCTCAAACTCTTGACGAATTGAAAACTAATATTCGTAAGGTAATGGCCGAGATACCGCCCGAAATGTGCCGAAAAGTCATTGAAAATTACCTCAAAAGAATCAAGGCCTGTAAGAAGTCCCGTGGAGGACATTTGAATGATATCTTGTTTAACTAAAAATGGCAAGGATCAATCTGTAAAATGAAATAAAAATTACAATACATTCCGAATATTTTGTGTGTTTTTTTTAAGTTTACTTTATCAAGCTTGAATTGGATAACCCTTTAGTTATGCAACAAGGAAAATTCAAAGATTTATTATTTTTGTTTAAAACGATTGAATATTGTATCGGTTGTTTTTTGTATTTTATATATTTCATCCTTACGCAACTTTTTGCATTAAAAGTTTTGAAATTTTTAAATCCGTTATTTTAAAAAATCAAAAAAACGAGTGGTTATATAGTTATGCAACACACTGTATATACAACGCCCATAAAAATCAATCCGATAGAATTGGAATAGCACAACAAAACCTGAAAGAGCGCACTAGCAGTAACAAAATTTCCGAAGAGAAGCTCAACAAGATTCTGGATCATATCAATTCTTTCCCTCGAGTAGAATCGCACTATTGCCGAGCAATGACTTCACGCAAATATCTGGAGCTGAATGTTAATATTTCTAAAATATATGATCTGTATCGGATCCGCTCGAAACGCGATATTTCAAAACGTGATATTTCGAAACGAGATATGACAAAACGAGATACGGTACAAAACGCAAACTTTCAAAATGCGATATTTTAAAACGCGATATGGTACAAAACGCGATATGGTACGCAACGCGATATTTCAAAACGCGATATATCAAAACGCGTTATGGTACAGAATGTGCATTGCGAAGCGACGGGAGCATAGCGACCCGATTTATACCGATCCTATATACTCTCGCTCCTATCGATTTTTAAATTCCAAAACTGAAATTAAATTTCCCCTTCACCCGACTGATATAACCCGATCCTAAATTCCCGTTCTGTACCATATCGCGTTTTGTACCATATCGCGTTTTGTACCGTTTCACGTTTTAAAATATCACGTTTTGAAATATCGCGTTTTGTACCATATCGCGTTTTGTACTCTATCGTGTTTTGAAATATCGCATTTTAAAATATCGCGTTTTGATAATTCGAGTTTTAAAATATCGCATTTCAAATGGGACCGTATAATGGTTACTACAAACGATCCAGTCAAGGAAAGTTATTATCGCTACATTTTCTGTACGAGATTCAACATTACCTATCACGGTCTGAAGTCCAATATGTGTAATACATGTGGGAAGTATAAGGGCGCAGAAGAACAAGCTCTCCTAACAGATGAAATGGTTATCGCAAGAGATTTGTATTTAAAATTGAAAAATGAAATGAGGGAGCAGAAGGCAAAGGACAAAGGAGTAATTCCCATTTTATATTTTGATTAACAAAATGTTCTTAATTGGAATTGTAGAGCAGACATTGAACCTAAATGTTTTATTGCTCGAAATTAAACATATACAATTTACCGGCATTTTTGTATCCGCAGAAGAAAAAATTATTGCTGCATCTGGACTGAGTATTGTACAGGGCGAACTGGAAATGATTTGGCTTCGGCATTGGTTAAAATATTAAACGGAGTTCTCGACGATTACCCCAAAATGCATGGATTATTCACGTGGAGTGATTCCTGCGTTCCGCAGATTCAGGACCGAATTTGTGTCATGTCTACCACTATTTTGAATGTTTTTAAAAATCATGAAGTATTCAACAGCGAGTCATAGTACCATCCAAGAGGTTGATAAGATTCACAGTGACATAGAGAAAGTGTTAGCCGTAAACGAATATGTTTCTCCAATGGGTCTAATCCGTTTGCTAAAAACGGTTAACCGGAAGAATCCACCTATAATAATGCAAATGGCCCACAACAACTTCAAGGATTGTAATTTGGAAAAAAAAGGAATGTAATTTGCTTCCCAGCATTTGAATAAACCCTTATATTATTGAAGAAACATGTTAAGGACATGTGCAAATGGGCATAACGATGAGAAGCTTATATTTTAGGGTTGTATTTCTTACAATGGTAAGATTTGCTTCTTTTGTATGATAAAAATGTGTACTTTGACATTTTATATTAGACTATGCAACTGTTTGTGGTGACAATTTCATATGGGAAGACTAGCTACTGCACAAGACAACGCATTATTTCACACCACAAAAACATTCCAAGAATTTTTAAAAGGATCTGGATTAATTGTTTAAGACTGTCCACCTCAAAGTTGAGATTTAAATGTAATTGGCAATGTCTGGGTAGAAGTTAAGCAAAAAGTGGCATGTGTAACCGAATCTGGCTGATAATGAAATCCGCGAACTTAAGGTAACTTTAACTCTTGAATATCTTGAAAAAATTATAGATTCATACCAAATAGTCTTCAGTCTGCAATAGACTTAAAGACGCAAAGACGCAAAAAATTCAAAATAAAAACAACAGAAACAATCAAGTTTTTCATAGCATTTTGTTTTTGACATTATAATCAACATTAATTTGAAATTAATATTTTATAATTAAAACTTAAAAATTGGTTTTATTATTACTTAAGATAACCAACCATTCGTAAAAAAAATATAATTTCTAAATACTTTTGCTCATAACTGTACATTATGCGCTTTATCGGAGTGTAATAACGTATTTAGTTGGTCTAGCGTGAAACTATTCTCTACAAATTTGACTCTATCGTGATTAAATTTGCATTATATTTGTCAATTGATCATAAATGTTTGTTGCGACGACTTAAAAATACAATTACAGCATTGTTGTATAACCCAAATAGTTTGCTATATTTTATAATTTAATTACTATACACTTGCTATCATTATAACGCATTGCTATTCCGTTTCCTATTTTGATGAAATAAAACAATATTTTAATCAGTTGGAATATTCGAGCTCACTGTACGATTTCTTTTATGATTTTATTTAGTAAATGGTTTTAAACTTTAAAAATGATTCAATTCTCCGCACTGGTTTTTATAGCGACATTTGTCATATGCATTGCGCAAACAATTTAATTAATATATATTTACTCCAGAATTGATATAAAACCAGGAATAAATTCCGACAAAATACCAAACCAAATTAAAATATGTGTTCATTTCTACGTATATACGCTGACGTACATATTTCACTATTCGAAAATAACATAAAAATTTATTGCACCAACATTCTTACAAATTCACCAACGTTGGTTATACGTTGTCATAAAAACATTTACCCTTAGCATACAAATATTTCTGTGTTTTTGATGAATTCAGGGAAAACTAAACACCGTTGCTAAACATTTCCTATTATACATACATACTATACATATAAACGAAAGCATATCAAAAGCGTAGAAATACTGAGTATACAAAATAAAATTAAAAATATCACGGCATGATACCATCATCCATTTGCGAATTGTTTTTTCTTTTGTCATAATCCACACAAATAACATAAATTGCACTTTTCGATAATAAATTTTGAAATGGCCCAAACATCTGTGTTACCATCATAAATATCTTGTGTATAATACACACAAGAATATCAACACATAATGCCTAAAACGATGTTTTCCTAGTCCTTCTGCACATTTTCATGACACATCGCCCAAAAAAAAAACAAAAAAAAAATTGGCCCGGCAATAAAATTTTTATTAATTTTATTAATTTTTTTTTATATTTTCCTTGATTCGTATAGAAATTATCGCAGGAATTTTTAATACTGGTAATAAAAATTAAAGAAAGACTTTGCACTTTTATAATTCTTGCTTAATTATTATTTTTTTATTTCGTTAAAAAAATATCATTAAGTAGCGATGTTTGAATATAAAGCACCAACCAAAAGATTTTTATCGTCCTTGGATGTGAAAAATATAACTATTTTCGGAAATAACTGAAGTATAAGGAAATGATAATCAATAATTTCAAAATATAATTAAAGCATTTTTATATGATATCTATGATTGAAGCTGATGGAAAATCCTAATTTAAAATTGAAGTTTCTATAAAACACGTAATTGCAACAACAATTTTGTACACAAAATAATGGCAACACCAATTTATTTCCACAAGAAGTCCTTTTTTTGTTGTCGGGCAAGCAGTGAAAAGCACTTGTTCATTCGTTGACCTAGGTTTTGTTTGGTTAACACAATATGTAAGCAGAGATGGGCTATTTTACACGTCATCTACTAAATTTTACGTTATTGCGTAGATAACCCGTCGACAACGTATACAACTCGTCGACAATGTAGACAACGTCGACTACTCGTAGGAGACGTCGACAACCAATTGTAATTCCGCTAGTAGTGGCGGATTGAATGATCAACATATTTTTAACTTCTGTTTAACTTATACTGTGTACCCCATACCGTTTTTCGTTAATACTGTATGCCTGACATCGCTTTTATGTCTAAATTTCCAACTAACTTAAATGAAGGTAAATTCATGTCCGTTAAATGTCTGTAATGGTTTTAAACCAAAGTATTCAGGATATGTACATCCAAACTTCAAATTTAGTTCAGATTTGTCAATAACCGAATTAAAATACTGTCGAAATTGATAAAACTTAATTAAGTTAATAAATTTCAATTTAACCCCAAACACGATTTGTTTTGTGCCATCCTTGAAGGCCTAGTATGAACCAACCGTTACTTAAGTTAGTCGAAATCGAAAGTTAGATAAAAAAATTGCCTTAAGACACACAGTCCAAATTACTTACTAAACTAAATAGCCGTTACTAGCTACTATGTAGTTATTTCTAGTTCTTACTAAATAATAAAATCGAAATCCATAACGCGTACTGGGTTAAATATTTAGTACTAAATTGAGTACTAATTTGTTAAAACTCAAATTAAATTAATGAATTAGAATAAAATTTCACAAGTTTTACGCCATCTATTGACAACTGGTATGAATTAACATGAAGTTAGTTTATACTTTGCGCTTGACGTCGATTTCCTGTTCAAACTTCTGACTAACCGAATTAACGGCTAATTCATATCAGTCGTTCATAGATAGCACTAAGCAAATCACGTCTTATGTTTAATTAAAATTTTCTTAAAAAGTGAAATTTAAAAAATTCCAAATTCTTCGAGTCAGATAGTGACAAATCTGAGCCTGGTTTGCATGTTCTGTTTTCTGAACTCTAGAGACACATATCAATAATTTTTAAGAACCTACCATCAAATTAGACAGTCGGAAATTTAGAAGAAAAATCAGCATCAGGTGCACGGCTTCAGTCAGTAATTTAGTCGAAAAAATTGGAAATAAGCACAAAGTGTTAGAGGTTTAAATTATGTGCCTGACTTCGATTTTTTTTGTTATAATCCACGTTTTTTTTAAATTCAATCTTCGAGTTTGCGAACATGTAGGAAACAAATTTTAAAATTATTACAAGTAAACAATCGAACTTTTCGATGAATTCTTGTGTTATGCAATTTCATCTAAGATATTTTATTAAAAATAAAAAAGGTTTCATTTTTAATTTGACTAAATTTGAGTTAAGCTATCGCGATATCGAGCATCTGTTTTTCAAAAAAAAACTTGGCTAAAATTTCTAACTAAATTAAACGTATGAACTGAAATTTAAACCTTTAATTGCTGCTAGTCACCGAAAGATATCTCTAATATTCAGAAATCAAATAATGCCAGGCGTTTAGTTCTAAACTGCAAAATTAGTTCAGATTTATCAATCTTCAATTAGAAATATTTTGGTGATTTTTAATCTTAATTTATTTAGCAAATTTTAATTAATACTCAGGCGTATGAGCGAGATCCGTTCAGAACGGCATATTTAAAAACCACTTAAGGTACAAACCCGCATTTTTTAAAATAACATATTCCAAAACGGCATAAGTTACGAAGCGGCATAAGGTACAAAATTGCATTTTCCCAAACTGCATATTTCAAAAAGGCATTGCATTTTTCAAAACGACATTTTTTAAAACTTGAAAAGGTAAAATGCAATTTTTTAATCGATTATGAATCTAGACATATCTTCTCCTTAATTTTTAGAATACGACCAACAAGTACGGTTATGTATTAACGGAACACGATGAAATTTGACATGAATGAAAAATTTTGAACGATTTTTGGATTAAATTCTAGGATAAAGCCAAATGAAAATGAACTTGCCTATTTCTTAGTCGACTAAGATCAAATTTCACATTTCCGATGGTAGCGTTGGATTTACAAATGCTTTGGAATACAATTTATGAACTTCAGTAGGTGTAGTAGTAGCAGTATAAGAAACGTATTTATCTTCATTGGCTGTGGACCAATTCTAAGGTTATAAATCTAGGGTAAATGCCATTTTTAACAGTGTATGCGGAAAATTGAAATACCGTACTAAAAAGGTGGGTAAAGCAAAGACACATAAGTAAATGATAATTTGTGACTTTGCTAACATAATAACTCAATAATATGGCGGATTTTCTATATGATTTTTTTCTATATGAACAATGCAATCTCCATTTTTTTTTTGAAATAGAAACATCTTTATAATGAAATTATTGCATTACAATAAATTTTATTTTAATATTTTTCATTAATAAAAAAATACACATATTGGCAACCATTAATTGTTTTGAAAATATTCAATTTCATAAAAAAATTTAATATCCGAATATGTATTTTTCGTGAAATTTTTCGCTTCAACTACGTGTTTTATCTACACATCAAACAAGAAAGTGGTAAAAAGCAGCGACATCCACTACACAAATAATACTAAACCTATTTAATTTCATTCATATCGTCTTATTTAAATGAAAATTTTCCCTACATTTCATTAAATGATTTTTGTTTATAACAAATGTCAAATTTTGACATTATTTTATGTACCTACGAACCAGATATTGTATAATCCAATAAACCATTTTGGGCCTTGAAGCCGTAATTACTTAATTTTATTTACTAATGAATTGGTACGGTTTGTTAAGTAAACTGTACTAAAATTTTAATTTACCGTACTAAACGATTTACTCGAGAATTGGTCCGCAGCCATTGTAATTTATTTCAGTTTGCATGTAATATTCGCCATCACCTAAATTTTTGTATAGAGCTTCTAGTTAGTTACTACAATTGCATGATCGTAGTGGTATACTCCATATTGGAATACATCTCATGCATGTATTTTCTTATTTTATCGGGTTTATCGAAAAAAATCGATTCAAAGATATTAGTTTCAAGATACATGTAGCGTTATTAATAAACGTCGCCACTACAATTGTTGTGCCTATGTCGTTTTGAAATATCCAATTTTGAAAAATGCTATTTTGAACCTTATGCCGTTTTGAAATATGCAGTTTTAAAATATGCCATTTCGACCGGGACCCGATATGAGCGAACCGTCAATTTAGTCAGCCGAAAATTTAAACAAAAAAATCGGCGTGATGCACACATTAAAAACATTAATTTCAAAATAAATACATATTTTTATTAAACATAGCCACATAGTCACCAAAAAACATAGGTTTGTTGACCTCTACTGACATTTGGCCGAACTAAAATATTATGGCGTTGAAATAGAAGTCAATGAACCAGGTACATTATTGATAAGACCGAATTGGATGATGGAAATGGGTGCTAGATTATAAATTTTATATGTGGTGGAATTTTAAGTTGGTTCATCATACTGTTGTTTGTCATGAGGATGTTGTAGGTTACGTCTAACGTATGAGTCCGGTAACAAATTATACTAAAGTCGTTACTAACTACTAATTTACGTGTTTTAATATCAAATTATAAAATTATTTTGCCCCTAAGATAATAAGACAATTACATATTAGCTAGACAACAAGTTTGTCAGACTAACTGACGTAAAATAAAGAAAAAATAATGTGAAAATTTAGATTTTAATATCATTTCTTATAGGTTGTTAATATTGTCGACGTCAGTTACGCAGAAAATCGCTATGTAATCTACGCGATAGATTACGTGTCGATAACAGTGTAGATAACATTGTGTAATCTACCCCGCCCAACCCTGTATGTAAGACTCACCTTGTTGCGTTTGCGTAGTCTTCATCCAGTAGAGCTTGCAATTCCGCATCATCAAACTTTCAAGGTGGTCCAGGGCGCGGCTGGTCACTAAGATCGAAATCCAGTTTGTACCAATAATTATACGTTTCATAAGACACAACGTCGGCATCAAGAACACTATAATTGATTTTGTGCTTGAGAATTTTTTCCTTCTTTTAATTCATATAGAATACAGTGCCGACTGATAGCCAGTACTATCAGTGGCGATCGTAAACTCTGCAATTCTAAAAACACAAAATACCGTGAAAATATTTCTATTTTCAATACTATATATGTAATTTATAGTATAGTGTTGGATTTGAGTTTAATTTTGAAAATCTGAATCTAAAACTTATTACACACTAAATGTCTCAAAAAATTGAAAACCTGTGTTAGATTTCTATAAATTCAACTTATCTGGCACGCAATGCCCATTTTTAAAAAATCAGTGTAAACTCCAGGTAATTCACATAAATTTGTAATATAACATATATGTGCAATAACTCTTTCTCTATCTAGAACAGAAAGCCGCTTGACGATTTCTTGAGTAGGAGCTGAGATATGAAAATTATCGCCAAGTGATGCTCCAAAATCGGCAAATACGCTTGAACAATATAGTTATTTCCCAAGCAAATAATCATTTTCTTTATAACCCCAATCATCATGAAAATCCACCTGAATAATCTTTAGACTATGCTGAGTAATTACGCAGAACTTCATTTCAAATCTGCGAAGGAATGATATGAGATGATTCCTTAATCATCTAATTTTCTTCAATAATATTCATGTCTTCATATATTTTAGTACTTGGGGCCAACCACTTGCACCATACGTTCCTGAAATGTTCGAATTATTATCGTTTTGATTCCAATAAATGAAGGACCTCAATAATCCGTTTCAAAATCTAAGCAATATCGATATAATTTTATTTCAATGAATTGTAAAATCTCCATAGTAAATTCCTTAGGGTCCGGAAAAATGTGCAAAAACGAATTGTGTGAATATACAATTCATCGAAAATGTTGATTATAACTAATATGCTTTAACTTTTGTCTCAGATTTGGGCAGTTTTCCATGATTTTTGGCAAAAATGAAGTTTTGCGTAATTACTCAGCATAGTCTAGAAATTATTCATGTGGATTTTCATGATGATTGGGCTTATAAAGAAAACGGTTATTTGCTTGGGAAATATATTGTTCAAGCGTATTTGTCGATTTTGGAGCATCACTTGGAGCGAATATTCATATTTTAGCTCATACTCAAGAAATCGTCAAGCGGCTTTGTATTCTCGATAGAGAAAGAGTTATTGCATATTTATGTTAAATTACAAATTTATGTGAATTACCTGGAATTACACTGAATTTTAAAAAATTAGCGATCGAACCATTGCGTGCCAGATAAGTTGAAGTTATAGAAATTTAGCACAGGTTTTCAATTTTTTGAGACATTTAGTGTGTAATAACTTTTAGATTCAGATTTTCAGATTTTGCTTCTGAAGAAATGGCATATTATCCCATAATCAGCTAATTTTTTGCAAGCTTTTTTGAGTTTTTACATTTTTTCCATCATGATTTAGCTAGATTCAAATAAATTATACACCTCAACTTAATAATCTTCTACAAAATCTACTCAACATCGATATAATTTTAGTTTGATGAAATCTCATGTAAGTACTGATTTTCAACAGGAACTTTTAGGTGAAAAATTTTGGTTCGATAAATTGTGTTTTCGATGAATTGTTTTTTCCAAAATTGTTTTCACGCACATTTGCTTATTGTAAAATTGTAGTTTTCATATTTGTTTTTCGATGAATTGTTTTCCGATGATTTGTTTGTCGCATAATTGATTATCGCAGAATTTTCGGGGAATATTATTTGATAGGTATAGTATTTAGAAAGTTTCCACAGTTTAATATTAAGACGGCTTTGTCCGAATACCAATTAGGCCTTTGGTCTTAAACAAATTGTAAAACTGACATTTCTTACTCTCAGCCCAAAAAATCCTAATATTTTCACTCTCAGCCCTGAAAATACTTGCTATCACGTAAGTTAGAAACTGTCATTACCGTGGAAATCTTACAGTTCAACTAGTGGTGCACATCGTTTGATAGGTGAATTGATAGGAGTATTCAACTAACTTTAAACAATAACAACGATATATTAAGTGAAAAATAATTGTCTTTAATCTTTTGTTTGAGATTAAGATAAAAATAAATTCAAAATTTTTCGCGTTTTCGAATATTTATTACAATAAGTTTTCTATTAAACGTATAACGACCACAATGTATTTGAAGATAGCCCAAATGTCATCCCCAAAAATCTGATAGCAACATAAATTATTGCTATCATGCTATTTTTTCCTCTCAGCTCAAAAAATCCCAACATTTTCATTCTCTGCCATGAAAATACTTGCTATCACGATAGTTGGAAACTGTCATGACATTCGAAATTATTGGGGCACAAATTGGAATGCAAATGTGATAAAGTATGAGGTGACACATTTAAAGAGTCCCATAAAAGCATATCTCACACTAAAACAATGCAACAAACATCAGGGAACTATATATTGAAGAACTTTCCTTCTAATCAGCTATCTGGTACAGCATTAGCAAAGTTTCATGTGCATGTTGGCGGAAAATTATGAATTGACGGGTGCACGTACTGGATTTCGAAACAAACGTTTTATAGGTCGTTGAAGGAGATGAAATATATACATTTCTAGAACCAGAAGCAATCAACTATAAAATTGGCTGTAAAAAACATTAACGCATGATGACATCACGCAAAACATGATAATGAGAGAGAACACAGATTTTTATTTAAAATTGGTACGACCAATGCAATATTGAAACAGTAATTGATTTTTTTATTATTTTTGCAAAAGAAAATCTTTAATTTCAGAAAATTTAGAGCAAATAATAATAAATTTGGTATCATAAAATTATGTTACCAAAATAAATTTTATGACACAAAAATCTGTTTTCAGTTTAATTTAAAAAAAAAAACAATAAAAAATTCAGTGAAATAAACAGGCGGTAAAAACAGGAAGTTGAAAATTGTAAAAAGCTTATTGTTTTTTTTTCAAAGATAACTTAAAGTACCAAAAATATTAAATAAAATATATTTTTAGTGTTTTATTTAAATAAAGAAGAATGAAAATTAATTCCATTCCTTATAGGAACGACATAGTACGTACACAATAAAACAAGTACTAAAGGTGTACGACAATCACAATAAATATAAAGACGCAAAAAGAAAAAATACTTTTAGCACCTGACATTATTTATTATAATGTAATATTTTTTTGTACTCCAATTTTTTTCATTTTCAAAAAGGTTTACTCGTATTTTACTCTTCCGCTGCTATAATACCTACTGATTCTGCTGCTCTATTATACAATAAAAGTATGCTTTTGTACTATTTTCGGTTCATTCATTGTGCATATTCCAATCCTTGCTTTATAACCATTATTGTTCCTGTTTTGTTATAATGTTATATATTTTAATTTTATGATGTTCTAGTGTCGCCCATTACAATTTTTTCTGCCTTGTGTATTCATTTTCCAACTCCTCCACATATTCAATATACACAATTTCCCTTGTTATTTTTCTTTTTTATTTGTAATCATTTTAAGCGAACATTATGAAGTTTTTTTTTTGTGTGTGATATATTTTTAATTTTGCTTCTGTTTATTTATTAAACATGGAATCCTCGGCATATGTCAAGGTATAATTTTATGAAAAATTAATATTAAGGATTTCTTTTTAGTGATTATATTTTTTTTTATTATATTTGTACGTAAGTTCCTTTCCGTACTCTGATTATGTACGTACATACACGTACGAAGTGTTTTGAAGTGGAATTTTGTGTGAATGTCATAACTTGTTTACCGTTCGTTCCTGTATTACGAGTTTGTATACGAATTGCATATGCCGTAAGGTAAATAAACCTTTTTATAATATAGAATTAACACATGATAAATTCCCTAACACTTTTATAACAGCCTTTTTTATTAATTTGGTTTTAAGTAACTTGTAAGAAATGAACTATTAGGCTAAAGTTTTATATAAAAACAATTTTTTTGTCATACATATATAAAGCAATAGGCTATCAAAGCAAAATATTCTTTATTAAAAAAAAAATCGGAAACGTAAAAAGGGTTATTTTATGAAACGCAATTTAAACAAAACATTTTTTTTTTTGGTTATGGAGTAACATGGTTGAAAACGAGGTATGATATGAAAGGGCCGAATGTCGAAGGGCCGAATGTCGAAGGGCCGAATTTCAAAGGGCCGATTGTGTCGGAAGGCCGAATGTCGAAGGGCCGAATGTCGAAGGGCCGAATGTGTCGAAGGGCCGAATGTCGAAGGGCCGAATGTCGAAGGGCCGAATTTCAAAGGGCCGAATGTGTCGAAGGGCCGAATGTCGAAGGGCCGAATGTCGAAGGGCCGAATGTGTCGAAGGGCCGAATGTGTCGAAGGGCCGAATGTCGAAGGGCCGAATGTCGAAGGGCCGAATGTGTCGAAGGGCCGAATGGGTCGAAGGGCCGAATTTTTTTTGATTTTTTTTTTTTGTTTTTAGAAATATATTTTTTTATTTAATTTTATTATTTAATTTAATTATTATTTTTATTTTTTGTACCATATACCTATTATCAGAAGGCTGACAAATAGCGCCTAATGTCTCTGGTAGCGCATGATACAATTTTCCTTCACCAAAATGTATCGCTGACCGTATACGTGGAATTTCATAAATACTCAAAGATGAAAAATATTAAAATACATAAATTCATAAGAAATTCATTTATGTTTAATAAAAAAAATTACAAAATATTCTATAAAAAAAAAAACATGAAAAATAAAAAAATTTAAAAATACTCTAATATTCTTAAAATACTTTATTTTGTTATAAAACAACCAATTTAAAAAATTATATTTCTAAAAACAAAAAAAAAATTCGGCCCTTCGACCCATTCGGCCCTTCGGCCCATTCGGCCCTTCGACATTCAGCGCTTCGACACATTCGGCCCTTCGACACATTCGGTCCTTCGACATTCGGCCCTTCGACATTCGGCCCTTCGACACATTCGGCCCTTCGACACATTCGGCCCTTCGACATTCGGCCCTTCGACATTCGACCCTTCGACATTCGGCCCTTTGACATTCGGCCCTTCGTACCTATTCCGAAAACGACACTATCTTCAAAATATAACCGACTCTCGAATAAAAAGTATCAACATATTTTTGGTCGATTTTTTATTTTTTTTTTTAAATATAATTCTTTATTTTATATGCTCTATAATCCCTTACAAATTTAAACGTGGACGAAAGAATATTACAAAAAATGGCTTACAATTAAATGGCTTATGATCCCAAATGGATTCTCAAACCACATCTGTTTTGTTTTGATTATAAGTACTAAGATCTCTATTTACAATATTATTATTTCAAAATAATTAGTTCTTTTTTTTAAAGCTGGCATAAAATTAGCATAATTAAAACTTTACCATTATAAATTAAAGTAATATTAAACAACACTAAAAACACTTACTACTAAATTAAGTTATCCTTATTGAACTAAATATTGTTAAGCCACCAAAATTTGAATTTTCCTCGTAAGAAACACTCATTGACCGACCAAATGGCACAGTGGTTAAAGCTTTGGCGTTTGGATCGGGAGGTACCGGGTTCGAATCCCGATAGGGGCAGGATGCAAAGGGAATTTTCATCTACAGATTACGATCTGTGATGAAATGGAACACATCTATGACCCTCTGTCGGAGTGCAAAACTCATGGGCCGACCCATCTTCCATGCCAGTATAGGCTGGCATGGAGCTTGCAATGTGCAGATGGTTATAAAAATCGGACCTATAGCCGTACGTCTTCGATTTGGCAAATTATGCGTAAAGTAAGACGGAAAAATAAACCGCGAAAGAGCAGGGAGTGCTTCGGCCCCAAAACAGATGGCATGGACTAAAAACAAAACAAAAAAAAAAAAAAACACTCATTGTCTACTCGGTTGAATACAGTGCTGTATCGTATATTATACTGTTTTGGATTGCTGAATTTTTCGTTATCATATCCTTTCTCGCATGTTTTTCTCGATACATGGTAAATTATTGGCTTCTGCTCTGTATCTTGTATCAACCTAGTTCTATCGTGTAAAATAAATGTTTCTGGTCCTGGAATATTATTATATTGGAAGCTGTTTTCTAGGATTTGATTATCAGTATAGTAGGGACCGCGCAACAGGGGATTTGTAAGATTGGATGTCGTTCTAAGAATATGATTTCGCATTACGTCAATGGTGTAAAGGTCAATTCTTTTCGGCTTAAAATTATCGTATTGATTTTGATTTGATATGTAGTGAAGGAAATTCGTTTCAGCTTTACGAAAAATACCACTACAATGACGTATGCAACGTCTTTCGAATATGCGTATTTTCTCCATATATGATGAACTGATATCGAACCAGATTGGGGATCCATACGTTATGATTGGTCTGATTAGTGCTTGATAACAAATAGTCTTCACATCCTTGTACTCATATTTGGAGTAGAATATTTTTCTGTGACTAATGAATGCTCTTCTAGCTTTTATTAATTGTATATTGATATGCTCATTAAGGTAGCACAGTCTATCGATATTTATTCCAAGATATTTGACATTTGCCTTTTGTTGGATTATTGTATTTCCTATTTGGATTGCAAATTGTTTCCAATTTTTCGGTGAATCCCAGTCTGCATATGTGATCGGGTTGCGAAATAAAATAGTTCCACATTTATCAGCATTGATCGCGATTCTCCACGTATGCAAATAGTCTTCGATAAAATTTAGTGCTGTTTGAAGCTTCTGTTGAATTGATATTATTTTAGGCAAGGAACAGTAGATTATGATATCATCTGCGTAAGCTATAGTTCGAATATTTTCACTATTTAAATTTTCGCTGACTACCAAATTGTTTGTATATAAATTGAATAGTAGAGGAGCTGTTACTGATCCCTGCTGTAAGCCGTTACATATGTTGAAAATCATACTGGATTTTTCACTTCCAGAAGTCGATATAAACTTTCTATTATACATCATATCCTGTAATATTTCCAAAATTTCGGGTGGAAATTTCATCTTGTAAAGTTTATATAAAAGGCCATCCAACCATACTGATTCAAAAGCTGTGTTCATATCACTCAGCACCGCTCCGCTACATCTTTTGGCGTTTAAATATAGCATACATTGGAAATCAGTTTTGTTACTGCATGAGTAGTAGAGTGACTGTATCGATACGCAAATTGATTGTCAGGTAATAGGTTAATGATGTCGGCATGTTCTTGAAGTTTATTTTAATGATGATTCATATATTTTGCTGATGTTTGATAGCAGGCTGATTGGTCTATATTTGTTGGGATTTACTTGATTTTTCTTTTTCTTTAGTATTGGGTACACTTTTGCAGTTTTCCAACAATTTGGGAATGTTTTGTTATTTAAAAGTGAATTAAATAAGCTACATAGTTCGATAATTATTTCTTCTCGGACGTGCTTAAGAACAATGCAAGGCAAGTTGTCCAAGCCATATGATTTTTTTGTGTTCATATGTTTGAGTATACTCTTCATTTCAGTTACATCCACAAAGTATTTCGGATCAGTTGGATAAACAGGATCCGATGCTCTGTTAGTGACGGAAAATTTCGTTTTAATTAAATTATTGTGCTTGTCATGCACACTCAGAAAAAAAATATGATAAATACATGATTATATTTACCATATTATGATAACACTATTGTTATTATTAATATCATCATTGTGTGTTAAATACAATTATTTAAATGATTGATTTTATCATACTATTATATTCTTGATTATTTTCTTGATCTTCTTCATCATAAGAATGATGATCACAAGTGGTCACAGGCGATCATCATTCTTATGCTGAAGAAGATCAAGAAAATGATCAAGAATATCATAGTACCTATGATAAAATCAATCATTTAAATAATTGTATTTAACACACAATGATGATATTAATAATAACAATAGTGTAAATATAATCATGTATTTATCATATTTTTTCTGAGTGTTCGCCTAATTTACGCATTAAGTAAATTGTTTTGCCTCGTGTTATTCAACCCATTCCTTCTATTACGTTTGAGTATTGTGATGATGTTGCTTTTGTGTTTATGCAGTCGTTCTATTACATTGTTTGTGTATACTTTCATACTGTTTTTTCGCCGGACTCTTGGTGCATTCGTATTTAAATTTTCATTAATTAAATTTGTAATTGTGTTGATGCTTGTTTCAATTTCTATGTTATTTAAATTTCTGTCACTAGCTGTAATGTTTTCTTGACTAGTTTCTCTTAAATATCGTCTATATATTTTCCGCAGATTGTTCTGCCATATTGTCCAATCGATGTATGTTGGTAAAATTATACCTATTTCTTTGTGTTGTGTTTTGACCAATTTCCAATTGTCCGATGTTCCGGCAATTAGTTTCTATGGCTTTATGATCGCTGTCGTATGTGTGAGATGGAATTTCATGATGGGCATTTGTAGCGACTGTAATACGATTATCAGTTATCGCTAGGTCGAGGTAGTTACCCGAACGAGTGAAAGTGGGTGCATCCGCTTTATAATATGCTGCTCTGTAGGTCATTTCATTGGCTATTAGCCAATCATTTAGTTTTGTGCCTCTTGGAGTGTTTGATGAATTACCCCAATTTATATGTTGAGCATTAAAATCACCTGCTATTACATAGTAGTTTTTTACGTTACCTAAGTCTAGATTTTCGAAAAGTTTATGAATAACGTGTCAGTCATCCTATTATTTGAGCATGAGCAATAGATGCATACGATGTATGTCTATTATCCTTTAGGTTGAGTTTCATAATCGTGAGTTTAATACCTTTTCCGTGATTCGATTTTTGTATGTGATCTTCTGGAATTTGAGGTTGGTGTTTAGGAGTATTGCCATTCCGCCTCCTTGTTTTGAATTTGGACGATCTTCTCTAATAAAGTTATAATTTTTGAAAGTAAGTTGATGTTGTGGGTTTAATTTCATTTCGCTGATCAGTAATACATCTGGTTTGTGTTGCTCAAGGAATTTGAGAATTTGGTTAATCTTCTTGCAATGCTTTTAATTGAATTTACGTTTAGTGCGATTATTTTAATGTCACTCAAAATTTATTAATAATGTCCAAAAGTTGAGCAATTTGCTCACTTTGTTGTTGAATGGTTTTTGCCATCTGGTCCACTTTGGTAGCTAGCGCTTGTATCGATAGGTTCTCCGGCTGATTATTTTTGATCGAGTTTGTAAATTCAGCATATGTTCCGGATTCTGGATTCACGTAAGTGGATTGAAATAATTTGGCAGTTTTCGGGCTGTTGATGCGTTTTTCCTTTATTTTCAATTGTAGTTTTTGAAGAGTTTGTTGGTAAATTGGGTATTCTCTGTACGACGCTGGATGTCCATTTTTCTTACAGTTGATATAGAAGATTTTTCATTTTCAATTTTTTCTGTCACTCGGCATTCACCTGATTTGTGGTGTTCAGAGCATTTAACACATCTGTAAATTAAACGATAATTTGCTGCAGAAAGGTTAAATCTTTGACAATTTTTGCATAACGTCATTTCTTTATTCTTTTTTAAATTCTCCCAAGTAACCCTTTTGTAGTTTAAGGTTTTTATGTTAATTATTGGACTAATGAAAACGTTTGGTTCGAATTAAACTAAGTAGAGCGGTAATTTGCGATTAATTTCCATCGATCGTTTAGTTTTCATTTGTGTTAAATTGGTTACTTTAACTCTTCCAATTTTTTCAATTTCGGCTTGTAATTCCAAAATATTTTCATTTGTTGTTAAACCATTTAGCACTAGCGTTTTAGGTTTAATATTTTTAGGAGTATACGCAAAATAATTGGTGTTAACTTCGTTAAATACTTGCTTTATTTTATTGTACTCGTCCAAATTTTCAGTTAGTTAGATGTTTCTCATCATTTATTCTTTTTATTTCAAAATTATTGATATCTATTCCTTTGATCAATGCAGTCGTATTTTGGATTTGCTGGTTATGTATGTGGAGCAGCGGTGGTTTGCTCATACTCTTGTTGTTTCTGTTGAACATATCCCGGTTGTTGTCATAGTTTATATTTTTGCTATTGCTCCTGATGAGGTTTGATGTCGTAGTTTTGGATGTGTATGATCCATTAACATTTAAATTTGTAGCTTTGATCGGCTGTTTTAATTTTACGAAATTTGTTGGTGTTTGAGGTCTTCTGTTTTCGTCTTCATCATTATCCATTTCGTTTGGATTAGTTAACTGTTGAAATCTATTTTCATTTGTAAAGATTATTTCGCTGATATTTGTTGTTGTATCACTGTGATTAAGATATTTTTCCATAAATAATATGCGATTATTTAATTTTTCATTTTCAATTTGAAAATGCTTTAATTTATTAGCATACCGTTGTTCGGTGCTAATTAACACTGGTTTTATTATGGTTGTTCGGCTTTATGAACATTAGTTTTTGAATCACTCTGCTTCATTATTCTAATGTTGAATTGCAATCAGGATAGCCCCGTTTACCAACAATTATTGGCGGTTTACACACCTTCACTTGCGTCTCTGAACCAAGCGATATTAGATATTATTTCAATAACAATAACGAAGATATTATAATTAATTTTATTATAAAAATTTAAATTTTATTTTTTCTCCACTGACACACAATTTTGTTTTCGATGTTTTCGCTACTGCGATCGATTTCGAACTCATATTTTTGGTCGAATTTTCGACCAAATGGCAATAGTTAAGCTTTTGCGTTTGGATTGGGAGGTACCGAGTTCGAATCCCTCTCTCTCTCTCTGGCTTTCACATCCCATGAAGGGATTTCGCCGCCTGCACTAAGGCCCTCCATCCATCTCGATCCACCGCTCTCGTCCTCCAGTTTCGACATCCTAATGTTCGAAGATCTTGTTCGATGTCGTCGCGCCAGCGTAGTCGGGGTCTTCCTCTACGACGTACTCCGGCTGGTTGTTGGTGGAACACTTTATTTATCATCCGTTGTTGTGGAGACCTTGTAACGTGGCCGAGCCATCTCACTCGATTGGATTTGATGAATCCGATAATATCGCTGCCTCCGAGGGATTGCTCTATTTCGTGATTCATACGAATCCGATATTCGTTGTTCGCAACTTTAATTGGACCAAAGATTGAACGGACAACCTTCCTTTCGAAGGTAGATAATAATATACAATCGTTAGAGGTCATGGTCCAGCTCTCGCTTCCGAAAGCCAGCACAGGTCTTATAAGTGCTTTATAAAGTGCGAGCTTGCACGACTGCGATAGATGTTTCGATCGCAATAATTTTGATTTGGCGTAGAAAACTCGTTGTCCGGCAGCAATTCGGGCTTTTATTTCTGCCTGCATATCATTCGACGATGTTATAACTGACCCGAGGTATTTAAAGTTTTCGACGCTATCAAAGTTGGGGTCACCAATTCCGAGATTTGCCGTAGAGATGTTCCTAGGTGTTACTAAATATTTGGTTTTACTGCTGTTCACCTCCAAACCAAGTCTTCTTGCGCAGCAATCGAGCGGTATGAAACTGTCTTTGATATCGCTAGGTCTTCGGCCAAGAAGCACGATATCATCTGCATATCCAAGAATTTGGCCTGACTTATTAAATATACAGCGCGAGGTTTCGATGTTGCTTTTCTTCACTACGTACTCAAGCGCAAGATTGAACAGCAAAGGCGTGAGTGCATCACCCTGTCGAACACCAGATGTTATTTCAAAGGAGTCTGACACAGATCCTTCAATTACGATTCTACAAACAGATCCGGATGTTGTTAATTTACACAGAGAAACGAGTTTCTCTGGGATTCCCAGGCATATGAGCGCGGCCCATAGGTTGTCGCGGTTTATACTGTCATACGCCTGTCTGAAGTCTATATATAGCTGATGTATGGTTATGTTGTACTCCCAACATTTTTCCAAGATCATCCTCATGGTGAAACACTGGTCAGTGGTCGATCGGTTGGGACGAAAACCACACTGATAGTCGCCAATGATGTTTTCGGCGAAAGGGATGAGTCTGGCAAGTACAACATTAGCCAACACTTTGTAAGCAGTGTTCAATAGAGCTATGCCACGAAAGTTTTCACATTTAAGACGGTCGCCTTTTTTATGCAACGGACATATGAGCGCGGTCTTCCAATTCTCCGGCAAATCTTCTTGGTCCCAGATACAAACGACGAGATCGTATAAACTTGTTGCAAGAGTAGCGCCTCCGAGTTTAATTAATTCTGCGGGGATTCCATCGAGACCAGGTGCCTTGCCGTTTTTTAATCGACTAATAGCTGCGTCTACTTCCTCTACTGTGGGATATTCGACAAAGACCTCTTCACCTGGCGGAGCTATTGCTCTAATGGGGGTAACTTCGTCATTCCGATTTAGCAGATTTTGAAAGTAGGTTTGCCATACTGAGAGAACATCAGCCACGTTTGTTCTCAGCTCTCCATTCCCGTCTTTGATGGCTGTACTTCTTGGGTGGAAATATTTAGTGAGATTCCTGGCGTTAGCAAAACAGTCCCTTGAGTTTCCTAGTTCCGCTTGGAAGCTGATGTTTTCGATGCATAAACTCATATGTTCGCGTTTCTTTTGTCGGAGAAATTTAGTCGTGGCTTTCCTAGCGCGGAGATAGTCTGCTAGAGTGCTTCTGGTGTTGCGAGCCAACCATTTTTCACGAAGCGTTCATTTATTTTCGACGACCCTTCGGCATTGATCATCGAACCAATCGTTGCGGGGCCTCGGAGGTCTTCTTCCGATGGTATTTTGCGCCGCGGTTGTTATGGCTGACTGTATAGCGTGCCGCTTCTTCATTGTTATGGTGCCGGTCTCAATAATTAGTGACAGCTGATTGGTAACTCTGCAGTGACGCTTGGTCTTTTAGAGCATCGATATTCCATCGAACGGTCTTTTGTGCTTGTCTGTTAAACGTAGATGACAGTTTGTACTTATAGTTAAGTATGACAATCATGTGATCGCTGTCCATGTCTGCACCTCTGTAGGATCTAACGTCAGATATGCTGGTGGAGTGTCTCTTGGACATCATGACGTGATCGATTTGGTTTTCCGTTCTTCCATCATTCGATCTCCACGTTACTTTGTGGATTCTCTTATGTGGGAAAAACGTACTTGATACAACTAAGTTGTACGTTATTGCCAGGTCGGTGACGCGTTGGCCGTTGTTGTTACTAGTTAGGTGCAGGCTGTTGGGACCGATGTGCGATGTATTTTCTGCACTCCTACCGATTTTTGCATTAAAGTCACCCACGATGACTTTAATGTCGTGGTGCGGTATGTTATTTATGACTTCCTCGAGCTCGACAAAGAAGAGATCTTTGATGTCATCTGATTTATCTTCGGTGGGTGCATGCACATTAACGATCGTGGTGTTAAATTTCTTAGTGCGAAGTCTAACCGTGCATATCCGCATGTTGATAGGGCGGAAATCGATGATATGGTGCTTCACGCGCCGATGGATGAGGAAGCCAACTCCAAATTCTCCTCCGTTCTGATGGCCGCTGTAATGAAGAGTGTAACCATTGGTGGTGTCATGGATCCCACTCCCAGACCATCTAAGCTCTTGTAATGCAAGTACGTCTAATGTGTAACTCATTGCTTGGTTCGAGAGGTTCCGGAGATCTCCAGGTCTTAAGAGGCTAAGCACGTTCCACGTTCCCATTTTTAAAGCGTTGTCCGTGTACAATTTCCGAGGTCGAGTTTGTGATGAATCCGATATGGTAATCCGAGGCCTTTGTTTAGGGTTCATAACTTAAATGTTTTTATGAGGGAAAGTTGTTGGCCTGCCGCTCAACCCGGTTATTACGTGTGTGGGTCACGTACTGGTGGGAATCTTAAGGCATCCAGTCCTACCTTGAAACACATTTATATAGCGAGCCGCTTGATACAAGACAGACGCCCGCTTCAGCCGCTCCTAACCTGGAGAATAGACGCTGGTTTGGTATTGGTTATGAGGCGCCAATAACCCGCCTTGACATGTAGTGTCCATGACTATAAACAGGATTTAGTCTGCTCGTCTCCACTACACCGCCTGATTCATTTAGCGTTACCCAGGGAGCACCGGCGAGGAGGTATGAATCTAGGACTTTGAGTTCGAATCCCGATAGGGTCAAAATACAAAAGTGATTTTTCATCATCTGATTACGATCGGTAATGGAAACGAACACAACTATGACCCCTGTGCAAAACTCAGTCATCCTAGTACTATAGATTACCATAGAGCTATGCAATAGGCAGATGGTTGTATACGTAAATCGGACCTATACGTCGGTCCTCAATTTGGCGGGCAACTGCTTAAGGTGGGGTCTGAAAAGTGAATTGCGAAAGAGATTAAATCATGAAAAAAAAAACTTTTTCTAGAACAAATATTTGAGACTAACGTGAAGAATTTTTGCCTTCGTTAATTTTTTTTTCAATTTTTTGCTTGAATTCTGTAACAATTTTATGATAAAATTTCTCCGCCCCTCAATTTTAATTTTAAATTGAAAATATTGATTTTAAGTATTATTATAAGATTAACTTATAAATTAATAAAAACACTTGAAACCATAAATCCAGTTATATTTATTTAATTTTAACTATTTATTGATACTAGCTGACCTGTGACTGAATAATCAGTCACGTGAATACATTTTGTTGAATTTTTGGTTAAGAAATGATTAAGAAGACTTTTTAAGATGTAAATTTGATGCACTTTTATTAAACTTTTATCGAAAGTAAATTCATATACGTGGTTAATTTTTAAATCTTAAACGGCAAGCACGCGCTCAAATGTACACAGTATGACTTACGTGTAAAGTCAAATATTCATATCTCAAACAGGAAGCACGCGCTCAGGATCACATGATCACTTACGCACCCAAACTAAATATTAAAATCTCAAAAGGGAAAAGCACACAATTGCTGAGGCAAACTTTAATCTAAATATTTCATAATAAATGTACAAAAGGATAATAAAATAGTAGTAGAAGGTAGATAATAAAATAGTAAAATATATTACAATTTACATGCACAGAATCTCTTCAAAAAATACATTCTTTGTTGTGATGCGGCCATCCCGATCAGCTGATTGATCGCTTGTCTCAACGATAAACACCTTGAGTCCGTCAAATGAGCGGCATCGTGAAAAGGCCACATATATCTGATCATGCGTAAATACCGGGGCCGGCAAGTACACTTCTACCTTCTTCAAGCTTTAACCCTGACTCTTGTTGATGGTTATCGCGAACGCGAGCTGAACCGGAATTTGAAGGCGAGACATTTTAAATGAAAAGATGCCTTCCGATGGTGAGAGCTTAATGCGTGGGATGAGAACGCGCTCGCCTTTTGAGAAGCCAGTCAGCACCTCATAATCCAGAATGTAGCAGTTTATTTTTGCGACGCGCATGCGTGTTTCATTGATTCGACCCTTGCTAGTGTTCAGATTCCAACGAACGATCGCGTTAACCTTTAGCGGGATGGCATAGCGCAGCAATCCGGACCCATCAATCTTGTTGAGAAACTCGACGGGTAGGCGGAGTTCCTTATGTATGTCGTCACTCCCAAGTTTATCAGCACTATGTTTGACTTCTTGTTCGTCAGGCAGAAGGTCAAGCACCTGCTGATTGGTTAGCGCGCAATCATCATTCTTGGGTGCAAGGATGGTGCGCTCCTCGATGGTTCCCTCGATTCAGGTAGTCACCACACATGAGGATGATTTTCCCAGCTAATGGAACACCCACTACCCGTCTATGATTGTGAGATCTGCTCCTGGCAAGATTAACTTTAAATTTAAATCGCGCGTCAACCATTAAGCAACTTTGAATTTGAATCGCGCGCCACAAATGTGAACAAAAATATTTGCTTTTTGGTCGTCCCATAAAATTCTCAAATGTTGCAAGATTTCACGCGCACAAAAAGTTGGAAATTTTCTGAAACCACCTGAGGTACCCATTTCGGGTACTTTCCGGTGGAATTTTTCCGATTTTTCTAGCCCACGCACAGCGCAATATTTATGTCGACATACCCTGAAAAAATCTAACGGATCGGATCATATTTAGAGTTGATTATGAAAAAATTATTAAGAATATTAATATAATAGATAGAAGATAGAGAGAAGGTAGATAGAAGCTGACCTGTGACTGAATAATCTGTCACATGAATACATTTTATTGAATTTTTGGTTAAGAAATAATTAAGAAGATTTTTTAAGATGTAAATTTGATGCACTTTTATCAAAAATAAGGTAAATTCATATACGCGGTTAATTTTTAAATATTAAATAGATTAGAGTGTCATGACAAAATTGTATTTTTACACTCACAACTATTAACACGAAAATGTATGTAAAATCATTTTATGTTCTCTGTTTTGTTTAATTGAGAGTCAGATACAAATTTACTACTCATTTTGTCATCACAGTGTGTCATCACAAAAACATCGGCAATTTTAATAAATTTTGTCATTGTCACGGTGTAATGCGCATGATCATAGATTCAATATAAACATATTTTGTCATGGCATTCTGGCGTCGTGACAAAATTTTGCTGAAAACACCTGAGGCACCCGTTTCAGGTACTTCCCGATGGAATTTTTCCGATTTTTCTAGCAAAGGCACACCGCTATATTTATGTCGACCTACCCTGAAAAATTTAAACGGATCGGATCATGTTTAGGGGTCATTTTAGCGTTGAGTTTGAAAAAATTAAGCGTATTAATATAATAGATACCTAAATAAAATCCGAAATACAAAGATATTGTTGAATATTATTTCCTTGAATCTATATTTCTTTTGCATATTAAACATCTTCTAAACATAATCAATGCCTAAACAAGTAGAGAGTAATGACTGTGATTTTTATCACACAATTCGGACACAGTCTAAGTAGATTTTTATGTTCTCTTAAGCTTAATTCCATAAGTTAGAGGGCCAGATTAGGAAACATCTCAAGTTGTGTCCTTTTTGCACTATCCTACTTTTATTCACATACTCGGAAAATAGCTTAATATAAAATTTTAATATTGAACAATCCACGATGAATAAAGTCAGTTATACCTTTAAGTGATAACAAAATTCTTAAGCCAGGCAAATCCTCTAGTTCAAATCGAGATTAATATAAAAAAGTCAAACTTTTTCAAGTTAGTTAGTTTCAAAAGGAAACCTTTATTACGTTTCCATGGACCGAGTTAAGGGTTTCGTTGAGTTTCGTCGAGTTAATAACATGACGAGCTAATCCCTATCGTTTCCATGCTAAATTTGTTTTGACAGTTCAGGCGGTGTTATGTTTTTGTCAGTTTTTTTATATGCTATGATCTGTTTCGTGAATATTTTAACCCGTGTTTATTTTTTCTTTATAATAATACTATATTTATAATAATAATATATATTTTCTAAATACTATAATTTTTCTTTTGACAGATAGAATCTCATTTAACCCAACTACTTTCGCCGAAAACTTTAAATGCGACTCGTTTCCATGATGAGATAATCCGAGATAATCCCGGTTAACTCTGTCATGGAAACACCATACTTGTTTTAGTTAGCCTGAAGTTGCCAGGCAAAAGTGAAAAAACGATAATACAGGTAGTGACACTATTCTGCCTCAGTCGGAAGGTACAAAAATACAAAATTGAAATACTGATATTAATTTAGTAGTTTCATAAGAATACCTTATATTAGCATACGACCGCGGCCAAATTCCAAATATTTATGTGAAACTTACCTTTTAAGGTGTTTCTCTGGAAGAGGTCTCATTTTAAGCGGTTATCGGTTATGATCAGTGAAACATTCTCCAGGTCATGGGTTGAGTTTTCGGAAAAATTAAGAGGAGTAAAAGAAGTTTGTAGATTGACTTATGAGGCTTAGAGTGAAATTTGCCCTGTGTGACTTTGAAATAGTTGTGGAATGTATTTCAGAATTTACCGATATTTTATCAATAAAATGTTTCTAAGAAATCCACATCCTGTTTGAAGCAGCCGAAAATTGTAAGTGTTTCATCAAGCATTTAATGGTTTGAAATTGTTTATTTTAAATGATTTGCAATTCGAGATTTTGCCAAACAGACACCGAATTGACTGTTAATTTAATGACCCGTAAACAAAGGTAGATTTTGGTTATAGACTTTGGGTGGCTGACATCTATCTAACTATGCTGATTCGAGATCTGAAGGGGATATAGGTATGAGATTTTGGTTGTCTCCATATTTTGTCGATATAATTGTTTACTATTCGAGATTGTGTCAGATAGGCACAAATCTCACTATGCCAGTTCTATTGCCCATGAACATATGTAGATTTCGATTATATAGGTTTGTGGTTTATCTGATTAGGTTATAGAGGTGGAATGTTGATTTTCCCCGTGTTTTGTCTATAAAATCGTAATCATTCTAACTGTTTCTAGATAAACACAAATAGGGACCAATTTGACTATGCCAATTCGCTGGTTCATGACCATAAGTATAGATTTTAATTACAGGTTTAATATAGTCTGATGAAGTTATATGGGTGAAATTTTGGTTTTCCCCCGACAATAGAGAGTTTGCATGATAGATATCAATCTGACTATACCTAGATTCGATGGCTCAAACCATAAGTAAATTTTTGTTATCGGTTTAGGATCTGGTAGGGTACCCCTATAAGGTAATATTTTGATTGTTTTTTGTTTTGTCGATAAAATGGTTCATCATTCCAGATTTTGCCAGAAAGACGTCAATCGACTATCGAAATTCTATAGCTCAATATCATAGGTAAATTTCGGTTATGGGTTTGGGGTCGGTCTGGTAGGGTTATAGGGGTCAAATTTTTGTTGTTTCTTGCTTTGTCGATAAAATCGTTCGTCCTTCCAGATTTTGTTAAAGCAAAAATGGGAGATATCTTTACTAATTACTGCCGAGGGAACATGAATAATTTAGGACTGCTTATGGTTATTGTTTAAAAATTAAAATAAATCTTCTGTAATATGGAAAAAATTATAAATGAATCACTTTACTTATATTACGACAAAAACTTAAATTTTGTGGTTGCTTACTAATATTGTAGTAGAACACAGCAACGTGTTATTTCACGCTTATGAATCACTTGATCCGGTAATTACACCCTAATGAAGCTAGAGATTTGAAAAATTGTCAGGCAACAACTAAACAAAACCACAAGTTGAATCAAAACTGTTTGCTTTATGTTCTAGTGCTCTCTAAAATTGAGGCCACTGTTATATGCTATATCCTCGATAAATTAGACACATACAAATAAATTGTCACTTATTAGGGATTGGTTTTGCTAGTCCGAAAGCGGAATGCAAAAATCAAAATTCCGACAGCAAAATCAAGAAAAACGAAATCTTGAAAAACGAAAACCCGAAACATCTCAAAAAATACCAAATAAGCAATATACCAAGTCGGGTATTTTCTTTTTTAGTTGTAAATAGCAGTTTTGGACATATTTCAGTATTTTTCCGGTTAACATGTTGGATTTATCAATTATTATTAAAAGAAATCTTTCTTGCAACTTTATAAAATTGGTTTTGTAGATTTAAGTTGAACTAATTGAGAGGATTTGTTGCATTAAATTGAAGAGTCAATAAAATATTTTCAGTGATATAAGTTTCCAGAGTTTGATTGCAAATTTAGTTATTATTTCAGTTGAAACGTTATACCGTAAAAAAATAAGTTTCACATAGATTTCTCATTTGTATAAAACGAATTAAATTCCAATGTCTTGATTGTATGTGTGACTTTACATTGCGCACAATGTAAAATCACAAATACAATCATGACATTGGAATTTCATTTTTATTTCTCGTTTTATACAAATGAGAAATCTATATTAGACTTATTTTTCTATGGTTATACTATTGAAGTTTTCGAACGCATGTTCCGTGATTTTGGATTGTAGTACCTGAATTACAGAACGGAATGTCACAAACACTAATAAAACTGTGTAAAAGAAAGTCATTTTAAATTAAATTTTTATGATTTTGATTTTTTATAATACATATTTTATAGCGATAATAATATTATTATGGTATATAAAACGCAGTTCTGTTATCTTTAACTACCAAAAAGTCATTCACTCTTTGTTCATAAGTTCTTGTTTAGCTTCAAAGTATAAAAATATACATTAAACACAAAATAAATAATAAAACAATAAAATTGAATTACTTTAGACGATATTGTTTTTATTATAAAACAAATCTTCCAGTTTTTGGGTGAGATACGGCACGGTATTTTCGATAAGCACATTTGATGTATTATCAAATAAACACGTAATTTTAGGGTGAATTTAAATTTTTGAAATGAATTGTAGCGTGTTTGAAACGACCATTACTACTATTGTTACGATTTTGATTAACAATAATAAATCAAATACAATAGTTTTATAAACGACTGGATGATTGCTTTGCTATTCTAAACTGACGTATCGATAGAAAAGGTATTTTCCCATATCAGGCGCTTAACCTTCACCTTTACGACCAGCATACCCGGGTATGTCCATATGATTCCATACATTTAGTATTGAATGATAATTTGTAATTTCATTTTAAATTGATAAATACATTTTGGCAAAATCTAATTTAAAACAAATGATTGTTATTAACAAATAATAATTACTAAAGATTTCAAGCTGATAAGCCACTTAAATCCATAAAATGTTAGGTAATAAAACGTGAAAACTTATACCCAGGTAAGCGGTTGTAAACATAGGGTTAAGAACATCCGATAAAATATTTTTTTGATAAATTATTTAAGTGCTTAATCCCATATATCTAATAGCTAGAAAATCTTTCGGGTTAACTTTAATGCTTATATGTTACTGAAGTTAGCATAAAAATTCAGCAGAAAAAACACCTTAGCGATCTCCTTTTAATATAAGTTGGTAAAAAACGTCAACAATTTTTTTTTGTATTTGACCATTTTCTGAAGAAAAAACTGTATTATCGACGTTTTTAAAATAGTCTTAGAAAAATTGACTCAATTTTGATATTCGCATATGCACAAAAACTGTTTTAATAATTAGTTACTAAATACGAGCATAATAATTAGCCTTCAATGTTTAAAATGGTCAGCTTGAAAAATTTCTTATGAATCCACTCAGTAGTTTTTGAGCTATTTGGTAGCTTTCACTACTGGCATACGTTAAGAACTAAGCGTTAAGCGCTCAGAAAATATTTATTGTAGCCTCCTAGTTTCTATTGATTTTTGAACTTGGTTAATTGATAATTCTTTTTTTTATTTAAAATACGATTTGTTCTCGCTGTATTTTATAATTTTTTGAAAAATGACTTAACAGTTTGTTTTAAACGATAATACATCGCAAATAGTTTCTTCAAAAATTTAACATGTTGAGGAATGTTAAGAAATTAATTTTTCGTCGACAAAAAGGAATTAACTCTCTTAAATTTTTTTTTTAAAGATGTTGCAGGATTATTATCATGTATTGAAGCTAATTGTTAAATTCAGATGATTTATAATTGTTTTAGAAAATTATTCACAAAGAAGGTCACAGAATTTAATCCATATCTCAGACACTGTTTGTGATGTGCCTGCATTTTCTAATGAAAAATACGACACGATTTTGACTTCCCAGCCCTCTTTGTATATCGTAAATAATGGGGAAATACAAGGGCGTGAAAACCGATTGATAGATAACGTAAATCTAAATAATGTCCATGTGACATCCGAAGCCGGCAAACATAACTAATTTCCCATAAATATCGACTGCTTTTGTATTTCCAGAAACTCACTTGAGTGAGGATGCAATGAAGAAGTAGAAAATGACCATGGTGGAACAGAAAGAGTATGGTGGGGCAAAAAATGTGTAAAGTCCAAATATTTAAATACGGCTCCTGGATTGTCAAAATATGAAATATTAAAAATTTCGAATATCTAATATGATGGGGAAATATTTGATATGGCTTCAAATTCCTTAAAACTGACTCTTATATGGACAAAAATATTTTAATGGAAGAAGCCGATCTCACTTTAGAAGCCCAAAGAAATTTGGGAAATTATAAGTCTATTAATGTGCTTAATAAAGCTCGAAGAAGATGCGTTACAATTAAAAGACGATTATTGTGATGATTTTATTGATTTATAAAAAAAAGTAGTAAGGATTCCATGCTTACACTTTTTAAAGTGCTAATCCATTTTCCGTTTATTCGTTGGTAAAAAATTAAATCGAACTTTTGCTTCGTTTGAAACAAAACAATTTAAATTTATGTACCCGTTTTAACGCGACTGGATTGATTGTTCGGGTGCTACGGAATTTGAATAAAAATGTTATTTATTACGCTGGTGTAATTAACATCCAGAACGTTGATGGTCGAACGACATTCCATTTGCTGAAATGTTGACTAGATTACAAACAGCATTTGGAATTAAAATGTGTTTAGATTTTTATTAAATGAAGTCCATAAACACACCCTCGTGGTAGTTGGCCAATATTTTCCGATGTTGTTTCGGACAACAGTAAAGCTGTAAAGCGGCATTGAATGCCATTTCCAGACCATGGAATAATTTAGAGTTGGTAGATTATATCAATATGTGTTATGGTTGGGTTCAGAAGAAGGAACATAATGAGTGGGAGGGACATAATGAATTCGATAAAATAAGATTATGTTATGTCCAGTTAAAACGAAATTAAACTAGATTTATTTTGGAAGCTTTTAAAGATCCAGAGAACTCTAAAACAATTTATATTAAAACTTTGGCTTATTTGGATTCTAAAGAACTTCTATACAACTTCAGAAAGCAAATTACGCCGGTTTGCAAAATTATTGAGAAGCAGCAAATTGGGATCTAATTTTAAATGTTGACAATGTGGACGAGAATGTTGATAAATTTTATAACTTTATTCACCAAGGCTTTGAACTCCATGTGCCTTTTTACAATAAAGCACCGAAAACTCATCCTCCGTGGTTCGATGACCTGATAACCATTTTAAAAAACCGAAACTGTAAAGCCTTAATTTTAAGTACAGCTCTTACCTTGCAAGTATTAAAACAAAAATTAAATTAAATCCTTAAGAATTTTGAAAATACTTTCGATCCAAACGGGAAATCGAGGGATATCCTTCCAAAATGACTTATAATAGTATCAGCTCCTCGGACGCAAAAGTGATAGCAAACATGTTTGCAGCATTTTTCCAATCAGCCTATAGCCCTTTAAATAATATGGGATACACTGATCAAATAGGCAACAACATTACTTCTATTATTCCTCCTGTCACACATGAAGAGAATGTTCTATCAGCCTTAAAGGAATTTGGAAATGGATGTGGGCTAGATGATATACCCACATTTATATTAAAAATGTTTGCGAGTAGCTTCACAAATCCACTTTGCAAACTTTTCAACCAATCAATAACCACAGCCGAGTTTCCTGAAAAATAAAAAAATTCAAAAATAACACCTATATTTAGATCGGGTAAGAGAGAGGATGTCTCATGTTACAGAGGAATTTCAACATCTTCATCAATTCCAAAATTATTTGAGCTGATTGTGTGCAACGCTTTTAAATCTGATACGTCACAATCTACCAACATGGGTTCATGCCTGGAAGATCGACATCTGCCAATCTGGTCGAATTTACCTATAGTGTTAAATGGCTAGAAAATCATCATCAAGTAGATGTAGCATATACAGATTTTAGCAAGGCATTTGACTCTATTTGCCACCTCAAAGCACTTCAAAACCTGCGCACATTTGGATTTTCAACCGGATTTATTAATTGGTTCAAATCATATCTAACAAACCGACTGCAATATGTATTACATGTGTGATTGAAAAATTCAACGTTATCAAAGTGACCTCCGGTGTCCCTCAAAAATCTCATATGGGATCCTGGATTTTTATTGTATTCGTCGATAATAGCCAAGTTAATTAAGGAATCAAATGTTCTAATATTTGGTGGTGCCGTAAAATTTTTTCATACAATTAAACATGAGCATGATGTTGATAAAATGCAAGATGACCTCAACAGACTAAGTAAGTGGCGTGTCCAAAATTCATTACAACTCAATATTAAGAAATATAAAATTATGTCGTTTCACCGAAAAAAATATCCAATAACTTTGGCATATAAAACAAATGGCGCGGAAGTTCCAAGAGTACGTGAGATTATTGATCTAGGAGTCACATTTATTGAAAACGTTAGTTTTAACCGTCAAATAGATAAATTTATTGCTAAAGCTAACTCAATGTTTGGCTTTGTTAAGCGGTGGACTGGGGAATTCACGGATATATGTACATACTCCACGCACATTATAATACGCTTATGTAAATCTCAATTGGAGTATGCTGCAACGATTATGCAATGATTATAGCATACCATTTTATGAAAATGTGGCTCGCTTACCTCCTTACTCATTATAAGGTGCAAAGAATATAACATGTGCACGCTTGAAAACAGGCGTCTACTTCTGGATGCCGCTTTTATTGGAAATGTCCTTTTCGGCCACATCGATTCATTCTTCATACTGGAAAACATATCTGTAAATGTCCCAAGTAGGACTTTGCGTAATCATCAATTTTTGGCACTCGAACACCATCCAACCAACTATGGCGACAACAATCCCATTAATCGATCAGCAAAATCATTCAATACCGTAGTTGATCAATTTGATTTTAATTTATCAAAAAACTTTTTTAAAACAAGTTAAAATCGTACTTTCTATATTTTTAATTAAGTCCTTTGACAGTTTCATATTTGAAGTACTAACTTTTAATTTAAAAAATTGTTTTATTTATATTTCTACTTATTTATAATCTAAATGTGAATAGATTATTTTTTTATATTACATTTTTAAAATTTTATTTTTTCTTCTTTTTTTAATATATTTTGAATTTTACTTTTTTAAATTTGAAATCATAATTGTTATGTAGTAAACCGATTTCCTTTAAAAATAAAATAAACAAATATGACACATATGAGTCAAATTATGAAAGAGTGATACACACGTTTCAATTACTATGGAAAGTTTGTTGTTCCCACTCTACGAACCAGTCTAAACATTACTTAGCGGAACTATCAGCTGAACTAAAAGATACCGACAATGAAGTGATTGAAAAGTTCATTAAAGAAAACGAGATATTATCAGATGACATTTTACCTTCGTTTGTGTATGACCAAAAGCATAATTCCACTTTATTTGAATGATCAAAATTTTGTGCCTTTTTCGCTTCGAATAATAAAAAAATGTGACTATACCGCTGACCATTTTACCAATGCTCCTGTTGAGAGTTAATTCGGAAGTACTAAATCAGCGATGGATAAAAAAGCGGTAGAAAATACGAATTTTCCAGAGCAAGTTTGAATGATAAAATTTATTCGGTTTTAAACGAATTTCCAAAAAGGGCTATACAAATAATAGAAATAAAATCAAAACGAAATATAGTAGATCCCGCAGAATTGTGGAAGCACAAAAAGAAGAAAAACAGCATGAAGCACTTTCCGAAATGGTCGTTAATCCGATTGTGTAATTTAAGGCATGAAAAAATATAAAAAAAATTATCGTTGAATTCAGTATTGTAACGTTGGTCACTTTGAAGTAATACGAATAATACTTCTATTCTATCCGAGTGTTGAAAAGAGCGGAAGCAGGTTTTTCTGCCAACTTCAGTAGCATCATGCAATAAGACAGACTTATATAATCATTTTTGGGTGAAAATCTTTTAAAAATCTTGCTTTTTGACGAACTAAATATTAAATTTTGTAAAGGTAAAGGCAAGTTAGTGTAAGGTCCCTTTTACGGGGATTTGGCATGGAACGGATAATTTTAATCATTAAACGTGAACTCTAGCTCATACTTTCGTGTTTTATGTTTAAAAACAAAAATTAAATTTCATCATCTTATTATCTCCTTCATCTTTGATAGTATCATTTTTAATCCTTCAACAGTAACTTCTCAATTTATCAAACAAATATAATCTTTCGAGCAAAAAGTTATTTTATTTTCATCTTAATTTAACACAGTTTGTATTTTGTCATATTTAAGTTATACATTAAAACGATAGAAATTTTATTTTAATTACGTAAAATTTTTAATTAACTTAATCATTATAAAATGATGAATAATAAAAAATGAAATAGAAAAAGTCATTGTTGGTTTTAGTTATTTTATAGATAATGAATAATTAAAATTTACTTGCGACGGCTACGTACAAATAAAAAAAATGGGAGCTTATAATTTTAAACTCAAATTTTATTATGTTTCGTTGTTGTTTGCTAGTAAAAATGAAAAATAATTATAATAATTTAACTTTCCTCGTCCGCATCTGATAAAATTGTAATAAAAAAAAAATATTCAAGGCTTCCATCATTTAGCGAGTACCAGCCAACTAGAAGATATAACACGAATGTTATTTAAAATGCGGTATATAGTATAAAATGTTGCTTCCCATAAACTCTCGAAATTTTTATATTTCCATTATTATTTCCATATTATTTTTCGCCTTTCCACACAATGTACTCCACATAAAGATGAATGTTGATTTATGGTGGAGATAATTTTATCATAATTAGCTTTCGGGGATAAAGTTTTAACATGTTTCGAGTATTAGAAATTTTATGAATTAATTTTATTATTTTTAATATATGTAGGTAGCAATTTATAGTTAGGTACATCTTGAGCAAAAATGAACTTTATATGTATATATGCAAAACAAAAAAATACGCCGTAAGCGTTGCCGTATACAGAGTGGTTCCAAACTCATTATGAAAAATAATTTATATCAAATTTTTGAACCAAAAATTTTGTTTAATACCCTTTAAGGCATACATTATTTTTATGTTAAAATAGAAACCAAGAAGGCGGGCCTTATTTACAGCGAACCTGCATTTTTACTATGGATAGATTGTGCTATTTTACACAAAGGGACAATTATATGATTAGTTTGTTGCCTACTTCTTCTCTTTGTTTTAAAACATTAGATTATCTTTCCTATATTCAAAGTGGAAAATCAGTGTTGCTGGATATGCACACTAAGCTGTACAACACAAAATGTATTTACGTAAAATTAACGAAAAAAAGGAAACGTCTGGCTAATTTGGTGCC
Source organism: Nephrotoma appendiculata (assembly GCA_947310385.1). Lineage (NCBI taxonomy): Eukaryota > Metazoa > Arthropoda > Insecta > Diptera > Tipulidae > Nephrotoma > Nephrotoma appendiculata. Next base: position 140,858,507 of record OX371225.1, on the reverse strand, counting down.
GAAAACAATTCGGATTAAATATAGGTTCTGTGACCGAGTATTCTAAATTATCCGTGAAAAGCCCACACACAATCGCGCGGCATTGATTCGATGCCTTCCGTTGAACAAACTTTTAAATTTTAAATACAACTAAAATAAATGGAGGGATGAATGCTTATATATAGATCTCGAAAACAATACACTTGACTTCTAAAACGAAAAATTAAACCTATTGAACTTTTGTTAAAACTGCTTGTATAATCAAAAAACATTATCTCTGCTTAAATTTCAAAAAATCAACAAGGTCAAGCCTTGGTTAAAAATTTAATTTTTAAATTTATTTAAAGCTTTTAATTCTTTGACGTTCTTTGTAAATGTTAAACTTTTCAACATCATTGTACAAGTTAAAAGAACTGCCACTGAAGCTTTCGCTACCAGTACACAGATTTCTAACAAATTTCACAAGGATCTCCCAATCAATGGAAAAAGTATTTGTGTGAAATTTTATACCGACAAGTCAATCCGACAAAGAGATGAAAAATTTTGGTTTAACAATTTTTTTTTTATTTTTGGTAAAATTTACAAAATTATCTGAACTAATTTTGTTTGAAATTTATTTTACAATCTTTTTAATTTAACCGTTTTTCGTTTGGAGTTCTTATAGGTAACTTCCGATAGAGAAATTTTGGTCAAACATCATTGGGACCTTCAAATTTATAATAAAAGCTTAAGTTTGAAGTTTCATCCCAGCGGCCATATTTTTCTTAAGAAAAAGTTATGTGTCAAAAATCGTCATTTCATTTTAAATTTTGAAAATCTGATCTGGCCCGATATTGTTCCAAATTGTATTTAATATTTTTTAATTCATAGTTGTTGGTCTTGAAAATGATGTGGTTTTCAAAATTATTATTAAAAAATGATATCGTTTTCATGGAAGATGTCAGTTCCGGTAGACTGATTTTGGGCAAAATTAACTTCAATCTCCAAATTCGTCAGCACAGGGCCGAATATTTCTTGAAAAACAGTTGTTTGTCCAAAATCGTAATTTCCGCTTATATTTTAGAAAACTGATCTAGGCTGATATTGTTGAAAAGTTAATTTAGAATCTTTTACTTCATAATTATTTCTCTCGTAAAAATATTATTTTCAAAATATTTGTAAAAAACGAAAAAGGTTCTATAGTATGCCACTTTTCGTAAACCGATATCGGTCAAAAATCACTGGGCTATCCCAATTCATATAAAAAGCTTATGAAAGTTCGCCCCGATCGAGCAAACCGTCTGGATTGAAGAAGGAACACAGATATTTAATCTATAGACACACACAGAGATATTTTCAGAAGCACTTTTATGAATTCGACGAAATAGCGACTGGTAAATCTACAAACAACTTCGAGGTCAAAATTTTTGATGATTTCATGAATTTTTCATGATTACTGTACTGTACATTACTTGTTATTTTACTATGTAAAAGAATATAAAATAGACTGATTCCTATTATTGTAATCTTGAGACGGGTTGATCAATTTATCCCACATTATTTACGATCAAGCATTTATTTTGTTGTCTAAAGTCAAACTTTTCACATTTAGATGGTTATAGATGGTTGTTTCATAGCTTACTCTCTACAAAAACTATTTGCAAGCTCCATACATTCTTATCTTTAATAAATTTGGTTAAAAGTCAGTAATTCATATCAGGAGATTATCATTCAAGTCTTGACTGTGCAATTGCTCATGTTAATATACTAATTATTCCTGGCAAAGGTGATGAAGAAGAAGTGATTGTAACGATTATGCAGGATCACCCTTTTTTTTTGTTTTTTTCTATACTTATCGATAATCGATAAGTATAAGGGAATGAAAAAGAAGGGAGGGGAAAGAAGATAGTTGGGTGGTTTTTGTTGCGAAAAGCAACAGTCAGTCGAGAGATAGTAAGCATTAAAGCTGGAATAAATAAATAAAAAAAAAAAAAAAAATTTAAAGAAAAAAAAAACGAAAATAAAAAGCAAGTTAGTTAAGTGGTGAGGATTCGAAAAGTGAATATCAGTAAATTCTAAATTTTAAAAGAAGAAGAATTTTTATTTTTTTGGTTGTGCTACACCCAACTTCATTTCTTTATGTGTAAAATAAAATAAAACATTTTAATAAAAGCGAAACAAAAATTAGAAAAGATTGTTGTAACGATGGAAATGGGATATACTAGTATCTATTATTATGTAAGAAATGAACTGTAAAATGTACCTAATTATCTACATATAATACTAAATAAATAAAAGTAAAAGAAAAAATAGTAAAAATAAAAAAAAAATATTATTGATTATTATAGTTACAACTGATACACCAAAAATAAAAGTTTTATAATTCCTAATACACAAATATATTTGTGAAAAAAAACGGCTTCGGCTAATACAAGTTACAGATTCAACCGACTAGTTGCAACGGTTAGTGCAAAACTATTGATCGGCCGCAATAAGGCAAACAACGTTTGTTTTCCCGCCAATACGCAACGCTTATTGAGTGAATCATCGCTGTGAAAAAAAAAAAATTATTTGTTTTTACAATTAAAAACAACAAAAAACCAATATCATCTGTTGCATTGAACACAAACAAAACCGACGTCAATTGGTGGAATTCCCTCGTCTACCACATTAATGAGATCAACGAACTCGCAAAACAGACGAGTATAAGTAAGAATACGCCGGTAGTTTGTTGCAACGGGGTTTTCAACTGACCTACCTCAACCATACAATTATTATACCGCAAGGAGGACAATTACCCAATTGGATGGAATGTACAACGATTGGTATAGGTAAAGAAAAAAGTTTTTTTTGTTTTAGATACTTAGTATTTAAATTTGATCGCTACCTTAATAGAATATTTTGCATTCATACTAATGAATATTCGGCTCAACCGACAATAAGTTTTTTTGTGAATATATTAGAAATCCTCCATATAATTGCTTTCATAATAAATTTAATAAAATTTAATTTCTTAATAATTCCTGTAAATAAAATTTGCTACATGCTATCTTTGATATTGTACGGTATGCACAATCACAATATAAGAATCATAGCTGATATCGGTCTGCAATAGGGCTCCTTTCACTGGCTGTTTGTTATTTTTGTTTTCTGCTTCTTTTATTGAAACGTGAGTGCCATGCTAATTATGGCACATTAAATTAAATAATTGTGGTGATGTGAGAGTGTGGCAATAGATAGTGATCATAGATCAGGAAACTGATAATATAATCAGATATAACAATTCAACTAGTACTTTTGGCAATGAACCCCCATTCGACGAGTAAACCCGGAAATGCCTGATCGACCAAAAGGAAGAATTGTTACATGATGCTAACATCAAATATTGAGCGTTGACTAGGGATTCGTGTTGGAATATATTTTCAAATAAAATACTCAGCGCCACATTTTGAAAGCCAGTTTCCAAAAATAATCAAGGCCTATCTTCTAAATTTTAAAATATGGCGGCATTACAATAATATACAATTTAATTTCTGCACTTGTATACCAGATGAAGTAAAAGAATGGGAGCCTAAAAAACCTAGACGATCGAACACGAAACAACAGGTCCTTAATATATTTTTTAAAAGGTAATGTATGTCTTGGCGGCACCAACCAAAACCCGTCCACTTCAAACCCACGAGGCACATGAACCAAAATTTGACCCGTTTTTATTTCATATTAGGTTTCAACACCTCAAAATAACTAAGTTTTATTCAAAACTTGTTTTTATTAGAAATAGACAACTATAGCATTCCAATCGACCATCGCAAGTACTTATAAGCACTTAGGCGTTTCTTCTTTTGAAAACTGTTACAATAAATTTGTCCGCTAGGTGATATGTGTAATATTCTTCTGTGAAGAATATAATTGAATGTCATATGTGATGCGCTAATAAAATTCCGATAAATGTAGATATTTTGTTATTAAAAATTATTACAAATAAATTACACATTTGTAGGTTGTGTTTTATTTTTGTCATTTTTTGTGCTTTCCAATTGACACTTTACCCAATACACATTTTTCGCACTTCCAAGTACTTGCGGTGGTCGAGTGGAAAGCAACTAGCATGTTTGCTATATAAAAGCAACAACTTTTGTGAAATTTTAATTAAAATTTGTCGTTTGTACCTGAGAAATTGGTGGTGAATTCGTCTGAAGGAGGAGCAGCTGCAACATCAAGCTATACGTATTTCATGATATCATAAACATCGGAAATCCGGCATTGAAGTAATTAAATTTTTGCAATTTTAAAAGAGTTTGTCGTAAACAACTAAACTGCACAGGAATTTTGTAGGAGCTCTTAAATTGGTTTGTCATATCCTACAAGGAAATGTAATATAATCAAGGGGAGGGGAATAATATAGGGGTATATTCTTGCAATGGTATAGCATTACAAAAAGGCAACTTCACCTAATTCGGGTGCTCCGATTCCCGTACATAATATCCAATATTGAAATAGTTATCTTTTTCAATTTAAAATTCCCTTGTCGTTTCTGTATTTGAAAAATTTGTGGTGGTATTCGTGCCAGATGGGTCCCTAAAGTTGGAACTAAAACGACAGGGTATTGAAATAGAAAAGGAGAAGAATGGCTGGTAATCCAGTAACAATTAAAAATCTTAAATTATATTGAATTCTTGTTACATAATTTTATTTGTATTTTAAAGAAGTATACGTGAAAGTATTGTGAATTATTAAATAATGGAGTATTAATAATTGATATAACTAAAGAATTACTCTTATTTGATTTCTGATTCTGCTCGCTTCATTTGTGTTTGATTCATTTTTAATATTATGTACTGCAAAATCTTCCGTATCCTCTGTTTAATTTTCTAAAAGCTCATCATAGTCAATATTAAAATGAATGCAAACATTATGAAGCATGCTGCAGACGTTAACAATCTGGCAAACTTTCTCAGGACTATAATGTAACTCTCTCGAGGCTAAAAGACACCGAAATCTTCCTTTTAATAGTCCAATGCATCTTTCCACGGTATTTCTGGTTTTTGAAAGACATGTATTGTATCTTGACTCCGAAGTATCTTCACCAGCAGCTCTATAAGGAGTCATCATCCATGGTTCAAGTGAATATCCACTATCTCCTAGGAATATGGTATACATATAAAATTATATCGCTTATTCTCTACTGATAATTATTTGAAAATTTAATTTAAATAAGAATGAAATTAGCGGTAAAAAGCAAATTGGAACTTAATATACGTACCGAGTAACCAAGATGTTTTGTCATTTAACCAACTTGCATTTAAGTAAGCCCTTTCAGCGCTTAGATTCCATATCATTGAATCGTGACATGAAACCCCATAAGGGGGATGCAGTTTATAATCGCAAATCTAATGAATGAAAAATTATCTTACTTATTTAGTCTTAAAAATATTTAAATCGTTACACTTACAAACATAACATTCATTGAGTGGTACCCTTTTCGACACAAAAAAATATGTTCACTATCTTTAGGTTTTACCATTTTAATTTGGGATCCATCAATACAGGCAACCACACCAGGAAAACCACTCTTTTTAAAGAATTCCATTTTATTCACTCTTTTTTTTCCTCAGTCATTACCAACGAGATCCATTCCGAACATAAATTTTCTTGCAGTATGGTCAAAGTTTCTGCAATTACATTGCTCGTACTTTGTTGTGAGAGTCCTATGTGGAAGTCTTGCCCCACACTTTTTTGATAACTCCCCTGCGCTAGAAACCGCAAAGTTGCTGCAAATTTTATTATTGGAGGGATTCCAGCTGTTGTTGTTTGTTTAAATTGATTTTTTATTTTTCCAAATACAAACTTAAATGCCTCTTTAGATAATCTAAACAAATTTTTGAATCTAAAGTAATAGGACTTGTAGTAACTATTTTAATATAGGATGTTTTTTTAGTTTGTTTTACTCAGTTTCATTTAAAGATAAAATATTGGACTCCTTTCTAATATTTTTTCTTTTTAAGTTAACGTTGCAATCGCTATCACTATGGCTTTAAGATTCTTTTAGATTATTATGTTTAAATTACTTTCTTACTAAATTACTTTTAACAATTATTAATTAAGCTCAAAATTGTCAACGAGATCGGTCGCACAGTAGCAAGAGTTGTTTATTAATTATGTAGTCGGATATAAAATTACAACTAGCTGACCCGGCGGACTTTATTCCGCCCCAAATTACTTCGTCCGAGCAAACACTTTTGTCCTACACGAAAATTGATTTTGATGAGAGAAAAATCAAACAACTCAACTCAATTCTCAACAGACGTTTGAGTTAGACGATTACAGTGGCTATTCCATTCATTTTTACATCGAATTCAACACTAAAGGCAGGTTTATGGTTGCCAGTTCGTTCGATCGGTAATTTGTTCGACCAATCATCTTTTGTACAAAATCCAGAATCGTTTATGAGCACTATGATTGGTGGAAAAATTGTCGGAATGAACGAACAAAGGCAACCATAAAGGCGGCATAATGTATTGAAAAGTGAATAAAAAATCGATTCAAGGAAATTTAGTTGTTTTTTGCAAATTGAATTTGTGATTTGTTAATCGTCATAGCATTGAATAAAAAACGAAATAGTAGTTTTTGGATGCAGCCTCCGGTGGGATTCGAATCCAGTACCTCCCAACCCAAGCGCCGAATTCATATAAAATGGCGTTTTATTCGATTTTTCGGGTTTTCCAATTTTTCCGGTGGATTTTTTCAAAAATTCTTTCGTAAGAACCATCTCCGGGTAATTGCAAACACAACAAAAAAGATTGAGCCAAATCTGACAAAGTAAGACAGTGGAAAATTACACCCGAAGAGTTCGGATTACATGGAAAACATCACAGCAAAAATCCTCTGATTTCTGTAAAGAACAGGAAGCTCGTCTTGCGTTCGCTAAACGGCACAGATCATGGACGAGTTTAGAATAGTAAAATGTATTGTGGAGTGATAAAATCAATTTAATTTATTGTCATCCGATGGAATACGGAGAAATTTCTAAAATCGGAGAAATCCAACATATTAAGATTTTTGGTTTAAGATTGTCATACACTTCAATCGCGTCGGAAAAAAGCATTGAATAAAAGTCAACGGAGAATTTAACATACCTTGGAGGATGGTGGGAAGCCATAGACGTCCGCAACCTCACACATTAAAGCCCTCTTTGTACACAAGGGCGAAAGCGGCCCAGCAGATCTATCACCTTTCTCCTGTTTGGTATAAAAAAACCATTATTCCCATAATTGTAGCAAATAACCTCCGTATAAAACTTTCCAATATTAATCGCTAAGAGCAGTGCAAAAAAAAATAAAAAGTGTATTGTTGGGATATTTACTGAACATTATAGTATTACCTCATTTTATATATAATATTGTATGGCTCCGACTTATTAGCACTTCATCTAAAGGTTTTAACAAAAGTGATGATTGATTTTGTTTGGTCAGGATTTGGTCACTAGTTTTTATCGTTTGGTCACTTACGATTAAACGGTAAATAAATAATGAAAAATTCAAAAAAAAAATTGCAATGGGTCTTGCACCTCATTGCAAGCAAACCATACCGTTTTTATCAAATTTTGTTAGGTAATCGTTAGGTCAGGATTGGTCACCACATTTTGACGTTTGGTTACCAATGAGTTAGTTTTTATTACGAAAAAACCAAATCAAAATTGTATTTCAATAAAAACAGGTTCGTCGCTTATTTGGGAATTTCATTTTACAAAACTAATAAAAATTCCAATTGGAATATACCGTTTAGAAAAAAATATTTTTTTTTTTTCAAAGAATTGTATCTAAAATAGAAGACATAAGATATACTAAATTTAGTTTTTTGGTTTTTCATAACTCGTTGAGAATTAAGTAGTGACTACCATGGAACCATCAATACTTTATGATTTATTGCGAAAATTCGTTGAAAACTAATCATTTCTACACAACTCGAAAAGTTCGGGGATGGAAACTTCACTAATAATAATAATTTTATAAATCCAACGATCGGGATCGTTTTGTAAATTGTCACTAAATGTGAAGTGAAAAATGTCACAATTTTTCCAATTTTTTTTCTTTTTTTTGTTTCAATTCAATTCGCTCGTGCTGGGTTATTTTCGTTCCAGGAGATCTCCATAATCTATTGAACCAGGCAGCATACGTAAGAAATTGTTAAATTTTCTAAACAAACATTTGGGTTTTAATATTTAGCTTTAATTTATACCTAGCGACATCTTCTGATTGGTTTAATAATTGCGAAAAGCTTTATCAAATTACAATGTTTTTATTTTGTGAAGCTCTGTTTTGTTTATACTACAGGATGAAACAATACAGGCTGCGTATTTGTTGCGATGAAAAATCAAATTTTTAACAAGTAACGAAAAAAACAGTTTTCGATGTTTGTTTATCAACAATGTTGAAATAGATTCCAAATCACAATAATCGCCCCATATTCTATTGTTACTCCAAAAGCATTTTTTAACGAACGTTTGTTTTGGAAAAATAATGCTGAAATTTTCGATGGAACACTCTTTGATAATTTCTTATTTTGACCAGTGTATTTTAGGTAAAATACACTGGTTGTTATGAAAAAGTACGAAAATTTTCCCTTCTATGGAAAACTCATGAAAAAAATTACGGAATGTTATGGCTCTTATATTTAGGATGCTCTGGTTGTGTAGAATTTAAGCAATCTACCGTTTTCGATAATTAAAATAAATTTGAGTTTATTGTAAACAAAGGTTTAATAACCAATTAGTGTTAATACCACCGTCTCTTGATTTCAAACTCGACAGTCAATAACATCAGTTATTGAAAGCTTGGACCAAATATTGTGAATAAAATTAAATATTGTTTGTGGAACCGAATTTTATTCAAATCCAATTAGAACCAGAATTATTTTTTGACTCATCAATTTGGTACATATTTATTTGTTTACGGGACCCATTTTGGTACAAAACAGGGCCCTTAATTATTGGTATGTGAATATATCTTGGTTTGCAATCTAATTTCGGTTTTGGTTCGATTTTCGATTTGTGTTCTGCTAACTTTAAAATAAATGATAGACAACTTGGTCAAGAACGAGTGGAATCTATAATTTTTTTAATGGGACATTTGATTAGGCCATAATGAACTTAAAATTATTTGTATGTTAACAGATCGTGTTTTGTGCTTTGATATGATATTTGATTTGGGTACTCTATAAAATAATATAGAGCTTGTATAAGAACTAAGTGGAGCTTAAAATGTTTAAAGAAGGCTTGAGTAGGCCAAATTGAGCCTATACTTATTTGTAGGTCAATAGATCTTGGTTTAAATAAAAGCCAGTTTTAAATAAAATGATCTTAGCTTGGCCAAGAGCGAATGGGGCGATAACAACCATTTAATTTTGTGGCTTGATCTTTTTTGCGTTCTAATTTCGGTTTTCGTTCGATTTTCGATTTTTGTTCTGCTATAGCTATGATGTGGAAAAGGGGCATTAATTAGCCTAAAATTAGCTGTACAATAATACCATGTTGTTCCATAAATAAACAAATAAAAATGACTAAGAAACCCTTTATGAGTTTTGCTCCTCTTCCCTTTTTAGATGACAAGAGCACGGGACCAGCATAGTCCACGCCGACAATTGAGAATGGTCTGCTTGGTGTTACTGAAGCCTTGGGAAGATTGCCCATTTGCTGTGACATACGGATCTGCATATTTCACGTCCACCTTGTATCCAGTATTTATGGCGAGACAATGCGAGTAGTAACGATGGGCCCGGATGCATAAACTTGTTGTGCAAATAACTTACAATCATTCTTGTTATTGTGTGATGTTTAAGTAGTATTAATTGATGTTTCATCTCATATGAGCAGGAAGCATTTTCAAGGCGTCCACCGTTCACATGCCCTGTGAATCTATGAATGGTGCCAGTGAAACAAGCTTTGAGTTACAATGGGTTCCATTGCCTGCAAATAATGGTTTGATGTCTGAATTCAATTCCGTTTGTTGTACAAACTTGAAAAGTGTAATTTCCGCACTATTTTTCTCTGCTATGCTGATATTCCTCGTCACTCTGTTTTTCAGTTTGCAATTATGCAGAAATCTAGGAACATAAGCTACTGTTCTCAACAGCTTGGACCACTTCTTTATTTGACTATATAGTTCCCGGTATGGGTGTCTGTCCACCGAAGTTGCCGTAGTATGCATTGATTTGACCTCTATGTTTCGTTGTGCTTGTAGGGTTTCGCTTAAATTTGGTTTGGTTGGCCAATGTTTTTCGCTTTCATTCAGCCCGGGGGACCCTTCCACCACAAATTGCTGTTCACTTACTTGGCAGCACGAATTCTACGGGTCGCCAAATCAACCGGGTTCTCTTTGCCCTTCACATATCGCCAATTTGATTCCGGTACTATGTTGATGAATGGCTGACACACGGTTCGCTACATAAGTTTTCCATTTTCGCGGATGAGTGGATAACCACGATAATACTAACGTGGGGTCTATCCATAGCCATACGGGTACCGCTTCGAGATGATTTGTCAAGAACCTTTTTTACCAATTTTGCAAGTAAGTGTGCTCCACATAACTCCAAACGTGGTAGACTCACTTGCTGTATTGAAGCTACCATAGTTTTTGACGTTAATAGGTTTACTATGATCTTACCGTTCGATTGGAAGCGAATATAAACCGCTGCGGAATACGCTAATTCACTCGCGTCGCTGAAGCCATAAAATTGAGGTTCTTCTGAAAGGTCACAGATGAATCTAAAGACTCGGATATGGTTTAAATGTTCAAACTGTTGTTGCATTTGATACCAAAAATGGTGTAGTTCAGATGATAAGGGTTCGACCCAAGAAATCCCGTTTAGCCATAAACTCTGAAGAAATATTTTCATGCTGATAGTAAATGGACTCAACCATCCTAATGGATCAAATATTTGAGAAGCGAGAAATAAAACGTTTCTTTTTGTGCGAACAGGGTCGACTACGTTCTTCACCATAAACGAGAACATATCTTGCTTCGAATTCCAATATGGACCGGACAAGTAGTGCAGTGGTTAAAGCTTCGGCTTTAACCACTGCATCGATTTCGATCGATAATGTTAATAAACACAACTAAGACCCTCTGTTGGAGTGCAGAATTCAGCGCCGACCCACCGTCCATATCAGTGTACAGGTTGACATGGATCTTGCAATGTGCAGGTGGTATACTGTAATTGTGTGAATGGGTGGTCTGTGCATGAATGAAAGGGGGGTATTAATTGACCTTCAAAGGACATTAAATCCACTGGACAATTAATACTTCCGATAAAAAATAAAAAAAAATAAAATAAAAAAAAATAGACCTAATATCTTTGATGATCGGCCTTCTTCTAATATTTGAGAATCATCACCTCCGTCACTTAAGGATGTTATGTGCGAGCGCCACTTCTGTAACACAAATCCAGATTCTGCCAATACACGAGACAGGTCTCTTTTTAATATGATTGCGTGTTGTTCATCATTTGCACCGGTTAACACATCATCAACGTAGAAGTTCTTGCGAATTATATTTGCCACCTCCGGAAATTGACCTTCACAGTCACTAGCGATTTGACACACATGTGATTTCGTTGGACGATAATTTTCTCATATGTCCTAATTCCTCATATTGATGCATAAATTCCTTGTACAGTGTGCCAAATTCGATATTGCGAATCATCTTGCGTTCCATGGAATACAGGCGTTGTAAGGCTGTCTTATATGATTGACCCAATAGGGCTGATTCTGATCGTATGGGCAGCTGTACGACAAATCGACCGTTGAGTTTTGTTATATGTTGACACAAAATGTTCTTCAATCAATTGCTCCTCTACGGATCTTGGTAACTCTTGAAAAATTTCTTCTTGATCCCAAAATTTGCGCAACAGTCCTTCCAAATTTTCGGAGGTTGATAAACAAACATTAAAAACCTTATACGGCCGCATTTTACTTTCCTCATCACTTGCATTATTTGTTTTTTTTGATATAACATATCCGGACAATGTTTCTTGAGCCACTACATTCTTTAACGGGACTTGCTTTTTACCTAAAATGTGGCAGAAGTAGTCTGCTCCTAGCAAAATGTCAACTTCTTTCTGATGTTTAAGATTCGGGTCGGCTAATGGTAGATTGCTGCTTTCAATCTCGTTATAGTTTACTTCTTCGTTTTGGTTAAGGCATGTAATCTTTGGTACAATATATGCTTTGATTTGACTGAGAGGGACTTAGAATCGACGAATCTTGAACAGATGGTAACTAATGCTTTACCCGTTGTAGACACGTTTGAAGTGGCGAGACCTTCTACCTGTACCTTTCCATCCGTACGAGGAAGTCCCAACCGATTGAGACACCTTTCGGAGATAAAGGAGATTTGGGAACCCGAATCCATTAGCAAATTACATCTTCTGTGTTGACCGTAACTATCTTTGGCCATCACGATTGCTGTGGGTAACAATGCCGTGTCTACGTTGGACATATTTGTTTGTACTATTGTATTTAACGCGCTTGATGTGCCAGTAGATTGAGATTCCGTTACAGACTCTTCTGCTTCACTATTACAACTAACTCTATCGGAATTGGTTAGACCCCATCGTGTAAGAGGGTATGATGTCTGCGCCTGCATGTCCAACAACTCCATTTTCTGTAGCACTGGTTGGCCATATGGTTGGCTGACAGGCAATTGAAACAAAGTATCAACATTACCACTTGTTTGCGCCGCTCTTCAGAGCTTAACTTTCCAAATGCGTCACAAGCGTATGTTCTGTGGTGTTCCGTACAATATGCACATTGATCGTTGGCTAACTGTGCTTGATGTGCCTTAACTGATGTTGATTTTGTTGTCGTAGGTTTACTTGGCTCACATGTCTCCAATGCGTCGCAGCGTTCAAAGGTAGGAAAATCCTTGCCTACTGTTCGATATGCATATGCCTGCTTGGTCTCTTCATCGGGTTTATTTAATAGCAAGAAGATCAACCATGGGTCATTGCCTGCAGCTTCTGCACCTAGGACCGTAATACCTCGCACAACCTCATCCGATGTGTTGTGAAGTTTTCTCAATGCTGAAGAAGACCCATAACCCACTGTTGGTTGATTTATGAATGTCTTGATAAAATCGTTCAAAACGTTTCTCTTCTTGTCGTACCGGTTACAAAGCTTATCCCACGCTGACTGGTAATTTGCTTCGGAGACTGAAATGTGTTTCACTAAATCCGCAGCTTCGCCGCGAAGATATCCTTTGAGATATTAAAATTTTTCTACATCGTTTAAATTTAGTTGGCTATGCACCGATGCAACGTATAAATCACTAAAACTGGGAAAGTCTTTGTATTCCCCTGAAAACATTGGAACATTAAGTTTTGGAGGGCGAGCAAATGCGTGAGGTTCATCTGACGTTTGACTAATCATTTGATTTAGTGAAGACGTAAAACTCGTGGACATGGTAGTGAGAAAATCATTCTGCTCTCGTAAAATCTTAGAAATAAGGTTTTCCATTGTTCCTATACTTATTCTTGTTGTCGTGGAATCCTGAGACGTTCCTTCAATTTCGACTTTACACTCAGATATTTTGATTCATACTCTTCGAGTTCTCACGGTACATCAAATTAAGCCAATTGTGTTTCACAAACATTAAACTCATTGAATGATTTCGTCAGAAGCTTTAATCGCGTTGAAATATCCGTTGTTGTCGTTCTATCCGTCATAGAATCTGCAAATTTTACTTTGATTCACAATTCACTGCACTCGCCGTCGATTTTAAGATTTGGACCCGTCACATGGGCCGATTGATCCGTAATACACTGTTCGATTAAACTGGAACGGAGTTCAAATAAAAGATACGCGACCAATTCATGTATCGAAAACAAACTCTGAAATTGCTACACTAAATTTACTTACTTACCGAGAGGTTTCGTTGTGGTCTTCTCTTGACACTCCCACGTTGCAAACAGTGACTGAAGTTTCCCTCAGACACCAAACTGACTTGTATGTTATTTACTTCTGACCTGATATGGTGATTGGTGATTGGAATGTCACTCCCGCGTTGCAGACAGTGACTGAAGTTTCCCCCAAACGCTATACTGATTGTGAAATTAGATGTTAGTGGAGTCCCATACAATTTTGTTGTCCCCAGGTATATTGTATATGTACAGTTGCTAACTAGATTATCAATTGCAGCAATGGCGTCGTATAATTCTTGTGGCATCCCTACACCAGTAACTACACGATTTACTTTAACACTAAACGGAATAATATCCGGCTCGAAGGACCAATTTTTTAAGTACAAAAGTACAACAACCCAATGTTGTTCCATAAATAAATAAATAAACAATTTTCTTATTATGTATTCGATGCTGTCTCATCGACAGACAAAACCAGACCAACTTTATTTCAGTAGAAGGACAATATTTATAGAAAAAATTTAGTACAATCAGTAATAAATAATACAGTTCAGTGCAAGTAATTAGCAAATGTAATGAGGCTATTGATTCACAGATGTCGTCGATAATTATTTTAACAATAATTGCTGTGTTTTAATATTGGAGCACTATCCGGAGCCAAATGGCAATTTTCTATTGAAACTGCAGCTATTATTCACTGGTGTCGCTGTACTATAAAAATTAAAACTAAATTCATCAATAAAACAAACATTTATCACCTGAAATATATTAAATGACATTTATTTTGACATGACGTTATAAACAAAAATTCATTTTGCTGCGTTTTAATTTTTTATTGTAAGATTTAGTTTCTAATGGTTTCAGGGGTTTACAAAATTAAAAGCCTTTTCAAATTTCCCATTGAAATGGATAGCGCTCCCGATAGCGGCTCCCGATAAATAAGAGAGCAAGATATTTTTTTTATCGAATTTTACCTAAAAAGTTGAATGAAAAATCTTAGTTTAGAGTTAAATAAATTAATTATATGCAATAATAGCGCGCTAAATTTAAGTTTTGACATAGAAAATTGGCTGCTCCGGATACAGCTATCGGGCGCTAATAAAAAAACACAGCAAATGTTACGATTTTGCCTTGTCACTCAGGTTCGAATCACTGGATTGTGAATAAATACAACTGCTTCAAATTTGAACTTACACAATTTATTTTGCACAACATAATTTATTATACAACACAAAATTAACAATTAATTATTACAATTATAACACACTTTTTAATTATCACTTTAATAATCGCTTTAATAATCACTTTAATAATCTTTCTATTTAACCTTCACTGTATCACGTTTAAAATAAGACTCATCATTCCACGTCAACGTACGCCTTTATATACAAAAATATTTGTTTCTGGAATAATCCTATATGAGCATCGAGCAAATATGTTAGTATAGAAATGACGCCTAAATGTTGAACGAAATCATAAATGCAATTGAACAATTAATGAAATTAACTTAATCTATTCTAATCTAGGTGTCACCGTAACATTATTGTTACGATTTTGCCTTGTCAATCAAGGTTCGAATCACTGGATTGTGAATAAATACACTGCTTCAAATTTGAACTCACACAATTTATTTACACAACACAATTTATTATACAACACAAAATTCACAATTAATTATTATAATTATAACACACTTTTTAATTATCACTTTAATAATCGCTTTAATAATCACTTTAATAATCCTTTTATTTAACCTTCACTGTATCACGTTTAAAATAAAACTCAGCATTCCACGTCAACGAACGCCTTTATATACCAAAATATTTGTTTCTAGAATAATCCTAAATGCGCATCGAGCAACTATGTTAGTAAAGAAATGACGCCTAAATGTTGAGTATAAACCATAAATGCAATTGAACAATTAATTAAATTAACTTATTCTATTCTCATCTAGGTGTCACCGTAACACTACCCCCCACCTTAGCCTGTTCGTTTCGAACAGGATCCAGATCACCTCCTCTGTAGAGCGCCAAACGCCCTAAATGCACCACCTTTGGTTTACCTTTCCGTCCTGTCTGTATGCGATAAACCACGTCGTTCAACTTTTTAATGACACTGTAAGGTCCTTCCCATGTAGGTTGCAACTTCGATGATAATCCCCTCTGCCGTTGCGGGTTGTGAAGCCATGCCAATTGCCCTTCCTCGAAGTCTTGATTGTTTGCTCGTATGTTATATCGAGCTTTCATTCGATCACTTGATATCCGAATTTTCTCCCGTACAAATTTATGTATTTCATTAAGTTCCTCTTTCATCCGGTCGACGTAATCCTGTCCACATAGAGCTGCAGAAGGAACAGCTCCAAACTTTAAATCTCCCGGTAATCGCAGATTGTTCCCAAATATGGTTTTAGCTGGTGTCACTCCTGTTGTGTCATGTACCGCTGATCGGTAGGCCATCAGGAACATCGGTATATGTCGATCCCAGTTACGTTGGTTCCTTTCCACAACCTATGCTAGATATTCATCCAATGTGCCATTGAATCTTTCCACCATACCGTCCGACTGTGGGTGTAAAGGCGTCGTTCTAGTTTTATTGATTCCTTCCTTGATCCGTGTGAATTTCCATTGGTACACCAAATCTGCTAATCCAATTGTTAACCACGGCATCAGCTATTGTTGTTTTCTCCTGATTGGGTATGGGGTACACTTCCGGCCATTTGCTGAAATAATCCATTATTAGTAGCACATATTTTTTTCCGCTCTCGGTGGTCGGAAATGGACCCGCCACATCCATTGCAATTCTCTCAAATGGTGCCCCGACATTATATTGTTTCATGGTTCCACGGCTTTTTCGTGCTGGTCCCTTTACTGCCGCACATTGGTCACATCTTCGACACCATTCTACTACTGACTGTCTACATCCGGACCAGTAGAAACGTTGGCGAATTTCGGCTAATGTTTTATTAATCCCTAGGTGACCTCCACTTGCTCCTCCATGATACTCCTTGAGGATTTCCGCTATCCGATCTTTTGGCACCACTACCAACAATTGTTTTACTTTACCATCCGTGCTTTCCCACTTTCTTTTTAAACATCCATTTTCTATGTGGAGGCTATCCCATTGAGCCCAATAAACTTTTACAATGGGAGTTTTGTCAGCTATCTCACTCCATGTGGGCCGGTGTTGCTTTTCCTTATGTTCCATGATGAATGACAGGTCAGCACCCCGTAATTGCTCCTTCTTGATCATTTCATCAGTTCATTCCTCATCTGGTAGCACTTGCATAAGCC
Organism: Nephrotoma appendiculata; assembly: GCA_947310385.1. Taxonomy (NCBI): domain Eukaryota; kingdom Metazoa; phylum Arthropoda; class Insecta; order Diptera; family Tipulidae; genus Nephrotoma; species Nephrotoma appendiculata. Next base: position 140,841,345 of record OX371225.1, on the reverse strand, counting down.
GAATATCGATGATGTTATCCTTACCCTCCACACGCTCACAATGCTTGCATTCCACGGGACATGGCCTTCTTGATAATGCGTCGGGATTTCCATGTGCGCTTCCCTTTCGTTGTTCAATTTGGAAATCGTAGCTTTGCAAACGTTCGATCCAACGTGCTACTTCTCCCTCTGGATTTTTGAATTGTTACAATCAGCGCAAAGCTCCATGATCCGTCCGTAGAAGAAATTTTTGACCATAGAGGTACTTATGGAAGTGCTTAACACATTCTACTATAGCCAACAACTCTTTCCGTGTTACACAATAATTCCGTTCCGGTTTTGATAATATCTTGGAGTAATATGCAATAACTCGCTCCTCACCATTTGTTGCCTGTGATAATACTCCCCCTATACCATCATTACTTGCATCGGTGTCCAAAATGAATTTAACGTTGGGTATAGGGTATGCGAGGATTGGTGCTTCGCATAATCGTCTTCTAAGTTCCACGAATGCCTTCTTCTTGATCATCCTTCCATCCGAATGCCTTGTTCTTCCTGGTTAACTCGTGTAAACTCTTTGCAATACCGGCGAATCCTGGCACGAATCGTCTATAATAGGTGCACAATCCAAGGAAGCTCCGTAATTCATGTAAGTTTTTAGGTCGTGGCCATTCCTTCACCGCTGCGATCTTGTCTTCATCGGTATGGATTCCATTGGTTGTTACCTTATGACCCAAATATTTTACTTCCGTCCTAAATAGTTTACATTTCTTTGGGCTTAGCTACAATCCGGGGGCCTGTATCCGATCCAAAACCTCTGCTAAATTCCTTAAATGCTCGTCAAAATCCTTGCCCACGACGATGATGTCGTCCAAATGATGTCGTTCAAATTACATAATCCGAATGGCATAACGTTAAATTGCCATAATCCGTTACCCACAATGAATACCGTTTTCTCGCGATCTTCCTCCTGGACTTTCACTTGCCAATAGCCGCTTTGCAGATCTAACGTCGAAAATATTCGAGCACCCGATAATGTGTCTAACGTGTCATCGATCTTTGGCAATGGGTAGCTACCCTTTTTTGTCACAGCATTTAATTTTCGGTAATCCACGCAGAATCTTATGCTACCATCCTTTTTCTCGACTAACACCACTGGTGAACTCCATGGACTGCTTGATGTTTCGATTACCCCTGCTGCTTGCATATCTTTTACCATTCGATCCACTTCTCCTTGCTTTGCCAATGGTAATCTCCTGGGTGGTTGGCGAATCGGCATTTCTGCTCCTGTATCTATTCGATGTTTTACCATTGTGGTTCTCCCATTATTGTCCGATGTACTGCAGAATATTGGCATGTACCGCTCGAGTAATTGTTTTGCCAAATTTTTCTGTTCCATGGTAAGATCTTCGGTCCATTTCTGCATGAGTTGATCTATAATCTCTTTCTGCACTTGTGAGTTAGCCGTTTTAATCGGATTTTTCTTCTCGTATTTCACTATCGCAGATATTTCTTCACATTTTCCGATTATTGTCCCTTTCTTGATGGTTTTCGTCTTATCCGAGAGATTTAGAGTCCTAATTGGTACTCTATTATTGCTGTCTGGTTTCACCAGAACTTTTCCGATCAAAATTTCTCTGGCTCCGCTCTCCGCTTCATTGGCTTCCACAACCCACAACCTGGGTGACCCACAACCTCCCTCCAATCTTGCCCATACTATTTTTTCCGAGTTCGGTGGCAGCTACTCCCGATGATCCATTATAATTTGCCTGGTCGTTTCCCCTATAGGGCTAACGTGAAGTGGAAACTCGATATTATCATATAGGTTAATACACCCCGTCCAACTTCCACCACGAAGCCATTTTTTCTCATGAAGTCCATCCCCAAGATGACTTCGTCTACAATATCTGCAACCAGTACCTCGTGTTGAAAGTGATTCCGTCCAATCCTTATTTTTAAGACCTTTTTCCCTTTTATTGCTGAATTTTCTCCAGTCGCCGTTCGTAATTTCATTCCATTAGCTGGTTCTATAATTCCATCGATAATATCCTCACGAACAATCGTATGAGTTGCTCCCGTATCCAGCGTGATCATGCACTTCTTTCCATCAATATCGGGTTCAATTGTTAGCTGTCACCGCTTCTTGCTACTCGCGAAACATGGATGGAGGTTATTGGGCAATCGGTTGTGGGAGCCAGCTTCTGCCTCTTCAAGCTGACTCTTTTTAGTTTAACGATTCCGTTGTCGTCTGACCCTCCTTTCTGGATTCTATCTGCTTCTCGTTTGGTCTACGCTTCATAGGAGATGGCAACCATGCTCGTTTCTTCTTAATCTCCCAACAATCCCGTGAGATGTGACCCATTTTATCACATACCAAGCATTTAATCCTGCCACTTCCATCTCTGAACCTTAGCGTAGCCCGCGCGGTGTCTATTCTTGAATCAATCTCCACTCGGCGAATTTTTATTGCTGGTTTGACGATGGCCTGAGCAGTTTCGTTTGTTAACGCACAAGCGATGGTTCCCGTAAAAGTTGCCTGAGGTGACAACATCACTGCTCTGTATGTCTCAAGATTTCGAATACTGTCAATGAACTCGAATGAGTGCTAAATGCGCGAGCCGCTCAATTGCTGATGAAAACTCCTGTCGCGATTCTCCTCCTCTTTGATATCGACCCTTCAATTCCATGCGATAGATTTCTCGCTTGTGGTCACTTCCGTATTTTCGATCTAACGCCTTCATAATTCCCCGTCCCTTTAACATTTTGAATTTCTGCGTGTACTTCTTGTACTTCTGTTTGCACTTTTTCCACTTTACCGTGTAGTGTAGAAGATAACTCCAGAAACCTCTCGTCCATTTTCTTTTGGCCATCTTCTATTTGGTTTTTAATGTCCACCCCTTGTTGCTCCATCTGCTTTTTCATTTCCTGGTTCGATTGTTGTATTCCCTCCAACTGTTGTCCCATCATCTGATTGATAGCAGCCATCAACTGCGATATATCGAAACTTCCAGATGGGTTTTGTGTTGTTCCGACCACTGCTTGTACGTCCTTTTCTTTGTTGTCCACACTGATCTCATACGTGTTTTCCTCCTCGAAATCATACACGTCTGGATTTAAACCTTCCTTCTCCATGACCTCACGTTGTCGCTCCATCAAACTAGCTTTTGTGCCTTTACTGGCCAAACCTCGCCGTGTCAGTTGCTCCTTTAATTGCGCAAGCTTTAATTCGTAGAGAATCATGTTTCTTATTATTCACAATCCCACCGCTATTACCAATTGTTACGATTTTGCCTTGTCAATCAGGTTCGAATCACTGGATTGTGAATAAATACAACTGCTTCAAATTTGAACTCACACAATTTATTTTGCACAACACAATTTATTACACAACACAAAATTCACAATTAAATTTTATAATTATAACACACATTTTAATTATCACTTTAATAATCGCTTTAATAATCACTTTAATAATATTTCTATTTAACCTTCATTGTATCACGTTTAAAACAAGACTCAGCATTCCACGTCAACGTACGCCTTTATATACCAAAATATTTGTTTCTAGAATAATCCTAAATGCGCATCGAGCAAATATGTTAGTATAGAAATGACGCCTAAATGTTGACTATAAATCATAAATGCAATTGAACAATTAATTAAATTAACTTATTCTATTCTAATCTAGGTGTCACCGTAACAATAATAAATTTTAGAAACAAAATAGTTATAAAATGGCTGCGGGCCAATAGTGGGGTAAATCATTTACTGAGTTTTTGAAAAATAAATGAATTTACCGAAAAATTTACTTAAAATTGACTTTTACCCGACTATTGGCCCGCAGCCAATGGCTGCGGGCCAATAGTCGGGTAAAAGTCAATTTTAAGTAAATTTTTCGGTAAATTCATTTATTTTTCAAAAACTCTATGGCAAATTGATCGAATAATCTGTTCTAAATCCGATTTTTACCATAGTAAACGATTTACCCGACTATTGGCCCGCAGCCAATGTATACAAATTAATTTTCAATAATGCTAAGAGTTTAGTAGAAGTAACGGTAAGTTAGTCGAGTAAAAGTCAATTTTAAGTTAATTTTTCAGTAAATTCATTTATTTTTCAAAAACTCTATGTCAAACTGATCGAAAAATCCGTTCTAAATCCGATTTTTACCACAGTAAATGATTTACCCGACTATTGGCCCGTAGCCCTATAAGTATAAAGTTAAGTTTAATTAAGATTACATTTACATCATAAATTTGGGTCTTGATTAGACTTGACATCTGGGCCTGTGTTGTATATCTGTTTACCAAAGAAAAGTGTAACCAAGTAACAACCAATCTGTTTTCCCGATTTCTTGAACAGTTTATGAATTAAGATGATGAACATTAGCCTTTTATTTTTCAATTGCTTTTAGTTCTTTTTTGATATGGATTCTGCTAACTTTTTATAACGCTAACAGAACCGAGCATTTTAGTTAGAAGGGGTGGAGCCCAAAATTTGTTAATGGAGCATTTAATTAGCCTATAATTATCCTTATGATGTTGTAATGCCCTGCTGGATGGGTTCTGCTACCTTTAGGGACGAATTTAATGCTTGTTTAGATTAAAAAAAAATCAAAAAGGAAAAGCGGTATTCTAGCGGACATATTTCAATTTATTACAACAAGGAACGTTAGATACAAACAATTAAGACATAATGTTACAAAATTAAACGTTTCATAATATGGATATTACAAATGCAGCTGTTACAATGTACAAAGCGTTACATAATACGATGGTATCGTAAATAAAACTAACCAACACTTAACAATGTTGTAAAAAACTGACACATAAACATAATAAAACGCTGCACACAAAAAATGTATTCAATTTTATTTCTAAAGGTTTTCCTATTTTTTATACATTTCATAAACGAGTGTATGGAAAAACAAGTTGAATGCACTTTTAACAACAATTTTCCCAACTTTTTTTTTTGTTTTGTTTATTTTTCACATTCAATAGTGAGCAGTTGAGCACTCGTACAAAATGTACATAGCAGAAAGTGTTTAAAATTTCTAACAACTTCTCTTTATTTATTTACTTTTATTTTAAACGACAGAGTTTTTATTTTACTATAATTTATTAGTTTATTTTAATAGAAAAGCTCTTTCGGTTTTGGTGTGAGTTCGGGAAAATTACTTGTTAAATTAATTTTATATTATGATTTAATTTTTAATGAATTTAAGGGGAGTTATACATATATACGACCAGGTATATATGTAAGTATTATACGGCGGGAACTATACCAAATGCTTTGCAGTTTTAAAACTATATAATAGATTATTCATGGACTATTTTGCTTGTATAATTTGACAAATTATATTGCCGGTCAATATAAACAACCATAATGTAAGATTTCGTGGTTATAAAATTGGCGGTAATGTTTCATGTTAATATTGCATGGTTGAAATATGTAGACATATATAGGTTTAGCTTATTTTCATCATTATTATCATTAGTTTGATTATTAAATAATTTATATAGATAAAATTGTATTTTAAAATTTTTTTTATAAAGATCTAAACCATTTTCAAAGTAAATTCAAAATATTTTTATGCTCATGTATAGTACATGAAATTTAAGATTTTAATCATGGGGATCATTCTGATCCTTATAATTAAAACACTTTTTAAATAAAAAAAAAACGAAAATTATATAATATTCCAAAGACTATATGTATTCCTGTCTATTAAACTTCAATTAATGTTTAAACAAATAATTTTAATGGAACGTCCAACAACAACACAAACTAAAAATGGTGGTATGTATAGCAAAAATATTCAAAATAAATTGAATGCATCGTTCCTATATAGACTCTGTACATTGTGCATTGTATATACGAACATACATAATATACATATATTGCATATATATGCGCATTACTTTACTTGCTTACATATTTCATAAATTTATCATTTCAACCACCACCAACAAATGTTGTGTGCAAGGATTATAATTTTTCCAATGCTATTACTGCCACCCATGTATCCGGCTGCTCACTCATTCCATTATAGAATTTTTATTTTTACTAAAATTTATTCATCCAATAAAAAATCAATATTATGTAGTAGTTTATTTTGACGAATTTAGAGTCTGGTAAGTTTTCCTTTTTATTTTTTTAACATTTTTATCTCGCTCTGTGTACACGTTGCTACATACATAGCTTGCTTGAGTGTTATAAAAGCGAGGGATTTTCATTGAATTTATATTTAATACAGATGTATAGCATTTTGCAATGCATTTTGTCTGTCGCGCTAGATTTAAACCACTCGTACGTAAAATAGAATAAAACAACATGCTTTAAGGTAAAACTCGACGCGAAAGTAATGTGGGATTTGGATAAAAGCATATAGCTAGCAAGATACGTAGCATTTTTATTATGTTTAACTTGGTTTTTGATTTACTTTTCAAGAATTCGTGCATGCACTGAGTTCAAGTAGAAAAATCACAGTGGTTAATTAACTTTTCAATCTCAAAAGAAGAGTAAAGGATCATGCCAATTAAGCTGTCACTATAAATATTAAATAAATACACAAATTGCTAAAACGATGACTAGAATGGTTTGGTCATCGTTTGGTCAGGATTGGTCTCTAGTTTTCATCGTTTGGACGCTTACCATTAAACGGTAAATATACAATGAAAATTAGAAAACAAAAAATTCCCGGCTAGCACCTCGTTGCAAGAAAATCATATCGTTTTCATTAAATTCGTTAGGTTGACCAATTATTATTGCGAAAAAATCGAAATCAAAATGGTGTTATTTCAATAAAATCAGGTTCGTCGCTTATTTGGGAATTTCATTTTACAAATCCAATTGGAATATACCATTTAGATAAAAATATCTTCTTTCAAAGAATTGTATTTAAAATGGAAAACATAAAAGAATCAAATCAATTTTGTGGTTGTTCGTATCTTGGCAGCAACTAAATGCACAACGTTGTTTAGAATAATATGCAGGGTCATTGAAGATTGCCCAGTATATGTTTTTTTTTTACCCCTGTATTTGAGTGTGGAATATATGTTGACCAATTCTGCTAAAATTCATACAAAACTTATCTTTCCATCAGATTGGGCCTGTTCGGGTTGAGAAAGTTTGCCAATACAATGATAAATCTAGCGATCGGAATCTTTTGGTAAACTGTCATTGAGGTCAAAAATCAATTTTTCGCAATAAATCCTTACGTAACGTTAACCAAACAACAACAACTAGGTCGTTGCCAATTTTTAATGTCAGTTGTCCAAATGATTTTAATCGTTGTAAGTATAAAAGAAGTAGAATTAGAAACTTTCCAGGCCCGAACAGTTCGAATCTTCCAACGACGATCGTTGCACATATTCGTTCGACGATCGTTGCACATAAAATTACTAGTATTGGTAAGGTTTTTAGCCCAAACATTCCGAATCTGATGGAAATATGCGTTTTCCAAATTTTCGCAATAAATCGTTACGTTGAGGTGACCAAACGAAAACAACTAGTGACCCATCCTCAATAACTGTTGAAAAAACGATTCCAATCTTTAAATTTATAAAAAAAAAAATTCGTTTGGAAAATTAGTTTTAAGAATTTTCGAAATAAATCGTAACGCAGGGATGACCAAACGAAAACTAGTGACCAAACCATATCGATCTTTATATGTATTTGTAAAATTTGTTTTAGTGGTTCCAGACCCGAATACATCGAAAGAACTTTAATTTTAACAAATGTTCGCAATTAATTGTTCCCTTGGGATGACCAAACGGGAACATCTAGTGACCAATCTTCAATGATGGTAATTTTTCAAACGAGACCGAACTTTAAAATTGCAAATTTTATTATAGAGGCCATATTTCTAGTCGTAAATACTTCTAATCTGATGGAATTGTGAGTTTTTAACGAATTTTTGCAATAAATCGTTATGTTTTGATAACCAAACGAAAGAAACCTGTAACAAATTCTCAATGACCGGTGACAAAACAATACCGAATTTAAGATTATAAATTATTTTATATTGGTCTTCTTTTGAAACCCGAATACTTCGAGCCATGCTGAAATATGAGTTTCTTACAAATTTTTTCAATAAATCATTACGTCGAGATGACTAAACGGAAACAGCTAATATTGACAGTTATGACAGATGACCCTCAATGGCAGATGACAAAATGATTCCGGTCGTTGGATTTGTGATAATGTTAGGATTATCGAAAGAAAAATATTTGCCATATGTTTTGGATTTAATTGTTGTCGCAACATAAAAATTTTACTAATTTTATCTTTATATCTGCTATTTTAGATAGAATTCTTTTATAAAAGATATTTTTGTATCCCATATCGATTTCAGTTAAAATTGTTGGTAATTTTGAAAATAAAATTGCCAAATTTTATTGAAATAGTACAATTTGATTTTGTTTTTTTTGCAATAAAAATAATGTTTTTGTTTCGAAACCCATTTAAGAATTGATTGCTTTGCTGCGGGTGTTCCATCACCACAAGGATTGTCGAAGGCACGGATAAGAGCTGATTCACCTGGCAAAGACGAAAGAGTAGCGATGTTGTAGGCATTTACTTCATCATTTTTATAAAAAAGATGAATAAAAGTGCGTGAAGGTGGAATCGACCTCAAAGCAAAGCAGCGACTTTTGATTAAATTAACATCGTCTGTTGTCATTGTTTCAGAAGCCATGTTATTGAGACAATTTGCGAAAATGAAATCATCTCTCTGACGCATAGTCTGAGTTAAGGTGTGTACTCTAAATGTGCACCAAAGAGGACGTCCTCCAAATGTTCCCGCAATAGCGTTAGTCGGAACTCTGGACAGCAAAGAAAAAGCTTGTACAGGCCTTAATTGGTGAAAGTCTCCTACTGTGATGACAGAGACACCTCCAAAAGGAAGCTGTTCATTAAGAACATCTCGAAGTCTCTTGTCTATCATCTCAAAGATATGTGTTCCAACCATGCTTATTTCATCAATAATGATTACTTTGAGCTGTGAAAAGGTGGCAGACATAGTGTTTGAGATGTCAGCTAACAACGAGGTTGCTGTTTTGTTGTTGATGGGCAAGCGAAAAGCAGAGTGACAGGTGGTGGCGCCAATATTGAAAGCTGCTTTTCCTGTAGGAGCAAGAAGGAGAATGGATGGTTTATTTGGATCAAAGTGAAGTTCTTGTAAGTGAAGCCGGCGAAGTATTTGGTAGAGTACGCGAATGACAAGTGACTTTCCAGTTCCAGCTCCTCATTTGAGATACGCTAGTAAAAGAGCAGCTCCGGCTGTCTTGGCATGATTGAGAATATGAAAAACGAAATCTCTTTGTTCGTCATTGAGCATACTGAGGGTCTTCTAAAAGACGTGTGTTCGAATCTATATCTGGGAGACGGAAGCATTCCAAAAAGTGCTTTCTTCGTTCTCCGCCGAAATCAATCATTTCACAAGGAAGATTCTTCGAATTCATCATGTTGATTCCAGATTTCTGCCTCTTCTCTCTCTTCTACTCCCTCTTCGTCGTGAATTCGTTCATCAGCATTGTTTTCGGCATCTCTAATTTGATCTTCAAGTTATTCATCTTCGAAAAAATTGAATTTTTTTCGATTTGGTTGAATAACTTCAAGATTTTGCTGATATACGGACTGACAATCGACACCGGGCCCAGCTTCATCACTTTCCGATCTCCAAGGCAAGTAGAGAAGAACTTGTTCTCGATAGTAATTTGTTGGATCTCTAGACTTGTTATGGCGTACGAAGCGTATAACTTTCGGAAACTTGCGTCTACGAACAAATCCAGAACCATCGTTATTAAGTCTCATAACAGTTGAATGCTCATCTTGAATGTCGTTGTTGTCGTTGTCATCATCCACATTTTCATCAACTTGCCCTGCAATAGCGCGTTTCCGTTTAGAATATACATACCGATAAACAACAGATTGCAGATGCACTAAATCACTCGTTTGTGTCCAGCGTGGTAGATATTCACCGTAACATCCATGAAATATCGGATTTTGAACTTCCTAATGCTGTTTTGAACATACAAAAATTTCAATTCCAACAAACATCACAAAACGAAATATTAAAAATAATAAGCAGAATAAAATCGCAATATGGAATAGATGGTATAAACAAAATTGTCATGCTGGATGCAATGCAGAATCAAATATTCTCTGAACATTTTACTGATATAGTTAATTGTAGTTTAAGGCAAGCAGTGGTACCATATTTATGGAAAATATCAACAGTTGTTCCCATTCCAAAAATTTCGAAGCCAACCACGCCAGAAGAGCTCCGGCCAATAAATATGCTCCCACTGTATGAGACTGTTCTGGAACGAGTAATTAAAAACCAACTGGTAAATCATATCGCTGATTACAATATATTGGTTGATCAACAATCTGGATTTAGAGAATCCCATTCTTGTGAAACGGCCTTAACCCTAATGTTGGATAGCTGGAAAAGTCAAATAGATGACAACAAAGTAATCATTGTAGTCTTTTTAGATTTTAAAAGGGCTTTTGAAACCATCGATAGAGGAATTCTACTTAAAAAGTTAACCAAGTACGGAGTTGTTGGGAAAGAACTAGAGTGGTTTAACAGTTATCTTCAAGGGAGGCAACAATATACGAAAATTGATAATTACACATCGTCACTAATACAAAATAATCTCGGAGTACCTCAAGGATAAGCATTGGGTCCGTTACTCTTTATTCTGCACATCAATGACATAGTCGATGTTATTCAAAATTGCAAAATAAATATGTTCGCAGATGATCCCTTACTTACTATTTACGGCAACAACTCTTCCAGAAGCAATGCAGAAAGTAAACGAAGATCTCGAGAGTCTGCGGAAATGGCTGATGTTTCACAACACAAACTATCACTGAATATCTCGAAAACTAGGTACATGCTCCTATCAATCAAAGCAAAGTTCGAGAGTAATGCAGATATAATAGTTTACAACCAAATTATCGAACGAGTAAAACAGTATAAATATCTTGGTGTTATTATCGACGAGCACTTAAGTTTTAACGATCATTTGGATTATATCGCTAAAAAGATGAATAAAAAACTTGGATTTTTCACCAGAATTAAAGACAAATTACCAATGCAGACAAAAGTTGTTTTTTATGAATCAATTGTGACTCCACATATTGATTATTGTTCTTCTGTGCTGTTTATCATGAATCAAACTCAAATTACACGTCTTCAAAAAATTCAGAACCGATTCATGCGACGTCTCTTGAATGCGGAAAGTAGAACACACATAAAAGACATGTTGGAAATTTTAAACTGGAAGTCAATCAAACAGAGAATACAATTTAATGTGTTAAAATTCTTGTTTAGGCTGGAAAAGGGAGATCTGTCAAAATATTTAGATACTTTGCTTTCTTCTAATAGAAATGTGTATACTTACAATACTCGGAGTACACACTTCAGACTACGTATAGTAAATCATTTTCACAACGGTCGCTGGGATATAATGGAGTAAAGTTGTATAATTTATTGGGTGACTATTGCATGCTAGGTGAACTTCAAGAGTTAGAGTACGGTCAATCTAATAAATTATTGCATACATTCATTAAAGATAAAGTAGACATTTAGTATATAAAATAAAATTTAATTAATTTAAATAACAATGTATTATAAAATGTCATTATTGATAAATAAACAAACAAATAAAATAAATAAAATAAATGCCATGCAGCAAAGTGAGCAAGGCATGCATCTTCAATATCGGTTGGACGGTGTGCATAGTGATCAAGAAGACCTTTGGCGAAAATATCTCTAGATGAATCGTCGAGTCCATTTTTTTCTTCCATAGTCTTCAACATTGATGTTCTCTCGAAAAGTGAGCAGGAAGAAACGAAAATGCATTGCTCAGATGCAAAACTCATGGGCATTTGCAGAAGGTTATAAGAAGCTTTTTGAGCTAAAAGTTCACTGTTCACATGATGAGCAGCTCCCAGTTCTCGCAGTCGTTCTCGAAGGGTGGTATTTTGTTTAGCATTCTCAATAATCTTCTTCAGAAGAAGTATCACTCCTCTGTTACTCTTGTTGATGTAATCAATGATGTAACAGCAGCAGGCGTAGGCATCAAAATGTACTGTATGTATATATTCGCTTTCTGAAGAGAAAGTAATTTCTTGTTGTAGTTGTTGATGAAGATTTTGCAATGTCGGCGCTTAAGAAATACTTTTGCCCTCTTGAGTGAAGAGCGAATGGCACAAATGTAGTGAGCTGGAGTACAGTTGACTTGAACGAGAAAGTCTTCAAATGTTAAAGAGGAAGCTGGAGGATTATCAGATTTGAAATTATCAAGGTATGCTCGAATTCGTTTGTGAGAAAGTTTCTAGATTGGAAGATTTTCTTCATTACTTTCAAAGACGTGTTATATTATCGGTAGTAGGATAGTCTGATGAGCAGGTAATGACTTCATCGATGAACTCGCAGCCAGCCGGATCGGTGTCTGAATTTTCAGCATCAAATACAGGTGTGTTGGATAACTAGAAGATCATGTGCACATGTGGATTTCCTCGTTGCTGAAATTCAATCCGATGATACTTGTGAAGAATCTTTCGACTACCGAGAGGCCCATTTGCAGACGAAAAAGTCTTCATCAATGCTTTGAAGCGATTGACGAAATATCGAGCACAAGTGATAGGGTCTCGTTGAATAAATGTCAGCTTGACAGGTTTTGGCAATTGCTCTGCGGCTTGCTCAGTAATGACTGTATTATCCAAAACTTTTGTAAGTATTACTAAAAGTTCGTTCCATTGGATTTCAGCAGCACTGACAGTGACAAATAGGTGAGGTAATCCAAACTGTCGGACCATTGCTCTGACATGCATTCCCTGTTGATGCCAGTGATGGGCGGAATTTCGAATCCCTTGAAATACTCGGAAAGCGTTGTCATCTCGAACCATTGCATCAAGTACTTCGGAATCTCGGATTTCACCTGCTGTAAGAATATTCGCTTCCCCAGTTCGTCTCCTCTTGCAAAGAACACAAGTTGAAACATTTGTAGCAAGTCTTTCAATTTAATTTTTCTTCGCCAAGTACAGAACGCACTGCACAGATTCGGCAACTCTTCTGTCAGAATTTCTTACAAATGCTTTTGAAAGTGATGATGAGCTGACTTCTTTCCCTTCATGAAGAGGACTCATTCTATGCCCAGCGAAGAATTTGGGAAAGCTGAGACAGAGTGCATCCTTGTCGAAAAGTATAGATAAAGAGACGTTCCCTGCAGCTGGAGCCTTGCGAATGCCTTCCAAGCTTGTAAGCATAGTCTCCGTTCTCATTTCTTCGACGTCTTCCAATTCCTCAACAGGATCTTCTTCTGGATTTAGTTCCCTAATTTGACTCTCTACAAATTGCGTCCATCTTTCTGATAAAGATAAATTGTGCTGAGTGTATAAAGGAGAATCGGAAAGAATGCGTGCTGCAGTGTAGACAACATGTGGACGAATGTTTCCTGCAACGTAGTCACGGTCGTAGTGCATCTGTCGAGCAATTCGAAGTGATAACATGCAGGCGTCATTAAGCTGTCGTGAAAGTGAGGAGACTACAGTGTCGACAGACATTGGAACGTTGACGATTCTGCCTTTAGCATGCAATTGACCATGAACTCCGTGCACAGCTTTGATTTGCTGGAAGACATGACGTACTGAGACGAAACGACCTTCGAGATCGGTAAACCTTGAGACTTGAAATGGAGTTTCTGGAAAGCGAAATCCATTAGAGAGACAATGCTGGGGAACTTTTCCATACCGGACTGCGAGGAAGCATATCAATCAAGACATATAACCTTGTTGATGAATTCTTCACCATATGTCTCGAGATGTCTAAGTTCAAGATTCCGAATTGACCTCTTGAAGAATAATTGAGAGCAACAGTGGCAGACATGTACAGGTCCTTCACGTGCTTCCTTCTCAAATTCAGTTTGAAGGTATTCCCAAGACATATTCCCTAGACAGTCTCGACGTCTGATATTGTTGTTTTCCTGATCAGCACGACGATATTCAGGATCAGAACGTGCTGTTCGACGAGCTGTAGTGCCACGCTGTTGCTCGGGCTCGCGATATGCAAAACTTGTTCTGGAATGTCTGCGGGCTTCAGTGTCGCGCTGTTGTGAATCTGCTCTATATGAAGGAACTAATCTCTTTGCCTGCAATCGTAGTCTCTCTGTCTCACGTTTATTGTTTGCCGAAATTGCACGCTGAGCTTTAGTTAATTGTGGAGGAGCCATCGTAAATGATTCTACAAATAATGATAAAACAATTATTAATATATGTTAACATCAAACAATATCAATTTAAACTTACATAGTAGAAGTGTGTCAATTATACGTCATAGATATGAGAAATCCGGATCGTTTTGAATAAAAAGCTAAAAAAAGAAAAGAAGAGAAGTTGAATTATTAAGTTTATAAATTAAATTTAAATTTAAGTTACTTACAATGTAGTTGAAATTGACGATTATGATTGAATGCTAGAAGCGAGCGCTAAAAATATATCTTTCCGTTGTTTTTTCGAAACGAAAAGCTTATGATTCCAGGGGGGCTATTATGAAATTTTTCGATTCGACGCAAATTTGCCCTATTATGAAATTTGGTTTTCGATTTTTTTCGATATCGAATTTGCAGTAACAAGTCAATTTTGACAGCGATTTTGTTTTGATAAAATCTTTAAAGTCTAGTACGATTGGATATAGTGTGTTATGCAAATTAATTTACAATAAATTAATATTTTAATTTTAAAAAGTTGTTCTTTTGATTATTTATTTGTATGGGGCATTTATGACCAATTGATCTACCTTTTTGATATGTCAAGCAAAACGTAATGTTAAGTTGCTTGTTATTACTATTATTTATTAATTCACAATTATTTTAGATTTATCAAATTATTTCGCGTGTCAAAGGACTGCTTTAATGATCTTCTTAGACAAGTGGAGCCCCATTTTACGAAACGAAAAAACATAGACGCCATACCACCTGTTTTCAAGCTAGCAGCTACCATACGGTTTTTGGCTAAAGGCTCCTACCAATAAGCCGTAGGCCAAGATTTTTTAATAGAAATGGCTCAACCGACCATTTCGGAAGTGATTGCTGAAACACTTAAAATATTGTAATCCAAAATTTGCGGAAATTGTATTAATTTTAACAAATCACAGGAGGAAAAAAAACAAATCAAAAGCCTTTTTTTTAGCAAAACTGGGTTTCCGGGAGTGATTTGGTGTGTTGATGGTACCCATATCAACATTTTACGACCAGAAAAAATGAGCACCCTTTTTTTAATAGAAAAGGCACTCATAGCTTAAACGTAATGATGGTAAATACATATAGTGAGTGTAAAAAATCTCAATCACATCATAGTTATATATTTTATTTTTATAGACATGCGATTACAACATGATGAAAACATTGGTAAACCCGCGTGATGTAATTGATTAAAACGATTGGATGGAAAAATCCAGGATTTTTATCCACTATCGCAACGGCACGCCATTGTTTTGTCAAAGAGAAGAAAAATGTTAATTTTTTAGAATTTTTTTTTTAGGAAAAATCACCATAAAATCAACTGAATCGAATTAAATTTCTTTTAAATAGTTTCTAATGTATCTATATTTGTCGATGCAATGTTTATTCAACAACCGTTCAATCTTTGGTCCAATTAAAGCTGCGAACAACGAATATCGGATTCGTATGAATCACGAAATAAAGCAACTCCTCGGAGGCAGCGATATTATCGGATTCATCAAATCCAATCGAGTGAGATGGCTCGGCCACGTTACAAGGTCTCCCCAACAACGGATGATAAATAAAGTGTTACACCAACAACCAGCCGGAGTACGTCGTAGAGGAAGACCCCGACTACGCTGGCGCGACGACATCGAACAAGATCTACGAACATTGTCAAAATGTCGAAACTGGAGGACGAGAGCGGTGGATCGAGATGTATGGAGAACCTTAGTGCAGGCGGCGAAATCCCTTCATGGGATATGAAGGCCAGAGAGAGAGAGAGAAATGTTTTCTTCGATCGATTCTACTCGATTTAAATTCAACAAAATGATAAAAAATGATAAAAACAGTGTTTTTCGTCGAAATGAAAAGTAAAAAAAAATAGATGTGGTTTTTCGGTCTTGATATGTTTTGCAAAGTTGTCGGTCTTGACTTGCGCAACAACTTTGCTGAAGAAATCATAACGAAAATCTTAATGGTTCAAGAGCTATCAACGTGAAAATGAGGGTATATGTTGACTGAACCCGATATCTCAAAAATGGGGACTAACTTTGAAATGAGACTAGCACGTTGAATTCAGCATACTAGAATTAGGTTTACCCTCCGGGTGCCCAGCTTTTACGAAAAAAAAGTTCGCAATTCAAGCACAGTGTAATTAATCCCATTAACATAAAAATACGATCAGTCGTATATCAAATTCGTCAACTAAATAGCCCAGTTGTACTTTGCATGAGCGACCGACGAATTTTATTTGAAAATGCATAAAAACGATGAAATAGACCATACACGTATACTTATAAGTATAAAACAAATGTATTCAGTTATCTATTTGTGTGAGTATCATACCAATTCACCATAATATCGGCTTTTATTCGTAAAGTTTACGCGAAATATGGTGTAAAATGATGCTCACGGTGAGGTAAAATGAAGCGATCACCGTGATCGATTAAGTAGCGCTATCAAAGCGCTCAATCGTACAACTGGTAGTAATCGAATCTTGACATGTTCGTTCGGGAAAATTCGCTTCATTTATTTTTTTTAGTTTCATAATATGGCGGATTTTTACGCTGCACTGTGTGTTCAAAAAATTTCGCTTCGAATTTTTTTATTTTTTGTTTCATAATAGGGCGAATTTTTTCGATATCAAAAAAAATCGAAATCGAAAAATTTCATAATAGGCCCCAGCATGTTGTATTTGTTGCTAAGCAACAAGTAATAATAGTACAAGAATATTTTTTCCTGCCTAGAATAATAATTGAAAATTTAAAAAGAAAAGTAGACAGCCGCATCTGTGTGACCTCTATTTTTAGAAAAAGTTGTATATCTCGAAAACTACTTGACCTAGAGTCCCCAAATTTTAAATGTGACCTTTTTAGAGTAGTATCTATTTGTGTGCAAATTGAGCTCTCTGCTATGTATAGTTTTTGCTGTGATAGTGCCAACAGACAGACGGCCTAAGTCTTTGTATAAGCTTGCTCGCAAGAGCGAGTGCTAAAACTGAATACTAATTTATACGTATAGTACGTATTATAGCTTATCTCGTGACATATTTGTTTTGTATGCAGCAATTCTGATTATATATATTCTTGACTATCAGGATTGTTTCTTACAAGTGAGTTATAGTCAGTGTTGTGCCTGTTTTTTACGTTACGTAATATACTCGGTTTTTTACATGTAAAATACGTATTTTACACATAACAATTTTTTACAAAATGTAAAATACAAAAACTATTCGTAACTAATTCAAAATTACTTATAGTTCATAATCTCAATTCTTACGTATCTATATAAAGAAAATTGGATATAGGTATGATGTAAAATGAGAATTGAACTTTAAATAATTGAATTTAATTGAATTTATTTATAATTCTTCTAATTTATTAATTATAATTAAAAGTAAAATATTTGTAGAAAAATATAAATAAAATTATTTTTTTTTTTCAAAGAAAATATGGTTTGTTTCTCAGCTACTAACTTATTTTTTAGAATAAAAAAACAAAATCCACAACACTATGGGATTGAAGTGTAAAACGATTAATCATCGAACTCATTCAATATTAATGCTATAACATTTTAATGTTATCGGTTACAAAAATTGTTTAGATGATTACGAGAAATCATTACCATCTTTCGACAAGATTATTTAACTTAACACAGACAGAGAAATCTGTAGTGCAATTTGTTCTCTATCGATTATTGCTTAAAATAAGAATTACATTGCTTAAAATAAACAACTTCATACTGCTCTAATATTGTAGCAAAACGAAATAAAAAAATTGTTGCGCTATGTGACGTGAGGAGAAAAAATCCAAAAATTTAGGTGTCATTTGTTATTGTCAAATGTCAACACAAAAAAACAAAAATAAAAATCGAAAAATAAAATCAGGTATATACAAATTTAAATATTATATTATATCAAAATAATATAATTATATCCACCAGCTCCAAATACACCAGCTCCAAAACTAGAGGATTTTATTACGGCCAAGGAATCAAGGATAGTGCAAATTTGCTTGAAAATGATATTTCGTATGAATGAGTTGGAGTTCAAAACTATGCTTGTTCGATGTATCGCTCATCTTAGCCTTAGCTATAAGAATACGGCAAATCAAAATTTGGCCCGAGATATTAAAATTTTACTAACCGTTTTCGAGTGAGTTTTCTATTACTTATTAAATTACAAGTCAAATGAAACTATACCAATGGCTCTTTGGCTCGAATATTTTAATTTTCTTAACTAAGTAGAATTTTGACTGAAAAATAAATATTTTGTTTACTTATGCTTATAATAATTATTTATAAAAAACAAATATGTTGTATTTCAAAAAAATTGTTTATTTATTTATTTATTATAAATTCAGTTTTACTTTTAAAAGTAACATTAATGAAATTTTGTGTATCGCAAATCTTCATTATCATCACTATCAACAAATCGAATTAGAATTTATTTATTATTCAAAGAATAATATTAATAAATATGAATTAATTTTTTAGACCTATTAAATGTCAGGCTATTTCGAATTAGGCAAGGAATTTGACTCCGATTTGAAAATATCCGTTCAATCTGCGCTGTCGATGCTGGAAGATTTAATAATTTCAGTGCTAAGTTGGATACGTTTGGGTGGCTTCGCTGCAGTGCTCCAAAAAATGTCTGGAATCTTTTGAGTATAGTTAGGAAAATTCCACTTTGTTTTTGTAAATGAGCCAATCCACAATCCTCAAATTTCCGTGGCCAATTAAATTTGTCAGACATAAAAAATAGTTATGGCAAATATATCAAAATTTATTTTTGATAAAGATTTTATCGAAAGCGTACAAAACTCAAAAGAGTTGTTTGATCCCATATGTAATCTTATAAACACTATCCAACGTGGAAAAACTACTTTAGCGAATACTGGTGTTATGTGGCTATCATTTAACGTGCAGGTAAGATTTAGAGATAAACTAAAAATATTTTTTGAAAAACGCCAGCTTATTATGTGCATCATTCCTTATTACGATAACGACCTTTTAATTGATAGTCAAATGGATAAAATCAATCAGTTTTAACAAATTTAAATGGCCAAGGAAATTAGGATTGGCTCATTTACAAAAACGAAAGTGGAATATCCCATACTTCATACTCAAAAGAAATAAGAAATCCACAAGATTCTTGGAGCACTGCAGCGATAAGCCACCCAAACTTATCCAACTTTGCACTGAAATTATTAAAACTTCGATCACATTCGAAACTTGTCCCTCCCTAGTCGAAAATTTTTATCAAACAGACTCTTAGAAATTAACTACGATAGCTGTCTTAAAGTAATTCGTGCAAACCTGTCTGAAAACTCCGTAATATTAATCAATATTACTATTTCGATTTTTATTTTTTTGTGTTGACATTTGACAATAACAAATGACACCTAAATTTTTGGATTTTTCTCCTCCGTCACATAGCGTAACAATTTTTTTATTTGGTTTTGCTACAATATTAGAGTAGTATGAAGTTGTTTATTTTAAGCAATGTAATTCTTATTTTAAGCGATAATCGATAGAGAACAAATTGCACTACAGATGTCTCTGTCTGTGTCAAGTTAAATAATCTTGTCGAAAGATGGTAATGATTTCTCGTAATCATCTAAACAATTTTTGTAACAGATAACATTAAACTGTTATAGCATTAATATTGAATGAGTTCGATGATTGATCGTTTTATACTTCAATCCCATAGTGTTGTGGATTTTGTTTTTCTATTCTAAAAAATAAGTTAGTAGCTGAGAAACAAACCATATTTTCTTTGAAAAAAAAAATAATTTTATTTATATTTTTCTACAAATATTTTACTTTTAATTATAATTAATAAATTAGAAGTAATATAAATAAATTCAAAAATTTCAAATCCATTTCTCATTTTACATCATATATCCAAATTTTTATTCATATACGTAAGAATTGATGTTTTTGAATTAGTTACGAAAATTTTACGCAGTGTTCCTCGCAGTAATTGCATTTGCGAAGTGTATATTTGGATAACGACTTCTGCAGTTATGTTTATGTCGTATTTTATATTAATTTAACTTAGCATCTTTTATTAATATAGTTTTTATCGAATAAAATTAAATGTAAAAATATGATACAAATTTACGTTTCGTATATATTAAGGTTTGCGTCTTTACTAAGGTTTTCAAATACGCGTTTGATTTTATACAATATTATACGTTTTATACAGTAATTTAAGTATATTACCATTTTTTACGTAAAAAATGTATAAAACAGTTTTTTACATACAATTGCACAACACTGGTTATAGTATTAAGATATTCATGTCGATTCAATGAATTCTTCTATTCTTCTTGAAAAATCTTCTTCACTCAAACAGAAGAAATCAATAATAGAAGAATCTTCTATTTTGCTATTCAGTGTAGCAGTGGGATCCTAATCTTCTATTTTTATTATTGAAAGTTCCAAATCGATTTTTTTTTCTTCTATTTGCTCTTGCTATAATGTCAAAAATGTATTATTACACAAAACCAAAACTGTGCCCTAATTCTCTAAACAGTAAGATAATTTGTAAACGTGTAAACGATAATTTATCTTGCCTTTTTTTGCAATATTCGCATTCTCTAATTGCACTCCAAGATAAAATTTAAAACGGTTACGATAAATAAATGTCAAAACTTCACACTCTTCGTGGGTTCATATTTAGACTTTGATGGCCCATATCTTGTGTTCCCATTTAAATTTCAACATTAATCTTATGAATATAAGTTATTCTAAATAGCATCTGTTCCCAAACTATATTTCAACTTGTTATGGGTTGTGGTAAGGGTAATTTTAAAGGTACAAATTTTATACAAAATATTTAATTTGATTCAATATAGATCTTCTATTCTCAATATTTTCTATACTTCTATACTTGTGTATGAAAATTATTAAATGTCGAAATAGAAGGAAAAAATAGAAGAATTGCTATTCCATATTAAAAATAAACAATTATTTTGATTTTTTCGTTTGAAGGTTTTGACTAAAAATAGAAGATATAAAAATGAGACTTTTATGACAAGAAGAAATAGATTTTTTTCGATTGTTATCAAAAGCGGGTTGTGTTCTGATTAAATCTTCACAATTTAAAAATGAATTTTTGTTTAATGCGAAGTGAAACAATCCGCCAAAAGCGTATTGGTTCGTAAGTAAATTTATTAATTATTTAATAAAAATTAATTAAATAAATTTTTGTAGACAAAAACCAAAAATGAGATTGAAGGATATAAGAATATACAAGGATCCGTTTCAGCTTATTGATAGTGTATTCCACAACTACTTTTGATTGCAAAAGGGAATTGTTGTGATATTTGTAACCGATTTAGTAGCAAAATCCAGCTTCAACTCAATACCATTTAAATTACAAGTATGTATTAATTATTTGGAAATGCAATTAGGGTACATAAATGAGTCTTAATACTTAGGTGCTTGCTACTTTGCATTTTTTGTGGGCAAGGAAGCTATCAAGCTTCCGTTGGTAGCAACAATGTGTTGGGCCTGTAACAACCTGGTGTGTCAAGATGTATTCACAATGTAACTTGCCTTATAAACAAATATTTGGTGCCAAAGCACAGAACATTGCCTACAACTATTTTAGAAAAAACTAGAAACAAATCAAGGTATGAAAAAAATGTATCATATTTATTAATTTATAAAATTTCGTAATGTTCCATTAACAGGTTTCAGGATAAATATGGAATGAGGAATATAATCAGTGCTATTGACGGTGTCCAAATAACCATCTCCCCACCAGAAAATTCTGTTGAGACACCTGGTAATTTATACATTTGCAGAAAAGGATATCACAGCATAAATGCGCTGGTAAAGTTGGGGATGTGACATCTACTAGCGCATTAAAAATAAGCTCATTGTGCATATCCATACTACGGTAACTTGAATTAGGTAACTACTTCGTATCTTTCCCCTTGAGGTATAAAATAAAAAACATTTATAGATAAAGGGGAAAGAAACGAAGTAGTTACCGGATTCAAGTTACCGTAGTATGGATATGCACATTGAGTTTTTTTCCATGAAATTTTAGCACGACATACTTTATGAAAATAAAAATAGAAGAAAAAAAAATCGATTTGGAACTTTCAATAATAAAAATAGAAGATTAGGATCCCACTGCTACACTGAATAGCAAAATAGAAGATTCTTCTATTTTTGATTTCTTCTGTTTTAGTGAAGAAGATTTTTCAAAAAGAATAGAAGAATCCATTGTATCGACGTGAACATTAAACGTCAAAACGAAATTTTAATTATTTTTTATCCTTAACAACTCAAAAAATATAATTGCTAGAAACGTAAATTGTTGCATATACATCAAAGCCATCTAGAATCACACATAGCCCTCAAAATCATATTGAAAAATATTCGGAGTCGGTAGTTATTTGAAATTCAAATCAAGATACGGTTAGATAACTTATAAAACAAACCAAATGTTTGAAAAGAACATTACAACAGTCAAAAATTTCTTTATTTCGTATGGTCGCATTATTTTTAGTAAAAACCTTCTAAGCGAAAAAATCAAAAAATTTGTTTATTTTTAATATGAATAGCAATTCTTCTATTTTTCCTTCTATTTCAACATTTAATAATTTTCATATACAAATATAGAAGAATAGAAGATATTGAGAATAGAAGATCTATATTGAATCGGCCTGATTAAGATATTCTATATAAATATATAATAGTGTTGCCATATTTAACTATAATGGTTTTTTTAGTATAATTTTTCGGGACAACTTAATAGAGATATATAACTAGGGGCCGAAAGAAGGCATACTTAGACTGTGTCCGAATTGTGTGATAAATATTTTTTAGTACAAACATTGTGACAACATTGTGTGATATCGAAGACACACGAATTATCATAGGCTATGGGCATAGTAATTTTTGACAGATAAGTGATAATTTAATCGGATGGAAATTATCGAATGTACTTGTTTAGGGCATTGATTATGATTAAGCTGTTTAATATTTAAAAGAAATGTATTTAAGGTTAAATATTCAACAATATCATTGTATTTCGGTTTTTAATAATACAATAAAAAGTTAAAATTAAATAAATATAACTGGATTTATGATTCCAAGTGTTTTTAACAATTTATAACTTAATCTTAATCTTATAATGATTAAATTCAATATTTTCAAATCAAAATAAAATTAAATGGCAAAAATTTTTATCAAAAAAATTATCACACAATTCAGGTAGCAAAACGAGAAAAATTTTCCCAACAGGCAAAATTTTTCACATTAGTGTCAAATATTTTTGTTACAAAATATTTATCACTCAATTCGGACACAGTCTTAGTGCAATTATTCGCTGTTTCGATGCTTTAGAGATACTGTAAAACTGATAAGCTTAAGTTTTATTATATGCTTCGAAAATCTATGCTATATGTTGAAACATCCATATCAAGCATAACTTCAGTTAATACCAGATAATTATATAATCGAGAACCTGTCAACTGATTAATGGTCGTGTCATGTAGTTACGATTTGTAATGTATAATTCCATTCCTCAGCACAATTATTTATACGACCAATGCAAAAAAAAAATATTAGAAATTTTAAAATTTTCATTTCCTGTCATGTTTCTATTTATGCTAATTTTAAATATTTAATGTTGCATTACAATACAACATTTAATTCATTTCAGTTATTATTTTAAGATGATTCATTGGATAAAATCGTTTCTATATCGTATACCTTTAATAACACACAGGTTCCTGATATTTTATAATAAATAAACATATGAACACAATACAACTTTTACACGAAAATGTCAGACTTAAAAGTACAGTAACTTTTATGTTAAAGCTAACCGTGTCCCATGCATATTTTAGAAATGTTCTATTTAAATGCTTATAACTATTAAAATCACATTGTAATTCATATAGTTACCATACATAAATTTTAATTTTAATATCGTGTACTCCGCCGGTTTGTGCATTAGAAATAGCAGAGACGATTAAACTCCATATGTAAAACAATATAGAACGAATGTTAAACCACAAAACTTATTTGTTTTACGCCACACATCCCAATCAATTAAAATGAGAATTCAAGGAAAATAAAAAGGAAAACCCCGTTTTACGTTATTTTTATATTTTTAATAATTAATATATTAATTTATACGTCTAATGTCAAGCAATCGTTGTTTTATACATTTATAATTTACATTTTATAATTTTCTACATTTTTAATTTACCGCTTTTTGTGAAAACTGTATAGAATTTTCTTGTTTCATATTCTACTCTAGGTAATTTATATTATCCATAGGATGGTGAATGTTAAACATGTTATCGAATGTGGATATGTGCGATGGTGAAAAATAAATTCCGCACGCAAATGTAAATATGATTTGTAAAATGAGTTGAATGATTAATGTAATTAAAACATGTAATTTATATTTTTTACTGGTTTATGTCCTAAACTACCCCTATAGCATGTTGGCTCACAGGAGGCAAAACATATTTTATCGGTCGTTAAAATATTATTTGTTTGATACTGCTATTAAATTTTTACTTTATTATCTATTTTAAATACTGTTTATTGTTTTAAAATATTTGTAATTTTTCTATTTGTCAGTTCATTTTATCTACACATTTACAGAAAACACGCACTAAACATTGTTTTAACAATATCTTTTTAATAACTTTTCCACGATATCGCAAAATAAATTGTTGATGTCATACACGGATCGACGTGAATTTCTTCGTGAAGCCTAAGTAATCTCAACCCTGTTTTACACGGTCTTGTTAATACGATAAAATCCAATCATCTCATCAGACTATGACGACTGAATCAAAATAGGATTGCCATTCCAGCATTCTGGATTTCCTTAGAAACCCTTACAAAAATAAGTGATCGTCTTGCTCATCATTAGTTGGAAAATCTTTTAATTTCGAAAAGATGAAAATTCGGTTAGACATTTCTTGAAATTTTAAACTGCCTTCTGAGGCCCATCGTATTCAAAAGATACGGTACTAGCAACTTGGATTGAGAATAACCACTAAACTGACACTGGTCGCCCTATTCTTGTAATTGTCTGAGAATAGGGAACTGAAAAACATAGAAAATTCTTGTCTATATAGATCAGTCTTTTCTGACCTAATGTTTGTTGTCAATATTTGTAAATTGGAAATAATTTTTCCTTACCGAAATTGGCAGAGCAAATTATTCACAATTTTTGTTTTCAAATCATAAACTTGTTACCTTAGTATGCTAGAAAAAAATTATTTTCGAATTATTATCGAGAAACAGGGGTGGCTCTACCATATAGGCGAATTAGGCGGCCGCCTAGTGCGCTGAAATTTTGAGGGCATCTAAAAATAGGACCTTTATATATATTTACGAATGGTTCGTATGTATTTGTGAGATAATTGTGTTATTTAATAAATTAGTTTTGTTTACTTCTCAAATTTTAGTAATTACTAACTGTGTATTGAGTGATTATAAATAAAAATATGTGTTAAAACTAAATTTAATTCATTATTGTTGTTTTTATTTCCCAATGTAATCTTTCAAATCGTTTCCAAACATTTCACCGACCTTTAACTACTTGGTTCAAACTAAAGGTAGTAATAAGACGTCGTCGACTTTCAAGTTAATGTGTTTGTGCTGCCATTTCGATCGGTTATGTAGCGTGGTTAGATACTCCTTATGCCAGCGAGCCCAAAAATGCTGCGTCAGGTTCTGAATGAGCTGCCATCGTGATAGCCAATTTTGTTGTATAGGCTTATAGTCCGGTTCAGGAATCATCGTGAACAATTGTCCAATCATGCAGTGTGCCGGTGTTAACGCATCTTCTTGTTGTGGTGATAATAAACAAAGCAGTCTCGAGTTAACGATCGCTTCAACTTGGGTCAGGAACGTAGACATTTCTTCGAAGTTCAGCAGTGTGGTACCAAGTACTCTTCAGACGTGGTATTTTGGTAGATTTAACTGCGGCCTTCCAGGGGCCACTAAAATTTGGAGCAGAGGGTGGGATCAAATGCCAGTACGTATTTTAATCTAATAAAAAATTAAATAATTATGTCTTAGATTTATTTAATTTTTTGAATTTCAGCAAATGTGTTTTTGGCTCCAACAAAATTGGTGCCATTATCGCTAAATAGTACAGCAAGCACGCCTCTACGAGCCATTAAGCGTTTCAGTGATGCGATAAACGCATCGGTGGTTAGATCACTAAGTAATTCGATGTGAACGACCTTGCTACTTAAACATACAAAAATTGCGATGTACGTTTTATGTGATACAGCTTTCCTGCCCGTCATTGATTTTAACCATATGGGCCTGGAATTTTTGTAATTGATGATCCAATACTTTTGTCGTATATTAGTTATCATGACGGGTTGCGGTGCGTGTAAGTACTCGTATCTTAGATGTGTCTCACCAATTATTAAGTTGGTTATATAATATGATTCGGAGGTAATATTATTGGGAATTTCATTTTGGATTCGACTGCTTACTCTCAACACATCAAACTGATCAATAAATTTATTTAAGTGAAGTAACTTGATTCACGATGGTAATTCCTTTTCTTGTTGTATGTATCCATTTGTGCCCACTTGATAACTCGTTCTGATGTCAATTTAAAATTGGTTGTTGATAGAAGGACTTCCTTTGGTTCACCGTTTATCGCTATTCGTAGATTGGAATAAAATTGGAATATTCTAGCAACAATTCCTAATATTTTGGAAAATTTGAAATGTGTTTGAGCCAAATTTGTAAAAAAACTTATTTTCAATGTCAACGTGTTAAGTGGCAGCTGTAGATGTTTTGCTTTCGGAGCTATCAGCAGAGTATTGCAATTGTGTTTGATCACGCTACAATTCCTTCTTCTCCCAAAGCCAACTGCGTCCCTTCCACCACAGTTCAAAGTACACCAAGGTAGATGGTAAATTGTCAAGGATAGCGCAATCCATTGGGTTTTCTCGTGTCGGAACATATCGCCATGTCGATCGGAATGTAGTCTCCAAAATTTCAGAGGTGCGGTTCGCTACATATATAAATTTAACCACCACTGTCATCAGGTTGGTTAATAGAAGCGCAACACATAGTTCCCATCTTGGAACTGATACCGTTTTAATGAGCACGACTTTGGTTTTCGCCGTTACGATGGTCGTTTTGTACTTCCCAAACTTATTTTTTCTAGTATAAATAACGGCCGCATATGCTACTTCTGACGCGTATCCAACGGGGTATTGCGATTCTCTCTAATTTCGTTAACTCGTCTCTTAATGCTCTCCATCTCTTGGTGATGTGGGTAGGTAGATGGTTATCAAACTGAAGATTTAATATAGCCATAGCGATTGGAAGAGAATCTTGATCATCACGGTAGAAGGAGTTAGCCACCCAATGGGATCAAAAATTTTGGACGCTTCTGATAACATCCCTCGTTTGGTCATGGTGGGTTTGCTGAAATAAACATTTTAAAGTGGAAGTTATCGGTTTACGGAGTCTACTCTAGTCCTAATATTTTTATTGATCGATTTTCTTCCCGAATTTGAATAGGGACGACGTTTGTTTCTCCAATGGAATGGTGTAATTCATGGCCTACTTCCTAAGATGAAAACACCCGGATATTAGTATTGAAACACATTAAGTCATCAATATATAAATCCTTTCGGACAATTTTGGGGGCGATTGGGTTCTGCTCTCGAAATTCATCGGCTAATTTAATCAGCGTTTTGGTTGCTAGGTAAGGAGCGGAGGCAATTCCATATGCTACGGTTGAGAGTCAATAATGTTCAATCGGTGATGCTGGATTCTCCCACCACACAGTTCTTTGGTACTCGGTGGCAGCTGGATGTATGGAAATCTGGCGGTACATTTTCTCAATGTCTGCAGTAAAAACTATTGAACGTTTGCGAAATCTGAAGAAAATAGCATATAGGGTATCTTGTACGGTGGTTCCTACTAACAAATTGTCATTTAATGAAATTTTGTTGGACGTCTTGGTGGAAGCATCAAATACCACACGCATCTTGGTAGTAGTATTTCATTGTTTTATTACGGATTGGTATGGTAGGTAAAAAGAAACCCCTCCAACCTATTGTAATTTGCTCCGGTGGTATGAGTTTCATATGTTATGCAGAATTATTTCCTTAATTGACGATTGGAGCATCACGGATTGCATCTAGCGGAATTTTTCTAAACTAAAACTATCTATCCATTTGATGTTTAAAATTGTATTTTGTTGCTGAAACTCAACCTCAATTTTTCCTATAATTGTTTATCTAAATGGTGAAGAGTTTATCTGTAAAATTATAATATATTTTAAAAAATTGTTTTTATTTAAAAAGACGGTGATATTAACATCTAAATTACATATTTATTTATTTCACTAAGCTACATAGGAAATAGCTGACACTGAATAGGGTAAGATTCAATTTTCTTAAGATTAACTACAATAATATTTAGTGTTCCACATAACTAAATACAAATAATATATATATATATATATATATGTATTTTTGAACTCTTTTAGACGATTCAATGGATTTACCAAAAAAGTCAACGCGATATAAACCGGGATATTGTGGTGTGCCGCAGTGTTATACGTTGAAGAAGGCTAGCATAAATTTATTCAATATCCCTAAGAAAACGATATTAGCCCCGGGAGCCTTTCCCTGCCGCAATCTACCTACAAAGCCGAAGTGTAAAACTTCTTGGCTTGACAAGATTATTGAAGATATTGAAACTGAAAGGTAAATCAACAAAATTGCTTATATTTAAAATTGAATAAAACAATCGCGCTGTCACAAAACACACAGAGGATGGTGAAGAACAGGAATTTCAGAGGAATGATGGATATAGTGAGCATAAAGAACGAATAGAGGATGGTGGATCTGATGAGGATTTGGAGCATGGCGAGAACGTAGACGAAATAAATATGTATTTACAAGACGAGGAAGAACGAGAATTGTGTCTACAGTCGGTAGAACAAGAACGAAAATCAATTGGAGAGCAATGTAGACCCGAAGTTGTTGATAAATATATCCAAGTAAATGTTAAGCCATGCATCAGTATAGTGTCTCGGTGGGACACCGATAAAATATTAAATACTATGACAGGAACTCCAAAATGGGCCACATTATCGGTTTTGGTAGAAATATGTAAGGATGTACGGCCAAGTGGAAAGTGTGTCATGCCCCTAGAGGATAGAATTTGTTTAACTATGTACAAGCTCAAATCCAATTGTAGTTTTGCAGAGTTAGCCATATTTTTGAAATCAGTGACCGAACTGCAAAGCTCTATTTTGCAGACACAACAATTTCCAAACGTACGTACTGTGTTTGATTATACTGAGATAAAAACGGCGACTTTAAATTGTCTTTTTTGTAGAGTCTACACATACTTGCATTACAAAGGTACGCATACCCTAAAACTCTTAATTGGTGTCTCGCCTTGAGGTTCTATTAATTATTTAAGTAAAGTTGTATCAGGAAAATCTTCCGACAAGGCCATTTTTAACCTGACTGATTTAATTAGTAAGCTAGAGCAAGGTGATACTGTCATGGTCGAAAAGGGGTTCATGATAGGGGATGAATTGGCTAGGGCAGACAGTGAGATGGTTCGACCGGAATTTATTTTCCAAAAATTTTCAAAGTCAGACGTTGAAAAAATACAAGCATAGCATCAGCTCGCGTGCACGTCGAATGAAGAATTCCCAGAATAAAGCAATTTAGAGTTTTAGGTGATACAATTTGTGTATCTATAATACCATACATTGACGACATAGTGCAAGTTCTGTGTGGCTTGTCCAATATATCAGCTCCAATATTGAAAGATTAAAGATTTTAATGATTAATTCACGTATGTATTATAAATGTAAATCAACGATAAGATATAGAATATAAAAAAAATGTTTGGTTTAATTTTTAAGGATAATGTAATTCAATGAAAAAATGTACGTAAAAAATAAAAATCAATTAAATTCAAAATATAAACTAATTTTTGGTTTAAATTTTATTTTCTGAAAAATCACAAATTGTTATACAAAGGTTACATTATTTAATATATAAAAACATTTCATTTTAAAATCAGTCAAGACGTATCACATTTCATTATTATCATTATTATATACATTATTATTAAACTTATAGTTAACCAATATATGGCGTTAATAAATAAAACTTAAGTAAAAAAAAATTGTTTTAAATTTATCACATTTCGTTTTCAATTACTTAAATAATAAAGGCATCACTTTGGTAAAATATATCTCCGTTAATTTATTTATATAGATTTCAATAAAATGGTTATTTTTAGTAACTTCTATTTTTTCATAAGAATTGTTTTTCGTAGAGAAAATGACTAAATTACAATTCGTTAGATTGGTTATGGCCAAACCTAATTGAATTTGGCCGTAATATGGATGATTCTCGGATAAATGGTACCTGTTTTTTTAAAATATAAATATTTTAATTCGTTCAAAAGAAATTGGACTTCTATCTCACGAGCTTTCACAGGTGATTTTATTTCCAGGAAGCGCCACTCTTCTCCGTCAAAAGTAATTCCGTCAGCACTATAGAATAGGAATGGTAAATGTGGTGAAATGACCAAGCCTGTTTCAAAAAGAATGCAATATTTCGCAATTTCCAGTTTTGCTAGACATTCACACATATTGACCATAACCCGTTGCATCATTTCCTTTAAAGGATCCATTGTAAGTTGTGTGTAATTTTTTATTCCAGTTAGGATTTTTATTCGATGAATATGTGTATAAGCCATAAGAAGTGCTGCCAGTTATCCGTAATTTTCGCTCAGTTTGCCAGTACGCGCTTTTCTGTGATACGGTTACACTGCAAATCCTTACAGGTTCTTCTGCTGTTTTCGATATTTTCCCGAAATTTTTGTTTATTTCGGGTGTTAAAAAAGATGACATATATGGTAAAAATTTCAAAAGGTCACCGTGGTCTATTAAAAATTTAAAAAACTCCTTGCTTGCGATATTATTGCTATTTTGGTGCTATTTTTCCCTTGAATTAGCTTATAGAGCTCAGAATACGGTGAAACTTAAAAGATAATAAATAATAGATAATTAATATAATAAATTAAAGTATTTTTTACCTTCAAGAAGTTTCAACATGTATTCTCTTTGTTTTTCTTTAGAAACAAATTCGTCTCTTATACAAAGTTTCTTCCGAGTATGGCACGTCTTGCTAGCGCAAACCGCACTGTATTTTTGTACAAGTGTTTTCCCGCTTTTGCTCCATGTTTTTTTTTGTATCAGTACAGCTAATTCTGGAAAGAATTGGGTTTCTGGTCACAATAAATTATATATTAATTAATAAACGAAAGGTCCAACAAAATAATTAAAAACAATAATGTACAAATATTGCATACCTATATATGTAAATTAGACATGCTGCAATATGTTTACATTTCCTGCCTTCCCCTGCTTTACATGAACATATGCATAACCAAGAAGGGCAATCTTTCGTAATATTATTGAGCTTTATTTCGTGTGGAATTGCTAGCATTGATGTGGCACGCACAACAAACCCGATGATATGATCGCGTGATGGAGGTCGGAGAGGAAGGAATTCCAATTTTATATATCCAACCAGCATCAATAATTTGCTCCCCACAACGAATCGATCGTTTGCATCCTCCAAAATATTTTAAAATATGCACAAACGATACCCATATTTTCGTATTTCCATCATTATGATTCTTATTACTGGTGTTTTCCATTATTATGGATGTTGAATATTAATATTTATTGAAAATTAGTTTATATTTATTATAAATTAGGTTTAAAAATTAGGTTATGTTTACATAGAAATTAATAAAATTACATCATACGAAACTATTAATATTTTATTAAAAATGTTATCATATTATTAACACTAACTTTTACTCAGTACAAAATAATAATTACCTAATTTCATAAAAATAGTTTGTTATTTTATTTACATTGTTTTACCAAACTCACAGACACATTTCGAATACAACACAAACTTCAAATGGATCGTTCTTTTAAATTTTTATTTTTTCCGTGAAAGGGGCTTCTCCTACTTTTACAATCGTCAATAGAGAAAAAAATAATAGAAAACATGCAAAAGAATTTTAAAGCAAATTATATTCCGAATGTGGATATTTCCAGCGATTTCAAAAATCTGCCCTTCAGAACCCACGGGCAGATTGACTATTCGGAATAAAACTTTGGTTTTTCTATAAATTGAGAGATCCATGTGACATGTGGTGGATATCTGAGCACAAAACAGCTTCCGTAGGAGTTTTTAAATTTTTGCAATAAAAATTAAATTGTTCAACCTAGGTTGACCTTTTTGGGGTTCTGAAGTTTATGCAAGAACTATGACTTTTGATTATAGCAGACAATTTCCATCAAAAATCCGGTAGGCATAATTTTTCGCTTTGGAAATTCAGTGTCGTGAATTTGAGATCCATGCACATTTGTTGTAAAACAAAGTCGTTTGTTGGCCACAACATTTACACCCTACGTTTTTTACTAAATGATTTTTACCAAAAGAAAAATGTAATTTTGCTGTGTGTCGGTTACTCTTAAAAATTTAGACCGCAACGTAGAGAAATTAAAAACATGCCGATAATCAGCTTACTCCATTTCTAGGTTCGCCAAAGTTTTGCGGGAAAAACTTGATGCAGGTTAACTTAAAAGCGCTACAGACGATCCGATCTGGTCGGACGGTCGGACCGATTTGGTTGGATTGGATATAAAATCGGATAGTGTGTATGCAGGTCGGTCCGATAAAATTTCATCCGACCGTCCGACCAACCAAATAAATCGGATGGTGTGTATTGTTGTCGGACGATTTTCAACAGTAAGTGTATGAAATTTTGGAGAGTAAAGAACAGAGAAAAATAAAAAATAAAAATTATTCGTCTTATGTATACGAAAAACATAAAGGACAAAAATAATTAAATCCATCTGTTAAGCACATGCTTATTTCTTAAGTGTAGTGTTATTTTGTATTTGTGCTTAGAATTTAGCAGTTGCAAAAAACTTCTCAAAATAATAAATTAAAATGGCTGTCACTACAGAACGAGCGGTTATAATAGATTTTTTGGAAATGTACAAAGACTTTACCTGCCTATGGGATATAACATGTAGTTCATATTCCAATAGGGACGCTAGAAATACGGCGCTAGAAACGTTTTTGGAAAAACTAAAAGAGGTTGATAAAGATGCCACGATTGCCACTGTCAAACGGTAGTTGGACATTATGAGGACCGCCTACAGAAGAGAGCTAAAAAAAGTAAATACATTTTTTTTAAATTACATTTTTATTCATAAAATAAAAAAATAAAATGGTACATATTTTCATTTTAGGTTGAACAAAGTAAAACATCAGGTGTGGGTACCGGTGACATTTATGTACCAACTTTATGGTACTTTGAATATTAAACTTTTTTAAATACTAAGGAAACGGTTAATAGAAGCGGCGTGGACTCATCGACCAGTTGTGATCATGAGGTATGTACATTTTTTAAATGTTGGTATATGTTTCACCTAGTATGTTAATCATTTTTTCTTGGAAATGTACTCTACCTTGCTTATTAAAATAATCAGTGAATATATTTTTCACGCGTTTACCATCTTCTGTATTTATTCTTTGGGTATTCCTATTAAGTCTTAGTAAAGGATTTTCTCGCCGCCAGTCGCCTGCTTGGAATATTTCATTGTCTATATCTTCATAATCAAAAGCGTTATGCGTAATATAACGTTTCGATTTTTTCCTTAAATAATTATGTAGGGCACAGCTGGCAAGAACTATCCAATCAACTTTATCAATATCTTGTAATATTGGTTTTTTAAAAACTCCAAATCGAGATGATAAAATACCGAATACATTCTCTGTTACCCGTCTTGCCCGCGATAATCTGTAATTAAATATGCTCTTTTCGTGCGTTAAGTTCTTCTGCGAATACGGTTTTAAAAGATGTTCATTCATACCAAATGCACTATCTCCTAAAAAAAACATAAGGAGCCGATACATCTGTAAAAGGCAATACCGAAGACCTTGGTAAATTTAAGTCCCCTGAAATTAATTTTTTGTAAAATGCAGTTTGTTTAAGAACTCCTCCGTCAGAAACACTGCCGTTTATACCCGTGTGAACATATATAAAATCGTAATTTGCATTAACCACCGCAAATAAAACGATACTGAATGTTCCTTTGTAGTTGTAATATAATGATCCACTTCCAGGTGGTTTGGTTATTAAAATATGTTTGCCGTCCAGGATACCGACACAATTATTGTACTACCACATTGTCTCAAATTGTCTTGATATGTTAATCCAATCCATTTCTGTTGCAGGTATCTGAAATACAGAGCAATGTGAGTGAAACTCCAAAAACAACTAATAAAAAGCGTGCTGCTTTGTTACTAAAAAAACAAGAAAACTTGATAGCTACTGCACAAAATTTACTAACAGGCGAGGATAGCGCTGCCGAGGCTTATGGTAGGAGCGTGGGACAGCAGTTAAAGGAATTGTCCAAGATGCAGAGGTGTATTGCCGAAAAACTATTTTCGGAAATAATATTTTATGGAAAATTGGACAAATTAACATTACAAACTTCTATAAATTTAAATAACACATATTCATATGATTATGCAGCATCTTCACCATCAGCAAGTTCCTCAACAAATTTTCACTTTTCTCCTATTACAACGCAATCCAACATTGAATCACCAGTGCCCAGTACATCAATTGCACATAGAATTACCATAAGGCCACCAGTAATAATAGAGCAAAATATTTCGCAAGAAGAAGAAGCACAAGAACCATCCACATTTATTGGCACATTACAGTATAGCTTGCAGGATTATCTTATTTGTAATAATTTACAAATGAAGTAAATCTTTTTATAAACTTTATTTCAGTTTTATAATTTTAAGATTATGTTTATATTTTTCATTTAAATAAATAACGAAATTTGAATATCTTTAATAAAATTCATTGTATACTTACTTTAATATAGGTTTTGAGAACTTTATAAATCGCTTTACATGTTTCTGGAACTATTTACAACAACAATTGTGGTGATATTGCGGTACTGAACTTCAGATCGGCATAATCTCACCCTGTTGCTAAATATCTTAATGTAGCTATCAAACGTTCATCAGCACTTACTGCTTCTCTCATTAATGTATCTTTCCTACTCACTAATGGACCCACTAAACTTAACAACTCAATGAAACTGTTGTAATCCATTCTTAAATAGTTACGAAAGTCATCACTATTTAATTCTTTTAGTAGCATCATATGGTTAATTTTTTTCGCTCTTTTAACCATTTTTTGGCCCACAGTTTTCGTTCTCTGGTATTGATGGTTAGTGTAGCTGCTAGCACTACACCAATTTTTTGTCTTTTTGTTAATGACATGATGCTTCGTAAAACAAACAAATTTCAATTTTAATTATATATTATTTACCACGAATTATATTATACAACGTATTTCTATGGTATTAACAAATTTACAAAACTAAATTTTAATAATATAGAAAGAAGA
Source organism: Nephrotoma appendiculata (assembly GCA_947310385.1). Classification (NCBI taxonomy): domain Eukaryota; kingdom Metazoa; phylum Arthropoda; class Insecta; order Diptera; family Tipulidae; genus Nephrotoma; species Nephrotoma appendiculata. The sequence goes on along the minus strand of OX371225.1, from coordinate 140,805,598 downwards.
GAATAAAAACGAAAATTGCCAAAATCGGATGGCAAGTTGGATCGTCTGTAGACAACATCCAATCTGGTCGACCGACGGTTGGTCCGATAAGTTGGATCGTCTGTAGCGCTTTTTAGAGTCGTCTTAAAGAACAATAATTGATTCACTTGTTTATTATAAATTTTGTTAACAACGCAAAGATCAACAGGCCATTTAGAAACATTACGAAATGTCTGAGTATCAATTCCATAATATCCACATCAAAATATTACAAAATATTTTTTATGTATATTACAAGGAATATTCGAGTATGCAATATATTCAACAATAAAAAAAATGTGTAAAATTTCACAAATCAATTTCATCTCGCAGCAATAAATCTTATCTATAACCTTAATTTCCCTATTTAAGATGTTGAGCATTTCAATTTTATATTAAATATATCACTACCATGGCACATATGTTCTTGACACACAATTACCTTCCTTTTATACAAATTTTGTATTTTTGTTGTTGTTTTGTTGATTTCTTTATCATCCTTATAAATATTGTGTGCTACATATTTACATACGAGTATGGTATACGTCTTCTTCCATTTGGAACAAAAACCCATAAAAAATTGTTGTCATGAGTGTTGTATTTGGCTTCGTATATTGTGTTGTTCACATATTTGTAGATACCGAGCTAACGCAGGAAATACGGGGAAAATGAAGTGATTCTAACCAAATAGCTAAATATTGTATTAAGCAAAATAATTTGTATAGAAAAACCAAACAATAATAAGAAAATCATAGATGCAAGATTTTTAAAATTATGCGATGGTGATTATATGATGATGATATATGATGGTTTTTTATTTGCGCGTAGCGATGACGCAATATACATCTTGAAATTTCCCATTTTATTTAAATTTATTATTTTCTTTATTTTCCAATTTATTTATTTGTATTTTTTGTGCGCTGTTTTATACAATATTTGTGAAAATAATATAAAAAAAAATAAGGAAAAGTTAAATTACTATTATCAAAAATGCTACATGAATGAAGGTAGCGCATATATTATGATCATCATAATCATCATCATGGTGTTTGTTGATACATATTCAAGTGGAACTTTAATATAAAATAAAATTATGATATTGGAGCAGAACAAAATATATCTGGATACATACTTATGTACTCATATATATGTATACACTACAGCATAAAAAAGTGATATGACAAATATTACATATTTACTGCGTATACAGATCACAAACACACGTATAATGGGGGTGTTTGAGAATTCTATTGTCATTATGAAATTTCCCAATCCATTTTCTTTCGTACGTTTTCGCAAACGTACGTATGAGTATGTATGGGGATAAATATACAAAATATGTATATGTTGTAAGGAAAGAAAAATTTTAATAAAAAAAAATTTATAAAAATGACGATATGAACAGGAACTTGTATCATATTTACAATATGAGTATATGACGAAGAAGCTGAGTAGGATATATTGAGCACTAGGGAAATATACTGGAATTTGCTGTTTAGAAAGTAGGTGTATGTGCCGTTAAAATTATAGCATATAATGTACATATTGTTATGCGTTGAAGTTTTACTGTTAAATCGTGGTTTGTTATTTTAGCGTAAATTAATTTCTATTGGTGTTGATCATATATAACTAATTAGAATGGCATTAAAATATCTAATGGTTTAATTATGAATGCAGATAGCAAGGAGAACCAATCGTCCAGTCAACTGGGACAACTGCTCTCAGAACTTCTTGTTCAGAACTTCTCAGAACTAATGCTGTGATCAAATCAACAATATCTCGACTGTCACTAGGCCCCTTGTCTAATTACAATAAAAACAAAAGGATTAAAATTCTGGAGGTGTTTGTCGAAACTTATCTAGTAGTTGGTAAACTGGAGGAAGCACGCAACCATAGGCAGCCTTGCAGCCATAAGAGCTGAGATGGCTGCACATCAGTTCCTAATGCAAATTCAGAAAGAAATTACAGGGAGAGTAGCAATGAAAAAACGCAAGAAAGTAGATACTAATTAATTATAATTATTTATGATAATTATCTAGGCAAGAGAGTTTGTGATTTCGACTAAGTGTTTTAGATGTCAGCGATACGGTCATATTGCAAAGAATTGTAGGGCACACACAGAGGCCTTTTCTCACTGAACCAGTGAACAGGTTAAATACTTGCTATTATAATAGTAATATTTTTATAAAAAAAATTGTCACGCAAAACGGAATGAATTGTTAAAAAAGTATGTTCACAATGACAAACTAATGTAGCCACAACCATTCTTTATATTTTGTAAGAGGTCAACATATTATGTGGTGCAGCAGTCAAAAATTTTTTTTAATTTTTCAATTTTGCTATAGTAGAAAGTGTATTGCATCTTTGTAGAAGCCAACATAATTATGCGACCCGATAATGAACTGAAACGGTAGGATAATATATATTCGAATGGTTTAATTTGCGATCATCATTTCGTCAGCATCGAATTCAAACGAGTAGATGATGAATTCGAATAGTTGGATTTGTGGTCGCGATTTCGCCAGCGCTTGAATTTATCACGACAATGAATTCATGAGGTTGGATGTTGAATTCGAATGGTGCAATATGCGGCCGTGATTTATTCAGCATTTGAATTTTTAGTTTTATTTATGGCTGAATTTTTCGGTTAGGGTCAGCACTACACGATAGCATTCTTCGATTTACTTAAACAACTCTACGATACCTTGTCAATGGCCTTCGACCAATTGAAACTTCACAATGCCGAGCGCATATTCATGCAAGGCATAGATCTTATGTATGCAAGAACCACACTCGGTCAATGGTTAAATAAACGGCATGCCTTCAACAGCCAGAGGACAACCAGATTGTTCTGAAAGTCCCAAAACTGCAATTATCATTCATATTGTTGGCATGAACATAGTAAGGCTAAGTCAATTTTGTGATAGCCGCACATGTGTTAAAATTCAATCGGAGGTCGGTTCATTCTGCTAATTTTCAATATATGCCGAATACAGTAAACCAATTGAGTACGATCTGTGCAAAATCGAAACGATCCTAGACTCTTTATCGGGTCAACACCAAAAGGTTATAATACCTGGAAACTACAATGATAGAAGTAAAATGCAGCTTCACACAGAATGTAGAATGAATTTTTTCAACGGTACGTCGCGGAACATGGTAATTTGGACTCATTCGGTCTTGTATAGAAATCTGCCAGGCAAATCAAAACTTCCTGAACTTTCGATAACCATTAGGAAGGCAAATGAAGTTATCACAGATACATGGCATGACATCCGTTTGGAGTTACTTAGCCTACTTCTACCGGGCGAAAGACCAAGCAAAACTGGCGCACATGTAGCTGTGCGTGATATGGCCACAAAACAGCAGTTGACCTCCACGGTTACTGAAGACTCCCATTTAAACATAGCCCAACATTGTAAAATTATTAAACAGCTGCTTAAAATTCTATAATCTACCTGGAAACACTATGAATATTTGAACATATGTATTACCAAGCAAATCACCAAAGGATGGAATATGGTATTTAACACAAGCATGATTATTGACCTTGATGAAATTGCATTCGCGGATGATAAAGTCATGGTAACTCGATACGCGTAAACAAAGTCAGGGGCCAATCGTAATAAATAGTATGAACTAATGGTATATCGCAAATAATTCACTATCTGAAAAAAACAGTGATGCTGCAGCTAAAAGATAAATTTGACTCTTCTCCACTTACAACAATATCTTTAAACGGTCGAAACATGAAAATTTTGATCTTGATGAACGAAAGCGAGTGACATCTCACTTTCTTAGAGTCTGTGAAAACGCTTAGAAGCTATTCCACTCCCGGCAAGAGTATGAAGATAGGGATGGGGACTGAATCACAAAACGCTTGTAATAAGTTACAAAGGTGGGGTAGAGGCGCTATTCACATATGCCGCGGATTGATGGTATGATAGACTATAACGTCACCACATCAGAACATTAGGAAGTGGTCAGATGAGTATCCTGTTAAGAGTGGCAAACGCATACCGTGCCTAAAGATGCTGTTGTGGTTTGGCGTACTCCTAGTAGATATTCTAATCAAAAAGGGAGCACACTTATACCACCTTAGAAGAATTGCTCCAAACGAAAAAGGTGACCCTGTACATTTTGCAGGTAGTAGATATAACCAATATGGTAACAAATCGGAAATAGAGGCAATGTCAATTGACTTATAGCAAAAAAACTGTAGTGAATCGGTCAATGGAAAATATTCATTTTACTTCACTTCAAACATCAAAGCAAGACTGATGCTGTGTGCCTCAGGTCGATTTTTTGAATAAATTATGCACTAAACTTTTCAATTTAGTTTTCAAATGTCAAAGGTTATGATACAGGGTTATCCAATTCGAGGTTGATAAAGTAGAAATCTGTATACCGACATCTGTCAAAGATAAACGTCAAGTACGCTGTCATTTATTTAGTTGACATTCTGCCATTTAAGAATATGGGGCATTTAACAATCGACCAACGCGTTAAAATTATTAAATCTGATGATGCTGATTTTTCGAACAAAATTTTCTTCAGTGATGAAGCTCATTTTTCGCTTGGTGGATACGTTAATAAGCAAAACTGTAGAATTTGGGGCTCAGAAAATCCACAATTAATTGTAGAGAAGCCATTACACCCGGAAAAAGTCACTGTTTGGTGCGCATTGTGGTCTGGTGGTGTGATTGGGCCGTATTTTTTTGAGAACAACCATGGACGAACCGTTACCGTCAATTCTGAGCGCTATGGCCGCATGTTAACCGATTATTTTTTTACGAAAATCGAAGATTATGATCTTGACGATATGTGGTTCCAGCAGGATGGAGCAACCATCGAGATCTTTTGCAAGAGAAATTTCCTGGACGTTTGATTTCGCGATTGGCTGAAGTCAATTGGCCTCCAAGATCCTGTGATTTAACGCCTTTGGATTTCTTTTTGTGGGGCTACGCGAAAGATCGTGTGTACGCAAACAATCCTCAAACTCTTGACGAATTGAAAACTAATATTCGTAAGGTAATGGCCGAGATACCGCCCGAAATGTGCCGAAAAGTCATTTAAAATTACCTCAAAAGAATCAAGGCCTGTAAGAAGTCCCGTGGAGGACATTTGAATGATATCTTATTTAACTAAAAATGGCAAGGATCAATCTGTAAAATGAAATAAAAATTACAATACATTCCGAATATTTTGTGTGTTTTTTTTAAGTTTATTTTATCAAGCTTGAATTGGATAACCCTTTATTTATTTATTTTTACCCGGCAAAAATTTTTGCGTGACACTTTTTTATATTTTTAAACATTTCGTAGTTTATAAAAACATTTGGAAATAATGCAACTTCCATATCATTTTCCATTATTTAAATTAATTTTTAATATTTCGTTTATCCACGAAAAGTCGACAATTTAGTATTTCGAGTCAGACACAGCTTGTTGTGTTGATGTTACTGCCACCTATGAATTTTTATTGTGAATTACTGACAATTTAGTTTAGTTCATAATTTAGCCGAAAAAATCAACCTGAGGCACACAGCATGCAACTAAAAATACCCTCAACGAGCTCGATGAGCTAGGTAACCTCTGGACATAGTTTTCAACACTTATGAAAAGTGTAGCTTTACACATTAACAAAAAACAAAAATGTCGATACAAAATGTGACAAAAAGTAAGTATAATAAGTATATAAGTATAAAAAAATGATGGCAGGGTTGAATTTTTTATTTATCCCATTACAACTTCTTTTTACAAGAAAATTGGAAACTATAGCTAGAGAGAAATTTCAAATAAGCAAAATATTACGGAATTATTGGTGTCGTGTCAATTCCGTGTACAAATTCTGTTTTCTTTCCTTGTATTCTTCTAAAACTTTCTAGGCAAATATAGATGTTCAATTCGAATTTTGAACCGGAATATATCATTTGTTTGTGTATTATGCTACAAGGTTTTTATAGTATAAACGGCGGAATTGAAGAAAAGGTAAATAGGCGATTTTCACTGTTTTATCGCCAATTATACCAATTATAACTACCAAGATTACTAATTGATAGTCAGCTCTACCAAAATGATTTAAGGTTCATGATACTGTTTTTGAATCTTTATAAGAAGACCATCAAATGATGTTTTAGTGTACATGAGGTTGATGAGATATCCGGTCGATTAATGCGACCTTCGGGTATACTTATATAGAACCTATGAAAATTTAAAACGTAAAAGTGCACATGTAGATACTGAAAACCGGATCTTATGAATCTATAAGGGCCATTAAGGCTTAATTTTCGGGACGGCTTTACAAACCTGAGTGTAAAGGTATTTTGGGGACACTTTGGAGAATTTTTAGTCATATGCGGCATATCGCTGCGATTTTTTTTTTTCGTTTTAGTATAAAAACATAATTTTCATTTTCATTTTCGCGATTTTTTAAAAGTTTGAGCTGTTCGTATCGAATGATTTCTTTTTTGTGATTTTGTTGTACGCTGCGCAACACAAAAAACGAAACAGTAAATTTTTTAGAGAAATACCCTATTTGCAAACGCTTGTATCTTGGTGAAATGTCGGTTTAAATTTTTTTTTTTAAATGTAGCAAATTTAGTCTTCTTTCCGATGCTGATGTCCGTTTTTTATTTTTTTTGTTTTTTATGAGTTTTTTTGAGTCACACAAAAATGTTTTTAATGAGAAAACAATCCTAACCTTTAAGGCTGCCAACGAACTTTCCTGATGTTTCGTTCCAAATAAGCCATTTTGTAGAGAATTTAGAAACCTTGAGAATGAGACTATTGAAATTAATATACGACAAATCGTTGTTGAGTTATTGCAGTTTTAGCGAACTATTTATTTTATTACTAAAAAAAAAATCATAAAAAACAAAAATAATAAAATACTGACACCAGAAAAGTAGACTAACCGTGCGATTCTGACCTTAATACAGTTAAGAGTATCTTAGCTAAGAGACATTATGGTAAGAGGTTTTTTTTAAAGAGAATCTCTTAATTGATATTCTGATTGCAGTAGGCTTAAATTTTCTCTTAAAAACTCTCCAAATATTATGTATGAAATGTGGAGACCTGTCAGTTTAATTTTTTATTCTGCGGATATTTAAAATTCAGGCTAAAAATTAAAACACGTAAATTGAAATTAAAATAAAAATCGTGTTTTAACGTAAGTGTATCTTATAAATTCAAGCATTTTCTTATAATTGTATATAAAAAAATATATAATTTAGATTTAAAATATAAAACAAATACGTTCTTCCCGGACAACAACAGAACAGCTTGAGGCATATTTATGTTTTTTAGAAGAACACAGCCAATTCAAGGCCGGAAAGAATACTCCAGAGAACACGAAATATTTAGAGGAGAAGTGGGAAGATTTGGCCAGAAAATTAAATTCGTTGAAAGGGCCAGTGAAAAATGCAAAAGAGTGGAAAGCGATACTCACTGGAAATACCAATTAAAGTCCAGAGCCCGCAAAATTAGGGAAGACATTTTATTAACTGGCGGAGGCGAACCATCAATGAATTCTATGTCTGCCTTTGAAGAACGAGCCCTGAATTTATTTGGAGTAATCACCATTCATGGTGATAATGTGGTACCTATTATGGGATTTAAAGTAACATACACATATTTTTTGAAATACTTTTTATGACTAAGAACTAATCATATTCAATTTTAGAACACAAGCCAAACGAGCGCTGAGGGGATAATTACTGTTGTGGAATGTGGTTTGCATGAGGCGACCCATCCCGAGATAGACAACCAGTCCAGCCGTATCGCGGAGCCTTTAATAACTGAGATGCATAGACCATGCAAAAGGCAGTATACTAATACCTCATCTGCCATTTCGGAATGCATTAATAAAATTGGAAGATTGGCAGAAGAACGTGGTAAGAAGAAAATGGAAATGGCGGAACGACGACTGGTGATCGATAAACAGAATGCTGACTCACTGAGTAGGATTGCGGAAGCGATGTATAGTCTAGCCAAACAATCCGAAGCAACTAAAAAGTGAAATTAACAATCTAGATGCAATTAACAAACATACCTAAGACTGAAATGCTGCGATATAGCTATTATATTATATAATGAATTTAATAATAAATAAAAACATAGTTTTTGTTATAACATATAATTTATTATTCTTTTAATTTTAAAATCATTTGTTTATGTAAATAGTGTATATACTATACTAAAATGTATTGGTGTACTCGTTTCGCAGCCGTCGACCCTCATTTAAATAATATGTGCCAACTCTATGTTCGTGTTCTAATTCATATTCTTCTTCATCATATATTACAGTTTCATCATGTAATTCGTCAATGATCCCAAATTCTAAAAGCATATTATGCAGAATTATACAGCTGTATATAATAATTGAAGCTTTTTCCAAGGCATAATGCAGTGTGCGGCATTTATTTAAACATCTAAACCAATTTTTTAAAACACCGAAAGCACGTTCAACAGTGTTTCGTGCTTTAATGTGAATTTTTCTTCTCGTGTACTAGCTGGGTGAAAATACGGTGTTAACAACCAGGGTTCCAATGGATATCCACTGTCTCCAAGCAACCAATTGAATTTGCGGCTATTGTGTTGTCTAATGAGATGAATTCTAGCCGGCGTTGTTGTCCATATTGCTGAATCATGCACACTGCCTGGTTATTTTGCATTGACCGCAAGAAACTTAAGATTTGAATCTACAATCTACAAGAAAATTAGAAGATATATGATTTAGATTACTTTCTCAACTTGTTTGTGTTTTAATGGTACCGCTTCTACATTAATGCTATAATACCCCTTCCTGTTCAGATAAAGCCTTGCTGGTCGTACTTGATCTAGTATCGGCGGAGATACAATACCAACGTGGGTGCAGTCGATAGCTCCAATCACACCTTTAATTCCAAACTTCGTGTAAAACCTTTAATGATTATTTGTTAATATTTTAGCTTAATAATGTGTTATTAAAATATGTTTACCCTTCTTTAACAGCGTTCTTTTCTTCCTCTGCCTCACAAAATTTAATAAGATTTGACATATTAGATACCATTAATTGGCAAATATGTGTGATATTCCGTGATATACTTGGCTGACTCATCGGAAGCAGATAATTAGATGATACACTTCTTTGGTAGGACCCATGACCCATAAAATGCAAAGTTGACAAAACCTACACATTAATTTATAAGGTTAGTTTAATGTGGAAAATTATAAATTTAAAATAATAATAACCCGTAATGCAAATGGGATATCCGACGTCTCCGCATTTTGCTGCTCCAATTTCAAGATTAACTCCACAGCTAATTGTTTTGGAAGGCGAAAAAATTCACGAAAAATATTTTCTTCAACGTCGAACGGGTTTGTTGTATCCCGTAAATATCGGAGATATTGTTTACGATTTTGTCTAAGGAAACACATAATATGTACTCGGATTATATACTAATGTAATACCATGTCAATTAAAAAGAAACCCACCTGTATTCCTCGCTGAGTAAAAGCGTTAAAAGTTGTAATAACAAATCCATTTTAACAAAATACACTAGAAAAAACGAAACACATTATAATGATTAATTCAAAATAATAATAATTTTGCATACCTAATAATAAAAGACTTTGCTAAAATATTAAAAATAAATTTTATTATTTAAAAAAATAAACTTACCAGATTTTTTTATTATTTAAACTTTTTATTATGTTTAGTTTTTTATTTTTTATAAAATATATTTCACGGAACAGAAACACAATTTGCTAGTAAACGTCAAAGTTATGATGCGTATTACCACATATTTGAGTAGTCCTACCTAAGAGGTTTTTTAAGAGAATCTATTAATTATGAGTACGTGTAGAATCGCCAAATAGTCTTACGTAAGAGAAAATGCCTACTTAAGAGAAATATTGTAGTTAAGACATCTGTGACTATACGTCAGAATCGCACGGTAAATTTGCTGCATATAAAAAAAAATTAAACCGATATTTCACCAAAATACAAGCGTTTGATAATAAGGTATTTTTCTAAAAAAATTTCTGTTGCGTTTTTTCTTTTGTGCAGTGTATGTATTTAATATAATTTTTTTTTTCAAAACTATCAACCTACGTAGAATACGTAGGGGACTGGACATTTGAATAACGATGTATATTTTTGTGTGTTTTAATTACTTAATAAATATCTCTAGTATAGGCAATTAGGCACAAACAAATTTAAGACTCCACTTTAACTTGAAATATTTTTTTTAATTATTTGCTGAAATATTTAATATAGTTTCCTATCTACATATAAAAATGTGTATATGTAGAATCCTTTTATTTATTACGACTGAAGAGAATTTAAATCGTATATTGATAAATTTAATGTGCTTGTTAAAGTACAAGTTATTAAATCTCAATTGTTTATACTAATAATGGGAGCTGCTTTTATACAGAAGTTTTTAGTTACACAAAAAAAAAATCCCCGAAGGTGGCAGTGATATCTAAAAAAAATCTGGAAAGTATCCCCGAAATGCCAGGATATTCATATTTGTGCTATCATCTCTAAAATTAAGTGTTAATGGGCCTTAAACATCCACAAGACCCGGTTTACACTTTTTACATTATTTTTTCCATTAACATTTTTGTTTTTTGTTAATTGGTATAGCTAATACTTTTGATAAATGTTTAAAACTTCACGCCGGTCATTTAAAGCCTATCTACAGAGATTCAAAGTAATGGATCATTGTCAATGTATACGCAGATCTGAAGTGAAAGTCATTAAGCACATACTTTTCGAACGTAACGAGGTGACCGTTAAGTCACTAAAACAAAAGTGGATTTAAAAATTTAATTTTAATTTTATTTTTAACTTAAAAATTAATAAAAAACTAATAATAGTCTCTTGTTCTAATTAGTGCAGGTGAGCAAATTTAAATTTATATTTTTGTCAAATTATTTTTTTTATTGAAACGCGCTTAAGAAAATAAGTTTCGAATTTAAACTTTACCGTTTCGAAATTTGTATTTGCTACGTATTAATAGATCCAAAATTACAATTACACTCGAAAAAAAAAAAATTGCTATACGATGCAATCGTGTATTCTACTGCAAAGCTTGCATTAAAAATAGTTGTGATGCAGTTGCGTTAAAAATTACTGCAGTAGTGCGTTGAAAAGAAAATTTCCATATAATCTGGGGTTAATTAGTTTTTAGCGAATTTATAATAATTCGCTAAGTCATTGTGTATACTTTCAATATAAGCTTAAAACATTTTTCATATATTTGCTGTGTAAGGACACCAATTGATTAACGTCAATTGAGTTGGAAGTAAAAAACTGCAATCTGTGGAATTTGCCTTATACTTTTAGTTTTAATACAAAATAATATTAGTGTTAATACAATTATTTGGGAGTTTCTAATGTAGTGTGCTTTACTGTTAAAGTACTGGACTACACAATTTTAATGTTTGAAGTATGTTTTGATTCATAAAAATGCGTTATTACATCAAACTACAGTAGGTGCAGTAAGAGCGTGCTTGTACGGCAAAAAACCAAGTAGAAATAAAAGTACGATTGTATTTTCTTGGGCGCTCATTATCCGGTGAAGCATTTCCATACATACATGGAGCTACGGCGGTTGCTTCACAGTTCGGAAAATTATTATTTTTTTGCTTAGTTGAAAAAACACCTTTTAACATTAAAACTTTGAAAGGATGACTCATCGGTAAACATAATATTAGTCCAATCTTTTATTTTATGTTCGTTCACTGTTGTCGCTTCTCAATGTATTTTTGTGTTCCAGTGGTTTGACCAAAGTATTTCCATAGGCGTACCCATGTTCCATAATTCTATTTCGTATGGTTGTTTTTGGTTTAAAAATATTATATTTTGCCGCCAATTTTTCCACAGCTGCATCCAGCGCAAACGAAGAATTTTCGGCAAATAACTGTATGGCCTCATCCTCCTTTTTTGTAGTGGTTCGGATTTGGCCTCTATCTGGCAAATCATCATCATTTTTATACATTGAATAATGTGTAATCCTCTGCTGTACAAATGTTTTCGATTTTTTTAAATATTTTGCTGCACTTACAACCGACATTTTTGGTGCTTTCGGATGTGCACTTAAAAACACCGCTTTAAATCGTTTTTTATTAATTGCACTCATTTCTTCCATATACGTTATGCGCTAAACAGTTGCAGTTAGATTAATGTTTGTTTTAGAGCGTCCACACGAATCAATAATGAACCTGTTTAAGCCCCACCCATATGTGTTCCTGTAGTTTTAAGTACAGTTGGTGCCGTACACGCTCTTGTTGAACTTATGGTATGTAACCAATTAAATTTAAATCAAATTGATGCAATAGGCACTTTTAGGTCCGCTACCATGATTAGTGAAATCTTCGCCAATTTGATTTAAAAATTTTAACCAGCTAAACATTTTTATATCGTTGACTTCGATTTTACTCAACATGTTCCCAACTGTTGAGTGCCCTATAAACTAATTGTGAAGATAGTGTACATTGAAACTGTATAGATACAAGTTGCGCCGTAAAGTGATTGTAAAATTTAAGTCTGATTGGAAATAAAATAGAACTATTTGTTCTTTTGTTTTAAACCAAATTTGTAGATGTTCCTCTCAATTAGATTTTACTTGCATCTACTGTAAAAAAAAAAGATTCAAATTTGAATTGATAAACCTGATGAATTATATTTTCTGCGAGCCAATAACACAATTTCTTAGCGAATTATTTTAAATTCGTTAAACAATAGTTAACTTCAGGTTAAATCGCACTTCCCGTTCGATACACGCATTGTATTAGATTCAGATGCAACTGCATCGCAAATATAGTAGATTCAATTGTCGAAACGGTCGTTAGAAATAGTGAAAACAATATTTCATTTGTGAAAATTGGTTAGAAGGAACGAATCTTTTATGGCCCAGGCAGCAAAAGTATCACAAGACTACTAAAGACAAATGAAGCACTAAAAGATGGCAACAATTTACATTTAGTACTACGAAAAGAAAATGTAAACCTCCAATGAAAATAAATAATTGTAAGTTAGGTCACTACATCCGAGATTGTTGACAGCGATAGAATGGTTGTTTTACAAAGCAACATGATCCAATGAGCAACATGAACACTGGCAAGAAAAACAGATGGATAATAATGGCAAATAGGGTTCACGAAGCAACAAAAAACAGATGACCGCGAGAGAGAGAGAGAGCGATACAGAAGACTGCGTCAGAGAGATGAGCTCAGGTAGCACATTTTGGAATTGAGAAGGATAAGTGTAATTAGGCTGAAGCGATACGACATTGTGTTTGTTCAAGATGTACAGATTTTAGCTGGGGTAGTATAACGAATTCTACTCTTCGCAGATATGACCAGACACTTAGTCGAGTTTTAAAGAAAGTATTAATTGTCCAGTGGATTTAATGTTTTTATTGTCCAGTGGATTTAGTTACAGTATACCACCTGCACATTGCAAGCTCCATGTCAACCTGTACACTGACATGGGCGGTGGGCTGCACAATATTATTGACATGTAAGATGGAAAACAAAAATCTCTCACTCTTCATTCCTATTTATATGTTCGTTAATCTAAAAAGCAAAGTAGCATAGTATATCTTTCAATCAACTCTTATTATTTTAATATTATTTTCAGAAAGTAACCAATTCCCCATTCCAATTTCCAAAGCTAGGATTATCCTTTCATGCATTCATAAATATTTTATTATTATTAATTCTTTATAAATTTGAAAATATTTTTATTTTTATGTTTATGCTTGTCAATAGATTGATTGTACATTATAATATACATAATGTTGAAAATTTTATATGTGTCTACAAAATGTACAAAGTATAGAAAAACTGCAATCTGTCAATGGACAAAAGTATAAGGATGTGCATGAGTACATCATATGTGTGTAATGTACGTAAATATCTCATGCTAATAAGTTGCTATGCAAGATGTATAGAGTACGGTGGGTGAATGTTGATTGTACAAAGTATATTCAAATCCATACCATCATACGTACGTTGTTAATATATGTATGTGACTATATAAAATATCACCAACATGATAAATTTTAAAAATTTTATCGATTCAGTAAAAATTTTTAGCAAAAAGCAATATACAGTAGGATTAAATATTTAAAGTAGTATCGATTGTGTGTGTTTGTAACATTAAGAACTGCTGTATCGAGTTTTATAAAAATTAGTCTATATGTTCTATCGGCTATGAGAATGGTTTTTAGCTGAAACTGGTCCATCGGAAGTTGCAGCTTTCATAGGAGCATTTTCCATCGATAAACTCAAGCATACTCCACCGATTTGAATAAGAATCTGTATTTATATGTTCTAAGGGTCGTGACAAATGATGTATGCAAATATTTTGGGAGTTGCCATTTATGTATGAAAAACAATATCATTCATATGCCCACCATTACTTCGTCTACAGGCCTGCGTCCGAAAATCAAAACTTTCGATGACTTGCGGATCAAATCTATGACCGCAATTTCAGCTCGATTGTTGTTTCTAAGTTTTTGAATTGTTTGTGGATTGTTAGCATATACATACCTTACCTTTCAAATAACCTCACAAAAGATAACCAAGTGGTGGTAAATCCGGGCTTTTTGGTGGCCAAGGAACTTTACAATATCTTGAAATTATACGATCAGCAAATTTTGTTGACAATAAATGGATTGTTGCACGACTTGCGTTTCATGTCGCTCCGTCTTGCTGAACCCAAAAGTCGTTGACACGCAATTCATTCAATTGGGCCACAAAAAAGCGGTTACTGATAGTTAACGATGCGATAACGTTCCCAATTTACTGTAAGGGGATTTTCCTGTTTTGTTTTCAAAGAAAAACGGCCCACTGATGCAACCAGGCCTTAAACCATACCAAACAGTACGCTTGGAGGTTGAATTTCTACTTCTTGAACAACATGAAGATTCTCCCCAAATTCGAAAATTTTGCTAAATAACGTACCCCATAAGATGAAAGCTTCATCGCTAAAGATGATTTTTGATGAAAAATCATAATTTCGTTCAAGCGTCCAATTAATAAAACGATGACGATTTAAATGGCCTCTGGCCCTATTCTTAAAATTCCCTGGGAATAGGGAACTGGGGAAATATTTTACATCAGTTTTTCTCTGGTCTACTGAGAAAAAGTTTGATAAAAATATTTATAAATTGGCAATAATGTTTCCATAGCGAAATTATCAAGGACAGTATTCCCAATTTTATTTTGTTTTCAAAAAAATTACCACTAACTTTTTACCTTAGTATGCCAGGAAAAAATTATTTAAATAGAGTTTATATGTAAATTCTTTTCCCAATTCCATATTCCCAGGGAATTACCAGAATAGGGCCACTGGTAGCTTCAATTGTTGAGTTAGTTGAAGTTTGTACAGTTGCAAATCAACATGCAAGATCAACATATAAAATGCGTCGTAATGTGGTTCGTGAATTGTTTAGTTCTTGTGAACGACGCCTGGTTGATATGCTTGGTTCGTTACGAACACTTTCACCAACAGCCGCCTCTGCAACAATAGTATGAGCTGGATGAACATGTTGATATGGTCTACGCCCTTCCACTGAACCAGTTTCTTCAAAACGATCAATAATTTTGCCAATTGCACGCTGAGTAGGAGAACATCCATATCGTCCAAAATTCTCACGTGATGTTAGCGATTTCCTGATGATAAATAGCATATTCTTGACTTTTCATAATATGTCAAAGTACTTTTTAGAACAGATAACATTAAGTACTAAAATTCATCGATTGAAAAAAGAACCAACAGTAGTAAGTTCAAATTTAGTTTAGCAACGTTACCGGAAATAATTTTTGACAAGACACTGTTTTTCAACAAATATTCGGCCCGTGATTTTGATTTTCTCCAATAATGTCCTGTACTTGTTCTATGGGTCATGAAAATGGAATTGGTTTATTGGTATGGATGGGAATCCCGGGTTTTTTCATCTTATCGCTTTGACCAGTGGAAAAAAAGAAAGGAAAAGAAGGGAGAAAGGGAAAGGAATGAAAAAAAGAAAGAAAGGGGAAAAAAAATCTCGGATAAGGGATTTTTGAATTTTTGTACATGGTTGAAAATTCTGATGATTTTGAAAGTTTTGCGCATAAAACTAGGAGTATCTACTGATTTGTATTAGTAAAAATTTTGTTATATAGCAGAAAAAAGCAAAATATAAATAAAAGAAGGAGGGACAGAAAATAAGCAATAAAAATTAATCTACGGATCGCGCAGGTAGGCGATGAGTCATAGGTTGAGTAAAAAAATTCAAGGTATATTATTGCGTACGTGAGAATAGAAAAGGGCGGGATCTGTAATTGGTGAGAACCGGATTTCTCTCTGTTCGTTAAGTATATTGGATCTAGGATATTATATCTAAAAAGTATGAAATTTACACATTGAATGTATTGTGATAGTTAAATTTAATAATTGTTTTTTTTAACTTGTTTCGTCTAATGTGAAATTCCGACTTTTACACTGGAAATAAAATTCCCTTCCGTGTCTCAGAAGTTTTTGTTTGCAGCATTTTTCCGTTGTAAAGGATTTTTCTTGATATCGGGTTCGGTTTAGTTGATCTACACTAAATTACTTGCTTTATGAATTTTGTCTGGAACCTTATATTATATAGCGGAGTGAGCGCAGCTTATCGAAGTAGCTGCGATAGCTTTACTTTTCTTTATTGTGGATTTTTCATGTTATTACATTTATGCAAAAATGTAATACAATATTGTATTGTAACACATAAAGATTGCGTTTACAACGTTCAAAAACATGAGATATTTTGTATTTACTTAAGTCATTTAGTTTAAGCTATCGATTCAAATACCTTGTGTAATAGCGTTTAAACTTTACTAAGATATACTGATGCTTATTGCGTTTAAACTTTACTAAGTGTGGTGCATGAATTTATTTATTACAAGATAACCAGGTTCTACACCAAATAAATAAAAGAATAATTTAGTTAGCTATATATTACAGAGTTACAAAACTTACAAAAATGTAATTAATATTTGACCATGGGACTTTTTATGTCATCATATGTATAACAATATGCTATCGGTTCTTGGCGTACACACAGTCATCGGGATAAAGGTGTTGGGTTGGACAGTAGCGAGCCAAAATTATACAGTATGAGATGAGATAACCCCTGGATGCCAATTGAAATTATTGTACCAGTCGTTTTAGACTGAGGACGGTATATATATGATGATATTTAGAAACTCTACTGAAAGATGTGGTATTTAACTAACCTATTACTTGTTAGTAAATTTATCAATGTATAGATTGACAATAACTTTGCTGCGGTTATCGCTCTATGGTTATTTCTGTGATTAACATCCTATCCTCACAAAACGTTTATGTCGAGGATGCAGGCACGGCCTTTGAAATCGTAAATTTTGGAATATAGTAAGATGCAAGATTTAAATATTAATGTTCGTATATTCTTATATCATATCATGTTCTAGGGATCATGAGAATGGCTTTTAGCTAAAAATGGTCCACCGGAAGTTGCAGCTCCAACATGAGGATTTTCGATCGATAAACTCAAAAATTACTCCATCGATTTCAATAAAAATTTATATACATATGTATATATTCTAGGGCGCGTGACGAGTGATTTCGTAGTTTTTGACCGAAAACGTACCTTGGGAAGTGACAGCTTCCATGGGAGCCTTTTCGATTTTTGTATTTATATTGAAAAGATATCACTTACAAAAGAAACTACTTATTGAACCAAGAAATTCTAAACTAGTTTTGCAAAGATACTGGTTCTGATCGGTTTTTTAAAATTTAAGCGGAAATGGCATTTTTTAACAAGAAACCGTTTTTCAACAAAAATTCAGCCTGTGATTTTGGTTTTCTTGTAAATTAATTTTGCAACGATACCGGTCTAAATTGGTTTTTCAATATTAAAGCAGAAATTACGATTTTTGCCATAAAACTGCTTTTTCATAAAAATTCGGCCCGTGATTTTGGTTGTCTCCAATGATGTACATTTCGTGGTTTTCGGGAGTGCTAGTTAGGAATGTGTTAATGCGCAAGGCGAGACGGAGGCGGTGCCATTTTTGGTATACGCCTATAATACCTATGTATCATTTCCGGGGTTTCTGGGGTACTAATTACGTTACTGATTTTTGTTTTTCGCGAGTCGTGATGAAGGGTGGGGGCGACCGTGTTGTTTCGTCATCTAACTACTATCTATGCCAACAATGCCGATATTAGTGTCATTCTCGTAGTTTTCGCGGTACTGATTGTTACGACCCTTGATTTTTCTGAATTCCAGATGGGGGCCGTGTTTTTTTTGGTGCCCACCTATACTGTCAACGCCACTGTTGTCAATTTAGATTTCTCACTTTTGTGTTTCAAAAGGTGTGATGGAGAGAGGTGGCGACTTTTGGCACCTACCTACTGTCTACACCTATAATGCTGACATGGGTATCATTTTCGGGGGTTATTGACTTTTGTTTTTCGTAAATCAAGATGGTCAATTTTGGTACCTAAATGCTATAACGATGATATGCATATGGGACTCATTTTAGCGGAACTGGTTACATTATTGGCTCTTGTTTTTTGCGATCATGTGATTTTAGACAGACACTACCTGTTATAACACGCTCAACTCCAGCTGATGAATTAAATACGTGCTTAAAATCATCTAATTTATGAAGAATTTTTCAAATTGACAATAAATATGTGTCTTCAATTGCAAAACGATGAATCAGATGTATCATTTTCAAAATAATTATTAGACATTGGAAATGGAAAAATTCAAAATTATATTGCAACTGGTTTAATTATATTTCCACATAATTTTTGTATTTTAAAAGACTAATAGATGAATTATTGAATTATTTGAAGATGAATTATTCGAAAGCTTATACTCAAGTATTGTACCACAATTCAAAAATCATAATTGGTTAAGTGAACGAGCAATATTGGCAGTAAAAACAAGGACGTTAATCATATAAATACTGCAATTCAAAATAAAAAATTTCGTTAAACATTTGCATACAAATCAATTAATTGTGTTAAGATGAAGACGAAATAGTAAATTATCCTACAGAATTTTATCCAATTAAAAATTGGTGTACCAATCATTTTAATACGAAATATTAGCCAACTAAAACTTTGATATGGTACACGACTTGCTGTTATAAGTTTAATGACACATTTAATTGGAGCAACCATATTAACCAGCAAATACGAAGGTGAATAAGTTTCAATGCAACCGACCAAACAGCACAGTAGTTAAAGCTATGGCGCTTAAACCAGGAGGTATACCGGGTTGTAATCCCGATAGGGCAAAAAGCAAAATCGAATTCTCATCAACATATTACCATCTGTGAGGAAATGGAACACAACTATGATATGTATGTGAACATACCAGAAATTCCATCCCCAAAAAATGCCATGGTAACACTTATTATTGCTATCATGACATTTTCTACTCTCAACCCAAAAAATTTTCACATATCATGACATTTTTGAGTAACAGCCCCAAAAAATGCGACATTTTTATTCTCAGCCCAGAAAATATTTACTGTCATGACAGCTAAAACTATCCGACACAAACATTTTTCGGGGCTGAGAGTAAAAATGTTACATTTACAAACGATATTAACTATTTACCCATCCCCGATTAAGTTTTTACGAAATTTCATCTGATTTATTTTATGATCAAACTTCAGCATTAGTTTTGTGATTAAAAAAAAGAGATTTTTTAGAATTTTTCTATGGAGTGGAGTTGAGATATAATCCTTCAAACTCAGAAAGTGTTCGTTGACCGGAGTAGTGGGTAACATCGGGTAATAGAGAACATTTAACGTATTTGACATACTTTTTTGAGAATTTTTGTGACTTTAGTATTCGAGATATAGTCCATTGAACTCAGAAACCTTCGTTGGCCCGACTAGATATCAATTCGTACAAAAATTTAATTAGATATTAATTTCTGAGAAAACCGGTCTATTTGTTTCTGCAAACAGTGAAAATTGAACATCAAACGGTATATGTAAGGTCTGCAAACTGTTTGCGCATTCAATTTGTTTGTAATTCTTCCCACATTTTTTGTTTAGGGTTGTTATTTTTTATATAATAAAATTTACCATTAATCGATATTTTATGATCACCCACCCGCACATACTCTAAATGCCATTAATTTTCAAAACAAGATGATAACGGCGGAGATGATAATGTTTACTTATGTATGAAGTAAAAAATAGATATGTACGAGAATAATTGGACTAAAAAATTTGTGTTTGTTGTTACATTTTTTTATGTTGATTTCATTTTTGCGTGTTTATCTTTCAATGTTTAGTTTGAAAGAGTTTTTTATTTGTTTTTCATATTCTACTCAAAAATGGATCTCTGAATAGGGATTTTTCCATTTTGCTGTTTTTGGGAAAATAAAATATACATGAACTCAAAAGATAAACAAATATTACAAAAATTTTGGTTTTGTTATAGGCAATGAAGTTTAAACAGTAGATAGATATAAAAAAATGTACTACGGTTATAGGATATACGGACGAGTATCTATACTTTTTAAAACTGAGTATGTAATAAATTGACTAACCACAAAATTTATCTAGTTTTCCCTTTGTATTTTTTATATTCAATTCAATAATTTTGCTTATTTATTTATAAAACTAAATAAAAATTTGAATATGGATGAAAGGTTTTATGTTTCATGGTTCGCTCAATGGATTTATGTAGGTAAATAAACTTAAATATCGTATAGTAAACTAAATAGTTGTAGGCAATCTATAAAGTTTTGTTTGCTTATGTAGTATTCCGGGCCGATTAATTTTTTTAATAGTTTGCGCCTTCATTTCATATCCCTTCATTTTTAAAATTAGATGTTTGCAAAATACGAATGAAACAACTTTGGAGTACCTATGAGATGCCTCACACCATAAACCCAAAAATTATTATGTGCCAGGTCACTCGGTTTAATCGTTTGTGTGAATCGTTTCAATCTAAACTTTACTATTTGTCATATTACATTTGATGGCCAAAAACGTTCAAATTTGTAACGAGAATTTTGAAAGCATCTGTTGTGGAAAAATCGTTAGGTGATTTTGTTGCCAAATGCTGTTCGCGATTGTTAAAAAGGACAATAAATAACCCTTTTCATTGCTTAACTTAATAATAACCAGTAGAGAAATTTTTGTCAAAATATTGATAATTTTGAAAAAGAACGATTTACATAAAAAATCATTACTTTACAAATACAGATTTCAAAATCTATTAATTAATTATTGAAATCCTATAATATGGTTACAAATTCTACTCTACACAAGCATATCACTCGATGGTACCCAAACGTCGCGAGTTCGAACACAGTTGCAGACTATAATTTTATTAAACGATTTCTATGCTTCACATCAACGATGTTGTTGGATCAAGTATTCTTCCAATACCGATTGGGAATAGGATTTGAGAATGGTATTTCAAGTTCAGGGGATGATGCAGCTGACGAAAGCAAAGCGACAGCGATAATCATCAATACAGCGGTGTGGAATGTTAAATCAACTAAATGAAGGTGATTTACAATTGCAAAACGCTTACATCGCCAGATACAATAAAAAGAATAATCTCGAACAGTAATAAGTAAGTATATAAACGCGAGTAATTTGGATGCAGACACAGTTGCAATTTACACGAGTGACACTTGTGAATATTAATTGCTGCAGAAATTAAAGTAGTTGGTAAATAAAGTTTGAAACATCACAGAGTATGATTTGCAAAATCGTGTACAGAAGTAGGATTTTGCAAATACCAGATAATGGTTAAAAAACCTAAACACCTATATATCACAGCAGTTGAGGGAATAGCTGCAGAACCTCAGGCTTTCAATCGAAGGCAATAAGACCAAGTTGGCTTTCGAGACTGCATCGCGCGAAAAGCAAAGATCACGAAAATCACCACTGACCATATCTGGTATGCCGTCAGCTACAGCAAACGATGAGCAAAACGTCCTTCCTACCCTACGAATTTAAACATAATGGAGCAGTTTAGCAAACAGAAACAACCATAGCAGTGTATAAAACTGCCTATATTCCCGAACAACAGAAGCCATCCTTGAACATGAGAGATATGACACAGGCCCATTTGTTTGGCGAGCAATTTGCTGAATTAGGAGCGGAACAAGGCGCCGAATTAGATTATGCGCCGTCAAATCCAAGCGGTAAAGTGTACAGTTGGCAGAACTACGAGCAGAGCAAAGTGAACAAATTGCTGAGCTCTGAAACATATAATTTAAAATCGAATACTAGAGGTAAAACCATGAATGAAGTATTGGCGTTGGCGTTAGAATTTTAAGACAGCCACAGAATGTTCAGCCACTGACACTGTAAAATTGCGCAAGCTGGATTTCGAGGATATTGCGGAGATAAAGGCTTTAATAAGAGAGCAGTTATAAGGCAACTGACACTGAGCTATTGCAGCCACAGACAATTTCAACAGTCAAGTGGTGATCCAGATGACAGCAAAAAACAAAAAAGATGCTTCAGATGCGGGATTTCCCGCGGAAGATGAGTGCTTCAGATGCGGGAAGTTAGGCCAATACAATACGAGAGTGTATGCTACGATAAAATGATGCACGGCAAATTGGCTTATTAAATGGAACAAAGATATAATTGGGAGACACACAGCGAAGGTTCCCAGTACGGTTGAGGGTGAGTCCCGCACTGGAGATGATTGCTAACGATAGAGCGATGTATAATGTCACGACGGAGGGTCGTACAAAGGTGGCACGCATTGGTGTTAAGAAGAAGGTGTTTTGGAATACAACGAGGCAGAGAAAATATCAGATACAAAATGAGTCGACGACGAATGGATAAAGATCGAGTCGCAGTAAAGAGCAACAGCACAAACGTTAGAAATAAATGTAATACCAGATTAGAAGATTGGCCGATTTTCGAAGAGGTGTCTTAGTGTGGCAGAAATTAGATAAACGGAAAAGCAGATCTCAACATATATATAACGAGATTGGAAAGGTCCATATAAAATTAACAAAAAGATGAGCTACTATATGTATATGTATCGGATTCAAGACCGCATTGGTGGTAGAGTGGTAAAGGCCTACACCACAAATGTTATCAGCCCAAAGAGCGAGAGTTCGACCCCAGTTTTAGACTATACTTTTATTAAGCGGTTATTATTCTTATATCATCATCGATGTTTTCAGATCAAGTGTTGCTCCAATACTGATTGAGATTTAGACTTTAGGATGACATTCATTGTGGAGGGGAATATGGAGTTAACAAAATCAATTGTAAATGGAGTCTATAATCATCATGGGAAATACTGGAATTAACAACGGACATTAATCATCAAGACAGGGGAACGGATGACGTGGAATATTCGCGAGCACAACTACCTAAAATTGATTTACAATTGCAATACACTTACATCACCAGATGCAATAAAAAGAATAATCTCGAACAGCGATAGACAAGTATATATATAACCGCAAGCAATTTGGGGACACAGGGACTGTTGTAATTTATCTAGTGAACAGTGCAAATCACAAAGTAGAAATTAAGCAGTGCGACTAAAAACAGTGAATAGTAAAAATGAACAGTGAAAGAGAATAGTAAAAGCAAATTGGTGGGTAGTAAACCAGTGAAATAAGTGAATTGCTGCAGAAATAATAGATGTTGATTTGGTAGCTCAAATCGCTGAGTACTATTTATTTCCAAAATCGAAATTCGTAATAATATAATTTCGAGCAAACCGAGACGATTTATGATTTAAAACGAATATGAAATAGTTTAGCAAGATTTTTATAGGAAAATCCAAATCTGATATTTTTGATTTTGGCGGGAGTTCCGTTATGGCGAATAAAAAGACGTTTTGGAGATTGCACCAAAATTCCAAATGGGTTTAACCTATCAAACGAAACATGTATCGTTCCAATGTTGGTTTATTTACGACGTTTTTTTAAAACAACTTCTCAACGACACCTTCTGATTTTTGAGTGAATCTCATTTAGGCCATTAACTAGACATCCCATCAAAATGCACGCATAAAGAAAGTAATTCACTAAGACCTAAATGTGATTGACCCAAAAATCAGATGAGTTTGAGAGTTTTGTTCGAAAAAATCGGACAGATCTAATCTGTAATGCCATCGAGCAATAAATATATAAGAGAAATCAAGTAGTGCAAATTTTATAAGTAGGTTTTTCCGAGGTTAATATTATTTTATTGTTTTAATACATTTAATCCACATATACGTATCTTATAAACACATCGGCATAGTTATTTTATAGTTCATTGTTCTTGTTAGGCTTATACAGATTGCCAAAAGTAAAATAGATTAACCTCGGAATCTCTACATGAGTCCTCTTATGTATATTTTGCTTTATGGTAATGCTCAGTTCGACATTTTTTTTAAATGTGGGTTATGGTATTAGAATGATTAATTTATTCTGTTTAAATTTAATTTTTCACTCAAAATTCTTTTAAGAAATAATTTAACAGTTTGATTTTCAACACATGCTTTGGTAATTGTTGAAAGCGACACTCAAATATTTAGCATGAACTAAAATTTGCACACCGTGGTCCAAAAGTTTGTTTTACATTCTTTGGTGTTAGAAAAATCTGTTTATGGTGTTCCAGACGAAGTAAGAAAAATGAGAGCGATCCAAAAGTGTTTCTACTAAGTAATAGAAATACGCTAGCAAATAATTTAGAGTATTTCCAAGTAAACCGTTAATAAATCGATCAATTATGATTCCAATTATCAAAAAAACAAGTCCAACGTATAAAGGGGTGGGCGCTCGAAGTGTTAGCAACTTTACGCTGCTGTAGACCTCCACAAAGCGATCAACATCATCATTATCATCACCATAAAGATGAAAAATAATAATATTTCTATAGACATCACATTTTCTTTTCTTATATAAAATGTATCAACTAAATACAAAGTATTGTAGCGATAAATAAGTAATTGTATTAATTACATTTCTTTAGTTTATGAAAACATTATTTGCTGGATATTAAATATCTTCTTCAATCTTAATAAATATATTTTCTTAATAAGCATTTTTGGTATTTGTAAATCATAAGAACATCAAAAGAATAAATAAATAAAATCAGATTTATTGTAACCATCGAATAGACATAACGTCTAAAAATTAAATAAATTATAAATTTAAATTTCCGAAACAATTCTTTTATTTTCCACAACTGCAGTTTCGGAAACATAACTGGCGCAGTGTGTAGTGGGATTATTTTTATAATCCATTATCAAGAATAAAATAAACTTAAGTTCGCAAAAAGTCAAAATATTTGACACGGTTTAACAATTAATAATTAAAGTGAAAAATATTGCGAACTAAAAGAACTCTTTTTGTTTTGTGAATCAATTAACGTATACTATTCGTGGAATATAAGTTCCGTACCAAGGATATTGGTATATAGTGAAAGTGTCAATTTATTGAGGAACAAATATAATAGTGTTCAGTTTTATATTCTTGAAAACCTACGTGAAGACAAACATAGAAATGGTTTATCAATCTATATTGCTCTGGTAAGTCAAAATTTAAGTTTTATGTTTAAAAAATTCCTTTCAAAAAAGAAATAAGGTGGTGACAATAATCTCAAAACTATTACTACTCGCGGAATACGAGTATTAGGTGTAGTAAAGTTGATAAATTCGCGGTTTACGAAAATATTAACGATAAATTAGAAGATAATAACTATCTCGTGAAAAAAAAAATATCAAAATAGATAAATTAATAAATAATTTTGAAAAAAATAAAAATAGAAAAGTCTGTAAACGGAGATGAAAACGAGAAGCCACAGGGCTTAAATAATATTAATATCTTATATAATCATATTAAAATTCCAGATGCGGTAAAAGATTTACCCAAATATGATGGAAACCGTCACACTTTATTTGAGTTCACAGAAAATGTTAACGATATCCTTGAAGTGTGTGATGAAATCAGTGGAGTACCATGTACTCGTATATTACTCAGAGCTATTAGGAATAAGATAATTAGCGAGGCCAATGAAGTACTGAATATGTATGGAACCCCCTTAAATTGGGATTCCATGCGTGAAAATCTATAATTACTCATTACGCTGACAAGCGCAACGAGATAAATTTAATTAGGGACCTACACATAATCCAACAAAATAATAGTACTCTAAAAGAATACTATTCTAAAATAATAGACCTTCAATCAACAATGGTCAATAATTGTAAAATAAACGAATCCAACTCTGTGGTCATTGGAACTAAAACGGGGCTATTCAATGAAATGTGCTTAGCAACATTTCTTGCCGGGTTTAAAGAACCGTTAGGAAGCATGGTCAGAGCCATGCAACCAGATGACATAACAGAAGCATTTACATATTGTATCAAAGAACAAAACATGCAATATGCCAAGAAAACCAATTATGTTAATCGCCCAATACCTGACAAAAAAATATTACCTACTAGACATTTTCAACAACAATATCAAAATACGATGCCACATAGACAATATAACTCACAATACAATACTCAACCGGTATTCCAACATAGGTTACAAACTCCTCAATTTGGAAAACCAATCAACACTTATTATAATCATAGACCATTTAATCAAACTTATCAACAAAGGAACCCAATTATCAGTAATAAAATTCCCGCTTTACTACCTTCCAAGTTAAATCTACCCCGGCGATTCGATCCAATGGACACTATTTCAATCAATAATAAAGATAACCAACCCACTCGTTTTGCTCAACAACAACAGTATAATGAAAATGCACAACAAACAAGAAATTTCTTTCAGCCTCATGGAAGTCCACGGTTCCAAAGCCAAGAGTTATTCAACATAGAGAACCCATCAGAAACTTATCCCGAAATTTTTCATGAAAATTACTACCCCAATCTTGACAGCAACCCGAACGAAATTTATACTCTGGAAGAGCTAGAAATAGACTATTCCCAAGAGGAACCAGAAATCGATGAAACTAATGGGTCAACGGATTTTCGGCAAAATGCCTTGGATCCATCGGATAATATCCAACTGAATAAATCCCAAAGCTCAGCATTACCTTATATATTTATAAAATTTAACCCCACTAAAACCTTAAGATTCCAAATTGATACTGGCGCTAATAGGAAATTTGTTAACCCAATACATATACATCCTACACGGACCAAAACTATTCAGCCAGAAAAAGTAAAACGTTGTTTAAAGAGCTTGAAATAAATAAATCTGTAATTTTTAAGGGCCTCAGTGAATTTAAAACAAAAGAACCAATAGAGTTCCTTCTTTTTAAGTTTCACGAATATTTTGACGGGTTAATTGGTTTAGAAACCCTACAAAAATTCAAAGCAAAATTAGATTTCCAGAAATCTATACTAGAACTACCAAACGTCTCAATCCCTCTAAAATTTTCCAACGTTACTTCAACAGTATTTACAATAGAACCCCGAAGCAAACAAATATTTAACATCCCAGTTGATAAAAACCAAGGTGAAATATATATGAAACTAGTTAAAATTCAAGAATATCTCATTATTCCAGAAGGGTTATACATAAACATTCCAAGCGAATATTAGAATATTCGAATATATTCGGCTTGTTTTGCACTATTCGCTATTCGAATATTTTGTAAAGAATATTCGAGTTTTTTGATTTAAAAAATTTCGGCTTTTTATGCACAAATATTATTTACTATACATCCACAATGTTTGCAACTTTTCGAGCCAGCAGAAAAAGAGGTAATTTACTCATAATATAAAGGGTTATCCAATTCAAGCTTGATAAAGTAAACTTAAAAAAAACACACAAAATATTCGGAATGTATTGTAATTTTTATTTCATTTTACAGATTGATCCTTGCCATTTTTAGTTAAACAAGATATCATTCAAATGTCCTCCACGGGACTTCTTACAGGCCTTGATTCTTTTGAGGAAATTTTCAATGACTTTTCGGCACATTTCGGGCGGTATCTCGGCCATTACCTTACGAATATTAGTTTTCAATTCGTCAAGAATTTGAGGATTGTTTGCGTAAACACGATCTTTCCCGTAGCCCCACAAAAAGAAATCCAAAGGCGATAAATCACAGGATCTTGGAGGCCAATTGACATCAGCCAATCGCGAAATCAAACGTCCAGGAAATTTCTCTTGCAAAAGATCTCGATTTGCTCGTGTTACGTGACTGGTTGCTCCATCCTGCTGGAACCACATATCGTCAAGATCCTAATCTTTGATTTTCGTAAAAAAATAATCGGTTAACATGCGGCCATAGCGCTCAGAATTGACGGTAACGGTTCGTCCATGGTTGTTCTCAAAAAAATACGGCCCAATCACACCACCAGACCACAATGCGCACCAAACAGTGACTTTTTCCGGGTGTAATGGCTTCTCTACAATCAATTGTGGATTTTCTGAGCCCCAAATTCTACAGTTTTGCTTATTAACGTATCCACCAAGCGAAAAATGAGCTTCATCACTGAAGAAAATTTTGTTCGAAAAATCAGCATCAGCAGATTTAATACTTTTAACGCGTTGGTCGATTGTTAAATGCTCCATATTCTTAAATGGCAGAATGTCAACTAAATAAATGACAGCGTACTTGACGTTTATCTTTGACAGATGTCGGTATACAGATTTCTACTTTATCAACCTCGAATAACCTCGTATTAACAAAATTCTCAAATGGAAATTCATCGAAGATGAATTAAAAATAGTGAGGAGCAAAAAATTAGTTAAAGACTTAGAAAACGATACTGAACAGAAAATCACAATTTTAAATTACCATAACCTAACTTACCATAGAGGTATCACAGAAACGTACGAACATCTCAAACGAACCATATATTTCCCTAAAATGAAAAACATAATAAACTCTATTATGAACAAATGCAAAACCTGTCAGTTACTAAGGTACAAAAGAAATCAAAAACCAATTAAAATAGAATTAACCAAGAATCCCAAGAAACCTTTCGAAATATTACACGTAGACATTTATTCGGTAAATAACAGACATTTCCTAACCATTCTGGATAAATTTTCAAAATACGGGCAAGCATATCACTTAATTACGCAAGGTAGTACAGAATCAATAAAGCAAACTTAAAATATTATTTTCCCATCATGGGTTACCATCCAAACTGGTAACAGATAACGGAACTGAGTTCACTGCAAAAATATTTAAAGATTTTTGCTTCCTACACAACATAATTTTGTATATTACTTCTCCCAAGAGTTTCACCGGGAACTCCCCAGTGGAGAGATTTCATTCCACTCCATATGAATTAATTAATGGGCACATTGATAACCCAGACCTTTTCAGGATTAAATTTAATTTTATTAGTAAACAAGACTACATTGAGAATCAACGTAAAAATTATCAAAAACTTATCAATTTAATATACCAGAGAAACTCTAGAATAAAGGAAAAAACAATAGGGAAACTAAGCCAAAATAGAATTGAGCCACCCGACTATCAAGAAGGTGAGACTGTTTACGAAAAAGATAGCAGAAGAAATAAACTAGCCCCCAGGTTTCAAAAGCACAAAGTTGTAAGGAACAATAAAATCACTCTCGTAACAGATAAACGAAAAATACATAAAAATAAAATTAAACGTTTATTACAGGGTAGCAACAGGAATGACACTCATAAGGGGAATGAAAATCTCCGACTACAGTAACAACAATGGAGTTCTACCAATTCAAACAAACCAAGCAAAAGTAATTATTGCATATTCTAGACTCCTCCACGTAATTAATTTAGAAAAGTATGCGAATATCACATAAACAGCATAGGCAATAGCATCATATCAAGTAAGACTAGTATAAAAGAAAAACATGTATTAGCATCTGACCTCTTTAAGGATAGAATGAAAATACTCTACAATAAATTTCAAATCCTATTAGATAACTTTAACCACTTAAAACCCAAGTATAGAACCAAACGCGGATTAATCAATGGTCTAGGAAGTGTAATCAAGGCTATTACAGGAAACCTAGACCAAGAAGACTATGAGGAAATAGGCAAATCACTATAGCACAAATCAACAATAACGAAGAAATATTAAGAACTCAAAACGAGAAACAAATTATTTTAAACAAAGGTATGATTAAACGATTTGCTGAAATTCAAAAGTTCGTTAATGATCAAACTAAACAGGTAGAGCTAAATATATGAAACTCGGAAAACATAACACACACCCTTGAAGTAATTCTTCAACTAGACCGGAGTTTACAAAATATAGTTTATAATATAGAAATAATGAAAGAACATTTCCTTAACATAGAGGAGTCAATCTGAATCTCGTTATCTAAACAAAAAATTATTTCCCGCCATATATTGAATAACGAAGATGTAGATATTATTAAAACAGAATTAAGTAAACAAAATATTAAATTCATATACGAACAAAATATTTTTTAGATTATATACCCCCAAGCCTGTTTTAATAGATCCCAAATTATTTATTCTATTCAAATACCCATAATACACCCGGAAAACTATAACCATTTTCTCTTATTTAGTTTAACTATAAATGGTACCTATACAATCCAAATTCCATATAATTCCTTATCCTAAACGAACATAAAAATTATTTTTTGACCGACATATGCAATGAGATTGAGAACGTCAAATATTGTCAACCAAAGGATTTAAAAAATATTAAGAATTGTATACCAAATATTATAAACAATATTCCGGCACACTGTTTACTAATTCAAAAACGACTCCAAGATGAAATTAAAAAAATATTACCTGGATACATTTACCTACAAACTCAACAGAAAGTCACCTTCAAAACAAACTGCGGCCAAAAGCAAAAATCATTAAAAGGCATGAAGCTCATAGAATACCAGAACTGTTCTATCGCAATAAATGGAACTAATTTCACATCAATTAACAAGCGGTACGAAGAGGAGTTTGTAGTTGTTCAACCCTTTAATGACATCAATATCAGTAACATCGTCCAGCCAGTAGAACTGCCGGTTTTATATAACAAATTATTACAAAATATAGATGAAATAAATTTATTATACAGGAAAACATCTACTCAAGGACATCATAGTTTCGCTATCTATACAATACTTATATCATCAACAATCGGTATTATAGTATTCTACTATTCAAGAAAATTCAACTGTAAGAAACAAAAAATTGCACAAACCCAAGCGATTGTGGTCAACTCTTAGGGAGGAGGAGTTACGTCTCTCGACCTCCACAAAGCCATCAACATCATCATTATCACCACCATAAAGATAATAAATAATAATACAGGGTTATCCAATTCGAGGTTGATAAAGTAGAAATCTGTATACCGACATCAGTCAAAGATAAACGTCAAGTACGCTGTCATTTATTTAGTTGACATTCTGCCATTTAAGAATATGGAGCATTTAACAATCGACCAACGCGTTAAAATTATTAAATCTGCTGATGCTGATTTTTCGAACAAAATTTTCTTCAGTGATGAAGCTCATTTTTCGCTTGGTGGATACGTTAATAAGCAAAACTGTAGAATTTGGGGCTCAGAAAATCCACAATTCATTGTAGAGGAACATTACACCCGGAAAAAGTCACTGTTTGGTGCGCATTGTGGTCTAGTGGTGTGATTGGGCCGTATTTTTTTGAGAACAACCATGGACGAACCGTTACCGTCAATTCTGAGTGCTATGGCCGCATGTTAACCGATTATTTTTTTACGAAAATCGAAGATTATGATCTTGACGATATGTGGTTCCAGCAGGATGGAGCAACCAGTCACGTAACACGAGCAAATCGAGATCTTTTGCAAGAGAAATTTCCTGGACGTTTGATTTCGCGATTGGCTGATGTCAATTGGCCTCCAAGACCCTGTGATTTAACGCCTTTGGATTTCTTTTTGTGGGGCTACGCGAAAGATCGTGTTTACGCAAACAATCCTCAAACTCTTGACGAATTGAAAACTAATATTCGTAAGGTAATGGCTGAGATACCGCCCGAAATGTGCCGAAAAGTCATTGAAAATTACCTCAAAAGAATCAAGGCCTGTAAGAAGTCCCGTGGAGGACATTTGAATGATATCTTGTTTAACTAAAAATGGCAAGGATCAATCTGTAAAATGAAATAAAAATTACAATACATTCCGAATATTTTGTGTGTTTTTTTTAAGTTTACTTTATCAAGCTTGAATTGGATAACCCTTTATTTCTATAGACATCACATTTTCTTTTGTTATATAAAATGTATCAACTAAATACAAAGTATTGTAGCGATAAATAAGTAATTGTATTAATTACATTTCTTTAGTTTATGAAAACATTATTTGCTGGATATTAAATATCTTCTTCAATCTTAATAAATATATTTTCTTAATAAGCATTTTTGGTATTTGTAAATCATAAGAACATCAAAAGAATAAATATATAAAATCAGATTTATTGTAACTATCGAATAGACATAACGTCTAAAAATTAAATAAATTATACGTTTAAATTTCCGAAACAATTCTTTTATTTTCCACAACTGCAGTTTCGGAAACATAACTCGCGCTCATTTTTTGACAAGTCGCTGTTAAAAATTTTATCGACATGGAATTCAAAAGAAACGCAGTGTTATTGTTTTGTATTTGGCTGGAAAACCACAATCAGCCATTGTTAATACGACACTTATTTATGAACAAAATGTTTGTGTATCGAACCATTACTCGTTACAATGAAACTGCGGTAAGTAGTTGGTAGATGGTTCGAAAGGTGAAGGACAGAACTCTAAGTAATCCACGGCAAAAGGCAGTTAAAACGACGAAAAATCTCATTGTGTCTGCTAGTAGCATGGGGCGCATATTAAAAATGAACAAGAAAAATGAGTCTCTACAAAAATCAAACAGTGCAACATTTGCCTGCATAAAAGCAGTTCGCCTAACAAGAGCAAAGGTGTTAAAAATTGCACGTTGGTGGCAAGCTTAAAAATTAAGTCTTTTCCGATGAAAAAATGTTTACGGCAATATGTAAAGAAACAAAACGATCGTGTTTGCTTTAGACAATTTAAACCTGCGAATTGCTCTGCGAAAACAAGCGCCTGCATCAGTGATAATTTGGGCGGCGGTAACTGCCACAGAACGCTCACCCCTCGCATTCTTTGAACAGGGCGTAACGGTAAATCAAATTATTAGAGGTTTCAACAAGACTTAACACCATCCCATAAAGCCCGTGAAACTCAACGTTTTTTACACGAAAAAATTACCAGCTTCATTTCTTCGCAACAATGGCAACCATAGTCCCCGGACTTAAACCTAATGGATTTTTCGATATGATCCACCTCTGGAGACCAAAATATTAATTAACTAAAAAATGTGGCATGGACCGTGTCTTAAAAATTGCTCTTCACCGTGAAGCCTTCTCGGATATACTCGATGCTATTATTCACGCTAAAATAGGACACATCGAACAATAACATATTTTCTGTTAAATTTGAAATCTTTGTTCGATATACTGAAGTTTTGAAATAAAACAAATACAAATTGACAAATTTACAGCATTTTTAATTGGTGCATTTTTAGTTTGTAAGACTTTCTGTTGACATTTATTTGCTAAATTAACAATTTCATAAATTTTCTGCTGTTTTCTAAAATCGCAGATATAAACATTAATTTTTTGTGTAACAAAACCTCTATCGGTAGATAGCAAAAAACAATGTTTCCTAATGAAAATTATCTTCTTATAATTTGGCCTAAAACTGTTTCAAACAAAACACAAATCACATAAATAAAGAAAAGCCTACCTTATTAAGCTGAGTTGAGGGTTATCTTCTTTATCACATTAATAAGCTAGAATGTTAAAACACTAAAAACTTTGACACTTTGTAAATTTCACTGTATGCACTAAAAACTTTAACTACGTTTATATTTTCACTGCACTTTCTAAAATTTCACAACCAAATTTCTACAAACACAAACACAACATAAACATTTCACACTGGATAAAACTAAAAACACGATTATGTGTACACACACGTTACGTACGCTAAATTAAATTTACAAAAATTAGAAAATAATTCGACGCACAACAGAACTTTGTTAAAATATTAATTTTACTGAAAATGGTATATCTATGACCCGTTATCTTAAAAGTGTAAATGAAATTACGTAGCAAAATTAGTAGGTTGTAGCAAGAAATTGAACAAATTATATTCAATTGTTAGTGTGATTGATTGATTGATGATTTTAAACCCATGCAAACATAAAAAATGAGGAGGTTAATATATTGTGGCCAACAACCGACTCTCTTTTACCGCGATAACTGTTTATGATCCCATCAAATATGTAAACAATTAATAATAAAGAAAGTAAGTTTTATACAGCTTCCAATTAACGTTCACGCCTAATTGGAATTTTGAAATGTTTGGTTTATATGTTTATATATACTAAAATCTAATAAAAAATAAAATATGAAATTTCGTCGAAGAACAAAAAAAAATTCCTAGAACCCAATCACAGTGAAACCTAGCAGTTCCAATTGTCAATCTAAAAAATCCAGGAACCCACTCAAATACACACGAAATGGAGTAGTTATTAGTTATCGATAAAAATATATAAGGATTAAGGATATTCCGACCGGCCTACTGCAAGAAAAATTGGGCAATCTGAAAGCGTCATCCGCATTTTTTTTTTTAAAAAAAGGCACAAATTATGGTGTAAAAGCCCCAACCAAAGTCCAAACCAAGATCTCAGCACGTGAAACTGGGGGAATATTATGAAATTGAAAATTGTTCGGAAAATACGACACCGTCGGAAAATACGTTGTCGAAAAATCCAATCTGCGGCGGATTTTCGTATTAGGAAACATGCATTTTTACAGTCAAACTTGAAATTTTCGGTATATAGTTTTCACATGTAAATTTGATTAAAATAATTTAATAGAAATATATATCTCTATGTACTTACATTTAAAAACTTATTAAATTTTTAAATAATTAAATAACATATAAAAAGTATGAACTACGATCTTTTTCCGTATGTATACTACAATATCCGTCACCTAACAAGCTGTCGGATTAGAGAATTGAATTTTGTCGTAAAATCCGCTAACTCGGATTTTTATTTCATAATAGTATAAAATCCGCGCGGATCGGATTATTTTAGTTTTATAATATGAATATCCGACGCGAGACGGATTTTACGAAGTCGGAAAAATTTCATAATAGAGGCCTTGGCCAAATTAGACATGAGGCTACTCGAAATCGGCTATGACAGCCGCAGAAATGAGAAGAAATTCGACCTTCTTTGGAAGTTCACCAAACATTAAATGGAGTAAATTGAGAAGTAAACCGCGTTTAACTGCCGTGCATAAGAAGAGCCGCCTCAAATTTGCTCGTAAATACATGTCGTGGACAACAGATTGGCGGAAGGTGATTTTTTCTGACGAGAAAAAGTTTAACCTCGATAGTTCTGACTGCTACAGTTGCTACTGGCATAATTTGAAAGAACAGGGCGTCATCAGGTCCAAACGTAACTTTAGTGGAGGGAGCGTAATGATAAGGGGAGCCTTTTCTTACTACGCAAAGCTTCCCATCTGCTTCATAACGACTCGGATGAACACCCGTATGTACATAGATCTTTCGGAAGATGTTTTACTTAGTTACCTTGATGGTATTGATCGCGAAAATTGCATATTCCAGCAGGATAATGCGTCTATCCATATTCCATATGACATATGAATCCAAACAGTGGTTTCGCGAGAGAAACATCCCTCTCCTTGAATGGCCAGCTTGCAGTCTCGACTGTAGTCCTATCGAGAACCTTTGGGGTATCCTGGCTGGCAAGATGGCATCCTGGCTGAAAAAAGCAATCCGTGATTGTTGGGCGAAAATTGCTCTAGAAATACTGAAAAAATTATTAGATTCAATGCCAAATCGGGTTTTCGATGTATACAAAATGGTGGAGGTCATACAAAATATTAAATAAAAAAAAAACCAAATTTTTCCTTACTGGTGTTTTAATTATCTCGAGTGCGTTTATATGAATGTCTTTTAGGTTTTTCAATTTTATAAAAGTCAAATATTATGATTGTCATTAATTTGTTATCATAACTACTTATCTTAGATGAAATAGACAATTTAAGTTACTTGGAAATAATTAGATAGGTCTGGTCGTAGAAATATAATTAAAAAACATAGTGCGTTTATACGAATGTCTATCACTGACTGCGGACCAATAGTCGGGTAAAAGTCAATTTTAAGTAAATTTTTCGGTAAATTCTTTTATTTTTCAAAAACTCTGTGACAAACTGATCGAAAAATCTGTTCTAAATCCGATTTTTACCGTAGTAAATGGTTTACCCGACTATTGGCCTGCAGCCACTGTATATCAATACCATGTATTTGAAGTACTAGCGGATTACACCCTAGCCTACGAAATCTCTTTCATATTTTTTTTATTTATATTTCATTCGCACACCGAACTTCATGTGTAAGAATTTGTATACGGATAGAATTTATGTTGAAACCATTACAACTGGCTGAAAAATAAATTTAACCTGTCAACTAGACCGACACTTAGTATATTGTAGTTTGACAGATGACAATACACGATGGTAATATCAACTTCCCTCAGCAACGCATCCTGTTTTCAAACGCGTGTACCTATTGATAGACTCTCGTATACCCCCCTTCGGGACAAACTTCTTATGCTGTATATAAAAAAGTGCTGTAATACATCTAAGTTTCATTATTTGTGTTTGATCAAATCAAATTATACCAATTGCTCATCAAATTACCTATAAAAACACCATATATAAAACTAGCCTGACGAACAGGAACCGCAACTTACTTGTAAATATAAAACTTCGATTGAACGATATTTTGAAATCCAGGAGTTAGATATCTACTTCGTTGTGTTGTCAATATGGCAGAAATAAAATTGATTTTGTTATAACACATTTAATAGACAATGTAAACAATATTTGAAAACTGTAGACCTCACAAATACTCTAAAGCTGCGGGCCAATTGTCGGGTAAAAGTCAATTTTCAGGAAATTTTTCGGTAAATTCATTTATTTTTCTAAAAATCTATGGCAAACTGATCGAAAAATCTGTTATAAATTCGATTTTTACCATAGTAAATGATTTACTCGACTATTGGCAAGACAAATTTATTTACACAGCACAATTTATTATACAACACAAAATTAACAATTAATTATTACAATTATAACACACTTTTTAATTATCACTTTAATAATCGCTTTAATAATCTTTCTATTTAACCTTCACTGTATCACGTTTAAAATAAAACTCAGCATTCCACGTCAACGTACGCCTTTATATACCAAAATATTTGTTTCTGAATAATCCTAAATGAGCATCGAGCAAATATGTTAGTAGAGAAATGACGCCTAAATGTTGAACCAAATCATAAATGCAATTGAACAATTAATGAAATTAACTTATTCTATTCTAATCTAGGTGTCACCGTAACATCATCTT
The DNA here is from genome assembly GCA_947310385.1 of Nephrotoma appendiculata. Classification (NCBI taxonomy): domain Eukaryota; kingdom Metazoa; phylum Arthropoda; class Insecta; order Diptera; family Tipulidae; genus Nephrotoma; species Nephrotoma appendiculata. The sequence continues at coordinate 140,768,126 of OX371225.1, read as the reverse complement.
ATGGAACAGCGACACCAGCGAATAATAGCTGCAGTTTCAGTAGAAGTTTCCCATTCGGCACCGGTTAGTACTCGAATAATAAAACACGGCTAATATGCGTTAAATAGAATAGAATGCTTCTTAGGCTGCGTACCAATCCAAGGGTAAATCGTTTACTACGGTAAAAATCGATTTTAGTACAGATTTTTCGATCAGTTTACCATAGTTTTTCAAAAATAATTGAATTTACCAAAAAATTTACTTAAAATTGACTTTTACCGTTGGGTTGGTATGCAGCCTTGGTACACGGAAAAAAAACTGGTTACAACGAAGAAAAAACTGAATGATTCAAGAAAAATGAGCACTTGATTTTCAGCTAAGATAACTATTTCATAATGCAAACTTTCAATTTCTTCATTTGATGTTTTTATTTAAATATTGAATTAATAATTTTTTTATTGTTGAAAGAAATTCAATTTCTTAAAGCAAGAAAATATTATTTTGTAGAGCAAATCGCTTTTCTAAGTTTTTAATATCTATTTCTTCATTAAAGATAACAAATTCTTGTTTTAAGGTGACCGTATCTCAAAATACAATAAATTGAGGCTTGTATTAAGAAATTTTACATATCATTGTATGATCTACATTTCTTTAGTTAAGAGTCATTTTCTTATAATTAAAATGCATTTTCTGTCAGAAAACATTTTTTTTTCGTGATAGAAGAACCCATTTATAAATTGTAGAGAAGGAATTGCTTAAATACTTCAAACGCCTTTCTTGGAAAAGCTTTTGAATTTCTAGATTGCGGAAAGTAACTTCTGAAAGCTGTAAAAGTATTTCTTGTTTCCAGCTATTTTTCCTGTTTATTGGATCAACATTAAATAAAATTTCCAAAATAATAACAATAGAATTTAATTATATATTTTTTATTTTAATTTATTATAAGAAATATATAGATTCGATTTAATATTAATTAGCTATGTCATACAAATTACAATAATAAATACAATAATAAAATACAAATTTAATTAAACAGAAGACATAATTGACTTCAATATATTTACGCTATGATTTATCAAGAAAACCTTACAACTAGTTTTTACAATATCAACAATAATGAACAGTTTAATATTTTGATAGCTTAACTCACACATATTTTAACATGCAGCAACAAATAAACGTCGATAAGTTTTGAAAAAATTAACATTTAAATTAACAGCTAAACATTAGTTTTTTGTTTACAGTCGTACCTGTAGTTTCTGCAGTAATGATTTTTTTGTTGATTTTTTTGCATTAAGATTACTATTTTTAAATTTATTTTTCAAATAGCCTATCTTCTGGAGCTTACATTAGTAATTTCTATGCTTGTTGTATAAAAAGCTTGCTGGCTTACACGCCCTATAATACAATTCCTGAAAATAAGACAATAAATAGCAAAGATTTTTATATATAACTCATTGTTAGTTACCGTCTTTTCTCCAGGAATAAATACCCGATATCACTAGCAATTGTTTTAATAAATCAGCTGATACCGGGTTTTTGACCAATATATCACCAACTGTAGATACTAGTAGATTGCGGGTCCTTCCATCGAGTTGTGGTGGAGTTGCTGCATTAAAATGTTTAAGATTTTAAACCCTTTGGTTGAGTCGAGAAACTGGTCAAAGCTGCTGATGACATTTTTCCACTTGAAAAAGAAGAAGGGGCTGGTTAATGCTGTGTCCTGATCCAGTCATACATCGATGAATTTACAGAACCAGTTACTGTTACTATTTAAATTTAGTATTTTCGTCAGCAATTTCTCTGATTAAAAAAATTTAAATAAAACCCTAAATTCATTATGCACAAATTACTCACACAAAAGAGAGCGATCACTTGTTAATTTAAATTATAAATATATGTAATATATATGTACTTACATTTAATTACTTAGCTTCACCTTAATTATTTTTCAACACCACTAAAAAATATTTTATTTGACAATCACAAAATACACGTTGTTTCTATTAAACTGTTCAAGAGATAATAAATATTACTTATTTGAGTTATATTTCTCAAATTTTTCAACGTTTTCTTGATTTAAAAATTATAGAGTGTACATAAAAAAATCCTTTTGTATAATTAAAAGTATTCTCTCAGGATGAGACATACATATTAAACCAAGAAATATTATGTTAAAGTTTAAAAAAATACTTTTTTGTGATAAGAAAACATTTCTCGAAGTAACATAGCAAATTGTATTGAAATTATTGAAATTTTTATCTTCATTAAAAAAAACTTGGAATGAGTAAAGATTCATTATTTCTTCAATCAAGATAACTTTTTTGAAATTCTAGAATTCATTAGTTTATCAGAAAGAGAAATAATTTTTTTATTATCAAGAAACGTTTTCAATTTTAAAATGTTGTATTTTAATAAAATTTATGTTTTTGATTTAAGAAAATATTAAATTTCTCGTTTTAAGAAAATGAAAGATTAAATTAAAAGTATTTCTCTTCAAACTAAATTTTTTCTCTTATTATAAAGAATTTATTGCAACGATAAATACAAGAAAAATAATTCTCAAGATGGAATTTAATTTTAAAACTTCAGTCAAGAAATAATTCTCTTCGTAAGAAAACTATTTTTATAACTAGAAAAACTGGTATCGACATAGAAATTTGGTTTTTAAAGTAAACAAAAATATTTTTTATTAAATAAAGAAAAATATTTCTTTAAGATAGTATGCTTATTTTTTTCCGTGGAAAGATATTTAGAAACCCTAAAAGCTGTCAATTTTTTTTATTTCTTAATCTCAAGCAAAACTTTATACATAATTAAAAACAGATCGCTGTCGTCAACGAAACCAAAATTATTGTTATCTTTACGATTAACCGTTTGAGCCCCAAGCAGCGCGATCGCGCTGTTGAAATTTTATGTCGTGAAAACCCAGCACATTTAAAACATTGTCGACAACTGACGGCGCGTTGTCGAAGTCACGCCCTCAGATTTACTAAAGCAAGTACATCACCCAGGTAGGTTTGTCTCGGTTGCGCTGTTTGGGATTTTTCGACACGTTTCATCGTTTGGGTTTTTTCAATACCCTCAAGACTCAAACGGTTAATGTAATTCGGTGTGAACTTTATTCGGAAACTGTATAATAATTTATTTATTATAATTTTTATACATATTTTTTGGTATCATAGTTATCGTGATAAAAGAGTGTCGAGTGTTGGCCACGGCATATTAACCCTCTCCGTTTTTCTATGTTGGTATGAGTTTAAAATCTTTTATACAAGATACTAACATTTGAATATCATTTTTCCACTTTCATGCTGCAACCTACTAATTCATGCTGTTACTTAAATACGTTTGTACTTTCAATATAACGGGTCACAAATGTACCATTTGCAGTAAAATTAATATTTTAACAAAGTTGTGTTGTGCGTCGAATTATTTTCCAACTTATTTAAATAATTATTTAAATAATTTATTTCAATTTATTTTTTAAGTTTAAAAGTGATCCGTGTTACGTGAAAAGAAATCAGCATGCATCGTGTGTTTAATTTATCTAAGGTGAAATTTTTATTTTGTGTTTGTGTTTTTAGAAATTTGTTGTGAAATGTTTTACAAACTGTAGTGTTAATGTAAGTGTAATTAAAGTTTTAAGTACAGTGAATTTATAAAGTGTGAAAGTTTTAAGTTTTTAGTGTTTTGACATTTTACCTTAATATAATGTGATGAAGTAGATCAACGTCATCTTAGCTTATTAAGGTAAGCCTTTCTTTATTTATGTGAGATATATTTTGTACGAGTTTTGTTTAAAACGTTTCTAAGCCAAACTATAAGAAGTATTAATGTTTCCAAACACAAATGCCACCTAGATATTAATAAAATATTCAAATCAGAGAAATATATAAGAATTATCTGTTTATGACACCGGATAAATTTCATTAGGAAAATTGGTTTTTCTTTTTTTCACCAATAGAGATTTTGTCACAAATTGTCAACAGAGAAAGTCTTACAAAAATTTATAAAATGTATAAAACAAAATAGCCGTTTGTAAAATTTTTTCTTACAGATTTTCCATCTATATATTATAGTAGAGTAAAAATCATAAAAGAGTAAATTTTGCAATATAAATAAATAAGTCACAGTTACAAGAAAATGGCTTCGCTAATGACGAACTGTATGTCAGATCCATTAGGGTAGAAACATTTAAAAATCGTTGTGTACGAGGGCCGTGCTAGGAATGAAGAATCAAGTTTTTAAATTTTTATTTTTTTACTAGAAAAAAAGAGAGAAACATTCATTTTCTAGATTCAGGCTACAAACACTCAAGGATGGGCCTTGTGATTTGTTGATCGTCATGGCGAATGCAAGACGAATCGGAAATTGAATTTGTTTAAACTCGAATGGCATATCGGTTGCGATCATCGTTCTGTTACACAGTTTTGGTTAAGTCAGGTTTCGTAGCATGATGATTACCGAGCCAACTTTCAGTTGTAAATTGTGCGGTGGCAAGCAGGCAGATCCAATGAGTTTAAAAATTAAGTGGGACAGTTGGTTGCTTCGTCTTCGTTTATCACACAGTCGAAAGATTTGAAGGAATGAAGTGGACCGACGATTTGATTTTGAATTGTGAAATTTAAGTGATCCACATTTTTGTTCTTTGCCGCAAGAATTGCTCGTTCACTCATCCAATTGTATTTTTGTGATTAGCAATGATGTTCGGGAACACTTTGTTGATGTGCTCGTCCTTTGTTGAGACAGAAATGCAAAAGTTCTGAGGAAACGAAATCAATCCGCTCGATTTGAGGCAAGCGTTTATTTCATCTGCAGCGATCGATCTTGGAATGATTGGTATTTTTTAACGGAAATCGGCGGACAGTAGAATTATTACGCCTCCAAAACATCTTGAGTCATTGCGTAGATCTTTCATAGTTCGATCGAGTGCTTACAATGCGCGTTTGTGTGCCATTGTACATTCATCCCAGATGATGATTTTACTTGCTACCAAAACTTTCGCCATTGCTGAGTGTTTCGCAATGTTGCAAGTCGGGTTTTCAGCCAATTGATGGTTTAACGACAATTTCAACGCTGAATGAGCTGTTCGGTATTGTAGTTCTTCGTAGTTCTTTCTGTTGGGAGTTCCACAGTCTTACATTGGTTCAAACTGATTGGTTTGCATTGAATCTCGATCGAATTCATGTTCACGTTCCAATTTTCGATTGAAAGCGTCGTTCATTCCACGACATGGCGTTGGCATTCTTAACTTAAACTGCCGCACATGCGGAAATACATGTCGTCGATCAAAAGAAAAGCCTATGGTTATGTATCTCCTCATTCACCTCGAGATCGGGATTTCCTGAACTGACACGAACTCGATGTAGAATGTCTTCTGACATATCATTCTTGTACTTGCTTCTGCACAGTTCACGTGTATTCGATGGGAAGCATGTCGAAATAATGATAGCAAATAATGTGCGTATCCGACTTGGAGATGCAAAAAAAAATTGATTCAGCGATTGTCATGTCCCAATGCGTATCGTTTCCAAGCAAGTTGAGCTGTTGACATGCATCACGAACGTCTGGATCGATTTTGGGCTCAGGAATCTCGGCACATATATGCTGTCATCTATTTGGCCTGGTCGAATTCTTTCGACTAACCATATGAGAATGTGTGCATGCGGCAAGCCTCGTTTCTGCCATTCAAACGAATACACCCAGAATCGAGTATCCCCAAAGACACAATGCTTAACAATGTAGTTCATCAGCGACCGGATTTTTTGTTTGAAGACACGTGTGGTGATGTGCCGATCTCTTGTTATTTGTCCCGGTAGCAGCAGTTGAACAATTTATATCCATTTCGGATTGCACGTAAAGATGACGAATAGAACTGGACAACCGTAATGATGAACATATGTCATTGCATCTTGCGCATATTCATGCATATGAATGCCAATGTACCCGCGGGCTGCCAATGTACGTCACCGGTAGAATAGTCAATCGACCAACATTAGCTGCATCTCCTTCGGTGCTGATTGCATCGCGTAAATGAATAGACTCCTCCGAACGCAGTTTGGCTTGGTTCAACTGAATCAAAATGTGGCGCTCCGGTTCGATTTTGACGTACATGTCGACGCAATATTGCTATAGCAAACGACGAAATTACAGCAAATAGTTGTCAGCATTTTGACGAATCATCAAACGATATGCATAATAATTCATCGAGCTAACCTTCTTGTTAGTTTCCTCACCAGAAATGAAATCAGTGAAATTAGTGTCATAATGGAAATTATGATATCGGTACTCACCGCGCAATGGATTTATCATGTTGATATTGAAGTGATATCCACCGTCAAGTTGAAAATGTAAATGTAAGAAAAAGTTCAAAAAGTCATGTCTGGAGCTGGATATATCATACAATGGGCAGAAACAGTATTTCTAGTTTATATTGATTCACCTTTTTTATTTATTTATTTGTTTCTAGTGATAAATTTAACAAATAATAATATAAATAAAACATATTACAATTCATTTAAAATTAAAAAATAAGAAATTTTAACACAATAAGTAAGTATTTGAAAAATCTCTTAAAAAATTTGGAACGGGGTTTATGTAGAAGACTCTCTGCCAATATGAAGCGATTAAATCTTTAGTAAATTATAAGAAGGGGACCTTTGGATGTGCCTGTCTGAAAAAAAACCGTCTGTTAGTAACGGCTTCATTAACGTGAACGACATAGCCCGTTGTATGATATACCATATAAACATTCGAAAATATGTTACTATAATTCGTTTAATTGCGAGTTATAACTTTTATATTCTTTAAAATTAAATTAATTAATATATCCTTTTTGTAAAAAAATTACATAACACACAATAAAAGTTAATGACTAATTTTTTATAAAGTCTCTACTTTCCAACGACGATCCATTTTGTCCTTAATGCACATCGATCAAAATACAACTAAACGTTTTTTATCCATTAGGTTTTAAATTATTTTACTAGTATAAATAGTAGTAGTACCAAGTACAGAGTAGTAGTACAAAAAAATTGTATGTATAGTATTCAATAGAGAAGATGTTAAGAAAGTAGTGATTAGCGTATGATATATCATGCATCGGGCATTAATACGTTAATATTTAAAATAATATATTATCCTAGGTCATGGATCATCATCCTAGGTCATGGATTAACATAAAAAAATTTACAAGGCAACGTGACGATCCAGCGTAACCGGCGTTAGAGCTTATAAAGCTACCGACGTAGATGGTACTCAAATGCTCACATTTAATAGATACGTAAAGAAAACCGTGCGCTAAAGTATTGATGCCTTACAAAATGAAGACCTCTTCAAAATTCCACCAAACATGAAGGAGCAGTTACTACCTATTCAGACAGCTATAACTATCTCGGCAGACTATGCTATTGGAAGAAGGCAAAAAATGGTAAAAATGGTGAAACATCAGTTTCCAAGCGGAAAACTGAAACTCAAGAAACTGTATTACCAATGCCAGAAATCTAAGGAATCCCATCTGAGATCCACAGCCACCGTGATCTGATCTCTTTATAGACGATACCAGGTGTGCGACAGTAAGATGCACTCGCGCATAAGTTAGACCAAATTTTTGGATATGCAGGTGATATCGTGCTTCTTATCCGAAAAGCTAATGGTATCAAGGATAATTTAATATAGCTTATCCTTCACACGAGAGAGAGACAGAGAGAAATTTAAACTACTTTGCGATTAAAATTTTATAACAATTATTATTCAATTTTCAATACCTTACATCTTAATAACTTCTATATAAATTGCCACAATTTATCTACCAATCTTGCTCATAAAACCCTTCGATAAAGATCTCACACAATAAATACACTAATACAGCTTAGGGTATTGGTTCAAATAAGCTGGACACCCGTTGTTTTTAAATTTTGAAACTATTTCAAATAAAAAATGGTAAAGTGATCCATTTTATTAAGATAACATTTAGAATGATGTCACTCAACGAACAAAGGTCGTCGATGATTTTCTTTAAGAAAATCAAAAGCAACTATTATGATGAAAATCCATTTGCTCTGTCTACATTTCATCATAAGCTAAACTAAAATATTTCTAATATTTATTTCGTTTGATTTTCTGTTTTTTCAATATATTAGGTAAACATTTGATAAGAATATACTCGTATATACATCATACATTCTATGCCCCCTAGTTTCACAACACAATGTCACATTAATCTTTTTTCTGCTGTTACTATTATTATTGTCCAATATTTATCTAATGTTTAGTTTAAGAAAATACAAAAAAAAAATTGAAAGAAAACATTTTTTTCCCTATCTTCCAATGTTTACCTTCTGCTTTTTCCATTAAATTTTATTTATTTTCCTTTCGCTGTTTTTTTTCCTTTTATTATATGACATTCATTGAATGGTACGAACAACAACAAAAACAACGATGACTAAATATAAAGCTCCGTTTATCCGCACACACAGTATGTATATACACGAAAATTGGACATTTTGCAGTAACAAAAACAACCAAGTTAACTAACAAGACGAAAAATATTTTTTTTTAACTTTAATATAAACGAAAACAAGAAAATTTTGTTTGGGTACATTTTCCCGAACTTTAAGGATAACAAAAAAATAAAGAAGAAAATTCACATGAACGCAAAAAAAAAAAAAATTTAAGAAAATGATATTCGAACGAAGAGTATAACGTAAATTATATTATTTGTTTATCCTGTTTTTCTTATTATTCTTCGTATGTGTATATCCAGTAAATGTGTACTCGTAGGTTTATAAATTTTACTTTACCATTTTCTATTCATCATCAAATTGTGTAATGAAATTGGATGGAGAAAAATGGAAATGACAAAATAAGAGTCAAAATAATAAATAAAATAAGCAAAACAAACGAAACTGTAATATTTATATAAATTATTTTTTTGGTGGAGTCTTCGTGGCGTGGTGGTGGCGCGCCGGTGGTGATGATGGTAAGACTATATGCTAAAATGAAACAATGAATAGACAAATAGGGGTTTCTTAGTTTAAGGGTGTACGATAAATAAAAACTTATTTTACGATTATATAAAATACATATGGTATCACATAAGTATTGTGGAATTTAAATACGTGTTTGTGAAGAATGAATACACAAGTTGTATAAATAATTTTTTTGGAATAGCAAAAATATTTTCCTTTTACTTTATTAATCTTGTAATTATGTTTTGTAAGGACAACAAGAGAGCCAATATTCAAAAAACGAAATACCTAGCTCATTACAGTTCAAAATTTTGAAGTAACTGCCATAAGAAAATGTTTGCTGTTTTCGCTAGTGTTGGCTATACATGAAATACTAAATTACTACTGCACACTGCATTCATACAGGTTTGTCAAAATTAACAATTTCAATATGTATTTATGTATCAAAATATCGGTAACCGTTTAACATGACCCTAACGTTGTGCCTGCACTTGTAACACCAAAAAATTACCTTTAAGGGGTGCAACCATTTAAAATCATTGTATAGTTCTGGATGCGATACTAGAAATGTTTCCAAAAACTACCTGTAAGAAGTGAACCTCTTTAAAATCCATATTTATCTGTGTAGGTTATAAACTTGTTATAAAGGAAACGAATAGCTCCGTTTTTTCTAGTTATTCATAATTTTACTTTTCTATGGAATTACAAGTGTATATAAATATAACTTTAATTTGACTATTGTATAAGTCTGATGATGTCAGATTCAGCAACGATAATTAAGCCATTCTTAAAACTAACTTAAACTATTGTAATATATACAATTATTTAAAAAAAAAATGTTGTTTAATAGTATATAGGTAATTAAAATGACATTAATTTGTATTGTTATATTAATTGATTTGTACGCGTTTGAAGTTAGACCTAAACTAGTCCTAAACCAACAAAAACAAATGAAAGTGTGTTTGTATTGGTAAAAATTAAATAAAAGTGACATTTAGGCGAAATAGAGAAATGTTTCAATAGTTTTCCAATTGAAATTATTCTTTAAAGTTTACCAATTGAAATTATTCTTTAAAAAAAAAAGATTTCCGAATTGGCGTAGTTCAAATAAATAATCTTTTCCTTCCAAAGAAAATAATATTTTCTTTAAAAATTGACTATCTCAAAAATTAACCTAATTATCACCTAGTTCTGTATGATTTTCTGAAAGGTTAGGATTACAACTTCCGACCCTCTAAACCATATAAAAAGGTAATGGGATTCACGTGGTCAAATAAATATTTTAATAAACCTGTGCTATAGTAAGAATCAATGATTTTCTTAAGAAATTGAATATTTCGAAAATTCGCCTGATTATCACCTAGTTCTGTATGATTTTCTGAAAGGTTAAGATTAGAACTTCCGAGCCTGTTAACCATTTAAAAAGCTAATGGGATTCACGTGGTCAAATAAATACTTTAACCCATTCCCGCACACTTTTATATCGATGACCATGCTCAGAAACACACTTTTTTTTTTAATTGATTATGACTGCCATATGAAATTGAGCATTCTTTATATGTTTGAAAGTGAAAATTATTACATTTTTTCACAGTTATTCCATGAAAACTCTCGAAGGCTATAGCCGTCATTTGCTCATCACATCATTTTTTCTATATATTTCCGCCTACAGAAACAAATGACGGCTATAGCCGTCCGATTTTTTGGTGATATATAGACAAATGACGGCTATACCAACTGCCTCTTCCAGTAATCATCACCAACTTTCTCCCGAAGACGAATTTCGATTAATCAAATCATCGCCGGATTTGCTTGTTCCGAGAAAAATGGGTTAGGTCGAACTAATTTAGTGACACATGCGATAGAAGTTGGTAGTGCAAAACCCGTGAAACAGAGATACTACCCCGTTTACCCGGCAGTCCAAGCTGAGATATACAAGGAGTTGGATAGGATGTTGGCGCTGGGAGTGATAGAGGAGAGTCAAAGCGCATGGTCCTCACCGATTGCTGTTGTCCGCAAAGGCAATGGTAAAGTGAGGCTATGCCTTGACGCCCGGAAGGTCAACAAGGTAACAACTAAAGACGCATATCCGCTACCACTGATTGAGGGATTGCTAAGTCGACTCGACCATACAAAATTTATCTCTTCGATAGACTTAAAGGATGCCTTTTTGCAAATCCCTCTTGACGTGGCATCACGTGATAAAACTGCGTTTACCGTTCCGGGCCGACCCCTTTATCACTCTATTCACCCTCTCAGACCCATTAGATTGCGGAGAGTAGATTGGTGTGTATTGGTGGAAAACTCCATAGTGTTCCAATAACTCCGCTAGCAGTTTGGATTTGAATTGTGGTCCATTATCGGTGGTAAGTATTTCTGGGACACCAAAAATATTAAAGACACGCTGTTTGAGGAATTTTACTACATGATTAGCAGTGGCTGCTCTAAGAGGTTAAAACAAAATAAATTCATACATATAACTTACGCAGTAGACAAAGAAGTTTTGAAATAGGCCAAGAAGTGTATGTACGAAACTTCGTCCAAAGCAACGCAGCTGCAAATTTATCTACTAAACTTGCGCCTAAGTTTAAAAAAGGCAAAATAGTTAGGAAAATAGGCAATGTCTCGTACGAAGTAGCCGACAACAATGGCAAATCATTGGGTGTCTATCATGCCAAAGATCTCCGGTGATAAATTTCCCCGGCATTAATTGTTTTTCTCTTATTTTTCCACTATGTTTTTTTTCTAGTAAATCGTATTAGATCTCCTTATGGAAATTAATTCTCATTAGTCATTCAAATTCAATTTCAATTTCCATAACCATACCAAAATTTGATTTATGTCGTTATATATGAGTTCGATCGGGGTAGAATATCTTACCATTAATATTATTATTGTAATTTAAACTGTTTGCCCGGCTGGAGACTATCTCAAGGGTGCTGGGTCTGCCCCACGATTTGTAACGTAAACCTATTCCATTGTTTAGCTTTAATTATCTAGAAATCCAATTAAAACCTTTTTATTATCAATCAATCGCATTTTATGGCATAATAAAAGTTATTATTTTAATTTGGCTTAGCAAAATATTAACATATATCTAAGCTACTGTAAGAATTGCATAATTGAAAGAAAAACAAAATGTACTAGACTTAACAGCTGATCGTGATGGTATGTTTTGGTATGGAGCTGGACCAACGAAAAAAAAAATGATGAAAAACGGGAGTTGAAAACGAACATTGAAAGGTTCCGCATCGTATAATAAGTTGTAGAATCGGAAATAATTATAAAATATAATAAAAAAATATTTAATAAATTCGAAGTGCTAATAAATATTTATAATCATATACATATTATGTATCAAATTCTAAAATGTTAAAAAAAAAAAAATTAAGTGTGCTTTAGACCACACTACTGAAGTAAAACTTCTAATATATATTTAATATCTATAATATAATATAGAAAAATTATAATATTGGAATAAAAATTGGTCACCCTTTGCGTTCTCGAGTGTCACCTAGCCGTTTATGTCTGATGCCACAAGAGGTAACCTTGTAACTTGGAAACTTTTTCAAGGCCAACTAGTCGTAATAGACAATGTTTATGTATGCGTCACAAAATGGACAAAAAAACCATTTTTGAAATCTCTTCGCATAGTAAAAATGGCCTTGAAATATTTTTTATTTCATTTATGTATAACCACAGTACATCATGTGGTTTCATCGAAAATATGTTTTAGTCGCATTAAAACCTGTATCATAGGCAATCGGGGAAAGAAACGAAGAAAGAATCGGTTTCTGCGATACCTCGTGTGAAATGGAGCTATAATATAGAAAAAATACATATATAAATTATATCACACGGACGAATTTTTTTTGGTCACCCTATGCGTTCTGGAGTGAGTAAGTTAGTGAGTGACATAGATGTTATAATATAGAAGAAAAAAAATTTTGGTCACCCTGTGCGTTCTCGAGTGAGTCAGTCAGTGACATAGAAGTCTATATTATGACTTTCCAATTTTCCTGTTTTTCAATTTTCCAATTTACAAATTTTCCAATTTTCCAATTTACCAACTTTCAAAATTTCCTATTTTCATATTTTTTATTTTCATATTTTGCAATTTTACAATTTTTCACTTTTTCAATTTTTCAATTTTTCAATTTTTCAATTTTTCAATTTTCCAACTTTCCAATTGTCCAATTTTCAAATTTTCGAATTTTCCAATTTTTCAATTTTCCAATTTACCAGTTTTCCAATTTACCAATTTTCCAATTTTCATATTTTCATATTTTCATATTTTCATATTTTCATATTTTCATATTTTCATATTTTCATATTTTCATATTTTCATATTTTCATATTTTCATATTTTCATATTTTCATATTTTCATATTTTCATATTTTCATATTTTCATATTTTCATATTTTCATATTTTCATATTTTCATATTTTCATATTTTCATATTTTCATATTTTCATATTTTCATATTTTCATATTTTCATATTTCCATATTTTCATATTTTCATATTTTCATATTTTCATATTTGCATATTTTCATATTTTCATATTTTCATATTTTCATATTTTCATATTTTCATATTTTCATATTTTCATATTTTCATATTTTCATATTTTCATATTTTCATATTTTCATATTTTCATATTTTCATATTTTCATATTTTCATATTTTCATATTTTCATATTTTCATATTTTCATATTTTCATATTTTCATATTTTCATATTTTCATATTTTCATATTTTCATATTTTCATATTTTCATATTTTCATATTTTCATATTTTCATATTTTCATATTTTCATATTTTCATATTTTCATATTTTCATATTTTCATATTTTCATATTTTCATATTTTCATATTTTCATATTTTCATATTTTCATATTTTCATATTTTCATATTTTCATATTTTCATATTTTCATATTTTCATATTTTCATATTTTCATATTTTCATATTTTCATATTTTCATATTTTCATATTTTCATATTTTCATATTTTCATATTTTCATATTTTAATATTTTCATATTTTCATATTTTCATATTTTCATATTTTCATATTTTCATATTTTCATATTTTCATATTTTCATATTTTCATATTTTCATATTTTCATATTTTCATATTTTCATACATATTTTCATATTTTCATATTTTCATATTTTCATATTTTCATATTTTCATATTTTCATATTTTCATATTTTCATATTTTCATATTTTCATATTTTCATATTTTCATATTTTCATATTTTCATATTTTCATATTTTCATATTTTCATATTTTCATATTTTCATATTTTCATATTTTCATATTTTCATATTTTCATATTTTCATATTTTCATATTTTCATATTTTCATATTTTCATATTTTCATATTTTCATATTTTCATATTTTCATATTTTCATATTTTCATATTTTCATATTTTCATATTTTCATATTTTCAATATTTTCATATTTTGATATTTTCATATTTTCAAATTTTCATATATTCCTATTTTCCAATTTTCCATTTACCTGTTTTCCAATTTTCTAATTTTCCAATTTTAAAATTTTCCAATTTTCCAATTTACAAATTTTCAAAATTTCCAATTTTGCAAATTTCGAAATTTCCAATTGTCCAATTTTTCCAATTTTCCAATTTTCCATTTACCAATTTTCCAATTTTCCTATTTTCTTATTATCCCATTTTTTTAACCAATGATTAAAATAAAATGGTACCAACTATTGTTCCACCTAGGGATTTATGAATTGTCATGGCACATCCTGATACTAAAGGAAAATGATTTCGTTTTGCGTCTATTGTTTCGTTCGCCTCGTTCGATTACACTTATCGTAACGCATTTGCCAGCTTAGTCCCCAAGTCAAGCGTGCCTAAAGAAGTTTTACTTCAAAAAATTAATAAACTAATATGTTGTGTTGAAAGACGTTGAAAAAATGCACAATACATTTACAGTGTGTTAAATAACTGAAAACTCGCAAAACACAAACTATGATGCGAATATAATAATTTTGTGCTAAACGCATGTTTAAGTGAAAAACTATGAGACAATAAAACTGTACTCAAAAGTACCGCATGAATTCCACCCAAAAAATATTTTTTTTCAAAGTTATCTTAATTATGTGCAAGTTAATTTCAAAAATGATAAAAGTTTAAATTAATAAATTAACCAAAAACATTATTATAAAATATCAATACCTAAAATCTTCTAATAAATAATATATAGTATTAAATTCAAATAATTTCAATTGCTTGAGTATGCTGTGTCATATATATATATATATATATATATATATACGTTTTTTTCTCATAAACTATAATTTTTCTTAAATTTTAAATATTTCTATGAATTTCTTTATTGATTGATTTCTAATAAAATTTATTTGTTTAAAATATTTCATACAATGAAATTAATCTTGTTTGTTGTGTCTTAATTTGAATTAAATGTCTAAATAAGCTTCCTTAATCTCCAGTGGGTGTGATCTCGATGTTCTACTCTAAACAGTAACCGATCTAAATAGCAATAACTCAACACAATGCAGCAAAATCAAACTTTCCTTCGGTCCACAAAATACCCCCCCAGCCACTGAAAGCTAGCCGGCTGAAAAAGCTGCGTGGATCAACCGAAGGTGAGTCTGCAACGGATTCCATTACCATGATTAAAAATGAGCATGGAATTTGTTACAAGTCCTCATTTGCGCGAACAGAATAGGACGGCTATAACCGTCATTTGTTTCTGTAGGCGGATATATATCGAATTGCTAATCATGAAAAATCGCACAAAAAACAATTGATATGTTTTCTGGAATGTTAAATCTTTTTTTCTTTGATGTATTACTGAATAATTAACAAAATAATGCACTAGTACACTTCGTAAGAATGATGTTCCTTTTTTTATTAATTAAAATATGCAGGACGGCTATAGCCGTCATTTGCGGGAATGGGTTAATAAACCTGTGCTATAGTAAGAATTTATGATTTTCTTAAGAAATTGAATATCTCGAAAATTCGCCTGATTATCACCTAATTCTGTATGATTTTCTGAAAGGTTGAGATTAGAACTTCCGAACCTCTAAACCATTTAAAAAGCTAATGGGATTCACGTGGTCAAATAAATGCTTTAATAACCTGCGCTATAGTAAGAATTTATGATTTTCTTAAGAAATTGAATATTTCGAGAATTAATTTTATTATTGAAGTATTGCCAAGCACAGCAGTTCGTTACTTAGTTCGTGCATTTTAAGAGTGTGATTTTGGATGTGATGGACAATTTTGAAATTGTTTTGGCGATTTACAGTAAACCTTCGATTTAACGGACGCTCGATTATGCTTCAATTTTTTATGTATGGTAAAACATATAGGGGACTAGTTTTGGGTTCATGTCACACGCTTCATTAATTACTGTGATATTAAATGTTGCGCTTTAAATTGTTATGTTAATATGTCACGTAAAATGTTATTCAGAAAAACCTCGAATTAAGTGACTAATTGGGGAGTCCGTTAAGTCCGATTGTCCTTTAAATTCGAATATTTTTAAATTTAATCGATTCGATCGAATTTAATCTGGGACGGAACTCAGGCATTTCTTAGCCGATTATGTTGGGATTGGGCAGTTTTGATGGAAATGGGATTCTAAAATGGTATTTTAAGTAGTTTTGGAAAAGGTCACCTCGAACCCAGCCATTCTTTAACCGATTATAATGTAGTTGGGTTTGTTTAATGAAAATGGGATTCTGAATTGATTTTGGGAAAGAATTCTGGAATATGGCCACCAGGCTTCTTTCTTGAAGTAAGTGGCTCGTGATGTTAAAATATTTCTTATAAGGCTTGATGACTTAACATCTATCACCAATACGAGACCCACTCATTGCATTAGTGGCTGAGCATCAGGCCAACTACTAACTCTCACAAAAATCATTTTATGAACCTTACACAAAGGGTTTAAATAAACTTATAGTATTCTTATCAACAACGACCTCGAAAACTGTTCACGGGAAAATGGAAAATGATGAATTCTACGACCTTGAGACTTCCGGCACCTTTCGAACCAAGCAAAAATTTACAATTTTGAGGTACTTGCAATACAAGAGCATAAATGGTCTGGGAGTTAATTCCATAAAACAACCATAATAATTAAAATCTCCACTACAGCAATAATCAGAAAAGAGGAAAATTATGATTCGGTTGCTCATCCTCTGGCGAGTACAGCAGTTTAACATTTTATAATCACATATTTATCCAACGTCTCGTATGCCACCATTATCGGTTAAGTAAGAGCCGTGTCCCGTTCCAGGTGGCCATATTAACCCTTTCGAGTTAAAAAAAAAATTTTTTTGGTTCAATTTAAGTTCAGTATACAGAAATGTGTATGTAAATAATGATAGGTTGGAATGTGTTCCGTATTTTAACGGATCTTAGTTAAATCGGAATTCTTTTTGAAAAAACCATAATAATTTATTAACAAATTAATTATATAACATATAATTTAGTTGTTCTTGATAACATATTAATTATTTTATCAATATTATAGTTACTGTTATTTTTCGGACAAAAACAAAATTAAGTGGTTTACACAAATGAGTACACTGGTTTTCAATTACCACCTATTTCTATGTTTGACATCTTCGTTTGTCGTAATCAAAATGTATATACACAATTGTGTATGCGGGTCAGGAAAGGGTTAAAAAATTTCTTCTAGAAACCATTAGTGAATCTCTTTTCCATTAAACAAATCCAATCCCATCGTAATCGGTTAAAAACTGCCTGAGTTCCGTCCATGGTGGCGATATTCCAAAACTTCTTCCATAAATCATTTAAGAATCCCATTTTTATCCAATAAATTAAATTACATTATACTCAGTTAAAGAATGGCCGGGTTCTAGGTGGCCTTTTCTAAAACTACTTCCAATAACAGTTTAGAATCCCTTTTCCATCCAGCATATCCAATCCCGTCATAACGAGTTAAGATTTGGTCGAGTTTCGTCCAGGGTGGACATAATCCTGAACCTCTTTCAAAAATCATTTAAGAATCACTTTTCCATTCAACATACCATGCAATAATAATCGGTTAAGAATTTATCAATTTCCGTCCCAGGTGGCCATATTCCAGAATTTCTTCCAAAAATCATTTAAGAACCTTATTTCCATCTAATATACTCAATCCCAACATAATCGGCTAAGAACTGCTTGAGTTCCGTCCCAGATTAAATTCGATCAAATCGATTAAATTTAAAAATATTCGGATTTAACGGACAATCAGATGTAACGGACTCCCCAATTAGTCCGTTAAATCGAGGTTTTTCTTTATAACATTTTACGTGACATGTTAACACGCAACAGTTTAACGCAATAATTTAATGGTACATTTAACATAGCAGTATTTAACGCAAAGTGTAACTAGTCCCCTATATGTTTTACCAAACATAAAGAATTGGTTCAAATATTTTAAAAATTCGCCTAAATGCCATTTTTATTTCACTTTTACCAATACATTCTCATTTTTTGTTTGTTTGATAGTTTAGGATCAATTTAGTTTTAACTTCAAAATCGTGTACAGGAGTGTGAACTTTGTGCTAAACTATTCCTAATATTAGTTTTACTATAGTTAGGTCTCACTTCACACGCATGGTTGTTTATGGTTAAATTAGCTTGAGATAATTTAGACGGCGTCCTAGTCCCCATGTGAAATTAGATAATTTATGTAAATATTTAATTTATAAATTATATCTCGGGAAAGTATGTCTCGGATGTGTAAATTGAGGTATCGTCTACAAAACGTACAATGTTTGTGGAATATCGCTTAAAAAGACACAGAATAATGTGGGACTGATTATTGAGCCCTGTTGAATACCTGCTCTTGTGTTCATTAACGACGGCCTAAAATTTAGGATCTGAACATAAAATTTACGGCTTAAGAAAAATGATTTAAGTAATTTGGTGATGTACATAGGAAATTTGTAGCCTTGCATTTTATGTAGAAGAACATTTATCCAAACCATATCAAATGCTTTCTTGAGGTCTAAAAGGACCATCCCTGTCATATTTCTCTGATGTTTGATGTGATTGATAATACGATGAACTTGGTGTATAGAGGAAGGTTTTTGTTGAAATCCGAATTGCTGAGGAATCAGTATATTGTTAGTTTCCAGGTGATCATTGAGTTTGTTTATTAATATGCACTCGAAAACTTTACTTACAGAACTAAGAAGACTAATTGGTCGATAGATTTTGATATCAGAAGGATTTTTTACTGGTGTTGCAATCGCTACTACTTTTGAGGTTTTCCATAGAGTAGGGAAATAATTTAGTTTCCTGTGTGAAACTACCATAAAGATTCGAGAGAAATATGAAACTCGACTCAGGAAGATGTTTTAACATTATGTTCAAAATTGAATCTGAACCTGGGGCTTTGAACGGACGACTGCAACGTATGATGTTTCTCACCTCGTCTGCGGAAACTTTGAAATTAGACTGGTCTTGCTCTGAATAATCATCACGATTTAGAAGACTAAGTTTTATATCGTTAGATTCTATGACGTTTGGAGATAATTGATAATTACATTGAAATGAGTCATCAAGGATTACACATTTTTCAGGTGTGGAAAATATTTTAATATTATCTATCGGGTTGTTTAAAGGAGGTATTGATTCAATTTTTTTGTTTTTGAAGCGTATTGTATGCCAATAGGGTTTGGAGCCTTTAATATGTTGGTTTATGTTACTATGCCATTTAACATTAATAATGTCATATATTTTTTGTCTAATTATGTGGATTAATAAATTTAATATTTTTAAGATAAGGGTGGCGATTTTGAATCCATTGTCTTCTCCTAGTATTTTAAAGTTTAATCAATAACAATACGAGAGTATTAATTTATTTTGGATGAAGTTTGTAAGGCCCTAAATTTTACCTTACTGTGGTCTACCCTAATTTAATTTCAATGATCGAGAATAATCGAGATGCCATTTGGCAACAATTGGCATTTTTAAATTGGTAATAATGATTTTGTGGAGGTAGTAGTGTTATTGAATAGGGTATAAAAGCACTAATTTTTGATCGGTCGTGACAGAAAAAATATATAAAATCTAGGTAATTAAATCAAATCATTGTTTTGATAAATTACAAAAGATTTCATAAGTTAAAATTTAACAAAATCATATGATTAAATTGTGAAGTAAATTTTATGTGCCAAAGTGTAGTTTCTGTTACAATAAAATTGTTAATCAAATTCAATATATGTAAAATATATTTTAAATTTAAACTATAATTTTTATTATAGTTAATGTACTATTTATTTCTTTAAAATTGAAGTGCTAAGTACCAAAAAAAAAAATTATAAAATAAATTAAAACAAAATGAAAAGTGTTTTGTAAACCATATAACAAGTGGATTATGATGATTATGACGTGCTAATGATTAAAACGCAAATATGTTGGTTGTTACTATGTACCAAAGTATAAAAATTAGGATTATGAAATTAATACTAAATTAAAATCTGACAAATTAAAATGGTGGTATATTGTTAAAGTATAGATAAATATAAATCCACTATAAAAGTGATGTAAAACAATAAGCATGTTGATAATAAAATTCTAAGTGATTGTATACTTAAACTTAGATAGAAATACTGTATTATACAATTATATCAAGATTTCGTTAAAAATGGTTTAAATATAAAACCAAAAGTATTGGAATTTCTAATATAAACTGCGCAACCAAAAATTCGAGGAAATGCAAACCATACATGTTATATGTAAATCAGTGGCGAATACCTCCGTACGAAGTAAACAGCAGTACCATTAATCAGCATCATCAGCCATTTTTCGGAAATTATAAAAATTTAGGTAATGAAAAATTATTGTTAAATTATAATATTTACATATTTATTTCTCAAATGTCTATTATGTCTATAAAAAAAAATTCATTAAATCGATTTACTTATTTATTAATTATTTAAAAGTAAAATTATATAAATCAAAAATTAAAGAATATTTAAACATTATTTTCAATTATGAAAATTTTTATATATTGATGAGACTCAATAAGAAAATATTTATTATTAGTTATTAATTTATGTTTGTTAGCATTAGTTTAAGGAAACACACGATGCGCACGCGTGACAACACACTTTATGTAAATTAATTACATGATTATTTATCTGTTGCCATTAAATTAAATTAAATTATATTTCATTAAATGTATTCCTTTTTATTTTTGTTTATTTCATTTAAATTATTATAAATATAAATGTTATATTGTATTTTGGTTATTGAAAATATTTGCGTTTTTACGTAAGAAATATGACTGGTTAGGCGGAAATTCAAATGGGAACCAAAATTGATTCGTTTATTGGGTGATGACGTAGTGGGTTTGTCATTTGCAATTCTTACTTCTATGGTATAGCGGTCCTTCGAGATCGATCTAAAATTTCAACTCATATTAAAACCTACCCCAGGCTGAGCAGGTGGCCAACCGACCGCGATTAGTGTTGAAAGTAATTAGATCGATATTTTCTGTGAACACCAGGCTAACAAAATTGAGGCCTGTTTGTTACAAGTTGTTTTGTTCGAACAGTCAAGTGAATAGCACGATCGATAGCAGAACTAAAATAATCAATAGCATTGTCTATTTGTATAGAGCTGTAGTCATATGACTTGGTAGAAGGGTCAGTATGCAAAATAGACCTCTTGAATAAGCATATTACCGGTAGATGGTCGGAATTAAGTTCCGATTTTACTTACCGGAATTTTATAGTTTGTAATAAAAAAATCTAATGTACAGAGCCCATCTGTTATTTTGGAAGTAGGTAGAGGTATCAGGATAATGTGGATCACCTTATTTGAGCTATTCGTTATGAAATAGTATAAAACACGACCACCCTTATTTGTTCTGCTACAATTCCAAAAGGAATGTCTGCAATTGGAGTCTCCACCTAAAATGTATTCTGAGTTACAGCTCGTGAGTCGCATTAGATCATAAGATCTAAAATTTTTGTGGCTGGAGTATGGAGTATAAGCGCATGTAGCCTTTATTCCAGTAGAGACAAAAGGAGAGAAAAATTTCTAGTGCTTTGTAACACAAGATTGGGAGAACTGTGTGTTGAATAGACTTTTTGATAGCTATAGTAACACCTCCATATGCTTGATCAGTACGATCATTCCGACAAATATGATAATGGGGTATGTGAAACGCAGTGTCAGGTTTAAGATGAGTTTCTGTAAGTAGAAGTATGTCAATATTATATTTCTTAACGAAATAAATTACCTCGTCCTTTTTACTATTACCTTATCCTTTTTGTTATTGCGTTCCCGGTACAGAGAATCAATTTATTATGTACAGACATATTTGATGGCAGGTAGCTAAAATAATCTGAACCTGTTCACCACCGGTACGACAACTCTAGAGTCTTTTAAAAGCATTCGTGACATTACCAAGAATTAAGAGTAATTCTGTTGAAGATGGTACGTTGGTGTTGAACAAATTAGCAAAGGTTGGTCTAACATTATTTGCCTCCGATGAAATTTTATTTAAGTCATATTGATTGTTGTTATCCAAATTTGGGAAGTTGTTTGTTGACCAATTGTACTTAGGTGGTGATTTGGTTTAATTTTTTTTTTGTTACTCTCTTCCCGAATATGAAGAAACTGAGAGCGTTTTGGACAAATCCCCGAATTTTCAGAGTGGTTTCCGTTGCAATTTATACGAAGATAATTGGTATTATCACTTTGATTTCATGTGACAATTTGTCGTAGTATGTCCAAACAAGAAACAATTTAGACATTGTGTCAGGCGTTCAGGTTTTTTATGGGGTATGTCTCAACTGCAAGTTATATTACCGATGATGCGATGATATTTTAACTGTTTAAAGGTAACAGATTTTGGAAACGAAGCAAAATAGGTAGCACTACCCTTGATCTATTATTTTTTGGTGTCACTTTTGTAATTTTTGATGGTGTGAGTCCGGTTTGTTTAATATATAAAATTCAACCTCTTCAATTTGCAAAGATGGCAAGCCGAAGATAACATATCTAGAGGTTTTGTTTTTTCCAGCGTGTACGAAAAAAATTTTGCACTTTCCTTTTTCAATTCATTAGTAAATTGTTGATATTGTGTTGGATCATAAACCGATACTCTGAGCCCCATTGATGTGAGTTTCATTTGAAATTTCATTAGTTGTAATTTTTTCAATATTTGCCGTACGATGTTTGAATCCAATTTCGTCACAATAGGAAGTAAGTTAGATTTTACGTTTTTATCGTGACTGTTCAGCGATGTAGGTGTGCTGTTGTTTAATGAACCATGCAATAAACCATCAAATTTGATACCAGTCGAAATGGGATATGATAACGGATATCCATTACCGTTATTTGATTGTTGTTTTGCAATCATAGTAGATTTAACGGATCACTATAAAATGTATCTCTACATGTTTGTGTTTTTGTCATAAGCTAGAATAATCTAGCTTGTACACTTAGGGCGTATTAAGTATTTAATTTTTTTATTTACACAAGTTAGCTTACCAATAGCTCTCAAATTAGATAAAACTGCCCATTTTGTAAAAGAAGTGGATACCCAAAATTTATTATAACTGTCCAAATCGACAAAAACCAACCATAATACATTGAATTCTCTTCCTCTACAAAAAATTTGCACCCTTGAATTTGATACAACAGCCCCCTCCTTATACATGAAACGGATAGCTCGTCAGTCTGATATTCCGCGCAACGGAACAATCATGCTTTTGCTTGAGAGGCGTTTCGAAATATTGAAAATTTATTTTCAAAGTCAGCCGAAGTGTAGGTGAAACCGTGCGAAATTTTAAAATAAATTTTGGTCGAGCCCAAGGCGGAACCGCTGTAGTAAAATTGGCGAAGAAAGTTCATGAGCAGGCTGGCAATTGGATGAAAGAAGTGGTCCCCTAGGTAGGAGAGTGCGCACGCTCGAACTAATCGCGGCTGTAGTCTATCGATATCAGTTCTCTGCGTGGGCAATATACCAAATTTATATTAATGTCGGTTTCGGTCGAAAAATAATATTTTCATACGAAGCGTATTTCCATCTCGGGGCCGTGTAACAAGTAGAACTGCCAGATTTGGGGTTCGGAACATCCACACGTAATCGTAGAGAAGCTAATACATCCACCAAGAGTGATTGTTTTGTGTCATTTTGGAGTAGTGGCATAATTACGCTATGAATGTGAACAACCTTTGGTTGCAACAAAATGGCACCACACGCTATAAAAACCTACCGATACCGAGATACCGAGAACCGATCGAGATCTCTTGCGCGCCAAATTTGATAACCGAATAATCAAGAGATTTGGAGACACCAGGAAGCCTGCACACGAATTCACACGATAGTTTACTGTAAGGCCAGCATAGAGAGCCACACGAACGAAATTGTTTTTCATTCTTAAATGCTGTACAACACATTGAAACCCTTGAATTTATTACAGCTCCACAAAACCACAAACATTGTTCATGGCGCTTCGAATTTCCCAGACATGTACATGGATTCCCCTCAATTTATAACTATACCCACTAAAATCTATCTAATTGAACCGATTCCCGCTTCTGTAAAATAATTCAGCAGCCCTGAACTTATTACAGCAGCTCACATCCACATAAATTGATCATAATGCATGGTACATATTTCTTAAGCGTAATGTAAATCGATGCATTATTATCCATTTTAATGTGTGCGGGCTTTGGTAATAAATTCAGGGGTACCTATTTCTTGTACATGACGGTTATTTGAAGTAATATTATTGATTTGTGTGGGACTTGCCCACAGCAAAACTATAATCGAATTTCAAACTCCAACAAACGATATCTGCATCTGTCCTTCAGTAACCTGAAACAGGAATATTCAGACCACACATGTTACTCCAACCAAGCAATCTCAAAACAAAGAAACTTGACCACAAGACACACCAAATCAATCAATGACAGTGGCAAATTTTTAACAAATATTAGAACCCATTCGGTCTATTCCCGACATCCAAGATACTAACTAATGGACCTATTCTATAACCGATTGGTAAGTTGTTAAACTGTCACGTTGATTGGTAAATACAACTTTACTGCAAATTCTTTAAATTGATATTCTCTAATTGGTAAATCAGTTGTTAATCTGTTAAGTTGGCTGTTAATCTGTCAAAAAATACCAACCACCGTTTTCGTGATCACAATTTATTATCAAGCAATCGACGAATAATGCAAACCGTTTAAAATTAGATAAATAATGGAAGTTTATTTTATTTTTGGTAACCAACAAGTAAATGAAGATAATAGTAATGGGTAAATAAATGTAATTTGATTATACAGCTAATGAAATGTTTTTTCTATTATTTTTCTTATTTAATAATTTTCTAATATTTTTTAGTTCATATGACCCATATATTGGTAAAAAATTAAGGGATATGTTAAATCCGTTCACAATGCCGGTTTCTAAATTTAAGAGAACCTATAGACTCCCGCCTGCAAATGTGCTTTAAATAATCGAATCATTGGAACCACATGCTGTACCTTATATTAGACACTGAACAATTCCATTTTATGTAAAGGTGCTATGCACTTTGAATTTTCTGGCTAAAGGTTCATACCAACAGTCAGTAGGTGAGTCACTATTCAATTGTGTAAATCAGCCATTAGCTTCACGTGCAATAAATGAAGTAACCAGCCTCATGGTACAATATTTATTACCAATTTGGGTTAAATTTCCCAAGACACGTCAAGAAATATTGAACAAAAAAGTCAAATTTTACGAAAAATATAATGCAACAGTTGTAATTGGAGTGGTAGATGGCACACATGTTTTAATTATAAGTCCATCACAAAACGATCCATATCATGAGCCACATCTTTATATCAATCGCAAAGGTACGAAATCCTTAAACGTTATGATAGTTTGTGATGCGTATCAAGAAATTATTGCCTGTAATGATGCAGCAGTGTACCAAGTTAGCAGCATGAGGCACTTTCTACAACAGAATTATGATTCCGGTGATACGACATCACACTTGATAGGTGATTCAGGTTATCCGTGTGAACCGTGGTTGTTTACGCCTTTACGTGAAACTTCTGAAGAATCGCTACAATTTTTGTAGAACCAAGAATTGATAAGAACACGAAACATTATCGAACGTACGATTGGAGTATATAAAAACCGAAATGGATATCTCTTAGGCCACAGAGTTCTCCATTACAGTCCTAAAGTAGCAGCAAAAATTGTATATTCTGGAGCTATTATTCATAATATGGCGGTTAAATACAATATTTCACTAGAATTGGATGATGGAGAGCTATATTTACGAGACGATCTAGAGGAAATGGGACATATACCAAGTGCTGAAAATGACGGTGAGGAACATGTAACTCCATCACACCTTGGATCTATTGTTCGAGCTAATTATTTTCGTGATCGTTTCGGTTAAATAAAATAAATTCTAGATATATGTTATACGTTTATTGATGAAATAAAAATTTTAAATATTCAAATATGTATACAGCCAGAACCTGAATTTCAAGGTACCGGCTTGTCAAGTATTTTGATTTCTGTTTATGTAGGCAAAACGCGAAATTCCTGAATGCGGGTTCTACCTGTAAACCTATACTGAAATCTAGTTCAACTGGTTTTTAATAAGAATAAAAATAATATCACAAATTTGTTGTGTTAAAGATAATTCAATTAATTAATTGTGGTTATCAGCCAAAATAATCAGTCTATTGTAAGATTATTTTTCGCTGCATAAATTTTAAATTTTTTGGATTTAATGTTAACCAATTCTTTAATACTTTAGCTAAAATTATTAACTGCCGAAATTAGTGAATCCATTTTCTCGCAATAAGCGCCTATGAAATAATCTAAAAAGATAAATTTTAATTAGTAACACGGTTTTACTGTAAATTCACACCTTACTTTTTGTTCGTCTTTTAGGCTTTAAAACCTTTGCATTGAGGTTACTTGCTCGTTTGTCACTAGTTTTTGTTTCAATTGCACGGCTATCACCAGCAGTTCCTGGATCACACATGTGTGATTGATTTGTTTTAGAAGTAAACTCAACGCTATCCGATTCATTTGGTTCTATCATCAAATCTACATCATCACTAATAAAAAATATTACTTGCTTCCTCTTGAAATTCAGCCTCGATATCCAATCCTCCAACTCCATCTAAAACAAATCGACCACATATATCTAGTGCTCGCATTTCAATTTCCGTTAAAGGATTCTTAGGCGGAGGACCGGATCCATTTTTTTCGATATTCACCTTGTACTCACGATATTTTGAGCGAGTTGTACATTTCCAGTTTTGAAACCGCTAAAAAAACAAATTGTCACGCACATATATTTTTGTTGTTCAATATCAGATAATTAAAAAATTAGATTTACTTACTTTATCCCAAGCTTTTGGGACCAACTGGACACCAGTGCCCTAATTCTCTAAAAACCAAGATAAATTGTAAAGTGTAAAAGTGATAACTTTTACACACGAAAAAAATTATCGTAGAAGTCTAGATTTATATTGGATATCGTGATGTTTTAGTAATTTCGCATTCACTAAATTTTTTTCAAGATAAAATGTAAAGTGGCAAGATAAGTTTATGTCAAAAAGTAACACAAGTAATTTATCGCGGAATAACTTTGCTTGAATGTGTAAAACGCTTTCGTTTGGATATTATTAATAGTTAATTGCAATTTTTGATATTTTAGTTTATAGTTTTATTTTAGAATTAAATAAGATCAAGCTCTAATTATTAATTAAACTCTTACTAATTATTATTTAAATTTGTGTACTTATAAAAATGGACCATTATCGTTGGAATTAAAATATTCTTTCAGTAAAGTTAAACATTCGAATATGTTCATCGACCGTCTTCACTATTACCTATACTTTTACTTAGGTTTATATCCAGTCGTTCCACAAATACAACAAAACAAATAAATTTATTATTAATAATTTTATGTTTAAAGTAGGGAATATATAATATCCCTATTTATATAAGAAGAAGAAGACTTAAGGGGTAGAATATCCTAGAACAAGATGGTCTGTGGATTACAGCCAAAGCAATTTTAGTCGCTCAATTTTCAAATATATAAATGTCAAGTGTTTCAAGTGTCTGATTTGACAACATCTAAAATGGACCTGCTCTCCACATAGCAAGCAAAGTTTTCAAGTTTGTGTGCACTTGCAATATTTTAGTTGATCATTACACTTGCACAGTTAAAAAATTGACGAGCACAATAAATATGACGGTCTATAGAAAATCAAAATTAGTCAACAAATTTCAGTTTGTTGTTCTTCAATATTTCATTTAGAGGCACTGAGAGCTCTCAACAGTTTATAAGATCTTACAATGCTTTAACTCTAAACTATTTATTAACTTATGTTTGAGAAAAGTAACAATTAGGACAAATTTCGAAAAATAATGAACGAGAACAATATTTAATTATATTATGCATTCAAATTAGCTTTTAACTAGCGCACTAAGGCAAACAAGATGTATATTGCATAAAATCGATTTCTAAAGTGCAGGTAATTGATCAAAGTCTCACCTCCTACTCGTTACCGATCCTTAAGATTAACCCAAACATTTTACAAAGATTAAAAATTAATTCATGGTAAAAAAACCAAATCGTAACACTAAAACGTCCCTCCATAACTAGACCTACATCAAATACTAGAAATGGGTCCGATTAACAAATTTTCGGTGTTATTGGGGAGGCACATAAAAAAATTTTGGATGAGGAACTCGTGGAGTTTGGAAAGCTCGCAGTGACTAACCAAATTTGATGGTTAAATGAGTTTCGTTGCTTAAAACGCATAGCTTTTTGTAGTTTACTCGAAATTCTAAAATTTTAATAAGTCAATCCCGGGCTTTCCGAGATCCGACTATATACTTAGGTATTGTCAAGTCGCATATGCAGAAAGAACTAAATATGGCATCGGAAAGAGCTAAACATGTCTTCAACAACGAAATACACTGAAATTATGATCTACTTAAGACAGATTTGATTGAATTTCAAAAACATATCGCAAATAATAATTATGTACATAATAATGCGATTTTGTATGTAGTATAAAGAATAACCTTTAAACAGATTAGAATACACAACATTAATCAAAATTCAACTGATCGATCAATTGTAAATAAGACTTATATTATACACGCCTTTACCATACGAAGTAAAGAAATTTTTGGCTGTTGTAATGTTCTTTTCAAACATTTGGTTTGTTTTATAAGTCTATCTAACCGTATCTTGATTTGAATTTCAAATAACTCCCGATTCCGATCATTTTTCAATATGATTTTGGGGGCTATGTTTGATTCTAGATGGCTTTGATGTATATGCAACAATTTACGTTTCTAGAGATTATATTTTTTGAGTTATTAATGATATAAAATAATTAAAATTTCGTTTTGACGTTTAATGTTATCATGTTCGCTTGCTGTCAATAGGTTTATCTTGGGTAAAAAAACTGTTTAGTGAATGCGATTTAAAAATGCCAAGATAATATATTGTATAAAATTTTCACTTGTAAAATTAGCCATACCACAACCCGTAACAACTCGAACTATAGATTGTGAACAGCTGCTACTTAGAGTAACTTATATCCATAAGAATAATGTTGAAATTTAAATGGGAAGGGTAGTTATAGTCCCTCAAAGTCTAAATATGAACCTACATACATCATAAGAGTGTGTTAAGTTTTGACATTTATTTATCGTAACCTTATTAAATTTTATCTTGGAGTGCAATTACAGAATGCAAATATTGTAAAAAGGCAAGATAAATTATCGTTTACACGTTTACAAATTATCTTACTGCTTAGAGAATTAGAGCACAGAACCACAACAATTTAATTTCACAGCCAATATATCCCATTTTTGTTTTAAACAGTTTTTGTCGACTGTTGGATCAATTATTCCCGTTCTTAGAATTGGATCGTTTTCCAGTTCATTTAAATAAATATTATATTGTGCAGGAGAAGTTCGTGGCAATCTCTTGTTTTCGCTATTATTCGCTTTCTTTCTTTTCAATGTATCCATTTGGTTTTTAAATAATTAATTTTTTTACAATAAAAAAAATTCCGTCTTTCCTTTTCGATGTGTAGTTTTATTTTAAGGTTATGTTTTGACAATTGCGATTGGTATTTTTTTCACCACGAGTAAATAACAATTTTTTTTATTCACCACATTGTGAATGTCAATTTTAAATGTTAGTTGTTAAATGTGCGATTGTTAAATTTTTAACAATTTGGTTGGTTGTTAATCGGAAAAATTAGAGAATAGGGCTATAAATCTAAACGTAATAGACAGGAAACACATAATTCAAACTATCACGGAAAATCTTGATGAATATTGAGTAACGAACTGCTAATTATATAGCGTTCAATTTAGAAACGCGAATGGGATTAGTCATTGTTGTCCTCGTTGTTGATTGAGACGATAGACAGGACCTGACAAATCATTTAGATTGCTTATAATTAAACTCTGTATATTCAACGGATGAACTTGGGCACGTTAAAATCATAAATGATCATTTAAATTTGTTGCAGGTGCGCTTTCTATGGGCACAAACAAATTTTAGTACACAGTTGTCTATATCAAATGTAAATGATTGCTGGAAGTCGTGTTACGTATATCAACAAACCGAAACAATTGAAAGGCAGATCTACAACGAACAGTCTATTAAATAAATTTTTCCGCAAACAATTTAAATCAAATATTTTGAGTCGGAGGCAGGTGAAGCTGGTAGTTTTTGGTCTGCCGCAGGTGGCGTTGGCAATTTCAAAACAAACTTTTTAGCAATTTAGTTCAGTTCGAGCATTTTATCACAATTATTATTTTTATTGGTAAAAAATTGTCCAAATGGTGAGAACTGCAAAGTGGTAAACAATTAAATTATGATGATAAGAGAAAAAGTTATATATTAGTCCAATAAAGCATGTAATATTTGGCGATAGAGTTTCATAATGAAAAAGCAAATACAAATTTTAAAAATCAAATAGAATTTCTTGAATTATTTTTAACATATATTAAATCTCACATATTTGTTTTTAAAAAATTGAAATATAACTTTCACAATATGAGAAATTCGCAATTTTAACTGATAATCTGATGGCAACTTCGTTCTAAAAAACAATGGGGGGAGGGGGGAAGAATAATCTATATTATCTACTAATATTCTACATTGTAGACATTGTCTACGCCAAAATTAATTGTCTCCACTAATTTCGACACCAACATGTCGAGAAATCCGAATTATGAGTAGATGCACAATACTGCTATCATTCCAATCAATCAAATAATTCTTCCAGTTTTTATTTCGAATAATAATTTAAAATGCTCACTGCAAATTAACCATTAAGCGGTCCCAGCTCGGATACCATTTAAATTTTTTTTGTTACAAAAAACTATAAAAAGCCTCGCCTAACCGCGCTAGGTATCTAGGTTGATATATTTATCAAATATGATTTGTTGATTTCGCGTATAATTTATTCAGAATGCTGATAAAGGGGTCATTTGCGTTATTCTAAATTTACTCATGAGGTTAGAATTATTGAGACCACAATTATGGCTCGAAATGCCGTTTATCCAACCCAAAATTTTCGAAACAACCGATAATAAATTCAGCACTCGATAAGATTGATTTCGAATCTTCGACTAATTTGTCTAATGTTTTTTCATCTGTTTATCCGCGAAAAATGAATACCAAAACTTTTTCAGCACGCCTTCGCACCAAAAATTATTGGAATAGGCGGAAAATTTTTAAATTAGATATATCTCACACCTTTTTTCCTGATGAAACAGATGAAAGACCATTCGCACAGGTAAGCATTAATGGCATTTCTTATAATGGGCTGATGGATAGTGGAGCATCCATAACCGCTTTAGGTAAAGGTTGTAAAAACATTCCTTAGTAATTCTGATAATAAAGTTTATAGTATTTCATCTAATGTCAAAACTGCTGGTGGTCATTCGGAGAGAATTTTTGGTTATATGTGGGTTAAAATTAAATTGTAGTGCCTGGATTAAAACAGACTTTGTATTTAGGTATTGACTTTTGGAAACTGTTTAATATAGTCCTTAAAACAATTTCTGAACTAAATAAATCTGATCCTGATGCTGATAATTGTCATATACTTCCTCCAGATCAGCAAGCGCAACTTAATAGTGTTATATCTGAATTCCCATCTTTTAATAAGCAAGGTTTAGGTAAGATGTCTCATATATCTCATTTCATTGATATACAGGGAGCTTTGCCAGTAAAACAGCGATATTATCCTGTATCACCCGTTATTCAAGCAGATATGTATGAAGAGATAGATCGGATGTTGTCTCTAGGAGTAATCGAAGAATCTAGAAGTTCATGGAGTTCACCTGTGACATTAGTTCGCAGGCCAAATGGTAAAGTACGTCTTTGTCTAGATGCAAGACAAGTGAATGAGGTAACGAAAAGGGACGCGTATCCGCTGCCTATTATTGACGGACTCTTAAGTCGGCTAGAAGATACTAAGTTTATTTCAAGTCTTGATTTGAAAGATGCCTTTTGGCAAATTCCTTTGGATAAGGAGTCCCGAGATAAGACAGCATTTACCGTTCCTGGTCGACCTCTATTTCAATTCACGGTAATGCCATTTGGTCTTTGCAACGCGCCTCAAACAATGTGCCGGTTAAGGGATCAGGTTTAAAGAAATAAGAATTTCATGATCACTTTTTGTGTATTTGGATGATCTTCTGATTACTTCTAGAACAATTGAAGATCATCTTGAATTGCTGTCTCTTGTGGCTAAACGATTATCGGATGCTGGCCTAACAGTAAATATTGAAAAGAGTCACTTCTTGCTTAACGAATAAATTATCTGGGTTACGTAATTGAAGATGGTACTATTTCTACAAATCCAGAAAAGGTAAAAGCTATACGCGATTTCCCAGTTCCTACTACTCTTAAGAAACTTCGTCGGTTTATAGGAATGGCTGGCTGGTATCGTCGTTTTATATCATACAATGCAACTCTGGTAACACCACTTACGGATTTAACCAAGAAGCATAATAAATTTATTTGGACAACAACAGCTCATCGTATATCCTAATTTTAATAAACCTTTTGTGATCCATTGCGACGCTAGTAGTACTGGAGTCGGGAGCGTGTTGCTTCAGAAAGGAGATGGAGGTGAGGATCACCCAATAGCATATATGTCCCAAAAACTTAACGCCGCATAGCGTAATTATTCAATCACGGAACTAGAATGTTTTGCCGCTGTGTTGAGCGTGAAGAAGTTCCCGGGATATATTGAGGGTTATCCGTTTGCCATTGTAACCGATCATGCCAGCCTTAAATGGCTTATGGGTCAAAAAGATCTCATAGGTAGGTTGGCACGATGGAGTTTGAAGCTTCAGGCACAGAAAAAAATAAATATAAACAGAAGTAAAGCTGCATACAAAATTTTTACGCATATTTTCATAGTAAAATATGGGGTCACGATCCGGTTTTATGTTGACCAAATTTAAAATTACCGTTATAATCTAAACGAAGAAAAAATGAAACAAAAACATTATGAAAGTTAAAGAAACACTTAATGTATGTTCGAAGAGTTGAACATTCTAAGTTTATTATTTAAGGCGTAAAACAAGTTTATATTTTGGGGTTACAATCTAAAAAAGTTGGTTCAAAATTTTGTATGCAGCTTTACCTCTGTTTATATTACTTTTCTCTGTGCTTCAGGGTTTCGCCTTTACGATACTGCATCGTAGTGGATCACAGATGGTTGTACCAGACGCTTTGTCAAGAGCATTTATTGAGGAATTTGTACTTCAGGACTCTGGTTTTAGCATTAATCTGGATTATTTATCTTTTAAATCTCCTGAATATTTAGACTTAATTAGTAAAATTTCATATAATTCAACTTCATTTTCTAAATTTTGTATTTCTGATAGTAAAATTCTAGTAAATACTACTAGTCAAAAATTATCTCTGTCGACAACAGATTTACCTAAATGGAAATTATACATACCTCAACCTTTGATCATACATATTTTGAAACAGTCTCATAACCCTCCGACGTCTGCTAATTTTGGTACAACTAAAATGCTAGAATGAATCCAGCGATATTTTTACTGGCCAAAAATGGCTTCAGACGTTAAGGAGTTCGTAAACAGTTGCAAAATTTGTAAGGAAGTTAAACCAGTAAACTATATTACAAGGACCGAAATGGGTGAACAGCGGATGGTTGTACGGCCTATGCAAAGATTATTCATCGATTTTCTTGGACTTTATCCTCGATCTAAGAGCGGTAATTGTTATTTGTTTGTTGTTTTGGATCATTATTCCAAATTTATATTTCTTAAACCTTTTCGTAAAGCTCTCGCTCTAGATCTAATTAAGTTCCTGGAAAAAGAAGTATTTTTACCTTTTTCAGTGCCAGAGTATATTGTCTCTGATAATGCAGCTCAATTTACTTCCAAACTGTTTAAAACTTTACTGGCAAAATATAACGTAACACATTCATTAGTGCCTTGATATTGTCCTCAAGCCAATGCTTCTGAGCGAGTTAATCGCTCAATTCTTTCTGCCTTGCGAGCATATATAACAGACTCCCAAATTACATGGGATCAACATTTAACTGAGATAATGTCAGCCTTAAGGAATGTGGTTCATGATTCAACGAAATACTCTCCTCACTTCCTAATGTTTGGCCAGCATTTAATAACAGATGGCAAAGAATATGAATTGTTGAAAATGTTAAACTTAGAGGGTGAGGCGACTATTTCTGCAGAATGAAAACCCAACAATTTACGTGTTTGTCAACAAAATGTTCTTAAAAACTTAAAAGATGCATATGAAAAAGCTGCACACAATTACAATCTTAGAAGTAGACCACGGAATTTAACAGTCGGTTAAACAGTTTTCGTTAAGAATTTTGTTCAAGGCAACGCTGTTAAAAACTGTTCAGCAAAATTAGCACGGAAATTTGTTAAATGTTCAGTGGTACGGAAAATAGGCAATACAGCATATGAATTATTACGAAAAGACGGAAGTAATTTAGGAATATATCATATCAAAGACATTCGTACATAAATTAAGGAATGTGATAGTTGTATTTGTATATAATCGTATATGTACTTGTATATAAACATATAATTTTTTTTTTGTTCAATTTTGTTTCTTTCATAAGTTTCGAATTGCCCGGCTTTCGTGAATTTCAGGGTATGTGGTACGTCCCCACGAATGTTACAATATAAAGATTGTCACTGTGTTTTTTTTGATCAATTTAAAAATTTTTGTTTAAATTTACTTTGCTTTTCAAAATTTTGTATAAAATTAAGTTAGCTATGAAATTTTGATTGTTGATCTATCTATCTGGGCATAACAAAATTTTCGAAAAAAAACAAAAATGAAAAAGTTTTTTTTTTTTTTGGTGTTTGGTGAGTTGGGTTGAAAAAAAGATTGAGACGTTTTGGAAAACAATAAATAATAAAAATTAAATTTTTAACTTAAAAAACTTAAAATTTGCAATTAAAGCATAAATAGTACTCATAAACAATTACTGAAAATTTTATAATTTATGAATTTGTGAATTTTTTGTGTGTGTTATAAATAATAAATAAATGGTATACTATGTATATATAAATGTATTGAAATTAAAATAATTCTAAAAGTTTTGAAAATATAAAAAAAAGCAAAAAAACGATTTAACATATTAAGTGCTTTCATTAACAATTTTGGGTATTTGTGAGAGAAGCATTATTATCAAGACATCGAGCAAAATCGTCGGTTAACACCAAATCTTGATAAAACTATTCTGGTATACATTAGTCAATAGTTGATAAGAGGGCTGATGAGATTTACTAAACAGTTTGCATGGTGGAGGGTGTCCAGCACGGTTCATCTTGATGGAGTCAAGCAAACGGAATTTTGTAATTATATGATTGTAATTTATTACTAATTTCTGTATATAGCTGTATATTATATATAATTATCCCCCTTAATTTTTTTTTTGTTTGTGATTGTAAGCAAATTTATAAATTGTTATAAATTTTTTGTTTTTTCAATAGGAAAATTTTTAATTTCCTTCGTAATTTTTTTTTTGTTTTTCGGTTCTTAAAATTATGATTTATTAATTTTTTTTTTGGTTTGTGTGAATGTCATCGTGTCAGTTAACCTCCAATATTATTGATGATTAGTACCATGAGCAAGAACCACGAGTAAATTTAAACCTCTACGAACTGAGCTACACTCAAAAAAATCCTGCATCTATAGAGACAAAAGCTGCATTAATACTACGAAAAATACGTGAAAACAGCGCCAATGCAGGAGTTCTATAATATTACGAATTACGTTCATTAATAACATAAAACTGACAAATTAATAAATTGTTGTAGCTACGAATTAGTCTGTACTATTTATGATTTGATTCATATACGATACGAAAAAGTTTATAATTTTAATGCAATTGCAAGCGTTTATGGATGAATAATTTCTTATTATTAACGTAAGGCATTGTAAAATAGTACAAAATGATGATTTGTTGAAAGATTAAATTCATAGATAGCACGAAATTTTTCATAACATTTTGGAAATTAAAATTTTTAATAACGTCTAATTCATACATGTAACTAAATAAATTCATTTTATATACGTATCAATACTGATATTTACGAAACTAATGTTATATGTAAGTTGACAATGCCCATAGAATGTGAAATAATTCATAAATAAAACAACTATTTTCGTAAATATATTGATGACGATTATTCAAATATAAGATGCAGTTCATGAATAATAAGCACAATTATGTTTTTCTTAATTTCATACGACGAGAATGTTTTATTTATTAAATCATAATATAACACTTATAATATCTTTACAAAATATTCACAATAAAATATAATTTAATGCATAATTAATACTAAGTAAAATAATAAATCAAAAATTATTCAAAACAGCTATTACCATTACACTTATATTCAAATAATTAATTAATTTTAACTATTTTTGTATTTTTATTAGTTTTATTTGATTCATATTTTTATTTTTTTAATTGTAAATTTCAGTTTTGCTTCACCTTATGATTTATTACTTAATTATGTAACTGTAATTATGTAACTTAATAAAACATAGAAATTTATTCAATGTTTCCTACAAATACAAGTTATAAGTATTAATCAAATGATCAATATTATTTTAATAATATACTTTGAATAATACAAAATAAGTTAAAATGTCTATCAGCTCAGCATTAAAATAGTAAAAATAATCAGTTAGGATAATAAAAAATATAAACCAACAGTACTCTAACTTGTAAGCTCTTGTAATATCAGACTGGCTTTAGAGGATTTTTGTTTTGTTTTATAATATGGTAAGATTTGTTAA
This sequence comes from Nephrotoma appendiculata, assembly GCA_947310385.1. Taxonomy (NCBI): domain Eukaryota; kingdom Metazoa; phylum Arthropoda; class Insecta; order Diptera; family Tipulidae; genus Nephrotoma; species Nephrotoma appendiculata. The sequence goes on along the minus strand of OX371225.1, from coordinate 140,730,778 downwards.
AAAATGAACATAAAATATTTTTCACACTGCACCACGTTTCCTATACCCAGTACAAATGGCTAAATGCATTCTAATTTTTCTTCATCTAATTTTCCTGGAAAATCCTGTGTAAATTATTGATTCCTGTCCGGTATCATCCTTTTTAATATTCCTTTTGAATAGAAGTTAGGAATCAATGGAAGCACCAGAAAAGCTGAAGAGCGGCATCGTCTAAAAGTAAAAAAGAGTTACAATAAATGTACTGTTTGAATTATATATTTACATATTGAATTGACTTTCACGTTAATTTCTGAATTTAATTTACCTTTATAGAAGCCCTTTTAATTGATTTTATTCATTTATTTTTCATTAATTGATTTTTCCTCATTTATTAAAATATTTTGAAGAGATGTTAGGTCGTGTTGTATTTCCTTAATTTTGTATCGGCTACAAGCGTGCCAAATACTCCCGAACTCATTAGCTGATACATCGTCGTAGTCAATGTGCTTTTTAAGCAAGCAAAGCAGCGTCAACTTTCGGATCTATAAAATTATTTAAGAATTATTTAATAATAAATGCCTATAAATAAATAAATTTTTGTGACTACGTAGTGAAATAAAAATGAATGCTGTTCTATGCGGATGATCCAAAAAAATACCTTTAAATATAATACTTATCTGATATGCAACTAAAATTATCACTATTTTATTACACAAACAAAATAATAGTTGTTTTTATTTTATAATTAATTATGAAAACGAAATAAAACACTATGATTTCAATAAATTATTTCTTTTTAATTTACCACCAAGACACAACAAACTTGCAACAAATTTTAAGAACGAATGAACTAAATGACCGTTTTATGAAATATAATACGTATAAAATATAAATATGACGAACTTTTTGTATATATTATGAATATTTTTCTATCGTCATCTATAATACGAACTAATTCGTAGATATACGAACTTTTCGTATATATTATGAATATTTTTCTATTGTCATCTATAATACGAACTAATTTGTAGATATACGAACTTTTCGTATATATTATGAATATTTTTCTATCGTCACCTATAATACGAACTAATTCGTAGATATACGGACTTTTCTTATATATTATGAATATTTTTCTATCGTCATCTATAATACGAACTAATTCATAGATGTACGAACTTTTCGTATATATTATGAATATTTTTCTATCGTCATCTATAATACGAACTAATTCGTAGATATACGGACTTTTCTTATATATTATGAATATTTTTCTATCGTTATCTATAATACGAACTAATTCGTGGATAGTGCGTAAATATTTGATGAAATTTCAAAACGAGTACAAACAAATTAATTTTTTTTTAAGTTGGGGTGGTGTATAGAAAGATATCTTCTCAAATACATATTTCAAAACTGTATTTCTCAAAATAAGACAGGATTTTTCAAAACAGCATTTTTTCAATTCGGCAATTTATCCGCACACTCTAAAATACATTGGTTACAAAGCCCAAAGTTTTACTCGTGGTTGTGGTATGTGAATACATCCTCAACTTATATCGTAAAAAGGCACACCTTCCGAATATCGTTCTAAAGTTTAATCATGCGCGTGCTTCTTGATTATTTTATATTTGTGGATGGGTAAATTATAAAGAGAGTCGAAGATAAGTTATGGTCAAAGAAAATGTGCGTAAACAGAAGACAAATTTAAAAAAAGATGAATCGTTTGGATGAATATGTTATGAACAAATTCGATCATTTGAATTACATTTTCAATAAACTATACCAGTATGTAATTAATATTATGTTGCATACAACTTCTACATGTTCAAGTCATTAATGATAAAAAGAAACTATGTAAATAATTGTGTGTTCGTTACAGCCTTATATCTTTAATAAATATTTTTAAACATGTTCTATAAATTTTTTATATATTTGTCATAATTAGCTACTATATATTATAATTTGTAATATTAATAATAAAATTCGTAAAAGTTAACATCGATATGAATATCGAGATACTCGTATACCATAATTTTCGAATTTCGCTATTGTATCTTTACTACGTATAATTTCATATTTTTAAGGAATAAAAATTCATTATTGCGAACCTATTCGTATAAAGACTTTTAACTCAATTTTACAATTGAAAGTATCCTTTAACAACAAATATAAATATAATGCAACAATACAAAAAAACTATTAATTGAACTATAAATTTACGAACTGCGATTCTTACTATTAATGCATGCAGTTGTAGAATTTGTTTTGTTTATTTTATTATTTTCTACGTTTATATAAAGATTTTTACATTAATAGTAGGAATTCGAGTTAACGAATGATATTCGTAAAAAAAATACACAAAATTTTTTTCAGTGTACCGAGGTTTTAAATGCTCATAAATTTTACCGGTATATTACACCATTTGTAGTACATTTGTTTTTGTGTCACTCATACCGCAAATTGAAATACGGCTATGAGTAGTGCGACTTAACTGCAATTTATAAGCAAAATCAGATGTTATGAACTCTGACTACCAGAATCAAGTAACACACGACATTCGTGATACTTCTCATTGTTATCTCTGATCAGAATTAAAGCCGTAGATAATAAAACTTGTTTTCTAAACGAGTTATCTGGGGTAAAGTAGGTTGACTGTCCATTAAAACTTGTTGTGATTTCGATCGGTTTCTTCTCTTCTGCCACTATGTCAGGTCGAAAAGTATTTTCTGTACGGTGTAATAATGTGTGATGTTAACGTGAACACACTTCACAACCAATCTTTTGACAGTTTTTGTTGAAATGATCAGCCCAAAAACTATCTATCAGATGACGGAATCCTAATGAATTCTGGACACGTATAAAATGGATGAAAGTTATTTTTACAAAACACGCATGATTTTGTTTTCTAATCATTTAACTTGCTTTGGCTTGAAATTTGTGATGAATATGCGAATGTGGAATTTGGTCTAACTGTAGGTATTAGTGTATTTCGACCTGTGCCTTGTCTAATTGATTTACTCGGAACCGACTTCCCCAAATCACAAAAATTCGATCCAACTGATGCTAACACTCAGCATTGTTTCATTAAAAACTCTTTTAATTAAATCCACTTGGGTAGGACATTTGGAATTAACTGATTTTCCCATTCCTTTATTAAACTAGCATCTAACTTTTTCGTAACGATGTTAATGATAAATAATTCGCCAAAACCGCATCTATGGATTTATTGGACGCTTCTAACGATGAAATGTGTAAAATGCAAGAATTCATTAAATTTCCCAATTCTATGGCATTGTGTTCGAGAACCTTCGGCAAATTCAAAATAGCATCTACATGAACATCTACGATAATTTGCTCATCGTCATATTAAACTACTCGGACCAACCCTTTTTATAACCGACAGCGGATAAAGTAACATGGGCCATGGCCAATTGTGTCTCTTGAATCACCTTTTACCTCTTCTAACAACAACGTGAACTTTACAATGTCATCTATGTTGTCTCTATTGTGCACGATGGATAAATAGCTTTTTTGAAAGTGAGCTACTCGGTTGGGTTTCCGTTAAATACCGGAAGATTAACGTGAGGTAATTTGACTGCATTAAATTTCAATTTGGTAACCAATGCTTCGTTTTCAGAAGTAATCGAATTATCATTATAATTTTTGATTAAAATATTTAAATTGGCTCTTACGCTATGGAATCGATCCTCCACCTCATCTATTTCAGGTTGCAGATCATCAATATTTTCTGCTTTGGTTTGAATTAATTCTTCCCAATTTTTTTCATATTCGATATATTTTTTCGGATTTAGACAATCTACTTTCCAATTCTTCTGGCGGTGGAGGTTTGTCATCAAATTTCTTTAAATAATTCTCGATTGCCTTTATGCGCATTAACACGGATTTAAATGTGTTAACCATTTTGAATTTAATATGTTATAAATGTAATTAATTAAAAACTAAACTACCCTATTGACTTGTATCTTATACAACTAAAACTATTTAGCAGTTAGATGGTGGATAGATGATTGATGAACCGGTTGAGTCAATGCTGCACGTCAATCTCAATTGTTGAATTATTTTAAATCAAGAACATAATATTGTTGTAACATAACACAATACGAACTTCGGTTTTGATTTCAATGTTGAACGGTAATTCGGAATTATTATAATTTGTATTCAAAATATTGTACAGTCTTATAAAGGATCCCAAAATTATTGAATGAGCTTAAATTGGAATTTATAACTGTTGGACTAAACGGCAATCAATTTATTATTTTATTCGTTCTATTTTTACAACGTAAAAATGGCGTTTTTGATATTACAATTTCCTCTTGTAATCGGATTTTCGGAATGAACACTTGATTTGTATAACAATGTACAAAACACTTATATGCTGCCAATTTCACGATCGTGGTCAAGAGTCAAGACGCTATAATTTATTCTAATAAATAGTATCTGGATCGTGAGACCAATTTGTTTGATCACTGGATTTTTACATTTTAAATGGACTATATATTTTAGATTTTGTTTATTATAATATTTTTTATTTTATTTCAATTTACGTGTTCACATGTCGGTTTTCGTATACTTAATAATTTCACAAAATTTAATAATTATTTATATTATCGGTTTTTGGTTGTAAGTGTTTTTTAAAAGAATTTAGACACACCCTATACATACCCTTGTATACGCGTGTATACAAAACTTCACATAATTAACGAATTCTAACCATTAAAAAATCGAATCCAAGGGGCAGAGATTCCAAGATAAACTGAGATGACTTGGAATTGCAATCTGCTCGATTGATTGTCGATGTTGCAAAAGATCTATAAATCTCATCATTTCTGGTTCGCTATAATTGTCAATTTCTTTGTTATTATTTTGGCTCAATCCTCGTTGTTCATAGAATTGGCGTGAGTATAACTTTCGGAGGTGAAATAATAGTTTACCTAAAAAATCAGGTCTTACATTTAAATATCTGCCTTTGATCAACATACATAATTGACACACGATATTTTGTTAAGGCTTTGTACCTACATGTTTGTGAAGCACTCATAATACATAAAAAAAATTAACTACGACAGTACGAGTATATAAACGAACAACTCAAAACTATTGTTGATGATCTTATATAAACTAAACATATAAAAATATGAAAGTTTTGCTTTTATTCTCCCTCAAAAGCATACACACATACATTGTCAAGCTTAATATTAATACTTTAAGTAAATTTTTTTATACTCTTCCATATTTCCATAAACCATTTTTATATTTTCCCATTTTAAATTTAAACTCTTTTATGAATGTTGGAATTTGTGTGAAAACTAAAATAAGAAAAAAATTAAACAAACTTAAAACAGACTTTTCACATATGGTAATGAAGTTGCTTAAATATTAGATTATATTATATGAATACCGTATGTACTTATGTATACGTTTGTGCATATAGCAAAAAAGTATTACTTTCACGTATACTAAACTTTAAAGTTTCTTTTATAACTTTTACATTATTTAAAAAAATTCCTTCTTACTAAAACATAAAACATTTCTTTTGATTAAAAATTTTCACAGTTTTCATCTTTTTAGTTGTTACTGCTTTATGCTATTTAAGTCATACTTGTTACATAAAAATATGTGTGCACAATACAATTAAGATTTTACCGTGCAAACGTAACCAATTTACTATTTGACTCCCGTCTAAGAACATGTGTTCTAAGAATCGATTTAATTTAATAAATTTTGTAAAAAAAAAAAATGAAAAGCAATCGAAAATTTAAGCAATTTTCTACATTTGCAAGCATACTAATACGTAAAATAGCAGCAGGAAGAAAAACTGAAACGAAAACCCTTAAAACTACCGATGATAATGGTGGTAATAAATTTTCATAAGCATGAAAATTCTTGTATACACTTTGGTTTTAAAATGACATTTTAATTTAAATTTTAATGATTCGGAAAAACTAAAACAAAAAAAAAATAAACCGTATAACAGAATTAAGAGTGAAAAATAATTGGAAAATAAAATATAAATGCAATTTAGAGTTTTGTTGGTGTTATTTTTGTTACTAGCTGGAGGCACCTACACAAAAACGTGATCAATGGGTGCGAGATGAAATTCGAAGGATAACCAATTTTCGGGAATGTGAGTGATAAAATATGTATATCTTCATCTGCCTTGTCTCTAGGTTATGTTGTTGTGGAAAAACGTTTTTTTTATCAATTTCAAGTTTTCCATTTTACACTATATATGGGAGGATGAGTGGAAGATTTATTAGATTAGTATTGTATTACATTAGAGTTTAGGTAAGTTTGTGTATATATCGAATATTAAATTTACTTTTTTATCTGGAAAATTTAAAAGGTTGAATTTTGGTGAGGATTATATACAAAATGCTTTTGTTTAAATTATTTCTGGATTTATGTTGGTTTAATTTTTTCTTGTCTTTGTTTCCAAAATAATACTTTATGGATTAGCACAAAAAAAAATGTTATTATAAAACTTAATTTAAATATTATAAGCCAAGGTGATTAAGAGCAATTTTATTTATAATGATATTTTTAAGGCAGGATGGAGAGTGTATTGCAATATTTCTTCATACACTTCAGTATAACTTGCTGTAACATATTGTAGTTAACACGAATATTTTATTACTTTAACTTATGAGAGATTATTTTGCTGAAAATTTGGAAATTTATATTAATAACGGTTTGATGTCCTAAATTTTCGAAATCTCTTGTGTTAGCTCCGTTCTGTTCGCACCCCAATTTTGAAAAATGGAAATTTTTCTTGGTAAACTATTTGTAAGTTAATTAGCGGTTACTGTGGGATAGCTAAAATCATTTGACTGAACCCTTTAATCCTTACCATAAAAAAGCTTGCTTCTACTCGTATCAATATCTGATTGTCCAACCATTTTTGTCGAGCAATTATTTAAATTTACGGAAATTATTTCGGGAGATATACAGTAGTTCATATTAGGTTGCAATACTATGTCATCCCTCAATTTATTATTTTAATAAAGTCTTACAAAGTATTAGTAAAGTCTAACAGTCTCAGATAAACACAGATAGTGTCGTCGGTGAGAAAGCCTGGCATTATAAAAAATCTTAAGAATAAATATTTATTTATTAATTTTTTTTTTTATTAATAACAACAATTTTTGAACAACATTTTGATTTGAATTGAATGTGGGACGATTCTTTTAAACAGAAATAATGGATTAGATTTGAGAACGTTCAATTATCCGTCGTGGTCAACATTCCCGTAAAATTTACATCAATTCTTACACCTAGGTACAACCTTAAACTAAGAATTTTTAAATATGTATCAGGTCAGAAGCCTCATTTTGCAATAATTGCATTGTTAATAAATTAGCAAGCTCTCTGATAATAGTTCTAGGTACAGTTTAGCCAATACAATTCAAAAATTGTATTGTTACCATCCCTAGTCGCTTGGAGACATGTACCGTCCGGTTACCCGGTCTACTCTAGCGCACTGTTACGTTCTTTTAAGACGTCGATCAGTTCGGCGCAATATGCCCGAAACTGTGGGAGTACTTCGGCACTCAGTAATTTTGGCAGTGATAATTCCTGTATGTTTGAGTTACCAAGCCACTTTTGTTTTAATGACTTGACCGTCACCTCGTTACATTCGAAAAGTCGGTGGTTTACATCTTCTACTTCCGAACCGCATAGACATCGACAATGGTTTATTATTTTAAATCTCTGGAGGTAGGCTTTAAACTTACCATGCCCAGAGATTACTTGACTAAACGAGCTCGTTAGTTGTAGTTTCATTTTTAGACGATCTTTTACGTCTGGAATGATTGCAAATGTATGCCTTCCATTTGCTGATTCATTCCATCTTCTTTGCCACAGGTCAATCGCCATTTGCTCGATTTCATTTTTGTTGCTATATTGAATTTGTTCACACTCCTAGATATCTAACGCACTTGACCATTTTCATGTTTAGACCGTTTAGTGATATTGTTGGTGGTCGACTAGAGCCAAATTTGCCTTTTAGCTGCAGCATCACTGTTTTTTCTGCAGATAGTGACATTTTATTTGTTTCGCACCATTGTATCATGTTATTTATGGCGTTTTGACCCTGGCGTTGAAGTTCAAGCCTCGAGTTGCCGTGCACCAGAATGACTTTGTCATCTGCGAATGCTATTTCGTACAGGTTATTCATCATACTCGTACACGATATTCCAGATAAGGGGTCCTAAGATTGAGCCCTGAGGACATCCTTTTGTAACTTGTTTTGTAACTGAACCATATTTGTCTCTAATTTCTGCGGTTCGGTTGCTGAAGTAACTCTTAAAAACATTCATGATGTTTCCAGGTACATTGTAAACACATAAACTTGTAATGACACTAGGCCACGTTAAGTTATCAAATGCTCCAGCTATATCCAAGAAAATACCCATAACATATTTTGAACTTTGGGTTTTGACACTGTTTGTTAGGCGGACTATCACGTCCTCAGTAGACATGCTACGTCGGAAGCCGAATTGTTTGTCCGAGAATAGTCCGCTCTGTTCGATTCTTGAAGAGATACGAACCGCTAGTAGCCTTTCTAAGAGTTTCCCCATGACAGGTAGCAGCATGATTGGTCTATAAGACTTCGGAGAAAGTGGATCTCTATCCCCAGGTTTCCTGATTATAATCATTTCACCCTTTTTCCACACCTTCGGGAAGTAGCCAAATTTTAGGAAGCTCTTTAATAATTTAACTATGGAAGTCCCTATTATGGGCCAAGCCAGTTGGATTATTTCAGCGTTCAAGTTGTCAAGTCCGGGGGACTTGTTACGCTTAAAGCAAGTAAGGGCACTGTTGACCTCCTCCCCCGTAAATGGGAGGTCTTCAGCATCAGATATCCAACTATTGTTGGTGGTGATCTCGCGCATTTCTGCTTGAGGCCCAGTAACGTCAGGTGTTTCGTCCGGCAGAAGCGAGTTTAGTTACTCCAAGCGTGTGTCATGCCACGTATCAGTGACGACTCCATTTGTCTTCCTGATGGTGTTTAAGACTTCAGGTGGTCTTGTTTTGCTGGCGGCAAATTTATATACAAGTCCCCATGGGTCATTGTTGCCATGTTCCGTGACGTACCTTTGGAAACTACTTTGCTTAGCTATAAATACTTCATGGAAGTATTTATTCCTTGCCGCTCTAAAGAGAGACAATTTCAACTCTTTTGCTATTTGGTTCTTTTCCTTCTGGTATGCTCTTCTGAGCTTGTGCATCGAGGATCTAAGTTTCCTTAGATTAGAGTTCCACCAAATATTTCATCTCTTTGCCACTGTCAACTTTGGAATTAAGTTGTTGCAGACACTGGTTAACTGCGTTGTGATCAACTCCACACGATCATCAGTTTCGCCAATCGAGTTAATTTCAGGAATGCTTCTACACTGTTCCAAGAGCCGACCAGGTGTCTAGCAAATAGACCCCGATCAGCTATCTTTATGGCAAATGTCGGAGTTTTGCTACTTGCAAGAGTACCATTCTGTGGCGCGTTTAATAGTTCAAACGTGATGACTCTATGGTCACTAGAGGTCCAATTTTCTCTTACACACCACCCAACTATCGAGCCCAGTAAGGCTTCGTTGACTATTGTTAGGCCAATGTTGGAGTTCCCATTAGACGAGAACGTGGTTGGGTGTCCCTGCAAGTTCATTATGAAGAGGTCATTTCTAGACACGAAGTCCTCTACTTTTCTTCCGTTTTCATCGGTTAAACGGTCATGCCACATTTTACTTCTGGCATTGAAGTCTCCGACGATCATTACCTTTTTTTGTTGACCCGACAAAGAGCCTAGGATCGTTTCGATTTTGCACAGGTGGTACTCGATCGGTTCACTTTATTGGGCGTATATTGAAAGTAGGTAGAATGAACCAGCTTCCGATGATATTTCAACACATGTGCAGTGGCTATCACAAGCCTGAGTTAGCTTCATCATGTTCAGGCCGACACTATGAATGCTAATTTCAGTCTTGGGATTCTCAGAGCATCCTGTCGCTACTCTGGCTGTAGTTTAGTACTTTATTTTGAAATGTTTGAATGATCTTCACTGTAGTTTTCCTTGCGCAGCCCCAAAGCTGAATACCAGACGTCCAGATAGTTTTCAAGATTTGTTTATATAACAGCAGTTTGTTGTGCGTTGTCAGTTTGGAGTTTCTTTCAATAAGCCAGTATTTTAAATTCAGTTCTTGCCTTTTCTTTTCAACATGCGCTTTCCACCTGAGTTTAGAGTCTAGTGTCATGCCGAGGTACTTAGCATTGTCAGAATATGGTATTTGTTGTGAATTCAGTCAAATCGGAATATATTATAATTTCCTATTTGAAAAGTTGATCTGTGTTGATTTCGATTCGTTAAGTGTTATTCTCCATTGTTTTGTCCAGTTATTCACCATATCAACAGCATTTTGTAGTTTTCTTGTGGACTCAACTAGCATCGGTGGTCATAACAGCTGTGTCATCAGCAAATGTTCCTATTTTAGCTTCTTCTATGTTTGGTAGATCATTTGTATACAGGAGGTATAATACGGGGCCTAGAACACTGCTTTGTGGAACCCCTGCCAATATTTTCTTCAGTTTAGAGTATTTCCCTTCCTGTCTCACCCGGAAGTAACGGTCGTTGATGTAACTGACTTGAAATTCTAGACCACGGTGCCAAACTTTATCAAATGCTTGGACTAATTAATTGTATCAGTAATCCTATGTACCTGTTCTATCGTTGAGTGTCTTTCTCGAAACCCAAATTGATGTTCTAGTATAAGATTTCTGCTCTTTATAATTTGATTTAATCTCTTGCGAAACAGTCTCTTGAAAATTTTTGATGTTGTTGTTAACAAAGAAATAGGCCTATAGATACGATGTTTTGTCATTTAGTGATTTATTAAGCTTTGGAATCATTATGATTTCCGCTACTTTCCACTGTCTCGGAACATAACATAGTCTAAAGGTAGCATTGATTATGTGCTGTAGTTTCCTTAATGCTTTTTCTGGTAGAGGTTTGATTATTTGCCCCGTTATCAAGTCGTATCCAGGGGCTTTTTCATCTTTGAGATTTTTTACTTCTAGTATGATTTCTTTCAGAGTAACTGGTAGCACAGATGCCTCGTCTACTTTGCTTATAAGTGTTAGATATTCATTATCCGCTTGTCCGGTTGGTGGTTTGAAGGTATTTTCTAGGTGTTCGGCAAACAGATCAGGTTTTTGTTTTTCGCTGCGAGCCCAGGTTCCATCAACCATTCTAATGGGTGGCACTTGCATTTTAGGACTTTTTAAATCTTAGGTAGCTTTCCACAGGGAATAGTCTGTGTCAGGTTTACCTGTCAGATTACTTGGGAAGCCTGCAATTGACTCATTTTAATCTTCTTTATAAGAGTTTAAGTTTTTTGCAAAAGACTTACGGGCTCTTCTTTTTTCGTTAACTAACTCTCTCACTTCAACTGGATAGTACGTATATACTTTTTTGTAATATTTCTTGCGGATCAGGAGTACTTTCCCAGGCCGCTTTTCGCACACTTTCAATGAGGTTTTCTAGTTCTTCTTCTATCGTACAAGCGTGGGAGATCTGCACCTGTAGGTTGATGCTTTCTTCGACTAGTTGTCGAAAGTATTCACAGTTGGTTTTGTTATTTGTTAGTCTTGGAAGGCTTGCCTTCTTTATAACCGTGTCACTTATTGTCATTAAAACTGGAAAATGGTCTGATAATAGGCCTTCTTCATTTTCAACTGAATTTTCAACTCAAGTAGTTTTCGGAGATACCTCTTGATATATAGAAATCCAGAAGGTCAGGAATTTTAGTTGGGTCCGTAGGCCAGTTGGTTGGCTTCCTATTGGAGTAAAACTCACATTTTAATGTCCTGTCTGCTTCAAATAGCTCCCTTCCTTTGGGACTAGATCTATTTGATCCCAAAAATATGTGTTTCGCGCTAAAATCGCCTCCAATAATAAAATTATTGCCAAGCGATTTAAGAAGTTTGAAGTAGTCTTCTCTTTGGGTAGTCTTTGGGTTATATCTGGGTGGACAGTAGATTGCTGATATACTATAGCTCTTGTTATTTTTGGTTTCGATAGATACAATAGCTACTTGTATAGCTTCCACCTCTATTTTTAATTCTTCGTGGTGTTTTATAATATCCTTAATAAAGATTGCTGTCCCGCCGACCTAGCTCTTTCTGCTGGATGTAGAGCTTGATAGTACTGGTATCCACGTACTTTGGCATACGAGGTTCTGGTAAAATGACTTTCTGAGATTAGGCAAATATCAATTTTTTTTGTATTTAAATATACTTCTAATTCTGAAATGCGTTGCGCTAGGCCATTTGCAATCCAGGTAGCAATTCTTAAATAGTGTGTCATCATTATTTTTTCTTCTATAGTGACTTTATATTTATCGTTTGGAACTAACTTCACTATTTTTTTTAATTGTTTCGTATTCATTAACATTAAGTATGTTAATGGGTGGCGGAGGTATCACTTTATGAATTGGTTGATTTTCCTGCATTTCCCCTTGGTTAATTACATTGGATGTTTTAACCGGTTGTAGTGGTCTTTCTTTCAATATCAATGATATGTTCTTATGTACCTTCACTAGATCCGTAGATGACGGTTCAGATCGTTGGAGTTGTGATTTTCTGACGCTTTGTGTTGATTTTTCCACTTCAGTCGAAGATTCTGCTTTTCTTTTTTATACGAGGGCAAAATAAAACTAAACGTCAAAACAGTTTAGTTTTATTTGGCCCTCGTATAAAACTCGTTTCATATGCCAATTCATCTTTATCTGTTTCATAGAGAGCTACACTATTTTCTTTGGCTTGATTATCATTCTTTATTATAGCAATTCCTTCTTCAAGATGTTGGACTTCTTTGAAAAGCTGTTCATTGATTTTTATTAAGTTTTCTATCAATTCCTTTAAATCAACGGTTTGTCTAGAAACATCGTGGTGGTTTTCTTGGTTTCCGTTCTCCCTACGTTCAGCATTTTCATTCTCCTGAGTAGCGGGAAGAATTTGTCTAGTTAGTGATCTAGAGATACTTATGCTTGGAATAAGTGGTTTTCGCAATGGTTGGCTCACCCCAGAATCGGTTGAGCCTGCCTCGGTGAGGGTGGATTGGCCAACTGTAAAGTTGACATACCACCTGGGGTATACATTCCGTTTTGTTGTACACTCATTGCTTTAATGATTCGTTTATTATTCAGGGTTCCTTCCCCTAGCCAGATTTGGTCCGCAGATAGTTTTTTATTTCCCACCTACCCTCCGGCAAACCGGATAAAGAGCATTCCCCTATCCGCCACCTGGAGACGCGCCACGATGGGAGTTCGGCATCTCCACATGGTTACGAAAAATGAGAGTAGTAAGGCCCGATTTTATGAACGAGGATAAACGATTAATCTAGGATTAATCCACTGTTTGCATTTAATAAACGACGATAAACAAAAAATAAAATCCGAGAGTTTTAATTTATCCACTTATTTATCTTCTCTTTTTGGTGTTTAAATCAGAGGATAAAAGTAGTTTTTGTTGTTGTTTTATTTTTTGACATGTCCAATAAAAATTGTTTGGATATATAAACGTCACATTAATATTTAGAAAAGACAGTATTTTATTATTTTTACTGATTTACATATAATAATAATTTAATAATAATTTTGATAAAAATTGATTAGAAGTTATTATAGATTTTAATATGGAGAAGCGCAAGAAAATGAGCTGTGAGGAAGTAGACAACCTGTTTTCTTGTGTGAATAAATATAAACACATAATAATGTGTAAAAAAACTGATGCTTTATCAAACACAAAAAAAAAACAATGCATGGAAAAACATAACAATTGATTTTAATTCCATAAATATTTCAAAAAAAACAGAAATACAATTAAAAATTGTTTTAAAAATAAATTTGGAGAGTTCAGAAAAGTCGTCGCAGATGAAAATGCGGAGAGGTTTAGAACAGGCGGAGGACCTTATAAACCTAAAATTAGCGAGACAAACCCGATATATTCCTTTATAGAACCCTCCGTTCGTCCACTTCAAAATATTGATTCGTCGGATCCAATATTTGAAGTATGTTACTGTATTAATATAAATTAGATTGTTTTACAAGAAATTATTTGCTAAATTTTATAGGATGACGACATGGAAGTCGAATATTTGGCCACAGGATCGGAAGAGAACAACATAGAAACACATACTACAGTTTTACAACCCGAAATAATATTTTTAGATGAACCCGAGAATGAAACATCCACGAACAATTCAACTATAAATCAGGAGCCTCCCACGACAACAAATATTTTTCAAATGTTAATCATGAACTAAGCACAACAAACAATAGGTTAAATGTAATACAATCCCGAGCTTCCAAAATCGCTACTTCAGAAAATTTAAAAAATAAAATGATGAGTGAAATTATTAAAACTGAACAAGCTAAACTTGGCCATGAAGACTAAATATTTATTATGAAGAAAAATTAAAAAAATCAAAAGAGAACTAGATTTAATTTCTATTTATTATTTATAATTACATATGTTACAATTGAAATAAAAAAGTGAATTTCTAATTTTATAATTGTTCAATTAAACTTCTCCTTGTAGTGTCATCATAAGAACTTTTCATTGGATTTCTAATCGATGGTACCGGCTGTTGATAAATGGCTGGAACTTCAATTTCCGGATCAGTCGACAAAGGCTCCTTTCTGGTTATAGCAATATTATGTAAAACGGCGGTTGCAACTATCATTTTCAGTGTATTAGATATATGAAGCCGACTCTTCGTGGCGATTGATGGAAATCGTCGCTTCCATATACCTATCAGTGATGGGCACTTTACATGTAAAAACGTTATTTACATTTTTATGTAAATAACGTAAACTACAGTAAAAAATGTGTAATTTACATAAAATATGTAAAAAACGTGAAAACTATGGAAAATAACTGAAAATAGTGCATAAATGTAACAAATATTTGTTTATAAGGGTTATACGCATCATAAATATCAATCAAACAGTGCATTTAAACGGTCAATCATAATTATTTTAGACTTTTAGTTATCTACAATCACAGTTATCTACATTGAAGAAATTCATTTATGTACCTACACTGCCATCTGTGTTTGTCTTAAAAAACCTCTAAAAAACGACTACTGACATCTATAAGTTTAGTTTAGCTACATGAGGGTTTCTTGTTTATTCCAAAATTTTAATTCGAAATGTGTCTAATTAATTTAATTACAATTAATTAATTAATTCTAATTATTTAATTACAACCACACATATAGAATCTTGTTTTTTTTTTTTTTGGAATAAATTTTAGATTTAAAAATTGTTGTAAAGGAACCATTGCCAAGTTCATATCACTTTACAGAATGTCTTAATTGCATTTACAACGGTATTTTGATTTTTGGTGATGTTCAGTAATAACAATACTATATAGGAATAAAAACAAAATTGACTATAGTAATAGGAGCAGTTACATAACTCAGATCGAATCGACACTTTTGACAGTTGTAAATAGGTTGAATCTTCACCCAACGTCATAACAGTTAAATTTCATTATCAATCATCAGGTAGGTAAAATAAATTCTAAGTTCTTTATATTCGACGATTTCAGGTTTTCCGTATATAGGTCAATGCCCTATTTATATCATAACATCCAAATTTAGGTCACACGGCATCAGCTGATTGAAATAAACACTATTCCATTGTGTATAGTATATAGTGCCCTTGCTCTGACTAATGGCATGTGCAATGCAACAGTTCATCCTTTTCAATTATTTAGAATATTTTTTATATAGCACACACACACACACATATATAGAGTAAATAGTAAAAATTTCATGTAGAAAATATGTATATAAACAATACGAGTAGCACGTGCACGGTGCGTTTTATAAAAAAATAAAAACTAGCCGATCATCTATTTAAAATCATACGATTCAGATACGAATACGATTCGATTTTAATGAAATTTATCACTGCGTACATACACACATAAATATATGCGTACATATACTGCGTGCATCTAAAATTTATTCAGAAAAAAAACTAATATTTATTCAAGATTCTATATGTGTGGTTGTAATTAAATCTAGACAGAAATTTAAAATTGGTTTATTGTCGAAACAATTTATTAATAAATTTGTTTTGTGCCGGCAGTAAATATCGATCAAGATATACTAATCTTGGTTGCAATTATGTAGCGAGACAAAACCACCCAATGGAATATTTAACTTGCAACATTTGTCTCATATCGTAGTTTTACTAACCGGTCCCTTTTATTTCTGTGTTATCAGGTTGATTTTCTTGTGGGGATCCTGGTTCATGTGCGGCCTATATAAGCGAAAATCTCATTTTATTGTTTCGAAATAAAAGCTGAATCTCATCAATAATGGTCGATGTAAGTCGAGATTTATTGCAACTAGTTTGGTATGCAGCAGATAGTTCTCTAGATAAAGGCTCGTATTGCAATAGTTGACAATTGAACCCGGCATATCACCATCATATTCATCCAATACGATTTGTGATGTTTTCATAATATGCTTAGCTTTTTATAAAATGAGATCGGTGTAGTTCCTCAAGTGTTCCAACATCAGTCTCGATTAGGTGAGTTGGTGTTAATCCGTATTCGCGTAAACGTTGCATGGCCTCATGAGTGAGTTCATCCTTTGTTTGACTCGAAAACACCAGCGCGACTAAAAATTGATATCGACGAATCTTTTTAAAAATATCATTGTAACATTTATCACAACCCACATCATCAACTGGCGCATAAATAATTGATTAGCCTATGCGAATATTTCTTCATTTTGGACGATGGATTGCTCTTGATTTAATGGGTTTTCTGGCTGTTGGAATAAACGGGGCTCGCTACCGGAGTGAGTTCAATGATGAAATAAATTTCCTCCTCCGGCTTTGAGTCTTATGGTGGTTTCTGATTTGGTTGCCTAGTATTTTTTTGGATCTGTAAAATAACAATCATAAATACCATATTGCATTAGCAATGAACAAAATTAACTTGCTTTAGATGGATCGATATCGTCAGAATACCTAAAACTATGTTTCCAGTTCCTGGTACTTTTTATAGAGGGTATTCCTGCCCAGCCGTAAATAACACATCATTCTCCCGAACATAGTACATAGTAGTCCCTTTTTGTGCGAATAAGCAGAAAACCTGACTGAAAAATTTGATGCGGATAAATACGTGCTCGATAAATGTTTTCAACAACCTGTATGTTGTCCAGGATGAAGTATTCCCAAAAAGGAGCTTGTGTGAACAAACGCAACTTCATCATATGTAAACTTTGGAGTTCCTGAATCATTTCACGGTTTTCGTTTATAATAATTTTTAATTTTCGAACATATTCCTACTTGTTTCATTAAAGGGGAAATTTATTCACAATACTCAACCAAAATTATTTCACTATCCCGACCAGCCAGATCTCATAAAGATTTCTCATAAAGAACACATCTCCAAAACCAGACGCAATTCTTTCCAACTCTCGTGTTTTTTCTTCTTTTGAATGTGTGCAATGGCGACTGTTGATAAGAATAAACTAATCTGGAATCTATCAAATAATTTAAAATACAGATATTACCAATGCTAATTCTTACTTGAACAAAACGATGTTATGTTATGAAACAAAAGAAAATTTTTGACATATATTTTTTTTGTTTTATTTATTTTCAACTCAATTTTTATAATAATTAAATAGTATTAAATAGTTATTAAATTATATAATAGATAGCGCGCTTGTCATGAAAAAGTAGTTATTTACTTTACATAATGTAAAAAACAAGTCATGTAATTTACATGTAAATTACTTGTAAATAACCATGTAAAATACATCGTGTAATTTACGCGCCCATCAGTGATACCTATACATCGTTCCACCAAGTTTCTTGTGCTCTTGTGTTTGGTGTTGTAGAGAAGTTCGTTGACTGTGACTGGATTCCTTAATGGCGTAAGCAAATATTTTTTATTTGCGTATCCACTATCACCAAGTAAAACTCCATCCCCAAACTCCCGGTTCTCCAATCTTATTTTTATTAAAGAAAAATTGAAAATTGTTTGGTCATGAGCTGATCCTTGCCATCTGAAAAAAATAATTGTTAATCAGCAATCACTATTTCAGGCAAATATTAATAATCGTTTTATTTTACCTTGCTGTTAAGTCAATAATCTTGTGATCCGCGTCACAAACCACTTGGCATATAATAGAAAACCAGCCTTTCCGATTTCTAAAAAGTTCGGCGTTATCCCCACCAGGTGAAACTATTGGAATATGGGGCCCATCTATTAATCCCAGAACTCTTGGAAGGCTATTCATAATGTACAATTTTCTCGCCGTATTTTCTCGCTCTTTTTGTGTTGGCATTTTCACAAATTGGTGAAATTTTCGAGCCAACATCAGGTTTACTTTTCGTATAATACGGCATACCGTTGGTGTAGCAATGCCGGATAAATCTCCGAAAACATTTTGAAATGAATTGGTGGCATAATATCTTAACGATTTTAAAATTTGATGCTCAATACACAGTGGAAGCCCTCGCATGTCACTTGATTGCAATTCATTTTTTAAAAGGTCGAAAATATAATAAAAAGTTGATTTTTCGAAGCGATATCTACTTCGGAATTCGCTGTCGGAGTAAAAATCTAAAGGGCTGTTGTAATTTTTATAAATTTTCGGACGCCGGAGTCCAAAAATCAAACCTAATTGTCTCGCATGATGACGTTGATCCTTCCATCTTAAAAACACAAAAATTTCACATACAATTTTCCATTTGATGAACAAAAGTAGTTTTATAGTTACCTTGCACAAATGTAGGTCTATATTAAAAATTTATTAATATTAAATTTAATTATATTTTAGCACTTTATACTTATCATTTTATCAAAATAAACTAAACAAAATTTGGCGATACTAACACAGCTTTGACACAATTGATCAGAAACGTCAAAAAAAAGTATTACCAGTCATACAAAAAACTGCTATAAAACTGCAATAAAAGAGCGAGTAAATATTTATTTATCGTCATTCATAAAATCGGCAAAAAATAAAACTCTCGAGTAAAGATTAATCATTACTCTCGGTTTTTTTGTGATTTATCTTGTGTTCATAAAATCGGGCCTAAGAGACCTGTAGTTTAGGAGGCATTGCTATTGGTAAAAACATATATATGCGAAAACCATTTCAAAAAACTAAAATTTTTTCAAGTTATTCATTATCGAAATCTTAATTATGTATCTTTTTACATCATCAAATTTGGTGCGGCAAAGTTGCAGAATAAATCTTACATTTATAGAGCCGGCTATTTTATGAATTCTGTAATTATTGATCTTTGTGATTCAAACAATATTTTAAACCGAAATGTTGCACGAATAGATTGTTTCAAGAAATTTAATATATAAATGTATTTCAGATGATTGTATAAAATTTCTTGTGTTGGAAACTTTGCAATATTTATAAACAAAACTGTTAAATAAAATTATTATCATTTTTAGGGTATTTAAAGTATTTTTAAGGACCGGTTTTGAACAATAAGTTCAAAATTTATTTCTGAGTATGTTTCCAAATTAAAAAAAAATTGTTAATGCAGTTTTATTTCTTCCTCTTAGTAGCACAACTGTTGAAAGAGTTTTCTCAGACCGAACTTGGTAAAAGTATTTAAAAAAATGATCCCCTTTCAATCAACCTACAAAAAAGTATAATAAAAATTAGGTATGCGCTTTTGATTTTACGCTTTTGATGAGCTAAAGTTTACTGTGTCAGCCGTATTTAAATAATGTTTATACATATTAAATTTGTATTTTATTTATGAAATAAATAAATTAATCAAAATTATCAAGTGACTCTTCGTTTTTATCGACCTTAGGTAAAGTACAACGTGAAACGCCAATCACGAAACAGTTGGTAGGGCTTTGGCCCTGATTTAAATACCACAATATTCAAGATGCACCTAATTCGTCACATTATAGCGATTTATTACAAAATTTCTTGGTATTGATTGCTCTCCCTACTATTTAACAGGTTTAAATTCAAAACCATAAAATTTTGTTAGACACGAAAATATCGTATCAAAATTAAAAATTCTATGTTTTCATAAACGAAATAATCATAAATAAATAGTTGAAGTAAAAAATAATTTTTCAATTTTCCGGAATTAGTTTCCCTTCCCTTCCAGCTGGCAGCTTTACACAGTTTATACAAACAGTATATTTTAATTTATTTATTATCTTTACTTCATAAATATTCAAAAACAAATGAAATAACCGAACGTAAATTAAGAAAAACGTAAGGTTAAAATACAAATATTTAGTAAAAAAAGGAATTTAATATTGAAAAATATTTATTATTTTAATGTAATCGGGTATACCTGTTTATTTTATTATTTCTATCTATCTGTTACCGTCTTGTTTATATTATATTAAACTTCATCAGACGTATATTTTTTATTTTTTAGTGTATACGAAAATCAACATTTTATCAGTTTTCATAACATTTCCTTTTCGGAATAAATTTATTATTAATGTAATGAATTTATGGGAATGTTGATAAGAGAATTTAAATTTCTAGGATATACTATTTAAGGTTGTGATTATCTGTTGCTATAAATAACATCCGGTATAATAGCGACCAATTGAAAAATAACGCTGAGGAGAGAAGAGAATTATATTTGAGAGTAGAATTTGTTTGTGGGGAATAATTTAAGAATTGATTAAAAAATAACAAATGCTGTGTTTTAATATTGGAGCACTATCCGGAGCCAAATGGCAATTTTCTATTGAAACTGCAGCTATTATTCACTGGTGTCGCTGTACTATAAAAATTAAAACTAAATTCATCAATAAAACAAACATTTATCACCTGAAATATATTAATTGACATTTATTTTGACATGACGTTATAAACAAAAATTCATTTTGCTGCGTTTTAATTTTTTATTGTAAGATTTAGTTTCTAATGGTTTCAGGGGTTTACAAAATTAAAAGCCTTTTCAAATTTCCCATTGAAATGGATAGCGCTCCCGATAGCGGCTCCCGATAAATAAGTGAGCCGAGATATTTTTTTATCGATTTTTAATTAAAAAGTTGAATGAAAAATCTTAGTTTAGATTTTAATTAATTAATTAAATGCAATAATAGCGCGCTAAATATAAGTTTTCACATAGAAAATTGGCTGCTCCGGATACAGCTATCGGGCGCTAATAAAAAAACACAGCAAAAAACTTCTATAAATAATTAATAAAATATTAAAATACGAAAGAAAATTTATAAAGTATAAAAAAACATAAAAATATAAAAAGTTCAAAAACATATAAAAAATATAAAAGTTGTAAAAAATATAAAATTTTATAAAAATGTTAATCAGATCAAATTGAATAATTTTTTTTTTGAATCTTTATTAAACTATACAATTTAAGATAGATTTGAAATATGTTTAATAATATACTCTTATACTCTACAAGAAAATAATAAAATAAACATATCGAAACTTTGATCGAAAGCTCGCTAGTTATTCCAAAAAAAAATTTCAATATAAACAGGCCAACAATCATCGATTTAGAATCAATTGATGAATCTCTCGTTCAAATGTAAAAAGTTAAATAAAAGAAAATGAATATTACCGAGAAATGGAATATTGTTGTCCCTATATCAAAAGCATTTATTTTTGATTTTTGCACATTCTGCACGATCAATGAATTTTGAGGTGGAGAGAACTCGGCCATTTCGTAAATTATAATTGTAAAATTTGCATCGCATACATATATAATTCGGACAAAATTCGGCCATATAAGTTCTACTCAGTTTCTGGCCAATATCTCAAAAACTTCCACTAATGACCAATACTTTCGGTTGTTTTTCTAATAGCTAAGGTGATACTGAAACCGAAGCGAATAACCTTAGTAAACAACCGAAAGTATTAGTTACTAGTGAAAGTTTTTGAGATATTGGCAAATGAAATAATAAAAATTATATTGTAAATTATAATTCATAAATTTACCTCAAATTTTCCAAGTAATCTCACTAAGACCTAAGCTATTTGAAAAAAAAACCAAAGTATTGGTTACTTGTAGGTGTTTCTAAGAGGTTAGTCAAAAACTGAAAAAACTTATTGTCCGCAGGGACATGTAAATGATTATAACTTGTGCTATTTATATCCAGAGCAACCGTGTGAACATTTTGTGTTCTATATATGCAGAGCAACCGTGTAATCATAACTCTAGTGAATTATATGACAACTCATTGGTTCCAATTCATTCATTGGACAACTCATTGGTTCAGATTGGTTTCAATTCTAGTGCAAGTAATTTTTAAATATTTTTTACTGAATTAATTAATTAAATCATAGCGATATCGAACATATAATATAATAATAATTAATTCATTAAAAATTATTAAAAAATTCCTTGGACTGGAATTAAAACCAGTGTGAATGAGATGAAAAGTTTGTAAGAATAAATTTAGTGAGTTGTCATATAATTCACTAGAGTTACAATTACACGTTTGCTCTTCATTTATAGAATACAAAATGTAATCATTACGTAATAATATACAGTCGTCATGGCCTGATGCGGTGATTGAATTTTTTCATAATCTAATCAGATCGAAACTGGATGTTGCTTTTGTGACAAAATCTGCATCGAAAGTTTACGCTTAAAATAACTTGTTTAAAAAATAAAAATGTTTAAAGAATTCTTTTTTGTGGTAGTGCTGCCACTTGTGGCGAGTAGCATAATCTCTTATTTGGCATTTATTTTAAGTGTTGGCATTGACTTTCGAAAAGAGGACAAATCATCCTGTTCAAAACAGTTAACCATGTAAACATAGAAATATTTATCGTTTCCTGAAAATTCAGAGATGATACCAAGTGTCTTATTTTATTATTTATTTATGATATAATATATGATGTGATATGACATTTTACAATACAGGTCTGTTATGTTGGTATCCTATATTATATACTACATGTAATATGCATGGAAACTTTGTACTAAGTTTGTTCTAATAATAAAAATTAAAAAATTAGAACAAACTTAAGAAAAATTTCACGCTTTATAATACCGATAAGAAGTTTGTACTGAGCTTGTCCTAAACAAGCACAACAATAGCCGTGTTTCTTAACGTTCATTGATCCGGATCAGTTCAAATTTTATATGGAAAACATTATTCAAATTTTGTTTTTTGTTTTAGATCACAAACTTTGATTTTAAATCTATCAAGCGCCTTTGTGTTGTTTCATGAACAATGAACTGAACTGGATCAGATCAAGCATCAAGAAACAGAGCTAATGTAACTTGTTTATATTGCTACGTTTTTGCGCTGTCACTCAAAATATTTGTTTCTAGAATAATCCTAAATGCACATCGAGCAAATATGTTAGTATACAAATGACGCCTAAATGTTGACCCAAATAACAAATACAATTGAACTATTATTGAATAACTTATTCTATACTTATCTAGGTGTCACCGTAACAATATGTATTTGAGAAATGTAGACATTTAAGCGAATATGTACACATAATAATCGCTTTAAATTTTTCGTGTACTGCTAAAAACTTGAATAAAAATAGATAACTAAATAATAATAAATTGAATTAAAGTAAATTAAATTATAAAATCGCAATTGAGAATATTTTTTAAATAAAATAGTGTTATTCTCATTTTACATTTTTTAAATATTAAAAATTATCTTATTATAGGATTTCAGGTTATTTCCATCGGTTTCACTTGTAAAGGAACAAGATAGTACTAGTAATAAGTACTATAGAAATAAAATAGTAATAGTACTACTGATTTAACCAACAAGTTTCATAAATTTATCATAGCTCACTTAGTGATCTAGACGTTTGAGTGGATTTACGTAATGAAACTCATATCTTTTGTCAATTGATGAAACAGTTCTTGTATCACTCCGCCCAAACATTTTAAACATGATATCCTTATGGGCTTAAAAGCTTGATCGTCGAAATATAGCAAGTATGCCATTAAAAAGCTTCCTTTCTATTTCCACTTGAAAACCCTCTTATGATTGGTGAACAATTTCCCAAACTACTCCCAGATGAAAAACAAACAGATGCACCACCACCATATGAAGAATATATTTCAAAACAATTCATTTTAAAATTCTTAAAAAAATAAATTAATTCAACACAAAACATAATTTTGGGATGGCAGAATACAATCTGCACGTTACCAATTCGATTTAATTGAAATAATGTGATGCGCAGGGCAATCCGGCTTAAAACAGCCCATTTTGTCCTTTCACCCAACTTGCGCCAACAATGCGTGCTCATCAAATCCATGACCCTTGTCACAAACCACAGAATGTAAAGTACAAGTGTAACCGTGCGTATGCCTATCCCTTTTTCTACCAAAATAGTGTTTTTATAGTTATAGTGTTTTTTTCGGACGAACATAAGTCAGAAAGGAATGCACAATGTGTAAGTTGTGTGGTCAAAACACAAATAAAAAAAAAAATTTGACATGATTATTTTGTCGTACCCACACAATTGTGTGAGCAGGCAGGAAAAGGGTTATACCCACAAACAATTAAATTAATTCACTTACCTTGTTTGGGCAACTCTACAAGTATAGTCACACAGAGCGCGTACCTCGAACGCGAACAAACTTCTCCCAAAGTCCCCCATGAAACCAACGAACACTATAATAAAAGCATATAGCAAACCCACCTCCCCCCACCCCCTCCGAAATCCAAACTTGCAACCAATATTTCAACATACCCTAAAGTTATTAAATGATCGAGTCCACAAAACCTCGCTTTGTTTTCTTGCATTTTCCGTTAGTAGTTTGTAAGTATTTCATATTTAATGTCCTCAAAACAGTAAAGTGTTTTTTATTGGAACACCAAAGGTTTTAAGTAATAACCAACGCCTTACTTCAACTTTAAAATCTTCTTGAAGTTGTCTTAAATTTAATTTACTAATGAATGTTCTAAAGTCAAAATAGTTGAGTTGACTACACAATCACGTAAGAACTAGTTGTTTACACATAAACAACCATCTCGGTTTTGTATTAAACTGGTTAGTGGCAAACAGTTTGGCCGTATGGTCAGAAAAAAAAACTTCAGTTATTTTTTTTCTAATAGCTTTTAAATCCTAGTGACATTTGATTAAAACAATTGCACCTGAAGTAATAGTTTTCATTAAAGCTTTTCTGTGCTTCTGTATGTTAAAATTGCAAAATTTACAATACATAATTTTAAATTGATAACATCAAAAATTATCAATAATCATTACTTTCATGAATAAATAATTTGTTAAATTTAATTTATCTTTGAGAAAAATTGTAAATTAAAAATAGATAGCGTTACTTGTATTTTAATATTATTCCAATTTCTGTCGAATGCAAAAAATTTTCAGACAAAATACTCATGAGGGATCTTTTAACAATCTCGTAAAGAGTATTTAAAAAAAATACTCAATTTGGTGGATTTTTCTAGGCCCTAGACATTTTTGGGACTAAACACTACTTAAAACCCTTATGTGCGCCACCAATAATTACACCATCTAATATCAAAATTTGAATTACTTAACTCTATCTTAACCACTTTATTTTGTCAGTGATACTACTGAGTACTTATATCAATTACTACTAATTAACAATTAAAACTCATTGCTATAAATTTAATTTCAAATACCTGATTTTGATTGATAAAGTAATTGAGATGTATAGTCAATTCCAGTAATATAATTATTTTCGTTAATAGTAATGAACTAAAATTATATAATTTATATAATAAAATAATTTATTATATAATGTATCTCAATTAATTTAAATTTTATTGAATTTCTCCATTCATATAATATTAGACTTACATAAAATTCACATTTATGGAATTGAATAAAATATTCCAAACATAATTAATTTTTTTTTCTATTTACCAATTTAATATATAAATAAATAATTATTTAAATATTATTTGGAATACTGGTGATTAATATACGATTATTGTAATACGATCCCTAAGTATCTGTATGGTACATGTGTATTTATTTACAACATTTCTATTTTATAATTTGGAAAAATTTTCAATAATTTTGGGAAAAATTAATTTTCAAATAACATTTTTGGTATTAATTTTATTTTAATATCAAATGAAAATTATTTTACTTAATGCCTTAGGGGTAAAATTGATTTAGTTTATAATATATATATATATATTTTTGGAAAATATGTACGTTTAACAAACATACACAGGTATGTATATACATTTTCAGATGATACATGTATACAGAATAATTTTTGATGTACGTTTTTAAATAATTAAAATTAAAAATATATTTTATGTAAATATAATATTGTTTCCCTTTACAAAATACATTTATAATATTTTCAATATTCTCTCTAAGTGCAGAATCCATTAAAAAATAAATCCACATAATACATTTTAAATTTTTGACTGGAAGGGTTTATCTAATAATCAAATTATTCTTTATATACATTTTTTACTACTTCAATATTCTATTATATTATTAGGTATACTGTACGTTCGTACATGTATTGGGATTAGTGCTATTGGCAATATTATCAATGCACATTTGCATTTCTAGACAATCTAGATAAAAAAAACATAAAATTCATCTCGAGACAAATCCATTAGTTATGCAAAATTTCATCACTTCAACAAAACAAAAAATATATGTATATATCTCAATGATTCCCTGATAAAAAAATTTCACAACCGTCCAAAAATTGTATTCTATATCGACTATATCATATTTACTGGGTGCTCATTTAAAAAATCACCGCCACAAAGTATTTTAAAATTCTGTTCAAGTGTATCTAAGCTTCCCATAATAAAAAAATAAAGTCTCAGCTTTTCTCGAATACAACGACTATGAAGAACAATATTTTGTACAAATGATTCTGACGAGCACCCGGTTATAATCAAACAATAAAATACAGCATTCATACAAAAAAAAATTACCAATGAAATTCATTCATCATCACGTATTTGTCACACACAAGATTGAATACCAAAAACATACCAAAGTTGTTTTAATATTCATGATACATTTTTGTTTAAATGAGACAAACTTACGTTAAAATGTTTTGCTTGATATGGTCTGAGTAATTTTCCACGTTTAATGAATAGTCCATGCAGCACCGAGCTCGGTCAAAGATGGTTGAGTTGGAACCCAAGTCGAAACAAATAGTACTTGCTTATTTAATATTGAAAAACAATTAAACCGCCCTGGTGGAAAAGTGATAAGCATGCTTGCTCCAGCGACCGGAAGTCCCGAGCTCAATTCCCGATGGTGACAAAGGAAAAATTTCACGGCTGGTTAGGATCAATGAATTAATCACTCATTATCCGAAATAAAAATATGGGTATGTAACCTCATTTAAGACGGGCAGATCCCTTGATGGAATATAGCGCCAGAAAGAGAGAGGGACAGAGAGAGAGAGAGAGAAACAATTAAAGACATTTTTTTTATTCTCATTGACCACCATTTCACCCGCTCGTTATTCATTTTAAACTAGTGTGCATGACCTAAACCATTCGATGGCTTCTCAAAATAAATTTTCTTACCAGCAGTTAATAAAAAATAGGGGGTGTATATTTTGTGGTCAACACCCGACTTTTAAGAGGAGTTTGATTTTCATGAGCTCGTGTGTAAAAACTCTATTTATTCAAACGTGCAATATCAAAAATATGGAACTCGACATACTCGTATGTATTTTTGATGTCTCCTCGTTTTTTTTGTTCTCTAGATGTAGAGAGAATAAACCTTTAGCATCTTTCGGTTAGTTGATTCCAAAAACCAATGTACAATATATTGCACCTCAACCTGATCAAGTGATCGAACTATTATGAAACAGTTTAAATTCTGCAGAAATGACTTGAACCCGTTTTGTTACCAATTTTATTTAAAATCCGGCTGATCTGTCAAATTTCATTGGAACCTCCAACTTATCAAAAAAAAAATTGAGTATTCATCCAAATCAGTAAATCCGCATGGGCTGTAGGTAGGACACAGACAGGCAAACCACACCTCTAAAAACATTTTTTTGAGTTTCGGCAGTATAGCGAATGTTAAATCTGCAAAAACCTTCATGATTACTATACTTAATGATACTTGGTTAAATGGTTTAGCTCTATTCAATTTTAAGAACATTTTTTTTTTGTTTCAATAAAATTGAATATTTGCATAGAACGAACCGCATAGACCTGTTTCGGAGCTCTTTTTGGATTCCTATTCTATGTTTAACATAAAAAGCTTAGGTTCTTTTAATTTGAAAATTATTTAGGGACATCATTAATCTGAGCTCCATTTCCTTTGATTAAGATGACATAGTGAACAAATTATTGAATAAGATGAAACACATCGGCTAAACCGGAGCACCTCTATACAATTTTCCTAAAATCATGATCCATTGCATTTACTTTTGACATTCGAAAATATCCTCTCTCAATTTTTTTATGAAAATTTGTCGAGCCGATCCTTCTTCAAATACGAATACGAATTTGAGAACTTCTTAAACAAATGTTTGCCTAATTTAGAACTCATCATAATCGATTCTTGGCACTCGAAAACCCGTCTTAACAATTTTATTAAAAAATTTTCGACCCGAAAAACCCACAATGACTTATCCCAAAATTCGACCCGAAAAAAATTGAAAAAGGACTTAACACCAATCGAAATCGATTCTTGCATTTGATTTCTTAACATTCTTTTCACCGAATTCTACAATTCAATATTTTTGGTCATATCATAAAAGATGATGCAACATTCGGCATAAAACAACAAGCAAGATACCTAATTAACGAAACAGGCAACACAGCGTACAGCAAGATGACGCAATAAAATACAAAATCGCGCAACATGGTGCTACATACCGCTACATGAGGCAATATATCAACATCCCGCAACATGATACGACAATCAGCAACATGGTGCAATATTCAATCCATCTTGAGGACTCCAAAATGATTCATTCAGAAATCTGAACTCCTTGTAATCATTTCCTAATTTTCGAAAACCCTGTTCTGCTAAATGACATCATAATCGTTCAAGCCAAATCAAAGTTAAAAGAAGAACATCACACAACATCCGCCAAAAGGATGCAACATTACGCAACATGATCCAATATAGCCAAATATGATGCCACATTGTCAATGTAGAGCAGCATCCTATAGCATGGAGTGATATTGTGCAGCACTATGGAATAAGGTGCAACATCATGCGACATGGTACAATATCATGCAACATGACGCAACATGGTGCAACCATGCATCCATAAATCAGAAACACTTGTAATCGTTCCTTTTCATTCGAAATCACTATCCTTCTTAATTTTATCATATAATCGTCTAAACCCGTGTTTTAACATAAGGATGGTCTTGGAAAAATGTTGGGAGTACAACATAACCATACATCAGCTATATATAGACTTCAGACAGGCGTATGACAGTATAAACCGCAACAACCTATGGGCCGCGCTCATATGCCTGGGAATCCCAGAGAAACTCGTTTCTCTGTGTAAATTAACAACGTCCGGGTCTGTATGTAGAATCGTAATTGAAGGATCTGTGTCAGACCCCTTTGAAATTACATCTGGTGTTCAACAGGGTGCAGCACTCGCGCCTTTGCTGTTCAATCTGGCGCTTGAGTACGTAGTGAGGAAAAGCAACATTGAAACTTCGCGCTATATATTCAATAAATCAGACCAAATTCTTGGATATGCAGATGATATCGTGCTTCTTGGCCGAAGACCTAGCGACATCAAGGACAGTTTCATACCGCTCAATCGCTGCGCAAGAAGACTTGGTTTGGAGGTGAACAGTACCAAAACGAAATTCTTGACAACACCCAGGAACATCTCGATGGCAAATCTCGAAATTGGCGAATATAACTTTGATAGCGTCGACAATTTGAAATACCGATCACTTATAACATCCTTGAATGCTATGCAGGCAGAAATAAACGCCCGAATCGCCGCCGGACAATGATTTTTTTACGCCCAGCGTTAAGCGATAGTGAGACCATTACCTCTAACGACTGTAGATTATTATCTACATTTGAAAGGAAGGTCATCCGTTGAATTTTTGGTCCTATTAAAGTTGCGAACAATGAATCTCGACTTCGCGTGAACCACAAAATAAAGCAACTTCTCGGAGGTAGCGATATTATCGGCTTCATCAAATCTAATCGAGTGAGATGGCTGGGCCACGTTACAAGGTCTCCACAACAACGTTTGATTTACAAAGTGTTCCATCAACAACCAGCCAGAGTACGTCGTAGAGGAAGACCCCAACTGCGCTGGCGTGACAACGTCGAACAAGTGTAACATACGCAATTACAGATAGTCACCTAATGTTACTAAGATTGTGATGCGAATGTACTATGTCACGTGTCCCTCGATTGATATGGCTAAATTTCAAAAGTATGTTACAAGTATATAACTAAAATACCAAGTACCGCATTATTCGAGGACTTTTATTATGGTAGCGCGATATTCTTACCGTTGTAACCATTTTGAGCGCGAAAGAGCTGAAATTTTATTATGCCAATTATTATTATTTTTATTAAACCGTTGAATATTTTTCTGTTTTTTTTTTTTGGGTGGTACGATTTTAGTCAGTCGATGAGTAGCCAAGTTAGAAGATAAACACAAAAGATTCTAAAACAAAACGTGAAACAAAAATCATAAAAGTATAGATAAAGTTTTTTTCTTGAGACGGTTTGCTAGAGTGACTGTGCAAGTGCATATACATAAATTATAAATAAATCGGAAGACTAAATTGAAGCGATAGTGAAATGTAAGGATGTTATAAAACACCAAACAAAAAATATTTACAGTATTTAAAGATCGTAAGGCAACCGCAGTGATTAATTGTGTATAGTGGAATTATAAATAACTTTGGTTAAATGTACAGCTTTATATAATACCCAGTGTACATTTTATATTAATATTTGAGTGGCTTACATAGAGAAATTTTACCAGTCAGGTTGAGCGAAACAAGGTAATATCGTTTCCAAAAAATAAACAAATCTACCACATGGTGTACTTCTACGATAACACTCGATTTGATATTCGTCATACACTAGATTAGCATTCGACAAGGGAGTAATTATCGAATTCAAATTACGAGTGATCAAAGTGGACGGATTTGGTTCATCGTTTATAAGATATTAATCCACAATCCACAAGCATTTTGGATGATTATAGGTACATAAGTATAAATGCCGATACAAAAATAACTCGATGCTCTGGTATTCTACATTTACGGTCAACAGTTTAAGATTATTACGTGATCAGAAAGTGTGTCGTCATATCAGCTGACGTATTTTGTGCTAAGGATAGCTTAATTATTTTTTTTGTTGCTTTTCGATGCTATTCTTATTGAATTGTAATTTTAATTAAGTTGTCGTTCGCATTTTGTTCGATTTATTAATTTCAATCAACCTTTAATTAAATTTTTTTTTGGATGTTGAAAGCTTTTCTTTCAATTTAGATTTAAAATTTTTTTTTTATTTTTTCTTTGAGCTTAAAGTTAATTGAATTGATTTTTTTTGTAGTTCGGGTATTTAGGTGAATTACCAATTTCATTCTTAAATTTTTTAGGTAAATATTTTCTTGTACAATTATGTCTTGGAAGCGCTTTCATCAGCTACGATTAGCAAGGTAATGTTTATGTATATATATTTACAATTTTTTTTTTTGTGCCGTAAATTTATTTGTGTTTTTTTTGGGTTAGAATTTATGAACCCTTGTTAATCTAATTAATTTAAGCAGTTAAATTCCCAATTTACAAATTATAATAGTTGTTTTTTTTTATTGGATGATTTTTTTTTATATACAATAAATTTTGTCAACTTATGTAATTTAATTATCGACTTATGCTATCTTATTTATTGAGTTGTTCTTTGTTGTGTTTTCTAAATAAATATCATATGAATTCCTAAATTTACAATTGTGGCCATGAAGTAGGTGAGTAGAGTGGATTAAGTAAGTGCTTCTATATCAATTATGTTTTCCCTTTGCCATAACACAGCTGTGACTAATAAAACAAACACCCACGACCAAATATTATAAACCTCTACCGGATGCACCGGGAGTGTTATGGCTTAAAATCTTTTTTTTGTTCACAGCGATTTCTTTTTATGTCAACAGCGGCCTGTCTTTCTTTGTCATTCCATTAATTTATTAGTTTATTTTTAGGCCAATGTTACAAAAGACCTACTCGTATAGGATGTCGAAAATGGAGGACGAGAGCGATGGACCGAGACGGATGGAGGACCACAGTGCGAGCGGCAAAATCCCTCCATGGGATGTAAATGCTAGAAAGAAAGAGAGAGAGAGAGAGAGAGAGAGAGAGAGAGAGAGTCTAAACCCAACAAAATATTAAAGGAAGGCTCGGAAATAGGAGAAAATAGGAAGCCATCAAAATCAGTTTTTGGCAGTCGAAAATGCTCATCTAGAAAATTTTATAAAAATCGTGTGTGTTAAAAAAATTAATGAATGTTACCCTCCGTTTGACGTTCTGAACAAATTTTCTCGAAATTTGGGCCGACCGTAATCGAATCCTGGCAATTGAAAACTCCTCATAAAACCTCTTCGGGCACAAAGCGGGATTCGATTGATCGTTGCCCAGTTTTACCCAGCACAATAGTCAAGGAGTCAAATTGTTCCTGAGTTGACGATAAATCTGAGTATAGCACTCACCAAACAAAATCTTTCTCCAGAATTAGATATTCACCTGCAATTTGTTCAATCTGTCGTTGGCTTGCTGCAGTAACTCAGGCACAATCATGCTAACTTCGTCCACGATGAAACCGCACACGATTTCACGCAACACACCATAGTCGACCATTTTTTTATATTAATATTTTTATGGCAGAATGCACAGTGGAACCCCTGGTCACGA
Organism: Nephrotoma appendiculata; assembly: GCA_947310385.1. Classification (NCBI taxonomy): domain Eukaryota; kingdom Metazoa; phylum Arthropoda; class Insecta; order Diptera; family Tipulidae; genus Nephrotoma; species Nephrotoma appendiculata. Next base: position 140,697,889 of record OX371225.1, on the reverse strand, counting down.
CGACTGCTTTGGTCGAGAAACGAAGCAAATTTAAACATTTCATTAGCTATCGGTATATGTGAACCTAATATGAATTTCCTTTAACAAACGGGTCACAAATGGTTCACCACAACGATAAGGTCCCAAACAATTTTTTTAAGGAGTATCGTTGTGTTGTTTGTCGAGACGGTTGAATGCTTTCCTCCCATTCAATGTAGCCAGAACCAAATCGAAATTTATAACGGAATTCGGTTTTGCATTAAAGTCTGCAAAAGAATCAGTGTCATTTTTGTACCGAGGTCGCGGTTGGCGGTTTCCTATCCACCGCCTGCTTCTGCGCTCTGCGTCATCGTTGTAGAATAATTTTCTCGCTATCATCGTACGAGGGTTGTCTGAAAAGTTTCCGACCTCAACATGAAGATGGCAGCACTCATCAACAAAAATAGAAGAATGTGTTTGCGTATGCGTAAAAGGTATTCAAAATATCAGGCACTTTGAATACGCAGTTGTTGTTTAACAGTCGTTTGAGTAAGTCAATCTGAATGTTTTTGTGACAATGAAAAAATCGAGTACCGAGATGTCATTGTTTCTGAAAGACACAGAAATTTAGGCATAAGAAAGCTGTCTACGTGTTGTTGGTCGCGCTTATTCCATTTGGGCCAGAAACATTTTTGGATGAACATTTCAAACATTTGAACCACCACATAACCATTTTCGCCTATTCGCACACTTAAGGCGCAATAGATCAAAGTGTTGATGCTCTCTAATTAATGTTGCTGAATCTTGAATACACCATTACACTTTAGATTCAAAAATACAGTCAAAAGAGGAGACTTTCAATGGGGAATCGGCTCCAAGAAAGGAAAAAGCTGTTCCTTCGGCTGGGAAAGTGATGTAAACGGTTTTCTATGGCAGTCATGGAGTTGTCTTATTCGATTATCTTCAAAAGGAAAACCTTAACAGAAGCATACCACGCATTTTTTTTGACAAACTGAAGCAGAATTTACTGAAAACGACAATATTTTCTGAAAAAAAAAAAAAATCTCGCTCCATCAAAACAAATACATCATCTCATACATGGTTTAAAGCTATTTTAGCCAACGTTAGCTTCGAAAACTTTGAAGAACGTTCCTCGTACTTTTTGAATCAATTATCCTTCCGTATATCGTTAGAATTACCAACGGTCTCCTCCTCGTCCAGTTGCTCCTTTGATTTTCTGTACCAAGCTGCTCCTGGCTAGTGATCTGCGGCCGAATTTAAAAGATTGTTATTTAAATTTAAACTTTCTGGTAGTTTCGACTATATCAAACTTCGGATGGTCGTCCATCAGTTTTATTTACATATTCAATTACATAAACAGCACAAGAATACTCTTTAAATATAAATTGAATGTCAATATTAGAGTTGTGCAAGCTTCAGATAAACTTTCGTCTATTTATACCCGCTCCGAGGAAATTATCACAGTAAACATCCGATTGAATAGCGCTTGCCTTGATAAAAGCGTCATTTTCAAAATGATCGTTGTCTTTTAATTTTTGCTACTATTTCTGGTAATTCTTCCCATAACCAACCCTGGGATTTTCACTCCTAGGCATATAAAGCATAATTGCTGTTTGACGCATCGGCATAATAGAACCTCTAAAGCGACAGTTCTGTGGATCTTTGTTCACGATCTTTTTATAATATTTAAGAAGACGATACATTAAAATGTCTAAGTAACACCGAGTCTCTCCTATTATGTTTCTCACTTGGTAAAACGTCAGATAATTGTTAAGTTAACGCCGATATTATTTTGATTGTGATGAGAAAATCGGTTTAGTAGGTGTGAAGCATCACATAAACACATTTAGATTTTCGAACTAAGAACTGAAAATATAAATTTAAGTACGAAATAAAAATATACTATGGTACCAATAAACGTTAAACAATAGACTAAATATTTTCACTCTATGGTAAGTAGGAGTTTCAAGAAGCTTTTATAAATACTGCGAACAGAAAAGCTAAGGCCTGTTGGTGGAGTTTAAATTTTTAACTCTATGGTAAGTAGAGTAGGTGTGAGTAGGTAATTGAAAATTTAGGGTGAGTATTAAAAATATTAAGTCGAAGCGAATTTGGCCTCGCCATAAGTACAAATCAATGATGAACCTCACAAGTAACTGTGTTCTCCTTCTACCCCTTCCTTTAATAGAGTCAGCAATTAATCTTTTGATTTAGCAGAGCACGTGTCTGGTATGAAGGAGAATAAATAGGCTGAAGATTCATTACGCAAAATAACTGAAGGTGCATTTCCTGACTGCCTTAAAACTGCTATACTGGTATTCCCCTTTACCAAAGATGTCGCATGTGAATTGGAAATTTTCGAACAATTACATTACTGTCTGTTGCTTTAAAATTATTTGAAAAAGCATTTAAATGAAAAACAAAACTTTTTTTTTGGATAGCATTATTGCTTTTAGTAATTGTCAATTTGGGTTCAGGTTTAATTTAGCCTACATCCTTTTGACTAAACTATAGAATATCAGATTTCGTGGTTGATTAATAAATTAACTTAAATCTTTCATCGTCAATCATTCACAAATTGTTCGTTGTAATAATTGTGTTAGTAATGCATTGATTCAATAAGCCGATGATCCTTAGGGATCAATACCCAATTTTATACATTGTATAGGAAAAAATAGTGACGTTTGCTGATGATTTGGCTATTGCCTATAATTTTTCGCACTTGCATCCGATATTAACCATGACTTCGCTGTATTGAGTAATTTGTTACCCCGCATAATCTGGTACTAAGTTCTAAAAGTAAAATAACCTTATTATAATTAAATAATTTTCGTTCATTAAATTTTAACATGATTTATCGTTCCTTGAAAACCGGAAATTGTCATACAAATTTTACGACGATTTATTCTATCAGCAAACATTCAACATTTAGGTTTAAATGTAGCTAACCGTTAAGAATGGAAATACAATATATCAGACTTAAATATTTCACATCACAATTGTATTAGAAAAATCCAGCTGGACATCTTGCTTTCAAATCACGATTGCGACCCCTCGAATATTTGACGTCAACATTTTAGCAGATTTTTCATTTTGTCGTTATATCACCAAAGTCAACAAAAGTAAATTTTAAAAATATATGTTTGTCTGAGTATGTGTGTGGTGCCCTGTACACTAACAGTTTCTATCCTCTCTATAGCCCAGATAGATTGACTAATCGAGGTAAAATTTCATACTTAAGAAATTCATACATAACCATAAGAGACAGCTTGAATAGGAGCTTGTCAGGTTTTCCCAATATTTTGAAAAGTATAACATTTACAAGAAACGATTAAAAACTAATTGATTCTTAATTAACCAAAATTTAAACGAAAATTACGATTTTTGACAAGAATTTTTTTTTTTTTAAATCGATTTCTGTACAGACAGATTCTGTACAGATTTACCAGTTGTCCAAAATTTAATCGGAAGAAATAATTGGAAGATCTCAGTGATTTTTGAAATCAAAAAGATTAAAAATTAAGTTTCAACCAAAATGTGTTCAGTATAATTTGACGGAAAATGACAACTAACTAAAACATTTTATTTCAACAAAATCCGACATCTCTAAGATCCAGGGGGATTGGCTATCTGGAATCTAAATTCACACTTAACTATTTTTCATTCATTTAGATATTCTGGCACAATTTATTGTAGAAATCTGTGTAACGGAACACTTACAAAAAATTCATAGATTCAAATAAATTTGACTTAGTTCGATTTCCGTAATTTAAACAGGAATAATGAATTTTGAATATAAAATACAGTTTTACCAAAATCTATTAAGTTTAAAAATAATCAAGTGTGGTGTATAATTTGAGACCTATGTGTATGCAGTCATGGTAAAACAAAACCGGATGTTGGCCACATCATTTGTTTTTTGCCTACATACATTGCTCATTTATTTATAAAATTGAACAACAAAAATAATATTTCATAAAAAATAAGGCTAACTAAGAAATTAATTATTCAATAAAATGAATTAATTATGTTCTATACAAATATTATTTTGCAAGATGTTACAAAGCTGGCGGTTCATTCGTCCAAGGGCTGAATTACATATAAAGCACCTACGCTTTATTATACTATAGAATGTTTGTTCAGCTTCACCCGGTTGCTGCTCTGAAGTAGAACATGAAAGGACTTGTGTCATTAACCTCTTTGAAACAGCAGATAGACGAGCACTAGTATAGGTCGGGCATAACCAATTCCTGAATAAAAGGCTTTATCAAAATAATTTGCTAGTATTTTTCCTGTTAGCATTCCAGTCTGGATAAATTTTCAACCATATTATTTTCGATGCAACTCCAGTCACATCTATTACATATAAAGGGTTATCCAATTCAAGCTTGATAAAGTAAACTTAAAAAAAACACACAAAATATTCGGAATGTATTGTAATTTTTATTTCATTTTACAGATTGATCCTTGCCATTTTTAGTTAAACAAGATATCATTCAAATGTCCTCCGCGGGACTTCTTACAGGCCTTGATTCTTTTGAGGTAATTTTCAATGACTTTTCGGCACATTTCGGGCGGTATCTCGGCCATTACCTTACGAATATTAGTTTTCAATTCGTCAAGAGTTTGAGGATTGTTTGCGTAAACACGATCTTTCGCGTAGCCCCACAAAAAGAAATCCAAAGGCGTTAAATCACAGGATCTTGGAGGCCAATTGACATCAGCCAATCGCGAAATCAAACGTCCAGGAAATTTCTCTTGCAAAAGATCTCGATTTGCTCGTGTTACGTGACTGGTTGCTCCATCCTGCTGGAACCACATATCATCAAGATCATAATCTTCGATTTTCGTAAAAAAATAATCGGTTAACATGCGGCCATAGCGCTCAGAATTGACGGTAACGGTTCGTCCAAGGTTGTCCTCAAAAAGATACGGCCCAATCACACCACCAGACCACAATGCGCACCAAACAGTGACTTTTTCCGGGTGTAATGGCTTCTCTACAATCAATTGTGCATTTTCTGAGCCCCAAATTCTACAGTTTTGCTTATTAACGTATCCACCAAGCGAAAAATGAGCTTCATCACTGAAGAAAATTTTGTTCGAAAAATCAGCATCAGCAGATTTAATAATTTTAACGCGTTGGTCGATTGTTAAATGCTCCATAAACCCTGCCATTTATTTTATCATCATGGTGCATTGATGACAATAAAATCACAGCTGATTATTTTTAGGAACGTAACTGTCGATATCCAAAAATATGGGTTAAACATTTTGGGAATTTAAGTTTTATTTTACGAAGTGTACAAACACATGTCAATTCAACACTCAGTAATCATTGCGCCAATTCAAAGCTTGTGAAATAGTTATCAAATGTGACGTTTCTATTGCTGTACAAAAATGGTGTGTATAGTTCATTTACAACATTCGACGTGAAACTGGTTGCTCTTTGATGACCCACCTTTCCAAATATGGGATACGAGGGTAGTTATTCGAAAAATTTCGGTTATGAGGGTAGCGTATGTCAATTGTATCTGTTGGGTTCCAAAGTGCCCCGCGTTTTTCAGAACCATAAAAAGTGGTAATTTCCACTGTTTCCTTTTTATAACCAGCCAAGTAATTTAAATATTACTTGGTCGGTTATAAAAAGGGAAAAAGCATCGAGCGTCGATTCGATATACTTTTCAGGTAGAAGTTTGACTTTGCTAATATTGCCTCTGATCAAATTACGTGCAGGAGTTTTTCCTTGTAGAAATGGATACTTATTCCAATTTGAATTTTTATCTTGCTTTAGTTTTCTGCGCAAAAATGCTGTTGTAGTGGAATGGTAACAAAAAACTACACTATATGGTATTGTGATGTACAATACAGCTCGACCGGGTTGATGTCTCTTTCTAACTAAACTCGTTATAGTCAGAAAAGATTAACAAACTCCGAAATAATGAATGAGCAATATTAGGTATTTTGTTCATTCATTATTTTGGAGTTTATCAAGACATCAGAAATCTAAACAAATAATCAAAATGGAAAATATTTATATTTTTATTGTGGGAATATATAGTGAGTCTGTAAGACTCATCGCATGCTTTAGTGTTCGTTTTTCTAAAATTGTTCAGTTAGGCCTATATTTATAAAAAAAAATAAAAAATCTGATTATGTCCTCTGAATCTTAAATAGTTGATCTTGGAATACATACCGCATAATTCACATAGAAATAATTTTTTAAATGCTTTTTTAGCAGATAAATTGAAAATGAGTCTCCGAGACTCAACCCATGCTGATTAGGGTTTTAAAAATATTAAATTACATTTAATTTTTAATCCATTAAGGACTTGTGGTATTGGGTATATACAACACATTTTAAAATGAATGCCGAACTACCTTATGGTATACTAAGATTTATCATGTTTCAAATGCAGTACTGCTATCTCCCTCTATATGATTTCACAGTAATTTTGCTCTTTCTTCGAAAGACTGTTTTTTTAGACCAGGTGAAGCATATCCATAGAGTATGGGCACGTTGAAAACGACAAACAAATTGGTCTTGCAGTTTCTGCAAAGTAGCTTTGTGTATTTCAAATCGAAAACAGTGCTTTCAAAATTTTCACAAGTGAAATGAATAATTATCCTGGAATATATAGTACCATATAAATGAACATAATCCATTTTTTATATTGTCCGTGGCTTTTTGTTGAATATAATTTTATTTTGTAAAAATGTGTATTAAAATATATAAATATTATAACTCAATATTATAATATTTTAACAAAACAACATCACAATTTATTAGTATAAAACTTTCTTTTTACAACAAATAATTAAAAATAATTAAAAAAATTTTAAAATTTTTAAAAAATTATTAAGACCGGTTTCGGAAGTTCTTCCATCATCGGTTCATTATACTACTCGTATAATACTACGTCTGTATCGTATTATAATGAACCGATGATGGAAGAACTTCCGAAACCGGTCTTCATAATTTTTTAAAAATTTATAATTTTTTTAATTATTTTTAATTATTTGTTGTAAAAAGAAAGTTTTATACTAATAAATTGTGATGTTGTTTTGTTAAATTATAATATTGAGTTATAATATTTATATATTTTTTTATATAATAATAAACATTTTTACAAAATAAAATGGAATATATAGATTAGAAAGGATTCTACATATTTAAATACTGCTGGAATCAGCCTTGTAGTGTATAAAATATACTACCCCTAAGATTATAAATAAACATGAAATAATTTTTTTCGAAATTTGCTTTGTTCATTACATTTATTAGAATGGAAAAAATTAAAAAAAATTCTAAAATTAGTTTGGTTCGCTTTGCGGCCCAGTTAGGGTTAAACATTAATAACCTCTCTCAACCGGACCCTCTTATCCAATTTCTAACTTTTGACATCTAAGATTGGACAAGTGCATAAAATTGCACTGCTAACTACATTTAATCGTTTAATTCGGCCTCAGCTTGAACACATTTAATACTTTCAATACACTTTTAATTCCAAACTTTCCACTGGTGAGGGCTAATACCGGAATATTGTAATAAAAGCATATACATAGTACAGTTTGATTAGAACTGAATTGTCCATTTATTTTTTGTCGTTTATATACAAATTTGATAGTTTCTTGTTATTGTTTTTTACATTATATATGATCATATATCAATTTCAATATTTCAATATTTTATAAAATCCAAAAGTGCAGAATTGCATGTAAAAAATTAATTTATTTATTTATAGTCAAATTAAAATTAACATTCTGCAAAACTGCATAATGTTGTAGTTAAATGACCCTGTTCATATTTTTAAAGTTGCATGTACTTGCGATATCACTTAATCGCACTTCTTCCATAAACTTGATGTTACGGTACGAATACTAATTATACTTTCATAGTGAGTGGGTAGTACATGCATACTTTCCCCAGGAAATTATTTAATTATCTTAAAGGAAACAGCTCTTCAGATGGTAAAAGGAAATAACAAATTACTCGAACTCCTGTAAAAACTTATTTAAGCGCATAAAAGAAAAATTGAGTCGCTTGCATCAATTAAAATAACATTAAAAGCGACAAAAAACTAAATGACACTACCCACACTACACACCAGAATTTATCTTTAATATTTTATACTTTATTATAATCTTGGTTATGATAACAACAATAATATTACTTCCTCTAAGGGTAAACAGAAAATAATAAAGCTGTTTAAGATTTTTTTTCCTCATTTGCCGTTTTCTTTACGATTTAATATTTTTAATTCGTTCGCTTATATTTCATAAATATTCATTAATTTACACAAATATAAAATAAACAAAAATAATAAGAAGCAGAGCCGCGCATATATACGAGCTAGGCGAAAGAACCCAAAATTTTCCGAGAAAATTGAATAAAATATTTTCGCTTTTTCCTTAAAAACGAAATCCGCCCTCAACAACACAAAAGTATTATGCTTATGTATATAAAGCAAAGAACTTGAGGGTTGAGATGTTTTAATTATTTTCTTCTTTAGCTTTGTCTTCCTTTTTTTTGTATTTTGTTGGATGCTTTCTTTCGTTTGGGTTCTGTTTGAAAAGCAAAAATAAAGAAAATAATCTTAAAATAAATAAATTATTATTATAATTATATTTATATTTTCCATAAATATTTTTTTTCCTTTTTCCGTCTTACATACAATACAAATTCCTAATGAAACTAATTTAAAATAAAAACTCTTTCTTTAGTTTTCGTTTAAATCTTATTTTATTAGTGGTTTAGTTGAAAGCTATATACCCACGTACATTTTACTATTTTTATATGACAAGTACGTACTATTTCTACGTCTGTATCGTTTACGAAGAAATACTTTTGAGAAATTACACGAAACAAAAATATTTGTGTACGTACTTTTGCACTTCGAAAGGAAGCTGTACGAAAAATAAATTATAAATTAAAAATAAGGGAGAAAAATCTGTCAGCATTTTTTTTTAATTTTCATTTTCACCATTCTTAAAAATACTTATGTAATATATTTCGTGAAAAAACCCCAAAAATGTTACGTGACATCTTGAAATTATTAGAAGAAATGGTTTTGGTTTCAATTCCATTGTACGTAGGTATATTTTTGATTTATTCTAATTGAGGTTAATTGTCCTCTTAAATTCGGAGGTGTATAACTGAGATTGAATATATTTATATGTATCGGAATTAGAAGCAACATTTTTAAAGAATTTTAAATGAAGCTTGAGGAGGATTAAATAGCACAAAAATATCCTTTACGTAATATAATATGGAAGTGCAAAAATTAAATATTAATTTTTCATAATTTCTAAACTGATTAGCTTGCAATTGGAGATTCGTAATGTTTAATCTTAACTAACGATATCTTTGCTTATATCTCCATTTGGTTTTCATTAGTAACTGGAACAAAATACTTCTCATTTGTTACAACAAATGGTTTCAGCCAATAAATGTTGACGTTATTTCAATCCACCAGATTTTTGAGTAGTTCCAGAGCGAGTTTCCATTCGAACTTATCTTGCGTATCGATATTTTTTTTAATTCGCCGAATTTTCGGCGGATGTAGTTGACGTTCTCAGTGTAGTCACAAGCAAGAAAGATTAAAAGTTTCGCCAGATTCTTTAAGCCTCAACTAATAATGAACATATAAATGAAAATCGCTGTTTTGGTAAAAATTGCATGACGAATTCAATTTGTATAATGATAATAAATCCACAAAAATTCTTTAAAACATTCGTTCCGACAGAAATCCGAAATTCGAGCATAATGATGTAAAACACATTGATAAAAAATTTCGGGCACACCATTACTATAAATTATTCAGAAAATGCATGTAGCCGATGTTTGCAATATTTCTGAAACAACAATTTGTGGATAATATTTTATCAACCGGCGTGTACAAGATTTCGTGGCGAAAATTGAATAAACGAAGGCTACATTGTGGCGACAAAAATATATTTGCATTTTTTCGAATAGCGGAACATTAATATCGTTATAAAAATATATCTTCGGGAGAATTGAGATAAATTTTCAGTAGCTCAAAGGAATTTAGAAAAATATTTTATCGGCTCGTACAAAATGTTTGCGACAAGCTTCTAGAAAAAATTAAATATCTCTCGTTGACGTATTGCATCTTCCTGCTTATTTACACGATGGAAGCAGGTGGTCTTGGTAGAGATTTTCTTTCTAAACTACAGCATCGGTTTCTTCTCATTCAAAAATAGTTATTTTTACTTTTTCAAACATACATTACACTTGGAATGGATTTAAAATTTCTGAACATAAATTGAGTTGTTGTCATCCTTAAACTGGTAAGCCAGATTATTTTGACCTAATAACATTTCTTCATGTTTATCTGCTTTCATCACATTTTCGTAAAGGTTTTGAATTAGCTTTGGAGTACTCATCAAGCTAACAGAGTTGAAAAATCATTAAACTAGTCATGAATTGAAAAATCGTTTAATAATAAGGAAATTCTCGGCATAAACTAAATCCATGCATAGGTCTCGCTTTGCTGATGCCGAGTTGAATTTGTTTTCAGTTATCGTTAAATTTTCCAAAGGTGGCCTCCAAGGAGGTGTTTTAAAAACTTTTACTTACTTATCCTTAGTACAATAAAGTAAAGTAATAATGAAATATGTGAATCTCGAGTTTTTTGCAGATTTATCATCCGCGGGATAACCGAAGTCAAAAAAGTGTGAAAATATTGCGGGTGCGTGCATATATGTGGTTCCGTGTAGACACAAAATGTCCCTAGTTTTCCTACGGCCTATAGGCTAGACGAATTAACCGATCGGGATAAAACTTCATACTTAGCTTTTTCGAGTGTAACTATTTTGGAAAGTATAGATAAACTTATTCATTTACACGAAAAACGATTGAGAACTAACAGATTCAAAATTATTTCAGAACAATATCGACCCAGACCTGTTTTCAAATGTTGGGAATGGGAATTACAATTTTTGACAGAAAACTGATTAAAAAAAATCGGCCACTTTACCGTCTAAGCGATTAGAATAGTATGTACATGTTTAAAACATAAGCTTCTTGTATAAATCTGTTGGTCCCAGTGATATTTGGTCGAAATTAGTTCACCGGAAGTAACAATTTACATAACAAATATAATGATGAATATAAAATATAATGATTCTAAATTAAATATGAAATAGAAATTTTTCAGGTCATTTAAAAAAATTTTATTTACAAAATCTTTCGAGAAATGTCCAATAATTCCGCAATTTTTATTTATCCTCGCCGCAACCGTCCTACCGAGTCGACTATTTGACGTTTGGTGAATAAATTCGAGTCAAGCTGTTCGATAAAAATCAGCCAATATGTATACGTTACCAAAACGGAAGGTCTGTTGAAAAAACCGCTTCTGTGCAAGAGAATGTAAGGAAAAATTGGGGACAGCCCGTTTCTCATTATTCAATAGAATTTGGCGTTTATGCAACTATAACTATGCAACAGTTGGAAGTTGGCCCAATATTGCCCGAAATTTATCATTTGCAAGGAGGCTCATTCTGTGATGAATGGATATGTGAAAATGTAAAATTGTCTGACTTGCGGCAATACCAATACACACGAGATCCAACAATACCAAATACATTCCAATAAAGTTGTTGTCTGGTTACTGTTAAAACGAAACTGACATTGCCATAACCGTCAACGGCGAGCTTTATACATACGGTTCACAGAGCATGCCACGATGGACATTCTGCCGTCAAATGGTGACTGGTGGTGAATGGTGTTTCATTAATTAGCCAATTGGACCAAAATTTGTCCGCCGAGTGGAAGTCCTATGTATATTTGTTGAGACATAATTGTCTATAAAATTTCGTTTATTTTCAGGCGAGGATTAGACGAAGAATGTTTTTTTTTTCGACTTTATTGATATGGCTACTAGTAAGGTTAACATTAGTACTTATGAGATAAGTATAAACTTGTGTGGGTCTGCTGGACCAGTGTCCAGTCCCCTTGGTTTATAATTTTCATACGGTTAGCTCATGTGGTTTGATTCGTTTGAGCCGCCTTACTTCGTTTATACTGTCCAGTAGTTATACGGCCTCAAGATTGGTGTGGGTAAGAAGTCTCTTCATGTTTTATGGCACATTCGCGGATAACGTCGTCTATCAATTGTATTTCTAAATCATTGTGGATTTCCTTGTTAGTCACAAATTGGTAGGCGTTGGTGACCATTCGAAGAAATTTATTTTGGCTTCGTTGTATAATGTCTCTAAAGGATTTATGTGTACAAACACATAGCTGCGTACCATACATCCATATTGGTTTGAAGATAGTCTGGTATACCAGTCTTTTGCAATACAGATTCATTTTGGAATGATGTCCAATTAACCAGTACATTTGACGTTGTTTCAATCGTATCTATTCAGCTTTTTGTCTAACGTCACGTGATGTTTCCAGTTGAGCCTTGAATCTAAATGTAGACCAAGGTATTTTGCCGATTCAGCCTGCGGCACTTGCACCGCTTTGAGGTATATATGAAGAGTGTTGATTTGAGCTCATTCAGTGCGATTTTGCAGTCAATTGTCCATTTACTAACGTTGTCCATTGCTCGTTGAAGATTTTACACTGCTCTTGGTTAATATTCGTTTACTGACATAATTACAGTGTCGTCAACGAATGTGCCGATGAATGTTTTATTCGCCGTATGTACATATGTCCGCAGTATAAAAAAGATAGAGGAAGGGACCCAATACGCCTCCCTGCGGCACTCCCGCAATCGCTGGATAAAAATCAGAACATATTTCTTCATGAATGACTCTGAATTGGCGATCAGAGAGGTATGATTCAAGCAGCTGGCAATAGTTTTGTGGTAGAATTTTGCTCATCTTGAATGTCAATCCCTCATGCCAAACCCTATCAAAGGCCTGGGATACATTCAGAAATACGGCGGGGCAATATTTCTTTTCTTCTAACGCTTGCAATATTACCGCAGTTATTCGATGAACTTGATCTATTGTGGAGTGGTTATTCCTGAATCGAAATTGAAAACCGTTGATGGTTTGGAGAAATGGAGCGTTTACCATTGGCTTTAGACGTTTTAGTAGCAGTTTCGCGAACATCTTTGATAAGGTCGGAAGCAGTGAGATTGGTCTGTATGATGTTACTTCTTCATCTGGTTTACCTGGTTTCTTTAGCATAATTATTTGGGCCATTTTAAAGCATTTGGGTACATACTTCAATCTCATACAGGCATTCAATAAGTATGTGATCAAGATGATTGCTTTACGTAGAAGTTCCTTGAATAGACCCGGTGATATTTCATCAATTTCTGGTGGTTTTTTATGATTAATATTTTTGTCGATTTCTTCAGCAATTTCCATTGGCGTGACCCTTTTAAAGTCCAGATTTGGTTAATAAACAGGTGCAACATCAATGTTGGATTGAATATCATGGGGTTGGCTGCTGCTAGCTGTTGAGCAAGGAGTTCCGCTTTTTTTTTGTCTTGTCGAACCCAACTGCCTTGAGCATTCCTTAAAGGTGGTACTCGAACTACAGGTCGTTTAAACCTTCTGTTTGCTTTCCACAACGAGTAGTTCTTTTCCATTTGTGAACCTAGCCCGCTCAAGTAGTTATCGAGACAATTCTGTTTGAAATTTTTGATTAGCCTATTGACTTTGTTACTTTTTCGATTAAAAGTTGTCTTGTCAGCGGGATTTCTGGTGAGATGCCATATTCTCCTCGCCCTTCTTCTTGCCTTGATTTGTTCGCTGATTTCAGCCGGGTATTTGACTTCAATCTCCGCTTTGTCCTTTAATTCAGGAGTAGCTAGTCTGGCAGCCATTCGAGTGTATTCAATGAAATTGTTTGTTTGTTGTTCCAATTCTTCATTGCTTTTAATACTTACTTTTAATTCAACTAGCTCTTCCAATTTTTCTCTGAAGATGTCCCAATCCGTGAATCTATTAGTAAGGTTTTGCTTTTTCTGTTTCTTTATTACTATAGCGCTTACTGACAACAGTACTGGAATGTGGTCAGATGTTAGGTCGTTAATTCCTTCGACTCTAGTGTTACTTAGAGGAATACATTTTATGATGAAGAAATCCAGTAGATCTGGTATTTTTCCTGTATCCGTTGGCCAATACGTTGGCTCCCCTGGGGACAGATATTCGCATTTGTTTTCATGAATGGCATTGAACAAGGTGTTTCCTTTCCCAGGAGAAATAAGCCTGGAACCCCAAGCTGTATGTTTTATATTGTAGTCCCCACCAATAATAAATCTTGGACCGAGCTTATTGAAGACGTTATTAAATTGTAACTTCGTTGGTGTATGCCGTGGAGGACAGTACGCTGCTGCAATATTTAGATCTGCGCCATTATATTGGATTGAGATAACAGTTGCTTGCAAATAGTTTTCACGAATATCCTCTTGTTAATGATATTTGATATTATTTTTAATTAGTACAGCTGAACCACCTCTGGCTCTTTCACTAGGATGGGTTGTCCAGTAGGAATTAAAACACCTTATTCTGATAAAGCTTTTGTTGGATAAGTGCGTCTCTGAAATCAGCGCAATATCAATGTTGTTTGTATGGAGAAATATTTCCAGTTCTTGGGCTTGTTGGTTGAGACGATTAGCGTTCCAAGCTACAATGCGTAGGAACGAGTTAATCATTTGTGAGTATGTTGACTTTTTCGCTTGATGGATAGATATATATTTTCAGTTTTGCCACCCTCTCTGTTAAATGACCAAGTGACTGTTGAATTTGGCTAAACATGTTAATAATTTCAATGTTATTAGACTCTTTGGTGATTTGCGCATAGGATAATCCAACTGTGGTTTAGCAACTTTGGTTTGTAATCGCTGCACTGCGCTTGTTCTATTATTCTATTGACTTTTAATTTTGTTCTGATATACACGGCATCCTTCATAATTTGCAGTATGCCCTTGTTGTTGACAAAGAGCACAAGAAGGCGAGATATCTGGTGTTTTCTTGTATTTTGTCGTGTGGTGATTTTCCGCGCATTTGACGCATTTGGTTTGACGATAGCAAAAGCTCTTGGCATGTCCAAGTTGTTGACAATTCGTACATTGTGGAATTCCCCTTGTATTGTTAGGTGGCTCAATTTTAACTATACAGTACGCAAGTTTCATGATATACTTTTTTATTGTTGTCTTTTTGTTTTAAGTCGAAGACAATGGAAAGTATTTCCTGACTTTTACACCATTAATTGTGATCATTTTGTATATGTTGGTAATACCTGCGACTTCATGTCCCATTTTTATTATTTTTGCTTTAATTTCATCGTGACTAATAGAAGAAGGTAAGCCTCTGAAAACCACTCTAAAGGCCTTTTCACTCTTCAGCTGATAGGTGTGATATTGGATATTTTCTAGTTGGTTGCTAGATTCATTTTTTAATTCTTCCAGTAATTTTTTGACATTTCTGTAATCATTTTCATTTTGAAACGTAATTCTAATGTCACTATTTGAGAGCGCCTTAAAATTAGTTGATTCTCTAGTGTTTTTTATTATTTTTTGTCGAAAAAGTTCGAAATTGTTGATATTGCTCACAGTAATGGGTAGAGGCAGTGGTACTTTTATTTTTTTTTCCGTTCAGTGTTACTGTTCACACTTTGTGTATTATTTTTTGGGGGAGTTTTCGTTTTTGTGCGCCTACGTTTCTTAGGATTTCTGTTATATGGTTGACAGGCAGGTTGTTAGCTCGAGCTGACTCCTCGGCTTTACTATTTTTTACTTTTTTTTTAATTTTTAGTGTAGAGTTTTCTCTCTTAAGTTCAGCAACTTCATTGCTCAGCTGCGCGATTAGTTTTTCTATTTTCTGAAACTTGGGTAACAGATCATCTCTATTTATAATGTTTGTTGATGCACTCAGCATTTGTAATGAAGTTCCTTTTCAGTGGAGACTTCGTCCGTTGCAGTTACTGTGGACGCAGTCGCTGTTGGCACAGTTCTCTTTAATTGTAGTGTACATCTACTTACATTTGAAGGTGGTGATCTCAACATTTCCATGCTCTTAGGAAAGTTGTTCCCTTTATTTGCCAAGGGTTGGTTCCCCCAGAATCTATGGTACTATAGCATCTGAAGAATATATAGAGCGGCCCGGTTGATTTGATGCTTCTAAATATATAGACGCATCCGTCTCATTTCATAATATTATTAGGCCATTATTTTCATCATCATTTTTCAGCATAAATTTTTATTTTATTCCCAACGAGTAGCATGAGAAATTAACGGTCGCCTATGACAGAGCTCTGCAAGATCATATGGGTTAAACCGAATGACGCCAAATTCGGAGTTCACATACTAACGACTAAGCACCCTATAGCCACGCAGCCATCGGCGTATGTAGTACCACCTTAGCTTTGGTGTGCTAGTTTTTGGTCCGTCCCGAGTATTTAATTTCCCCGGTACCTACCATATCTGGCAAGCATTCCTCTATCCGCCACCCGGGGAGGCGCTTGATGGGGGTACTAGCAAACCCCACACAGGACGAACAATTGACCAATATTTAACTTATTTCGTCTTCCAATGGTCGAATGGTAAGTTTTTAGATATTCCGTGGTTAAGATTCCAAAAATTGTTTTTTTTATGGATAAACGACTTGGATATCTCTAAATAACAAATCTACAAAATAACACTCAATATCTAATTCATACTAATAAAAGTTTTCTCAGAAATTTTGTACGCAGCTATTAAGTACATTATAAAGATAAACGGAACGAAGGCACGCTTCTTTTTAATAATTCAATACAATGTTTGCGTCGATTGCTTATAAACTTTCCTTACGTAATTATTTCTTCAAACAATTTTGAATTTGGTAATAAAACTAATTATTATTTTTCTTACACCAATAAATTTAATATTTTTTTAATATTTTTCTCACACAACGACAGGTTACTTCCCAAATTTCAACCTCAAACTAATTAAAAGCACCAATGGAATGACCATAAACGGTAATAACAAAAGAAAAGAGATGAAAAATTCTAAGTTTTTGGGGGAGAAAGAGACAATTTTTATTTTATAAGTACCAAATATAGTCGTTATCGACCATTAATTTTTCGTACACAAGTAGCCAATTTCGACTATTTTTGGAAAATACATATATTTTTCTTTGATTGAAATTGAAACTACATAAAAGAAAAATATATTTTCGTACCTAATTGTAATTTGAAATCTATTTCTAAGTCAGTTTCGACTGAATTTGGCATAATAAGTTTTTTCTTTTAAAGTCAAAATTGCATTCCGTCTATTTTTTTTGACCCTACAAGGGACGGAGGTTTCGCAATAGACGGAAAATGTTTAAGGGAAATATACAGAATCACATTCAACATGTTACACAAACAGTGTGTGAAATCACTGTACCGTTCTGCAACCAAGGAATCATACATAGATGCCTTAGAAGAATACTTGCGTGATTTTGAACCAACAAACAATCAAATGTTGAACTCTTTATAGGGCCAAGCAGTCATTGGTATTGAAATACGAAAGCACAGGTGGAGATGGATTGACTCTACACACTGAGTAAGTTCCAGAGAAGAACAGCAAGTATTTTAGAAATTTAAAATATAAAATTGAGAATGGCAATAAATACCAATCGAATATGTCAAAACAACAATCACAGATAATATTTTACACAAACCCCATAACAACATTTAAATAGAATCATATACGATCATTAATAATCTTATAAAAATCTTATTTGTATCGAAATATGCTTAATCCAATGTGTACATAATGGAGTATTATTCAAAAGAACAAAAATTTCAATTACAAAAGAAATCAAGTCCAGAATTTTTATCAAAATTTAAAATCGCCAAAAAATGACAACTTCTCTAAAAAACAGCAATAATAGTAACAGGAAAGATTATACCCATATACTTTATTAGAAACGTATTTTAATTCCTCCTTTATAAAATATACCCTCAAGTAACCTTTCATAAATCAGAACTGAAATTGAATATAAATAATATAAAAACACACTCACACTGCACACGAACCACCTTTCCTTATAATATCGTAAATGAATTGATCTTAAACAAAATCCTTTTCTTCGTGTCGTTCTCCACATATTTTACTTTCGTTTAACTTGTTTCGAGATTGTATTTATTCTTCCACATCAATCCCTTTATTTTGTACGGTACGTACATATATACAGTTTTCTTATTGTTGTTTACATCACATGTCGTGTAAGAAATTTTATATTTTTCCTCTTGTCATTATTTTGTTTTCATCTTAAGAAAAGTAAAGTAGAAAATATTAACAATAGATTGAAATGAATAGAAAGTGGTTTTTGAGTTCAATGAACTTCTTGTTATGTTTTTTGTACGTTAAATGGGTTGCGAAAATATTTTTATATTTGTTTAGCACACAATACACAACATCGGTTATGTAATCCGCGAGTGAGATAAGAGTAAAGGGGTTTAAACAACAAGGAATGAATGATGAATTATTAAAACGTAAATTAGTAAATTAAACGGTTTTTTAACATTTTCGTATTCGCGTATATAAAAGAAATTATTAAACAACCCTATTTACAAAAAAAAAAAAAAAAAAAAAAGTTTTCAATTCGCACAATTTAAAATTTTCCTCTATTCTAATTTTAATTATTCCTTGTGCTATATATTGAATTGTAAAGAAAATTAAAAGAGTTCGCTCAGTTGGCAATAACATGTTGAACTCTCTGTTGACAATAGGTTGTAGTTCACGAGGATAAATTACGGGTATTTCTTGATCATTATGTTTATATTGTGTTCTTAAGATATTATATATTCATTCTCTAATAGGGTTAATGTTCAGTTATATGAAATAAAGGCACTGCCATAGATATGGTACAGAAGATTGCAAGGGGTTAATATTATTTCACAATTATGAATGTGTTGCAATAATGATTCTAATTCCACTAGATCTATACAAAACTAGCATTACATAACCAATATTGACAAAAGTTTTTGGTACCTTTCGAAATGTATAATAAATTAACATTCTTGGTTGGTTGCTTTTGATAAATTTTTTACTACTGAATTTTCAGATACTTTTAAAATTTCAATTCCTTTGTATAACACCAAACAGTTGTTGAAAAGCTATTTGTTAATATTTTATTTGTATTGGTGCTTCATTGTATATTTGTGTTAAGCCACTGACAATAACTACCCAGATAGTATGTAACGATACTAAACTGTTCGTTATTTAAAAATAAAAGAACAGATAAGTTTCGGTTATAAGAATATCCTAGCATTGACTTCTGAGCGGTGATATACAGCTGGCTTGAGCTTAGGGTGATTAGCGTGGGGCTTTCAGAGAGTTCGAGGATCTTGTATACACCGTAGTTAATAATAATAATGGTAATAATTAAACCTCGGTCTAATAAAGCACAAATAAGATACTCAAGTGTATTAAAATTTCAAGTAAATATATTTAAATAAAAGTTAGGAAAGAATAAATAAGCATGAAGAAAATATTGTAATACTGAAAATAATTAATATATTTATTCATAATTGGTACTGATCAGTTAATAAAATAATAAAGTTAAAAATTAAAGTTTGTTTAAAATTTTTTTTAAACAACATATTACATTTATAAGATAAGGATAAAATATAGAGAAAAAATAACGGTTTGAAAAGAATATCGCTGAGTAATACCACACTCCGTAATATAATGATACGTGAGTTATATACTTACCAAGGTCATGATGAAAGCGCTTTCTCCATGTTGTTGGTACCTGTAAAATATATTTTTTAGATTCGCGCGATCCCGCAAGTAACGAACTATGACTTTTATTTTCAAACTGTAAAAGTAAGATTATTATTTGCTTTACGTTTAAGATCTAAACATCTATCGCAGTCGTGTAAGCTTGCACTTTATAAAGCACTCATAAGACCTGTGCTGGCTTTCGGAAGCGAGAACTGGATCATGACCTCTAGCAATTGTAGATTGTTATCTACATTAGAAAGGAAAGTCACTCGTTTAATCTTTGGTCCAACTAAAGTTGCGAAGGCATATGGCAATGTTATGAAAATACAGAAAAGTTATTACTTATTAGTATCAAAATATTTTTTAAACAATCATCAAAAAATGGAACTTTACAAAAATTGTATCTTAGTAAATGAAATTTTTTTCACACATTCATTTCAAAAGATTTGCTGTTAATATAAGAAATTAATTGATCTGTCAGACATCTTCATTGATCCGTGATCTATTATAACTAATATAATAATGTTATATAGTATATTTAATTATCACTCAGAAAATTAAATTGAAAAATTTCAATAGTTAAAAAATACCTTTTAAATTTACATGAAAATAATAGTAAAATTTAAAGTCGATTTTGTTTGTAATTAAATAAATTTTTGATTGTATTTAAACAGATCATTCATTCTTTAGATTGATTCACATTGACAATAAATTCGACCATAATTGCATGAGTATATTACATATAAAGGTCTTGGAAGTTAGTTAACAGCTCAACGTAATTTTTAGAAGATTTGACTCTTAACGATATACTTAGGTGAAAACGATAAATTTAAAAACAATTGTAATTGTTTTTATTTATGTTATTTAGTTCACCCGTTATACTCACTATCACTGATCATGCCCAATTATCTTTTAATTTTTTAATATTCTCCTGCTAACCACGTCTTTTTTTTTTTTTTTTTATTGGTAACTTTGCGATTTGTTTTGGGGCTCAAGGCTCACCCTGCTCTTCCGTGGTTATGCTTTTTACGTCCTTACTTTACGCCTTCCGGCCAACTCGAGGACGTACGGCTATAGGACCGGTTCGAACCACGTCTTTGACCCTTCTTTCAAAAATTTCCAACCATTTGTTTTGAATTCCTTGAAAAATCTCTAGTAATACTATAGACTGCGGATACAAAAATGCATAGACTAAATTTAACTTAAATGATAAAATGGACCATTAGCGTAAACACATTCGGTTGAGACCTTAAACTCATTAAAACGCATTGCACATGTGGCCACCCAATGCTCCTCAATTTCTGGCCAAGAAGAGTGAAACGATACGCTCACAGCTTTCATATTACAAAATATTTTTAAATTAACATCGGATACTTACTTGAAATTTGGCCGGCCTCGATTGAATCCTTGTAATTTGTTTTGGTTTTGTTCGAAAGAACCAAACTACTTTTAAAATTATAAATCTTGTGAAATATCATTCCTCCAGTTTTATTGTTGGATTTGTTGTAATACATCCCAAATCAAACAAATCACTCTTCTTTAAAACATAAATTTCTTATGAATATGTTATCTTAATTTCGGTTGGAAACATCTTCACTATTTTTTCGGGGATGTTTTCGGCAGTTTGTTATCTCAGGCAGTTATGGACCCATGTTGCTTGTAGTACATTTGAACATTTCTTCCTGACATTTTTAAAATGTCCTTTAAATTTAATATATTCGGGTCTAACTGAATGATATCAGTTAAAATTGCATTCGATTCTTGTATTGTTATGAAACTGGTTGACGTTTGCTTTTTATAATTATTAAGCATATGTTTAAAATCTATTTGATATCCCATAGGTACATGCCGTAGCATTTTTTTTGACTAATATAGATATGCATTTTAGTCTGTTACAGTCAATATATTCTCCTTAAAACACCGCCAAGTATGAGTTAGTCTGTTTTATACTTGAGGCTATTCCACGATAGAAAAAAAAATTGTACAAGTGAAAAATCATAATTTTCCATTTAAGACACCAAAATGAAATTCTGTTTAATTGCTTACGTATAAAAAGAAAAATCTAAAATGGAAAATGATATTTCCCCCCCCCCCCCCCTTCCCCCCCCCCTATACTGCCAGTCAATTTTTCTCACGTAATAGCCAGACTTTGGAAAGTTTATAAAAAAAACTGATTTAGTAGTCTCTTGAGTTGCTTTAAATTGATTGCGATTTCATAATTCGACCTTAGCGAACATGACCGTGGAAAATTTGGTTTTACTTGATTTTCTACTGTCTCTTTGACTAACATACATTTTATTTTAAAAAAATAGTTGATCAGTTTTGCTAAATCGAATATAATAAACGTAATCGGTAATTATTTTACTTAATAAAATTGGTGTTAAAAAAGGTAACCCCACTCAGCCATTAGTTCTCGTATTCCATCCTTTTGGAATTCAGACATATCAGGATAAATTATAGTAGGTGGAATGGTCACCATATTCAAATACATCATCGCATGTTCTAAATCCAAAATTTGAAACACACTGCTCTGATATTGAGTTTTTCATTTTAAGTGCTTTTTTCACCGCGATTAAATTTTTGAAAAATATTTTTTATACAAACAAATTGAATAATTTATTTGATCATGCCATAAACAGCCAAAACCTGGAACCGTCGACATAAATTGTCGTCATTAGCAAAAATTTTAAAGCGATAAGGCCATTACTATTTAGGTGCACTGTTTTACCAGATTAAAATATAGTATTGTGTAATTTTTATATATCGACGATATTCATTTTGTTCCGGTCAACTAAAATTTATATTTGGCTGAGAGATTCACCAGTTCCAATTTTTTGATTAAAGTTAAATTCCCTGAAACATCCTGCAAGCCTTTGGTCAAATGTTCGCGGTTATTAGGATAAGATTATAACCGGACAAGTGGTGCAGTGGTTAAGCTTTGGCACGTGGACCGGGAGGTACTGGGTTCAAATCCCATCAGAGGCTAAATGCAAATCGAATTTTCATCATCGATTACAATCGGTGATGTTAATAAACATAACTAAGACCCTCTGATGGAATGCAGAATTCAGCGCCGACCCACCATCCATGTCAATGTACAAGTTGACATGGAGCTTGTAATGTGTAGGTGGTTTACTGTAGTTGTGTGAATAGGTCAATATAGGTGAATGGGTTAATGATGTGGCGTGAATGAGTGGTATCACAATGGGCCAAAAATGGCATAGGTGTCAACCACTGAAACCTAAAAAAAACCTAGGATACGATGATTTTACATTTTAGTTTGTATATCTGAGGTTGTTCCTTGAAGTACATTAACAGTTCAACAGCTCAGTGTTTGGTTTATAAACATAATTGTTTTAAGGTCACAATAAGTGACTGTCATTTTAGTAGTTTGTCGAAATTCTCCTAGAACAGCTAAACCATACGAGAATTTACTATTTTTCCGATTGTTCTGTTTTCCGGGTATAAATGGTAACACAGTTTTATATAAACACTTATCGTTCAAATTTCGAGTAATGGTCGGTGTTTGCTAAAAGAGATGCTGTCACGACAAAATATTGTCTGGTAAATGTATTTTTATACTCAACCGTATAGATTAACATTAAAATATATGTAAAATAATTTTTCAATTTTTACAATTTTCTACTCATTTTGTCCCAGTGTCATGACAAAAAAATCGGCAATTTTAATTAAATTTTCTCTTTGTTGTAATGTGCATGAGCGAGTAGATTCAAATCAAATACATTTTGTCATGACATTTGAGCGTCGTGCCATTCTAAGTTATGACAATAAGTTGAGTGAAGGTCAAATATAAGAATTAATCCCTCTATCTTGAAATAGTTTCATTAACAAATGAATCATAGAATTTGCTAATGGCTACGTAAAAAATAATTTTCAGCATTGTCAACATATTTTCTACATTCTCTACATTGTCGACGTCATTTTATTATTTCTCCTCGTACATTGTCTACACTTGTGGACAATTTGGAAATACTTGTGAACGCACAACACGGTCCACAGAGTATGTAGGTTTTGTAAAATTTCCAAAAATTAGTTATGTCTGTGAAGTTAGCCCGAAAAATATCCCGAAGAAATGCGATGGCAACACTATAAAGCGAATATTACGACATTTTACAGTGTCATCCCGAAAAATATTTTATGTCACGCTAGTTTGAATGTCATCACGAAATTTTTTTTAGTATCATGACATATTTTATTTTTTTTTGTTATCCCGAAAAAAATTCCAATACCGAAAGTTTCAATAAAGAAATAGCGACAGGTGTTCGAACCAGTCCGAAACCAAAAAAATTATTGAAGCGAAGAAATTGATATCACGAGAAATTAATTTAATAACAAAGGTGGCATGGTTAATCCAAAAATGCAAAATTAAGCACACTCTTGTTTTTAGTAACAAAACCGTTATTGTGGATCGAGTCTATGAGTCAAATTTTAGAAATAGTCGTGTGAAGTCGTAGTAGATATTTGTTGACAGAGCAAGGTTGGTATGGAATTTTTAGAGAAAGGATCTACCTTGCAAATGCCAGAATTCTGAATCGAGTCTATGAGTCAAATTTTAGATATAGTCATGTGAAGTCGCAGTAGATAATGATTAACAGGGCAAGGTTGGTATGGAATTTGAAGAGGAACGATCCACCTTTCAAACACCAAAATTGTGAATCGAGTATATGAGTAAAACTTTAGAAATAATCGTGTGAAGTCATAGTAGATATTAATTATCAGAGCAAAAAACAATTACAAATTTCAAAATGAATCAAAAAATGATTACGAAAGAGAAAACAGAAAAAAGCAAAAGAATTCCTAAAAGTTAAAATTTCGGTTAACTGAGTGTTTCTGTTAATTGAATTCCGAATAATCGGGTTTTTAGTGTAGTACATTTTTACGTTTTATTTCGATTTTAAATACACATTTTATTTCATTTTCAAAATGACTTATTTATAATTTTAAACTAAGTAAAAAAAAATTTCATAATTTTCCGGTAAAAATTTATTTACATATTTTTTGAATACTTTTCTAAAATCATTTCCTAAATAATTAAAAAAAACATACAGTGCTGGGAAAAAAAATTGGTCAGACATATTTTATTGCAAATTGGAGTCTTTTTTTGCTAAAATTACAAAACTTTTGAACGCAATTGGATTATTGTTTCATTTTAAATGAAATATGACGTAATTTTTTGAAAAAAAAAAAAATAAAATGTACCTGCAATTTAGGAGAAAAACCCCGAAAAATGCCAAAATATTCAAAATACGATGATTGGAGTTAAAGTCATGGAATAAATTAAACACTTATTTTTTAATTTGTTTTTTGTTTTTTATTGATTTATAGAAGTTCTATCTTTAATATTAATATTTTGTTGGACCGCTTTTTCTTTTTATTACACCGGTACAACCCCACAACTGATGTGCAAAAAAATTGATAAGCAATTCTTTTATTTTATTTGTATTGTAATTATTTTTTTTTGAGTATAAATAGTGCATATTTTGTAAGATTAAGCTGTTCTGTAAGTGATCCTAGTCAAATAAAGAATAAAGTACAATTTTAGTTAAAAAATAGGGAAAGTTAGTTAGCAGTGTAAAAGCAATTTGAAATAGCAGAAAGATTAAACATTCCTAAAAGTACAGTCGCGTGGAATATTAAAAAATTGCGAGAGATGGGCAATACACAAAGAAAGAAAGGTTCTGGAAGGCCCAGAAAGACAACGACAGTGGAATATCGTTTCATAATATTACAATGTCGTCGGAACCGTTTTAAAACTGCATCGGACATAAAAAGGGATGTTGAGCGAGCAACGGGAAATGAAATTTAAGACAGCTTAGTGAAGAAAAGGCTTACTAAAGCTGGTTTGAGAGCACTTAAACCAGTCCAGAATCCTGAGTTCATATTACTAGTCAAAAAGCAACTTTTGCTATGGGCCCAGGAGCATGTTTTTTGGACTCCATAAATGTGGAATGAATTGATTTTCCCCGATGAAACAAAATTCAAGCTGCATGTTGGAGATTGAAGAATTCTCGTAAGAAGAAAACCGGGCGATAGGCTTGGCAACGAATGTCTTTTAAGAGTTGCACCGAAAAATGAAGGAATTATGGTCTGGAGATGCTTTTTTGGAAATGAAACCGGTCGATTGTGCTTCTTTACTTCCAGCATTACAGTAGCTGTTGATCTGCAGGTCCTACACAACGAATTTGAGCATTCTGTGTTAATGCTTTTTGGCGAGACTTGGAAATTTATTTTTCAACAGGACAGCGCTCCGTGCCACACCGCCAAAAATGTTAGTTATTAAATTTGAACTGTAGATAGAAAAATTGGCTTGCAGATAAACATAACTAATTTTCTAAAAAGTTGTTTTTTTTCTTATGTTTTCGTTTAAAGGTAAAAAAGTACTTCGAAGAAAGAAATATCGATGTGTTGAGCTGGCTCCCGTATAGTCCAGACTTAAATCTCATTGAAAATATTTGGTCTATAATGAAGCTAGAAGTAACAAGAAAGCGCCCAGGTCGATTCAAGCTTTCAAAAGTTTGTTGATGACAATTTGGGAATCCATACCTATTACGACTTTGAAAAATTTATTAAATTCAGTGAATCGGAGGTTTGTCGCAGTAATATTAGCAAATCACCAGCAGCGGTCCACCAAAATATTAATACTAAAGATAAAACTTCTATAAGTCAATAAAAAACCAAAAAAAAAATTAAAAATAAGTGTTATTTATTCCATTACTTTAACTCCAATCATCGTATTTTTAATATTTTGCATTTTTCGAGGTTTTTCCCCTAAATTGCAGGTGAATTTATTTTTTTTCAAAAAATTACGTCATACATGTATTTAAAATGAAATAATAAGCCAATTGCGTTCAAAAGTTTTGTAATTTTAGCAAAAAAAGACTCCAATTTGCAATAAAATATGTTTGTCCAATTTTTTTTCCCAGCACTGTATTTTATTTAAGTTTGTTTACTTTTTTTAAAATATTTTGAAAATGAATTAAGAAGTGCACATATTAAATCAACTTTTATTATTTCATTTCTATCAACTTTTCTTAAATCATTTTCATAATGAATTAAAAACACTTACTTAAATTCAGAAAAAACACTTTTCTTAGTTCAACTTTTTCTTAATTCGGGTAACCATTTATTTCGTATTGAATTACAGCGGCGAAAAGTCTACAGTTTGTGAATTTAATTTTTTAAAACACTGCACCTTTTTCTCTGTAAGCAATTTCTATAAATTTGCAGCTATAGAATTTTTTACATTTTCAGAATCGGGTCATAAAACTTTAAAAATTAATTGAAAATTAACTTAACGATGTTTATTTTTGCCTGATGTATGTTTTCGCCGCAATGACGAATATTTTTTGTAAATTTACTGTCCCCAGATAGAAAATCACAAAATTAAAAGTGTGTCCAAGACATTATTAATTTATTATAAAATGCAATGTATACATCAGAAGCGCGATAATAACACTGTGCTAGTTGAAAAATGTGACAAGCTGGACACCCGGGGGGTAAACCTAATTCGAGTTCGCTGAGTTCAATGGTGCTAGTCCCATTTCAAAGTTAGTTAGGTAGTATCCACGATTTTTATCCACTATCGCAACGGCACGCCATTGTTTAGTCAAAGAGAAAAAAAATGTTAATTTTTTAGGAATTTTTTTTTAGGAAAAATCACCATAAAATCAACTGAATCGATTTAACTTTCTTTTAAATAGTTTCTATTGTATGTATCTACATTTGTCGATGCGATGTTTATTCGATCGATTCTACTCGATTTAAATTCAACAAAATGATAAAAAATGATAAAAACAGTGTTTTTCGTCGAAATGAAAAGCAAAACAAAAATCAGATGTGATTTTTCGGTCTTGATATGTTCGGCAAAGTTGTTGGTCTTGACCTGCGCAACAACTTTGCTGAAGAAAGTATAACGAAAATCTTAATGGTTCAAGAGCTATCAACATGAAAATGAGGGTATATTTTGACTCAGAGCCAAAACATGTCGAATGCGATATCTCAAAAATGGGGACTAACTTTGAAATGGGACTAGCACCATTGAATTCAGCATACTCGAATTAGGTTTACCCCCCAGGTGCCCAGCTTGTCACGAAAAAAAAGTTTGCAATTCAAGCACAGTGTAATTAGAAGCACGTAGCCAAACTCTAACCAGTAACCCAAGTACAAACAATTTTTGCGTTTGAAAGGTGGATCCTTCCTCTACAAATTCCATACCAACCTTGCTCTGTTAATTAATATCTACTACGACTTCACACGGCAATATCTAAAATCTGACTCATAGACTCGAATAACAATTCAGTTCAGAAAAATTTCGTTTTTCTAATATTTAATATTTGAATTAATTTTTTTTGTATATTTTATTAATTTTGATTATGTAAATTATTATAGTGTAATTTTGTTCGAGGTGATATATATAATTGTCGCGAAATATTATATCCCTTTTTCAACCAAGAAAACAAAAAATTTGGCTCAGTTTTAGTCCAACCAACACAAATGTGTGAGTAAAAAACCATAGTATGTAATGGGGTTGTTGATAAAAAATTTTGCTTGATTTGAAGTAAAACCAACACAATTGTGTGTATAGATATAGTGTTTTTTTCGGACGAAAATAAGTTAAAAAGGAATTCACAAATGTGTAAGTTTGTTCAAAAAACATACAAAACTAAATTTTTGAGAAGGTACTTTTGCACTACCCGCACAATTGTGTTAGTAAATCAGTAAAGGGATATAGTACATATAACTTTAATTGATAATTTCATGACACTTATTTAATATTATAAAACTAAATAAATATTAACATTATAGCTAATCTCGTGATATATTTGTTTTATATGCAGCAATATTAATTATGTATACTTGTCTATCAGGATAGTATTAAAATATTATGTAAATATATAAAAGTCTTGCCATATCTAACTATATTGGTTTTTCGGGATAATTTTTCGCGCTAACTTCCCAGAGGTAAATTAGTTTAACTTTAATCTCAAGCAAAATTAAATTCGAATTAACATATTTTATCGATTTTCAATAAACTAAAAAGCTTCTACGTAACTTTTGAACTGGAACGATAAATTAAATGTATTCATGCAAATTACAAATTTCCAAATGTTTTTCTAACGATGCTTGAATATAAAAGTAAAAAAATGTCTTCGGGTATGCTTTTATGGAAAATAAGTAAAAACAAAAATCAAACACCAATCTAAAATTTATTTTATTTATAATTTTCCCCTCTAAACAAACCAAAATTACAATTTATCATCATTATTTTTTATTTTCTATGTGCTGTATCCCAAAATTACAAAATTTTCATCATGTTAATAAAAAACCTTAAATTAAATAAAAAATATATAAAATATTATTTTCTTACACAACAAAAAAAAAATAAAAAAAAAATTAAAAAAGTTTTCTTTTCAAAAACAAATTTTAATTCAATTAGGTTTTTTTCAACCAAAGCGTGGAGAAAATTGAAAAGAAAATTTTAAAATCTTATTACTCCCTGTATATTCTGTTCAAGTTCACATTAAATTTGTGTTTAGAATTTTTTCTTATGCTTAGAGGTATGATAATAATATTTTAATAAATAAATAAATATGTACAAAAATTATGATTTTATTTAAGAAAAATATGATTTATGTAATCGTTGCAGAACGAGAAAATATATTTTTGTGTTTAATACTCAGTATATACCGCATTATACGCGTGTCATAAGCAAAATTAATATTTTTTACGCAAAATACACCAACCAAGAGAGCAATATTAAAATTATAAGTATTACTATAAAAATATATTTTAGAAAATTCAACACAAAATATTGTATACGAGACGAATTATATGGTAAAAACTAAACCATAAAGGGGTGAAAATTCTATAAGGCAGAAAATATAAATTTAAAAGAACATAAAATACAACGCACGTCATCATAATCATTTTCATCATAATAATACTTTGAAGAGAATAGAAGCAAGCAAAAAATATAAATAATATTTTTATTACAATAAAATGTATATAAATAACAAATTTCTGCAAAATTTATGGGTTAATTCGATTATACAAAGCCCACCATATAAACATTATATTATGCTAGCGATATTATTTATGGTTTAAGTTGATAAATTTGGATAACACCAATCCCATATTCATAATCATGTTTATAAAAAATCCTTAATCGTGATTTTTATCATTGGCTAAAAATATCCATAAAATGGAAAATTATATACGCAATAATATTAACAAGTGTTTTATTCAAACGAGACGATTAAATGTGCAAACTTTTCCTATACAGTACTATACATACGTACATGTACTCGCATGCAATAAATTTAATGTCAAAGCGCGTATATATTTTATGTTTCAAACGATACTCACGTTTGATTGTAGAACATATGTTTTATTAGTTCGATTTGATGGAAAGTTGTTAAAGCAGATGCGTGTTGTGTGTATTTCATTCGAATTATAATATTTATGAAGGTAAATCGATTTTATATTCAAATAGGGCAATAAATTTCCGAACTCTGATTAGGTTCAATTACGCTTGTGTTTGATTTTGTAATCTGAATGACAAATTTAAATTTACTGGTACAAACAATGTTTTAAAAATAGAGACGGTATTGTTTCGGTTTTGCAATCCATGTCTTCCTGAATTAGAACTAGTGAAACACAAAAGTTTATTATGGAGAAATTATTAAAAGAACAAAGTGATCTGGGCGAACAGATACAAAAACTAATCGCAAATACAGGGTTATCCAATTCGAGGTTGATAAAGTAGAAATCTGTATACCGACATCTGTCAAAGATAAACGTCAAGTACGCTGTCATTTATTTAGTTGACATTCTGCCATTTAAGAATATGGAGCATTTAACAATCGACCAACGCGTTAAAATTATTAAATCTGCTGATGCTGATTTTTCGAACAAAATTTTCTTCAGTGATGAAGCTCATTTTTCGCTTGGTGGATACGTTAATAAGCAAAACTGTAGAATTTGGGGCTCAGAAAATCCACAATTGATTGCAGAGAAGCCATTACACCCGGAAAAAGTCACTGTTTGGTGCGCATTGTGGTCTGGTGGTGTGATTGGGCCGTATTTTTTTGAGAACAACCATGGACGAACCGTTACCGTCAATTCTGAGCGCTATGGCCGCATGTTAACCGATTATTTTTTTACGAAAATCGAAGATTATGATCTTGACGATATGTGGTTCCAGCAGGATGGAGCAACCAGTCACGTAACACGAGCAAATCGAGATCTTTTGCAAGAGAAATTTCCTGGACGTTTGATTTCGCGATTGGCTGATGTCAATTGGCCTCCAAGATCCTGTGATTTAACGCCTTTGGATTTCTTTTTGTGGGGCTACGCGAAAGATCGTGTTTACGAAAACAATCCTCAAACTCTTGACGAATTGAAAACTAATATTCGTAAGGTAATGGCCGAGATACCGCCCGAAATGTGCCGAAAAGTCATTGAAAATTACCTCAAAAGAATCAAGGCCTGTAAGAAGTCCCGTGGAGGACATTTGAATGATATCTTGTTTAACTAAAAATGGCAAGGATCAATCTGTAAAATGAAATAAAAATTACAATACATTCCGAATATTTTGTGTGTTTTTTTTAAGTTTACTTTATCAAGCTTGAATTGGATAACCCTTTATAAGAAAGGATCCAACTCCCCAGAAATCAAAGGCCCACCTAGAAAAAAGAAGAGAAGAAGTTGCGGATATTTACACAAGATACAAAGAAAACGACAAGCTACTAAATTACTATGAAGGCAAATCCACCTTGCCTTACATAGAAGAGCGTAAACACATAAAACGTGCTTGTGATAGCAATTATAGCTGATATCAACAATAAGCTGGAAACTGCCGCAACAACGCCAACTACAAAAGTAGCAGATGACAACGCAATTGAAAAACTGCCGATAGCAACAACAACTTAACTAGCAAACCTGAATGACTTGGATATCGAAAAACCTCATACAGCCAGCACAACTACGGCGCAATAAAAAGCGGCATCCAACTTGATAATTCCGATGATTCAAGTTTACAACGATGATCCCAAGGAAAGAAAATCATAAAAACAATACAACATTCGGAATTTGCCGCAGACATTAAACTCCTCAAATCAACGAGTAAACCCAAAAAAAACAGCAAACTATCATCACTAAATCCATTCATGGGCAGAAATGGTTTGTGGAGGGTCGGCGGTAGATTACAAAAATCTCAACTTAAGTATGATCAAAAACAACTGATTCTACCAAAAAATCATATTTACTCAAACCTCATCACAATTTAAGCACACCATCTTGTATTATACGGAGGCGTACAAGCAACTCTAGCACAAATACGTTCAAAATATTGGATTTTGGATGGTAAACGTCTAGTACGCACAACAATCCACAATTGTGTAAAATATTTTCGATTCAGGAGAGCAGCATCAGAACAGTTCCATCTGCCCCATTTTTCAATACGGGCATTGATTACGCAGGTTCATTTGCAATTCGTGTATCCAAAGGAAGAGGAAACAAGTCCTACAAGGGATATATCGCATTGTCCATTTGTTTCTCTACGAAAGCAATTCACTTGGAACTGGTGAGTGAGCTAACAATACCAGAATTCCTAGCAGCATTTAGAAGATTTACTTCAAGAAGGGGAACACCTTTAAACATATACAGTGACAGCGGTACCAACTTCGTTGGAGCACGGAACGCACTAAATAAGGAGCTACAGGTGGCTATACAACAAGCAAACAACAACGCAGCTCAGGAAGCATCTAACCATGGAACAAACCGGCATTTCATCCTGCCCGATATATTTCCCACTTCGGAGGCATTTGGGAATCTGGAGTCAACTCAACGAAAGGCCACTTAAAGAAAGTGATCGGTGAAATAACACTGACCTACGAGGAGGTCAGCTTCGTATTATCACAAATTGAAGCATGTTTAAATTCTAGACTGATTCTTTCAGTGCGACCGACACTTTCAAGCGATTTAGATGATTTTGATGCTTTAACACCTGTACATTTTTTAATCGGGAGACTACTTATTTCCCCCCCTTAGTCAGACAAAACCAACATAAGCCCAAAACAAAGGTGAACTCTACTTTCAAAGATGACTCAAGGATTTTGGAAAATATGGTCTAAGGATTACTTGAACAGTCTACAACAAAGGTACAAATGGAAAGAACCAAAAGCAAACTACAGGATTAGTCAGCTAGTTCTAATAAAGGATGAACAACTTCCTCCTACAAAATGGGCAATGAGAAGGATAACAGATACTCATCCAGAGTCAAATGGTCTAATCAGAGTGGTATCAATAAAAAGTCCAAAAAACACCATCTTCAAGAGACCGATTCCAAAGATAAGTCGCCTTCCAGCTAAAGATAATCAAGATCCGACAAGCAAATCAGATGAAAATGTAACAGCAGACGTCAACAAGGTAGGACAGCACAAGGTTGGCAGGTCTCGAGTTGCCAGGGTTACCAAGAAGATCTATGCACCACTGCTCATATTACTAATTACATTCAGTTTTTGCGCATTACCATACAATATCACAATGTTCGAAAATCAACCAGGTCTCAACCATCATCTATTTTGAATCCATTGGAGACCTCAAACTTACAAACAACGATTGGAACATAATAGTGTATTATAATCTAACCAACTATTATGCAGAACTGGCTGCCTTTAAGCGTTCCATAGACAGACTAGCTAAATATTGTTCATATCCTGACGACAACTTCACAAACTCGAGTATCGCTAAAAGATCAAGAGAAAATACTACATGTGGACTAATAGAACCATCGTTCGAGCAATCTTTACAAGAAATAGAGGAGAAGGATGAAGTGCTTCACCACCATAAGGTGAGTTTTGGAAAAAATAAACGTGGACATTTTAATTTAGGAGGAAATATAGCCAACGAGTTATTTGGGGTGCTAGATGACAGGGCCGCGGTACGTTATGAGGAAAAAATAGAAAAACTGAAGATGCACAACAACCATTTCATGGCGTTATGAATCAAACGTCAATCATAGATGCGACTATAAACGTCTTCAAAAATAGACAAGAAGATGTCAATAAGCATTGACTGGTGCTCAAGAATCAGTTAGAGGAGGCGTTGGAGAACAACGATGAAAAAAGCAATTTTCTAGCTCTATCAATACATACAATGTTACGCATGATTGCATTCAAGGAGATTCAAGATACACTGATAGAAGCAGTATTGGATACGCACAATAGAGTCATTACCACGAGGCTTTTAACGACCCAACAACTGAAAAAAGAAAAAGATTTTATGACGAGAAATCTACCCCCTGAACTAATGCTTCCCAATATCGATGACACAGATGACATATTGACACTATACCAGCTCATGACAAGGCTGCAAGGCAAATATTTGATATTTGAGGTGAAGCTGTCATTAGTATATAAGGAAATATACCAAATATATAAGCCTATACCGCTGCCTACCCCCCAACAGCCCATCTATATTTATACTGCCACAAATGGAACTTCTTCTGACAGATTTGCATCGGCACACATATTCTTCAATGACAACTTCTGAATCGTAAAAAACTGTATCAGCACCAACGACTTTAGCATATGCCAGTTAAACCAGGCTGTGCACCAGAATCAAGAAGATGATGTTTTATGTGAGCTTCTCCTGCTACGACAAGAAAGAGTGAATAACAAATGCGAGGTGGTCCAAAGGAAGACGAACAACATGCCCGATACATGGATTCAACTAAGAGATTACCGATGGCTTTATTCAGTACCAGCTAAACGTACGATCAGTATAGTTTGTCAACAAGAGCCATTTTCTACAACGATATCAAGAAGCGGAATACTAAGCTTAGGCTC
This sequence comes from Nephrotoma appendiculata, assembly GCA_947310385.1. Lineage (NCBI taxonomy): Eukaryota > Metazoa > Arthropoda > Insecta > Diptera > Tipulidae > Nephrotoma > Nephrotoma appendiculata. Next base: position 140,663,361 of record OX371225.1, on the reverse strand, counting down.
TGGTTGTACACTGAAGGGAAGAACCATAAGCATACCAGCGAAGCAATCGTACTATCACAAAGTATACTCCTCAATATTACGAACATTTAATCTCTCAATAGAAATGACCACGCTACCACAAGGTTACTCCTATCACTTTCAAGATTTGACAAAGGTTCAAGGAATCGAAGAACTCCAGCAAAGAATAAAAGCAGTAACGATGAATACAGGATAAACCTTAACTCATCACCATCTTTGTGGCTATCAAAAAAAGAATTGATGCAAGGAAAAATAAGCCAGTTAGAGTCGCTCTTCTAGAGTTGCTAGTATAAGGCACGATAATTTTCACATCTTGGCCGGGGAGAATGTTATAACAACAACACTTATGCTATCAAATTATGACATTGAATATATCAATTTTTCCATACACATATACATCCGTTAAATATTGATGACACGGAATATGTATATCGGTTTTCATATTGACTAGGGCATTTACATTTAATTTGCATAGTCAAAAGTTTTATAAATGATCTTTTTTGTATATAAATCAAATAAATTATGGAATAAATATTAGTTCACACAACAGTCAACGTGTTTCTATCCAGCCCTGACTAACAGCAAGCGAGAAACATTTTAAGTAATTATCAACTATGAAATTTGTGATTTGACCAAAATACGGTCAAACAACAAGTCTATATTAAACTATATTACAAAAACTATAAGTTGATTTAGTATTTTGTTTCATTTGCAATAATTTTTGGCAAAAAACAGTTGTATCCTTTAAGATTCGTCGGTCATTAAGCATTACTATGATAATAATTTGAAATACACGAATAAGTAATTCAAGATATTTATTGATAAAAAATGTATAATTTTTAGTTATGGTGATATTTAAAAAAAACAATTCTATACTCACAAGTTAAAACGGCTAAACTCAAATTAATCACATTTTCAGGAGAGAGTATTAAACATTTGTACTCAAATGGCATAAAAGTGTTTTACTATTTTAATATTTATTTTGAGTTTTATTTAACTCTGAGTGATTCTCCCAAGTCCTGTAGTATCAGTTTTCCAAAACATTGGATGTACAATGAAATAGAAGACAAAATAATAATCTAGCCATTTTGTGAAACTTATCCACTTTGCGAAACAAATTTCAATGATAGCTAAGTCGACATAAGCCTCTTCTCCAGATTTTATTTTTGATTTATGATGAAATAAAATAAACTTTGGTCGGTTTACCAAAATTATTTAAGAGTTCGCTTCAGAATTTAGCCCAAAAAACAATGGTAAAAAGTTAAACACACATTTTAGTAAACAAAATTATGAGTAACTAGCTGACCCGGTAAACTTCGTTTTGCTCAAAATACATTTTTTGATTGAATTAATTTCGAGCATTCATGATTCCACCCGAAATTTGTTTTTTTTTGATCGAAAATTATCGATATTTAACAGATGACGCAACAATATAATTTCAATTATGGATTGAATGAAAAACTTTTCGAATTTAATTGAATTCATTTCCTATATTTATATGGAAAGCTAACCCGGCGGACTTCGTTCAGTCCAATATTTGGCAAAAATAGAGTAAAATCAATTATTAATTTCATGGAATTTTATTCGTTTTATTGAAATCTAAAAAAATAGAACAATGATTGTATTCAATTTAAGGCTGAATGATACACTACATTTTTTGTTTTCTGCTCCAGAGCTTGTGAGAATGGTTTCCCAACACGGGAACACGCCACATATAGCTGGCCGTGTGAAAAGCATGACCTTTCCAGATTTTTTTTTTTTTTTTTTGGATTTAATTAACTTTATTTACAATAAAATAATATTACAATAAAATTATAATGTCAATTCCCCAATGGATTTACTGTCCTTTAAAGGGAAATTAACATTATAATAAACATATTTCTCATACATGTGTCAGATACATAAATATATGCATTTCCAAGTTATACAATTTACAAAATGTAATTATTTACCAATTCTCTATAATAGATCTTTAATTGTTTCTTGAATTGATGAATATTCATTACGGTTTTCAATGACTCAAGCAATCTGTTGTAAATTGAGGGACCGGAAAATCGGATTGATCTGCGTCCAAATTCGTTTGTAATAGATTCGCATGATATGTTATTAGCAAATCTGGTTCCATATTTATGATTACTATTACTAAATTCTAAATTAGATAAGGTAGAAGAGACATTTAATGTCCTGTACATATACAATGAAACTTGGTAATCATACAGCGCACCCAACGGCAAAATTCCTTTGAATTCAATTTCATATAAATACAATGATGATACTTGAAAAGGGAGCTTCAAGAAAGCTTTAACACTTTTGTTTTGCATGATTTGAAGAGGTTTTAACCTGCTCCGACTTGCCATTCCGTAAACAATAATTCCATAAAGAATTCTGGGATGAATAAATGCAAAGTACATTAGTCTCAATACATAACTAGGCACAAAATACGAGAGTTTCCTCCTTACCAATTCTACTAAAGGAGCCATTTTAGTACACACGGATTTAATGTGTTCACTCCAAGACATGTGCGTATCAAAAGTCACTCATAAGTACTTGAAATATTCAACTCTATCAACTACAACGTTATTTATATTAAGATATGGCAAATTAATTGGAGTTTTTTGTGGTGAATGAAATATCATAAATTTTGTTTTATTTAAATTCAATGAGATTACATTCGATTTGAAGTATTCCAGTAAGATAATCATATCATGCTCCATGCTATTCTGTATTGTAGAAGGGACTTTAGTTTCATAAAATATTGCAGTATCGTCTGCAAAAATTTGAATTTTGCCAATCAAGGGCAAATTCGAGATGTCATTGATAAATATCAGGAACAGTAATGGTCCCAACACACTGCCTTGAGGAACCCCACATTTAACAGTTAGAATATTACTGCTAATTCCATTAATCATAACATATTGCTGGCGATTAGTTAAGTAACTATTAATCAATTTATAGGCTACACCACGAAATCCATAACCATATAGTTTATCGAGAAGCAGCTTGTGATAAATAGTATCAAAAGCTTTTTTTAGATCTAGAAAGAGGGCTGCAACATACTCCTTTCGATCCAAAGCATTGTAAATCATGTTAGTCATTTCAACAAGAGCCACATCAGTGCCCGCACCTTCTCTAAACCCATACTGATATGCGTAGAAAAAGTTCGATTCATTTAAGAAACTCCTGAATCGCGAATTTATAACTTTTTCAATAATTTTATCAAATACAGATAGAGTACAAATAGGTCTATAGTTGGAAATTAGATTTTTCTCACCACTTTTGAAAACTGGGACAACTTTGGCAATTTTTAATTGATTACGATATTCACCGGTTTGAAAAATTGTATTTATTAACTTCGCAATAATTTCAGTGAAGAAGGCTACATTACGCTTCAGAACCTGATTACGAATATTATCTGGTCCACTACCTTTACCATTATCCAGAGAACAAATAATATTACAAATCTCCGCAGGAGTAGTGGGCGATAGAAATATAGAGTCAGGATTCGGACGCAATGTATTAAATTTATTAATATCTCTATCACTTCCAATTGCTTCTCCCAGCGAATTACCTATACGTACAAAGTAATCGTTAAATATATCAACTGTATCAGATATATTACTATATTTATCATCGTTAACGACAATAGTTTGAATATCGGAGTTATAATTATTTCTATTTAAAAACTGGTTGATATTTTTCCATAAGTGTGTTTGATTCACATTACTAAACATAATTTCATAAAACTGTTTCTTCGCATAATATTTCTCCGATGATATCTTTTTATTTAAATTACACAATTGTTCACGAATTACCATGTTATTGGAGTCTAATTTGTGTTTCTTTAATAATCTATTGCGTTTCCCAATGAGTTTCCACAAATTGTAAGTCATCCAGGGACAAGAGTTGCTCTTCAATTTAACAACAACACTTTTAATTACTGTACATTTTTCAACTAACTGATTATATTTCTCAATAATCAGTTTAAAAGTTGTATCAGGATCATTAGTATCAAAATGCGTGCTTTCGAGAAAATCAACAAAACATGAGTCAACTTTATCAAAGTTAATAACTCTTTTTTGCAGTTTTCGTCGGAAGAATTTCCCTTTGAAGTTAACCGACGTAAAGACAAAATTATGATCACTAATATTAGAGAAAATGGTGGAATTTTGAACTGTGCCAATATTAACAAAACTAGATACAACAGGATCAAGAATATTGTTACTAATTGATCTTGTAGCAAACGTGTTAGTAACAATCATTCCTGAGCTCATCAGAATATTTTTATAGTCATAAACTAAATTCGATTTTTTATTTACAGGTATATTTATGTCTCCAATAATAATAGTATCAGTTTTGCCCATATTAAAGCCATCCAAAAATTCTAAAAATAAGTTTACATCTGAATTTGGTGGTCTATAAACAGCTAATAATTTGGTCGATGTGTAATCAGTAAGCTCAATACATATAAAATGAAAGGGAAACTGATTATCATCGCACATAACAATATTAAAATTCAGATTATTTTTAACAAATATAGCTAAACCACCACCTATGCGATCATCCCGACAAGAGAAAACACTCCGAAAATTATTTAGTTGGAATGAAATGGCGTTGTGACTATGAACCCAAGTTTCACCAAGTACCAAGATATCAATGTTTTCATTCAGATTTTCACTAAAAAAAATAACATCACCAAACGTATTCATATTATTCACGCCGCGTACATTATATTGCAGAATGTTTAACGCGGGTTCACGTATGTGATCAAAAAATGATTCGCGAATCAAGCCAATCAAATCGTTGGAATTTCCCCGCCTGAGATGAAATATTTTTATCTTTGGGCAAATTTTTGATCGCAAGCATCCAACATAGAAAAAACAAAAAACAAATTATGAGCAACAATGACGCTCATTATATCCCTTTTTCTACAAAAAAAAAAAAAAAAATACGCTAAATTTAAGTCCAAACCGCACAAATGTGTAAGTGAAAAACCTACGTAATGGCTTTTTGATAAAAAATTTCGGTTGATTTTAAGTACAGTCAACACAATTGTGTGAAAGGAATGTACAAATGTGTAAGTTGGTTCAAAACACATACAAAACATTATAATTTGGTCTAACCCACACAATTGTGTGGGTAAGTAGGAAAGGGATAAATAATTTTGCTATTTTTCTGACATTTCTATATGACTCACGTCAATATCAAAAACAAACAAAACACACGCCATTTTCATTGTCGGCATTTGGTGTTTTAAATTTTGTCGTGCGATTACATAATTAATTAATTTTAATATTAATAAATGTATTAAAATTGTGAAAACAATTTGTAATTTTGTGCGACGTATTTTCAAAATATCTTGTGTACTAAAATGTTGTGTAATTGCGGAATTATTACATTGAATAAAATTCGGAAATAGGACAGCCGCGATCACTTACCATTTCAAGCGATTCTGTGCCACATCGCTAATATTACAGTAAAACAGGATAATCATAAACGTAAATTAGATGTGCTTGAAAACTTAATTTTAAATAAGCGTTTGACGGCTGTAGTCATGTGAGTAGATCGTTTGTTTAAATCACTAAATTATCTCCATTTAACTTTTGAATACAGCAATAATTACAGCAATAATTTAAGCGATTTGGACGTACTACGAAGGATTCGAAAGGTGCAGATATAGGCAACCAGCTGGTGCAAATGAATTTAACTAGCCACCATAAAATAATCACTCCGATGCACGGCGCCAACTGTAATCCCTTACCACAATAAGCAGAAGAGTGAAGGGGTAGAGTAATAAATAATTAGATTGACTAGATTGGACAAGACTGAATTAAATCAATTTTTTTTTCACTTTTGTCTTTATTTTATGAAAAATGAAATACATATTTTATTTTATATTTATACTATCGCATATTGTTCGTATAATAATTATACGCCCATTCAAACCGTTTTCTATTAAATCGCGAGCAAAATTCCCAGGCGAGGTACGATTCGTTAGAATAATGCTGTTGTTAGAATTTGAAGCTCAATGTACAAACAAATCACGTGCTTATCCACATTCAATATCGGAAGTAGAAGCTAACACGATCTTTGGGCTCGGAATTTTACTAAAATCCGCCAAATTGTGACACAACTGGAAATGCCGAAATTGAAACAGATTGTTACGGGCACCTTCAAAACTTTTCATCAATTTATCACTCATTCATTCGACTTGTGATTTAGCAAACTCAACCTTGAACGAATGTTGATGAAAATGAAATGAATGATTTATTTTATTTTATTTAATTGTCAGTCGTCACCACAGCCACACACAACACACAAATTAAAATGGTTGAAAATGACAAATGAAACGTCAAGTAAAATAGCTTAATATTTAGAGCAATAGTTTTTGTTTCTAACTTCATATTGTGATCAAATTTTTTTGATCACGTACGTGAACCCGCGTTTAATTTTTTTGAAGTGGAATCAATTGTTGTTTTGCTCAATGCGTAATCATCAACGTTCAAGAAACAACTATTTACACAATTTTTTTCTAGTGTCTTACTGAATTTGCTCATAAAAATCAATTTTATAATTATAGATATAACACATACGTAAGGTTAAGCTATATTTGTGCAGAATGCATTCAATATTTGTTAGAATAAATACGTTTCGTCAATATAAGACTAATAGAAAATAAAATAGAGAGAGAATCAAAAAATTCACAAAAACAGCGTAACACTTACGTATTGTTAGGAGTATATTATAATGAATTACAAGAAAAATAGTCAACATTTCGGAGTTTAACTTAATCAATAATTTAAATGAAATTATTAAGTTCATTTATGCCACACACTTCCAGCGACTGCCCTTGTGACTTATTTATGGTCATCGCAAATGCAAGTTTCACTGGGAACTGAACGCGTTTAAACTGGAACGGTAAATCGCTTGAAGTCAGAATCTGGTTTTTAAACAGCGTTTATTGATACCTTCAAACACTTGTTACGTTCTCTGGGTTCACACGAAAATCCTTAAACTTTTTAATTAGCATTAAGAAAAAACACTTATATCGATTTAAGTAAATGCCAAACGCAAAATTAAATTCAAAATAAAAATTTATTTCAAGAAACGACCTTATTAAAGTTAGCCGAAAGATTCCAGCCGAAAGATAAAAAAATCGATAATGCAGATAGTGTCTTCGCAATCCCAGCAGAAAGAAAATGACATGGACAATGTTGATTGATTTCCTTCAGCCGAAAGATATCAGTCGATTTTTTCAACATTTTTGACATTTTCATTTAATGCTGTTTTTTACTTATATATATATATATATTCGATTTTCCATTTATTGAAAATTCATTGAACACTCTAGTGATCAAGCTAAACGACCTAGGCCATTAATGCCACTATGACTATTTGATAGGCCATATTGTTGATCAACTTCGATTTTCAATGTATTGAAATCTCATTGAACGTTCTGGCGCTCCAGATAAACGATCTACGTATTATTTTCTATGAAAGTTGTTTGAGCTGATAAAAATAATAAAGAAGAAACTCGGCTCATCCGACAACGCCCTAATCAAATTTATATAGAACTAAAACTTATGGTAATCTATTTCTTGTATTCGAAAACTTCCGTTTAATATTTTTACTGAAATTCGTTTAGGCCATTCCCGAAGCCGTGGATATAAACTACAAACATTGAAACTTAAATACGATTATTGCTCATATTATTATATTAGATACGTAGAAATAATTACATATACCGGATGTTTCTTTTAAACTGAGACGATCAAATATCTCGAAAATAGCCACTCTACGGAAAAAATGTCCATAATCAAAATTTAATCATACCGCGGGGGAAATACATTAGTGCAAAAAAAGTCCTCCACCCCCCGCTTTGTAGGTGAGGCGGGGGTAACTTTTAAACTACGGATTCTACGACTAAAAGTACGTATGATTTGAATGAAATATTTTGTTCGGTTCATGATAGATGGCGTTGTAATCGACGAAATTCAATTTTTTCAATTTCTTCTTCTTAGAACACACGCATTCGATTCTGCAATACGTTTGAAATAAAAAACCATCACGTTTTCATTGGAAATACTCGAAATTCGTCATCAAAACAATTTAATAATGTAAATGGCAGGTGAATAAAATAATTATAGCTTAAAATATGTTTTCAAAATGATGCCCTGCGACTTCAATGCACTCGTGTACTAGCATGAGGATTATGAGCCACTGCTGCCAATACAGCAATTTCATTATTTTCTCCAGTGCTCTACGGGTCCTTTTTTTCGGTTGAACATTTCCATCAGTAATAAATTGTTTGATGACGTGAACGAATCCTACCCGGAAAACGTTGAGCGTAAACAGCAACAGCATTTTCAAGATTTCTGATCAGAACCATTTCAATTTTCTCTATGGCACAGTTAAACGCTCCATTCTAAAGTATTTTATCGTTTATTTTGCAATTACGAAAAACATGAAGATAAGAAATAACACAAAACTGAATAAATTGTTTTGATGACCAATTTCGAGTATTTTCAATGAAAACGTGGTTTTTTATTTCAAACGTATTGCAGAATCGAATGCGTGTGTTCTAAGTAGAAGAAATTGAAAAAATTGAATTTCGTCGATTACAACGCGGTCCATCGTGAACCGAACAAAATATTTCATTCAAATCATACGTACTTTTAGTCATAGAATCCGTATCTGTAATAAAAAATATGGCTTCCTATCTTAGTTTAAAAGCTACCCCCGCCCCACCTACAAAGCGGGGGGTGGGGGACTATTTTTTTGCACTAATGTATTTCACCCGCGGTATGATTAAATTTTGATTATGGACATTTTTTCCGTTGAGTGGCTATTTTTCGAGATATTTGATCGTCTCAGTTTAAAAGAAACACCCGGTATAGTATACACTCTTGGACAAAATTAACCCATTTTTTTGCAATAAAAAAAATCCCGCTGGTCAATTTCAATGGAACGGGTATCAAATGATCCCAAATTTATATAATTCACAAACGAAGCACAAATGTGGCGTCATGGAATTATAGCAGCTATTTTTCTTTTTCAAAATATTAAAATGTGTCAAGCTATTTTTTAAAATTTTCAAAAGCGGTTTATAAACATCAAAATTAGCTTTATTTCAATTTAGTTTGATTAATTTAGTAATGAGTTTCCCCCCTCCACCCTAAAAAGAGAACAGTGTCCCATTTATCAGTTCCCCAATTTGCATGAGTATGAGCAAATTCTAAACGGCTGAATTTGCTTCGGGGAAGAAGCTGTGGACCTTTTACGGGCCGTTTTGGAGCTAGGATCACTTCTTTTAATCTTCGTCTAATTGTTCTGACACTAAAATTCACTTGACGGGCACTAAACAACTAATTTTTCAGTTGAGTAGCAGTACGCTTTCGATCTCGTAACGAATTAATTTTTAAAAATCGGTCGTCATGCTCAGTTGTGCACCTTTTACGCCCTTGTCCGAACTTTCTTTTATATTCTCCGGTCTTGCCATATTGCTTAAGTATTCGTGAATCCGAAGATTGGTTCATTCCTAATTTTCGTGGGATTTATACATGAGTATAATCTTCCAGATACAATGTGACGAATTTAACCATCCCCAGCTCATGAAAAGGTGCTATATTACAATAGATCTTATTATATGTGTGCTTTAGAACACATTTACAAGAACTAGTAGTACGATATTTACAAATAATTGATATACAATGGTACAAAAGCCGATCGTTTCGTTGAATTCCGAACCAAGATGCACTCTTAACTAAGCATTTTTGAAAAATTTAATTGATTGGCTAGCAGTAGACTTTATTTTAGGTGGTTTCTGATAAAAATATATCTATCAAATAGTCATAGTGGCATTAATGGCCTAGGTCGTTAGCTGGATCACTAGAGTGTTCAATGAATTTTCAATATAAATTGAAAATCGAAATTTTACCAACAAACAACCCCCCCCCCCCCCCCCCCCCTATATCCTTCAGACTTTCTCCACATTTAGGCCCAAGTTGAACAACAATATGGCCTATCAAATAGTCATAGTGGCATTAATTGCTTGGTCGTTTAGCTGGATCGATAGAGTGTTTAATGATTTTTCAATACATTGAAAATCGAATATATATATTGGGGGTGTGAATTGATTCTAAGGCTGCGGACCAATAGACGGGTAAATCGTTTACTATGGTAAAAATTGGATTTAGAACAGATTTTTCGATCAGTTTGCCATAGAGTTTTTCAAAAATAATTGAATTTACCGAAAAATTTACTAAACATTTACTTTTACCCGACTATTGGCCCGCAGCCTTAGACTCGACATTGAGATGTCATTACGTGAGATTGCGTATAGTTTGACAAGCAATTCCAATCGCTTTTGTAGCTATCACAATTGTCAATCTAATTCAGGGCCCGTACTATTGTTTTCGTCTTTCGCCTTATCGTTTTCGATTTTTATCGCTTAGCTCTGAACGATTGAGAAAAATATTTGTACTTTTGCTTTCGATCAGTAGCAATGTTTTAGTACAGATTATTTAAAGTATTGCCAGCACAAAATTTATGTTTTAGTACAGTTTTTACTGATATTTCTGACGAGATTTCTCCAAAAACTCAACCAATAGCTTAAATTGCTGTACATTAGTATTTTTATGTCTGTTTGACCTACAAGTTAAAAAAAATATTTTAACATAACCTCACATATTAAAATTTTACATATTTACTAATTAAATATATTTTCTAATTAAATAAATATTTTTTTTTTAAATTGGAATGTATATTTAATTGAAAAGATATGTTTAGTTAAATAAACTATTAAATAGGTATACTCACATTTCAGTTTTTACTTTTAAAAGTATTGAACAGTAAAGCATAAGATGACAATCGAAAATGAACAACGATGAAATTTGCGTTGTAAATTTTCGCCTACAGTCGTTCATTTTCGATTCTATCGAAAATAATAGTACAAACATAGAAAAACGAACGCAAAATTAAAGCGATCGAAAACAATAGTAAGGGCCCAGAGCAGAGTGTTATTTTTCATATTACGTCATTTTTTTGTAATCTCATTTAAAATGGATCGTGATAAGTTGTTTTTTCGAGGAGTTCTTCTTTTATTTTTTTATTCCAAGAAAACTGCCGTTGAAGCTCACCGATTGCTTTCTGATACTTATGGTAATCAAGCTCCATCTAGAGCAAGCTGTTTCAATTGGTTTCACCGATTCCAGGATGGTGATTTTCACTTGACAGGCAAAGAACGGCCAGGTCAGCCAAAAAAGTTTGAAGATGCCGAATTACAAACATTATTAGATAAAAATGCATGTCAAACGCAAAAAGAACTTGCAATGCAGTTAAACATTGACCGATCCACTATTTCTGATTGTTTGCACGCAATGGGAAAGATTCGAAAGCTAGGAAGATGAGTCCCACATCAACTGTCCGAAAATCAATTGAGAGCGTGAATTGAAGCATGCAAAAAACATCTTGCTGAGTACAAAAAACATAGTTTTTTGCATCGATTTGTTACTGTCAATGAAAAGTGGGTCTATTACGATAACCCCAAACGTAAAGCAGCTTACGTCGGTCCAGGCCAAGCAGGACCATCGCAGCCAAAACAAGATATTCATTGCGATAAGGTTATGCTGAGTATTTGGTAGGACCAGAAAGGTGTGGTGTATTATGAGCTTTTATCCAAATGAAACAGTTACAGGTGATCGCTACCGACACCAACTGGGCAATTTAACACGTGCATTGTACGAAAAACGGACAGCAATAGCGAACAAAAGCTATAAAGTTTTGTGTAATGATGACAATGCCAGACCACATCGTACAAAAACTGCTCAAAACAAGGTAGAGCAACTCGGTTGGGATCGGTTTTAACAATCTGCGTATTCTCCAGACCTTGCACCTTCCGACTATCATTTGTTTCAATCAATGCAAATAGGCCTGGCTGACGTACGCTTCCGATATGCGGGAGAAGTGCGAAATTGGATCGATGACTGGATAGCTGGGAAACTTGAAGACTTCTTAAAACGTGGAATACGTAAACTTCCCAGAAGATGTATCGATTTTTTTATCTTTCGGCTGGAATCTTTCGGCTTACTTTAATAGTATGTATCAAGATAACTGTTTTCTATTCTAAATTCATTTCTGATGTTACAAATAATAATATTGTTTTTAATATCACTTACTTCATGCTACAATATCAAAAACTATTAATTAAGTGGTTTTTGATAAATATCAAACACTTATACAAACATAAGTGTTTTTTTTGCTTATATCTCGGTCAAAAATAGTTGGATTTTGATGAACAATTGAAGGGAAAGAAAAAACGGTCAACATAACCATTTATCTTGACTTAAGTGATTATGTTAAATTGCCACAGATATAATCGAAGAAGTAAAAACAAAAAAAAATTATAATATAGTAAATTGTTGATATTGTAATGAATCAAGACGGAGTTGTCATTACACAAATGAATTCTTGATTTCGTGCAATTTTTCTCTGGAACAACAATCCTCCACGATTTTGAAAAAGTACCTGGCTTTCAGTGAGAAAGATGTACAGTATTAGCGTCGAAGTTACAATTTTAAATGGAAAATTTAAAGAAGATGTTCTGTTGCCTCGCATCCCAATGTCTGAAATGCTACTCGAATTTGTAATTATTATCACCATACAAACGTTGGCACAATACGTTAACAGTGGTTCTGTAGTAAGTTTCTTTAGTGTTCTTAATTATATGCTTAAACACATTACAATTTTATTTACGCGAATAATTATACAGTTCACTTTATAAATTATTTTTACTTCTTCACTCTTCCACAGTAAAAATTAAATTCTCGTAACTTCTTACATTTTTTTAGATGTGGAAAATTTGGTTGCTAAACTGAAACTTGAAATGAAAATAAAACTAAAATGGCACATAACTAGTATACTGAGAATCTAGAATTGTGAAAAACTTGTGCAAACGATAGATTAAAAACTGCATAACTTCCCGAATCCGTTATATGTACCAAAGCAAACAAAAAAGGATTATTTTAATCCTAATTACACATTATATTGTGATTGTCCTTATATTTTAATGGTCTACCTTAATTTTAAATTCTCTCTGTAATATTATGTTTTGTTTGTATTTTTGGTTGCATCGTTCCAAAATGATTTTTAAAAACATGACGGTACCTACATCCATCAAACCATCCCTGTATACGTAGACGTATGTACATATTTTATTTCCAATCCATCCCATTATTTTTTTTTAAATCGCGTTGACTTGGTTACATTTTATTTATTTATTTATTATTTTCCATTTGTGTGTGTATCATATATACATTTTTTTTTTAAATGACGAAAATTGTAAAATTTCACAATAAAAATAAAACTGGATATCAGCTCTGCAATATCTTTTGCACGGTATCATCATCAAAAGGGGAATTTTCCTTCCATTAGCAACATTTTTATTTTTGGCCTGAATTTGAGATTCTCGGTTTTTTCGATTGTATTCATTTTTTATTTAACAACCACCCAAAAATGTATCAAAATGAAAAAAACTATATATAGACAGACACATGTGTACGTATATGTGTATGTATTGTAATATCACTGTTAAAAAAGGATCATTCATCCGTCTACGAAACAAACAGAAAGGGATTTTTATTTTTGCACACAAAAAATACGAGGAATTCTCTTTATTTGTTTGCAGATTCTGACTGACATATGAATTATATTTTACTTGCTCGGGTAAAAAAAATACATACATATAAACAATGGTAGGTTATATAAGTACAAGTATATAATGATGAGATAAAAATAAGGATATATCTATCTATTACACACTTCGAACTTGATAAGGGGATGATAAAAAAAACCAAATGTTTAATTCTTTAATATATTAACGCAAAAATTTTCATATATCTGGTTGAATAGATAACGAATTGTAAATTATTTGATTTATTTGTGTTTGATCTACCTCTTCCTTGGCATACACTGAATACATTTTTTTATTATTAAGGATCAATATATGTGTAAAATGTACATATCCTAGTATATAATTTTGGCAACGAAACGGATTACGAGATTTATTTTATTCGAACTATTTTTAATTTAATAATGGATTTTAAATGTTGATTTATTCAATTTCAATATAAACAAAAAGGGTTTTACTCTGCGTATATGTAGTTTAACCTCGATCGATATTCCGAACGAATAGGTATTATAATTGTTAAGGGAATCCGCAGCCAAAGGGTTTATTTTTTTAACGAAACGTGATTTTGCAACTATTACATAATATAATTTTTATAATTATCTAATCATGATTTATATTTATGAACGCCCTTCTATTACTAATTAAATAGTTACATAATCTTTTTTTTCTAATTATGTATTGCTGACAGCAAGAATCTAAAGGTTTTATTTATTATAATCTGAAAGGGTAAATACGAACATGATGTTATCTATCTAGGTATGTGTACAAAAAAAGGGTAAACAGATATATTTAGAAGTCGAATAAATTGATTACGAATACAATTATAAGATATATCCATCAATGTCCGACATTGTATATGTAAACTTTATCAAAGCACCATATATACCATGAAATAAAATAAAATAAAAGGATTTTTGATATTAATTTGATAACATGTATTATTTATGAAGGGCGCAACTAATTAATTAACGATATGATATACTCGTTCGTATACAGATTGGATCAGTATCCAGTGGGTGTTGAAGTAAAAGCTATATTGTTTTAATTTGAATTAATTTAATTGGAATTAAAGTGAAAATATATTACTTCTTTATGTTATCCCAATGATGTCCAGTAGTTCTATAAGATATCAAAATTTTCTGTTGTATATAACTACATCAAACAAAATAATTAACCGAAATCAAATTTCTACCAAAAAAATATTCATGTGTGCGAATATACAAATGGTATGCTAAATGTGGTGGAATACTGGCAACAATTGTTCGTGGTTAAAATAAATGTATAATTTCTCCTTTCTCCCGCTGAAACCATCCAGAGCTACTTATGTAGCGTAAAATATCTCGTACTCCACAGTCCGCAAGTTCAGAAAGGCTGTTCATATCGTACACACCCAAGTACTTATGTCTTTTGTATGGCAGTGCCCGACACGGGCATAGGAATTGATCTAAAGTCTCTAGACCCAGTCTTCTCGCACGTTCCCCAAAAAGGCAGTGTTCTGTCGGTATCCCTACGACCAATTCTTACTCTTGTTTTCCTAGAGATACTAGTGCCTTGGAGCACCGCAGTTCCAATTTTGGTCAAACCTGTTTTTTTACTCTGCGCGTGAGAGTGTTGGTTTACCTCTCATCTGTCAAGGCGATTGCTTTTTTACTGAGCGCCGATTTGAGTGCTGCTATAGATCTCCCAAGACCTGCCCTTTCCGGCTGCATTTGGAGAGTCATACCGTACTCATACCTAGTTTATCTGCCCTGCAGTTTCCCGTGACGTCCGAGTGTAGAAGGAGCCAGATTATCTGGATACTAATATACTCGCTCATCTCATTAAGAGATGACCGTCAATCCAGCGCCACCCGTGACTTCAGAGAAACCTTCTCTAGTGACCTGAGTGCCGCTTGACTGGCCACAAGAATCACGATATCACGACTTCTCCATATCGCTACCATTTCAGACTGGTACACGCTGCAGTAGTCAGGGAGACGAACAGAAATATTAACATTGAGCTTCTTATAGAAGACTCCGGCTCCTACTTTGCCGTCTAGCTTAGAGCAGTGCGTGAAAAATGTCAGTGCCTCGTTTTCCAATATTGATGCATTTCTCCAGGATAACCGCGAAGACAGATGATCCGGAAATCTTTATCGAAGCACAACTTTGGTTTAATATAATCTAGATTCGCCAGTTCTTCCCTTAGTGATCTAACTACTGTCGAGTGTCCCGCCTAAAAACACTTTCACTGAGAGGAAGCAGAGATCCTCGTAGCCACCTTAGCTGCCATCTATGTACCAAAAAATTCGATTGGAATAAGGTGAAACATAACCTCTAAGGCGCGTGTGGGTGTTGTCCTAAGCGCCCCGCTTATAAGCATACAGGCCGTTTTCTGCACCTTCTCCAACACTCTTATGTAAGTTACCTTTTCTAGAGTCGGCCACCACACGCCCACCTCGTACATCAGCACAGGTCTTACCACTGCGTTTTAGAGCCAGTGTACCAACTCTGGTTTCCAACATGCTGTATCAGATAGCGGAATTTTGAGATTACGCTACTCGCCGCAAGTGGCAGCACTATCACTAAAGACAATTAATTTTGTTATGTAATTAGTAGCCGAAATTTTTCATTCATTATGTACGACTTGTTTCACTAAATAAAATGTCTCAGCGGAAGAAAATATTAAAAGAGATCCTTAAAATGGCAAATTGATTGATCTCCGAAGTAAAGGAACTCGGTATATGAAATCTTGAAATTTAACAATAATCCGTCTATCCGCCATTTTTTCCACTAGTAACCAATATTTTCGGTTGTTTTTCTAATAGCTTAGGTCATACTAAGACTATATGGAAAATTTGGGGAAAATTCATGGACTAGAATGTTCACTAGAATTTTTTGATCTTCTGCGGCCATATAAGTGATTTTCAGTTTTTGACCAATATCTCAAAAACTTCCACTAGTAACCAATACTTTCAGTTGTTTCTCTAGTAGCCTAGTTTATCAGTAAAAAGGCAATCGCCTTGACAAACGAAAGGTGGATCAACACCCTCACGTGCAGGGTAGCAAAACAGGTTTGGCCAAAACTGGACCTGCGGCGCTCCAAAGCACTAGTATCCCTGGGAAAATGAGAGTTAAGATTGGTCGTAGGGATACTTACAGGACACTGCCTTTTTGGGGAACATGCGAGAAGGTTGGGTTTAAAGACGAATGACTTTTGTAGAAGTTGTATGGACGAAGAGGAGGAAGAGACTTTAGATCATTTCCTATGCTCGTGTCCAGCACTGGCATACAAAAGACATAAGTACTTGGGTGTGTACGATATGAACAGCCTTTCTGAACTCACGAACTGTGGAGTGCGCGATATTTTACGCTACATAAGTAGCTCTGGATGGTTTCAGCGGGAGTAAGGAGAAATTGGATCCTGTGGTATCACAAGAGGCCATGGGTGGCCTAAGTGTGCGATAGCAGCCACTCTAACCTAACCTAACCTTACCATTGGTTACTAGTGAAAGTTTTTGAGATATTGGTCAAAAACTGAAAATCACTTATATGACCGCAGAAAATCAAAAAATTCTAGTCCATGAATTTTCCCCAATTTTCCATATAGTCTCAGTCATGAGTGTCTCAAGCGATTAGAAAATCAACCGAAAGTATTGGTTACTAGTGGAAAAAATGGCGGATAGACGGATTATTGTTAATTTCAAGATTTCATATACCGAGTTCCTTTACTTCGGAGATCAATCAATTTGCCATTTTAAGGATCACTTTTAATATTTTATTCCGCTGAGATATTTTCTTTAGTGAAACAAGTAGTACATAATGAATGAAAAATTTCGGGCTGCCACTTGCGGCGAGTAGCGCAATCTCTTATTTTCCGCTGTCGAAATTCCGCTATCTTATACAGCATGTTTCCAACCCCATCTCTTACCTATGGCGTTCCTACACGAGTAAATGGCTACATTAGCCTTATTCACCCTTTCTACAATGTTACGCTTCCAGATGAGCCTACTGTTCAAGATTATGCCCAAAAATCTCGCTCTGTCAACAAAAGCCAGTCTAATGCCGTTCATGGTAAAGCGCTAACTACCGGAATTTTATATTTATTAGTAAATAGTACCAGAAGAGGTGGTGGTGGAGGCTCCATGTGCAGTTTGACTGTATATATTTCATGTAACAAATTTTGAATGTTTGTCCTTATTTCGTGTCTCGGTAAAATATTTGCGAATATTGGACCCTCATTTCAAATATTTCTGATCAGAAAAAAAAGTTTTTACGATTTGTAGTGGTTTCGGAAAAATGGATATAAGCCTCTAGTAGAATTTAAAAAAAATTAACAGACATTTGTGTTAAAAACTACAAATTTATGGTGGTTATGCCTATACCAATAACGAAGACATCGGTTAACCAATTTGTTGGTCGATCCAGTATCAAACTCATACAAAGGTTTCAGGCTGTGTAATGCTGTGTATGCCGCGCGTTTCGTAATATTGAAATCAATGAACTGGCAGTGTTGACCAGCGTGCGTTGCAGCAGTCTAGTAAAAGGCTCAGTATTACCGTTATCAAATCTCGTGACTTTAAATTTAGATTAATCTTTTCCTATAGAATACGAGAATCGGTACCGCAGGTTAGTAAAGCAGGCTATCTGCAACAACTCGACGCTTACTGAGTGGTTTTAAATCAATTAATGTGAGGCTATATTGGTATGGATTATGGATGCATAATCCATACCAATATAGCATGCGTATAACATAAGGATTATTGAATTCTTTCGAAAAACGCTTGATGAAAACAACAGAACTGGCTGACATAACGACTTTGCACGTGTTCAAGAGAAAGTGATTGTTCGGCATATACCAACGTTCAACTCAAGATTGTTTTTGCACCCCATTGGGAGAAGTTGTTGACGTCGGGTTGTAATAGGCTCTTGTCGGTGGTGTTTAAAATCCGTTTGTAAATCTTTATGTCATCGGTGTATGGATGAATTTTTAAATTAGGAATCAACGTCGTTAAAAGACAGTAATCCGTTGTTTCTATGGTTGCGCAACGTTCACACCGCGGAGGTGATGGCGATAATTTTTTAGTACAATATATTTACGGTATATGGATTATTCAAAACATTCAAAAACTGCAGAATCAAAGATGGCCATTTGAGTTTCTGTTGTTATAATTTACAATGGTATCAAAGCCGATATTTGCCAATAAATCACAAAGTTGTACAAATTCAGCTTTTCCAAACTAGAATCGTGGTGTAGTCCAAAGAGTTGGGACGCTCACGATCAGACTTAGAAAGTAAATATAGCAACATAAAATACAAAAATTGTATGCAGTCATCTATTTTGGTGGTAGAATTATAGTCTTCACCGCAACCCGCGCAGTTGTTTTACCCAAAATCCTCTGGAATAGAGGATTCATCGCGTAGCGATTCGTTTGACTTTTCCTGTGTCGATGATGACGCGTTAGGTATTTTCAGAATTGATTTTCATTGTGTTCTCCTGTGAAAGACACAATGCTGTGCTTCTAAAGCTAAAAGCTTATTTTAGTGTGTTCTCCTGTGAAAGGCAGAGCCTTTCGCCTTGCCGACTTTAATTTTTGGTTTGATACATATTCAATGGTTGTCAAAATACGATACTTTGATTTATTCTCGTAGACTTACAAGTAGACGGTTTATAGGTGAGATAATGTTAAACATCTTCCCAGGAATAAGATCGTTAGATTCATCGGTTTCGATCGAATTTAGGTTCGCCTGCTTTAATGAAAAAATATAAAAGTTAGTTATTAAGGTAAAGTTTTAAAATTATCCTATGAGCTGTATCATTTGTGCATTTTGTCTCGGCAGCGTCGTTTCATCATTTGGAATCTGCTGGTCTTGATTAATCTGTATGAGGGAGTAATCAGGAGTAGCACCAGGATTAATTGGGCGTATACCAATTGCTGCGAACGCTGATATTCCGTTATTCGTAGTCGCAGAGTCACTCCATACATCTGAAAGCACCTTTCAAAACTGCAGGCGAGATATTTTTCTAGTACGGTTTTTTCTAAAAATCAAGTTGCATGCCGAATAATAATATGCTACGTTTTTTACCTTTTCCGACAACTAGTTCTGACAACAACTATTCAACTGGCATATATTCCGAGGTTTGCCCGTCAGGTCATTTTCTGTGAGTATACCTTTCCCAGTAGACTGAAGTACGCTTTAACCTCGTCTCGGTTCATTTAAAGTGCATGAGCTTGGGAAACTCCTTCTGATTTTCTCATGATCAAAGTTGGATGGCGCTTCCAAAATAATTCGAACTTTCCTCACCCTTCTTATCACGATAAAATGGATGTTCAATTTTAGACCTTACGGCAATCACGTATATGCCATCCGACAAACGTCTGCTCGAATTGAAGCAAACCCATGAGCTAGAATGGATTCTCATTTTAAATTCAACTTTTTCGCCCAAAAAAAGGAAAATCCTATAAATAAATAAATAAATTTGACATTTTCAATGGCCGTTTTAAGATAATTTTCCGACCACAAACCCCGAGTTTTTGTTGACCTTACGTTTATATATAGTTGGCATCACTTTAAAAAAATTATTTAAAATTAGAACTGCTGCATAGAATCGAAATATAAGGAAAATAAAAGCAATAATCGAACCGAAAATCCACAAAAATAATACATGGAGCGGAAATGGCACACGTGCCATATCATCCTCACAAAAAGGTTAACTGTCAAATACTTACCGAAATACAGTGACACAAAGAGAGTGTAATATTTTTTTCACAAAAAAATAAAAAAAAAATTGTGTCTCTTTTTATTTAATAAAATTATTATACACAGCACCACGAGATCTTTCTCCTTTGAACAATAACGAAGAACTGAATTTAAAAAAATATTGAGATACATAATAATGCGTTTTTTTGGGAGAAATTTAAAATACGCCAGCTCACACGTAGCGCCATTCCGCCCACTCGTACCTTATAAGCTCGATATTATCGGTATTGGGAATTGTGAAAATATGACTTACAAAGTTGTGCAGTGCAATAGAGGCCTCTCTACTGGTTATATTTTTGTATTAACAATTAAAACCATCTTTCCGGAAAGCATATTATTCAAATTGGTTTCGATGAGTGCAAAAATATCAAATGTAAGTCTTTTAATTGCTAAGTAAACGAAACGATATTAAGTTCTTAGTACATACGGGTACTATGAGTACCTCTCCTTACGTTTTGGCAGTAGAGGGACATGCGTTTAAGTGTTTTGGTACTGCTATTTAACTGTTAATATCTCGGGAATCGACAAATTCTTGTTGATTCGTTGATGGTTTAGGAACTATCCTAAGGATGCATGTAAGATTAACATTGTGGCTGCTACTGTGTTGAACATTGCTTGAGTTGATATCAATATTATTTTAATGATTGATAAATGTGACAGGAAAAGTTCCTGATGAAGAATAAAAATTTTAATGCGATCTGTAATAACAGCTTCTTTGTGAATTAACTCGTTGCTCGAGTCGCACAATTCACTCGTCAGTATATAACAGAATCAATTTTTTTCGATGGTCAAGTTGATCGTAATATCAGAAACAAATGATCCAGTTTTATTGCTGCCCGCCCCATTTCAAGTAGATATCTCCAAAATCCGACTATACGCACAATGCTGCGTGTTTATTAGTCGCAATTATCATTTCCATTCATGGACCACTAAAATTAAATAATAAATTAATTAATCATAAATTTACTAAAATTTTGTCAACATTATACTACAATAAAAACTTAAAATAATAATGAGTTTAAAGTTAAAATAAATATTTTGAATTTTGTATTCATTTATCAACAAAAATGTCCATCCCGATGCCGGAAACAAGTTAACAAAAAAATGTCCCTTTTTCCTACAAATACTTTTTTGTTTTGCTGAACAACAATGCGATAAAGGAAAAGGAAGATATACATTTAAAATAAAATATAAGAGAACAGAAGACCTCGTTGTATCATTCTTGTTCATCTATAATAATCATCATCTTCAAATGAGATCTCATTTCCGTTACATTTCTTAAACTTATTTCAGTTTATTTTTTTATTTGTATATTTTGCTTTTAACTACTGCAGTAACACAAAAAATATCATAAAAAATCGTGTTTTCTACAAAAATTCCAACAACAAAATAGCACACAAATTTCCATTTTCAAAATAAAATTAAATAGAAAAATGAAATGCGCTACTTCTTACTTTTTCCATAATTATTATTTTTTTCGTTCGTTCGGATTTTGAATAATAAAAACATAGAAACAGCGAAAGCAAAATAAGGAAAAAATCACTATGCATGGAAAGAAAAACAGGAAAAGTCGAAAATTTATATTAAGCAAAAAATTATCATAATATTTTGACTTGAATGAATTTAATACGTACACTTTTTTTGACTATTTTAATTTAATTGAATTTTTTTTTTATTAGCTTATTTAAATTATTGTACATACCTAAGACCGTTTACCACCCGAAACAAGTGTATATGGAACGCCTAATTTTGTATAAATAGAATTTAGTTGTTTCTGTATAAATTTATTGACAAGTAAATTTTCTTTTTTTGGCAGCAACAAATATTTTCAGGGAATGTTTAAAATGCGAATATTTTGGACAGCGTAAACCATTATTACCAGAGCCTCCTAAATACAAGAGCCGTAGGATTCCGCCATTTTTTTCATGAGCTTTCCATAGAGGGGAAGCTTTTTGTTCTTTTTCATACCAATCACTGTATTTTAATATTTTTTTAGAAGGTTTTGTATATAAAAACATTAATGCTTCGTTTCAATTTTTAATTTGAATGGTTAGTTCAATATTCAGGAAAAGCATATTTTAAAATTGAGTCAAATTATGTCGAATTAACGACATTATTCTATTACAACATTGTTGATGTTTTTTCGAAAACTGTTTTTTCGTTATTTGTTAAAAATTTCATCGCAACAAATTCGCAGGCTTTACTGTTTCATCCTGTAGTATAAACAAACCGGAGCTTCATAAAATAAAAACATTATATTATAGAGCTTTTCGCAATTAATAAACCAATCAAAAGATGTCTCTAAGTATAAATTAAAGCTAAATACTAAAACCTAAATGTGTGTTAACTAAAATTTAACAATTTATTATGTATACTGCCTGGTTCAATAGATTATTGAGATCTCCTGGAACTGAAAATAACCGATTACGAGCGAATTGAAATAAGAAAAGAAAAAATTTAGAATTTTTCTAGTATTAACTGGTAAAAGTGGATTAGGATTTAGTTTTGGATTTATAATTTCCCAAATCAATAGCCATTTTTGGATTTTTTTTTTAAATGTTGGTAACGTATACGAACATATACGTATTAATTTCCATATTTTCGTTGATATGGCGTCGGGAAAAACAATGTAAGTTAATCATTTATATATATTATTTTGTTAAAAAATAAAATTAAAGATATATAACTAAAGATAATTGTTTGTTAATTGAATGTAATTAGAAGACAAGCTTGGAGTGGAGTGGAAACCAAAACACTCCTGGCCTTTGCAATACATCGCAAATTTGAATTTGGCCACATTACCAAAAAAAAAAACATGTGTATAAAAATTTAGTAGAAGACATGATTGGATCGAAAGTATCGGTATGTATATTTTATTAATTTACATTTAGTTAAATTTAATTAAAAATTAAATTTGTTTGCAGGCTGTTCCATATAATGAAGCAGCACTTAAAACGAAAATAAAAATCTGAGACGTGCTTATCGGGAATCCATCGACAATAACGCAAGAACCGGATCCAGTTATGGCGTTGAGCCTTTCAAGGACCTTTTAGAAGAATTGTTTTCCGCAGAAAGACCAGCGGAACAATCCGAACATCGGACAATTGATTCCGGTGCTGAATATACACCTGCTGCCATTCCAGTTCGTCGTACAATAAATTCACAAAAAACAGATGAAATTATTCAAAATACGTTATTCGACGAATTGATAGAAGTTAGTGAACCGGAACAACCTCCTGAACAAAAGAAACCTTCAAGGAAAAAAAAATCGCAAATGGATATTTATAGAGAAAATAAACTTGCGTTGGAGAGGGAAAAGGAGTACAATCGGGAGCAACGAGAAGCGCAAAACAGAAAAGGCACATTGAAAACCAGAAGCGTCGTGAGGAGGAGCAATTGGCCATCCAGAAACTCGAGAAATTGAAATGACTGAATTATATGGTGAATTAATACAAATTGTTCTTAGTCTATTTTTGATTCGAAATAAAAAAAAAATAAGATAGGATTTTTTATTTTATTACATAATTATTGATTTTTTTTGTAAATAAATTACAATAAATTTTTTTCGACAAGTTCCCTAACGACACTTTGTCTGCGCTCCACTGTTCTTCGTTGTTCATTTTCCAAATTCATGTCATGATTATTTTCAATTTGAAACCACGAATCATTATGGTTTACGCATATATTATGTTAAACACAACATGCTACAACCATATTTTTTACAGATCCTAAATCCAGATGTTCCGTAAAATGCAAAAGTTGACGAAACCTGGTTTTCATCAAACCAAATGCATTTTCTACCACGATTCTGGTTGATGAATGTATTCTCTTAAAGTTTTTATCGCGATTCGTCAAATTTCCGGGGTCTCTGTATGGTGGTACGAGCCTGGAATTTGATGGATAAGCCGAATCACCTAATAAAAACGAATTATTAAGAAAAAGACGGTTCTGCGTAGCTTGGCGGAATAATGGAGATCGCCTCAAAACTCGAGCATCGTGCATGGAACCGGGTTCACCGCAGTAAACATCGATAAATCGTTTCGACGAGTCCACCACAGCTTGAAACAAAATACAATAATAACCTTTCCGGTTATAGTTTGTCTCAGGATCGGTTGTTGGCCGCGTTTGATCTTGATATGGCTGTCATCTATTGCTCCAAGGATACCTGATATTCCGGACTGCGTTTCAAACGAAACTGTTGTTTGGATAACTCTTTCCAGTGAGCGTGGCCAGATTATGTAACGGCTGGATATACTAACCATCCACGATGCAACTCTATTCACAATATTCCACGTAGTTACTTCATTTACCCCCACAGATTTCCCATTTGCCTGTAAGTGATGGTATTTGCTACGTACCAAATAAATATGTGAAGTTCTTTCCTCGGGCCAACTTTTTGCCTTCCTCCGTGGCTATGATTTGGGCACTCGTCTGATGATTTATATAAATCTAGAATAAAATAAACCATTATTTTAAATTTCAACTCAATGATGCGTTTGAATTTAGATTAAAATTTACTTAGACTGTGTGCCTGAGAGCGATTTTTTCGACTAAATTGCCGACTAAACT
Source organism: Nephrotoma appendiculata (assembly GCA_947310385.1). NCBI lineage: Eukaryota > Metazoa > Arthropoda > Insecta > Diptera > Tipulidae > Nephrotoma > Nephrotoma appendiculata. The sequence continues at coordinate 140,638,350 of OX371225.1, read as the reverse complement.
AAATTAATGACTGATTCATATCATTCATTCAAAGGTGGCACTTGTATCTTTTAAATATGCTGTGCCTCTGATCGTAAACTAAATTGCAAACTAAACTAAATTTGTTACTTATAACACCGATTTTTTATTATTTAAAATCAAGGGAATAGAAAAAATAAAACAAATATGGATATGGGAATCGCATTATTCATGAATGTGATTATAAATTACAATTGAAATTTAAGAATAAGATTATTTCCTTTTAGACATTTTTACTCGAATATATTCGATAAAAAAATAATAAAAACAAGAAATGAAAATGACAACTAAATAGTCAAGCAACCTCAGCAGGAGTCTAAATGATAGAAACTGGTGGGTAATAGCATAACTACACATTAATTTAGTTTAGTCGGCAATTTAGTCGAAAAAATCGCTCTCAGGCACACAGTCTTAATATTTATTTTGTACAATTCAGTACATACACATTATAATGAATTTATACTTAATAACATACCTATTAGTGCTGCGATGGTTTTTCGTGATAATCTGAAATGTTTTTTGAAATCAGCATCACTATATCCATCAACAATTTCCATAAAATTGAAAATTCTTGCACACTGCGGCCGTTGATCACTCGGGGAGTTACTCGAACTGGTGGATGTTTCATTCGAACTCAAGGAACTAAATGGCCGCTCATCACAGTCGCTCATATTATTCTCAATAATAGTCTACAAAAAAAATAATTATAACAAGAGCCATAGATGGCTATTCAAAAACTAGTGAGCGCGCTTTATTGGCTTGAATATACATAGAATATAAAATTAAAATTAAATTTGTATAACACAATATTGAAAAGTCGGATTGTAAAATCCCCAAATATGAATAAATTTATATTTACCTGAAGTACGATTGATTCTTCTGTTTTTTTTTTTTTTTTTTATATTTAAAGCACACAGGCTTATCATTTATTTTCAATACGATTTTTGTCACATATAATAATAATAATATACAAAAAGAAAATAAAAGAGTACGGTAATCATCACCGATTTAACGGCAGTATTGATCTACCCTTTAATAAGAAAAATTATGAAAAAAAAAAAATTGAATAAATATTACAAATAAAAATTTAAATGAATATTACAAATAAAAATTTAACAATAAAAATATAAAAAATAAAAATATAAAAAATAAAAATATAAAAAATAAAAATATAAAAAATGAAAATATAAAAAATAAAAATATAAAAAAGATAAACTATTGAAACTAAAATTAAACTGCATCAGACTAAAACTCTAAATAGAAAATCGATATTAGGGTGCTCAAAAAGCCAAACTTTAAGTAATTGGAGAAATAATTTTGAATTTATTTGTTGCCGTATGCTAAGTGGAAGTTGGTTAAAAAAGGAAGGAGCAGTTACCAGGAAATATTTTCTAAAATGTTCACTAAAAAAATGTGGAACAACAAATAAGAACTGATCATTGTTCCTAATGTTGTATCGCACATTTGATCTCAATAATCGGTGCCCACTTCGCAAATAAAATAAACGTAAAACCTTATAAACATATAAATGTTGTAATGGTAAAACTTTAAAACTCAAAAATAATGGCCATGCAGAAACCCGCGAAGACTTAAAACTCATGATACGAATAGCATATTTCTGAACAATAATGAGAATTTTTAAAGTTGAATGGTAGCAACCACCCCAACACGATAATGCATATTCGAGCCTAGAGTTAATGCAGGCATAGTAGAATTTTAGCAATACCGATTTAGGAGATACAGGTCTTAATAGATATAAGGTTCGTAAAGCATTGCTGAGAGACTTTTTTAATTTATCGACATGATGCTTCCAACTCAGATTACAATCAACAATAATTCCAAGATACTTGAAACTCTCAACAGCTTCAATGGAAATGCACAAGCTGGAGCAATTAATGGTATTACAAAAACTGGAATGATACGTTAACGGTGAATGTAAAAAACTGCTACATAAACTAAAATGCATAATCTTAGTTTTGTCACTTAAAATTAAGAAATGCTGGTCAAACCATTTCCTTAAAACTAAAAGGTCCGCTGCAATTTTACGGCGAACATCAGTTTGTGAGGACCCACGGTAACATAAGCTCATATCGTCTGCAAAGGCAACAATCGTGCCTGCCAAATTTGTACTAAAAATTGAGTTTATGTAAATCAAAAATAAAATGGGTCCCAAGACGGAACCTTGAGGAACACCAATGTTTAAAACATAAGGACAGCTCATAGTTTCATTCACCTTAACAACATGATTACGATTTGCAAGATATGATTTAAACCAATTATTAATGTTTCCTCTGAAACCGATTTTAGAAAGCTTATGTAATAGAAGATTATGATCAACCATGTCAAAGGCTTTTTTTATGTCTACAAAAAGCCCAGCGCAAGAGTCGGAGTTATTTAGCGATGCATGCACGCCATTTAAAAATTCAATTAAAGCAGACTCAATGGAAAACCCATTGCGAAAACCGTGCTGATAACAACTTATAATACCATGCTTCTCTAAAAATACCACCATTCTAAATTTAATAATTTTTTCCATTATTTTTAACAAAACTGGTTGTAGGGCGATCGGCCGGTAATTATTTAAATCGCATCTGGAACCATTTTTATGAAGATGTAGTACAATTGCTGACTTCAAAATTTCAGGAACAATACCGGTTTCAAAACAACAATTAAAGATATGACATAAAGGAGGACATATAAGGCTAATGGAATTTTTAATTAAGTTATTGCTAAAACCGAACATATCGTAAGAGTTGCTTGATTTTAAAGAAGTAATTGCTTTAGAAACTTCAAAATCGTCAATAGGGTGGAGAAAAAACGATTGCTCAACGTAATCGCCGTCACGCTCCATAGAACTCCTATAAATAAATGGAAGAGTAGACTTCAAATTTGAAGCAATACTTCCGAAATAATTGCTGAACTCATTGGCAATATCAGAGGCATCAGTTAATAAATCATTATTAGAAGAATTAATAGAATTAATGAGCTTAATATTTGACGAATTTTTACTTAATATGTCATTGATAGTACGCCACATCAGTTTGGAATCTCCGGAACAGTTATCAAATCTCTTTTTATAGTAAGCAACACGAGCAGCAATAGTTTTCTTTTTAACCTTAAGACAATAGGCTGTAACATATTGCTGGAAACGTTGATTGTTTCTAGCATATTTAGCTTTTCTCAATAACCATTTTTTCGTTTAATCATGTTTAATAATGCCTCAGAGATCCATGGTTTAATAGGACGATTACTACGTGACTTAAGTGAATCCAGGCTAGCTGAGAAAACATCATTCCAAAGCGTTAGAAATACATCAACAGCTGCACACGGATCATCAATAGCATAAATAGGAGAAAAATTAGCATTACTTAACAGTTCCAAGAATTTAGATAAAATGACTTTTGGCTTAACAGGTAATCCATCATTACTTTTCACCTGATTAATCTCGATCACAACATGCATCAAATGATGGTCAGTAATCATATAATTAAATAATTCAACCTTGACGCGAGATAAATTATTGTCGCGTAATCTGCAAAAGAAGTGATCAATACAGGTAGAAGTAGAATCGGTTACTCTAGTTGGATCATTAATAAGCGATGCTAGACCTACGGAAGACATCATGCAAATATAATTATCGGACACGGAAGAGCAAGATAAAATATCAATATTAATATCACCCAGAACAAAAAGGTTTTTACCGTTTATATTTCGTAAATACTCAGAAAACTCATCGAGAAAAACAGTTTCCGTAACGGCCTGAAGCCGATAAACGCAAATCAAAATAAACGTTTCATTGCCAATTACAAGCTTTACCTTCACAACATCCGCAGAAACAAGGTTAAAAGGTCCAACAAAACAATTTAAGTTACTTTTATAAAATACCAAAACACCACCAGCACGATAACTATTGTTACAACAACAAACAAGATGATAGTCATTTAACTGATAGAATTCGATTTCATCATCATTAATCCAAATTTCACTTAAGAAAATTAAATCAGGTAAACTAGTAAATGAATCAAGATGAGCCGAAAAAAGATTAAAATTTTTCCTTAGACTTCTAATATTCTGATGAACAATTTGAACACCCATACAATCATCTAAAACCAAACTATCTGAAATTCGATTATTGGTGGAAGTATCAACAAAGCTATCAACACCACTAATTTGATTATAGGAATTTGTCATTTCAAATACAATAAAAAAAATAATTTAAGAATAAAAATGTGGATGCTAGATAGTTTGTCCTCCTTCACCAAAAATCTAATATAATATAATAGAAATTTCAAATAATAGAATATAAAATTATTTACTTTAAGAATACATTTATAAATAATAGGTTTTGAAAGCTTATGATTAGTAAGAATAACACATTTATAATGTTTTTTATATAAAACAAATGCTAAGGAAAAGATAAAATAAAAAAGTTTAGGAATAACTGAAGCGAAAAAGTTGAATACTAAAACGTATATGTATATGTCACATTTATAAAGTTTTAAAAATTTATCAATAAAAAAATTTAAAAATAAAAGTTTTAGAATGCCTAATAATAATAAATAATAACAAATAATAACGTTATGTAATAAAAGAATAACATTTTTAATTTTCCTACGATAATAAGAATAAAAATTAATTAGTTTTTTGATATAGTAGAGAGTTTTTAATTTGATCAATGTTATTATGTGATCGAATATAAAATACTTGCGATGTATGATTTTGACGTAGCATGATGATCCCATTCCGAATCCACAGGAAACGAAAATTATGTTCGCGTTTAATGACGTTGGCCGCTTTGTACAATTTGGATTGAAGTGGGGATAAGTGATGCATGATAAATATTCTGTTCCTTACATGATTTGTGAATTGAATGCCCAAATCATCAGCAGAGAAAGTTTTGAAGTTTTTCATTTTGTTAAGTATTCCAGTTTTGATTTCCACAGATGTTAGTTTGACAATGTAAATCTCAGTTGGTGTTTTTGTTTTAGATTTTGTAGTATCAACTTTACTTACATTGAGAACATCATTTGAACTGATCTCAGGTTGAACAAACGACAATACACTTAATATAACTTCCTTATTGTCGAGCTTGTTGAGTGGAATTCCAGTTATAACTATATTTTAGGCTAATTTTTGTTGCAAAAAAGAATCATTTAACGACTCAAGTAGGTTAACTCTATGACGAAGTGATGTACATTCATCATCCGTCTTTTTTATATGCAGTTTTAGATTTTGGATCTCTTCTAATGCGATTTTAAGATCATTTCGCAAAGCATCCACCGCATCAGAGATAAAACGTTGTGAGTTTTCCACGCCATCGAATCTAGAGCAGAGGTTATTTATGCTCACTTGAACATCATCTATAGTGGACGAACTTGTACCACCGTACATGATACGTTGAGCTGGCATTTCCAACAGCTGGCATTTCCAACATCTATTGTAGTTTGATTGTTCATTTTGCAGGATGGACACGCCTAATTTATTAGCCCACTTTCCAATGACTCGTCAAGGTTACCGGCAATATTAATACACTTGAGATGAAAGTATTTTTTACATGAGCCGATGCATTGTACGCCTCGAAACCTTGTACCAGTAATTTTTTTGGAGCAATGAAAGCACGTATTCGACATTTCCGGAAAAATCACAGGAAATTGATATTTTAATAGCACTATAATGTTAATTTAATAATCACAAATTTTTATTTTATAAGATGGCGCCAAAATTGACAGCAGAAACTGGGATGTACACACCAACTCAAAATATGATTTATTCAATTATACTATCTTTTTTACTTTTATATTTAATTTAGTAAATTGAATTTAATAAAAACTATTTAATAACTAATCAAAACAATTAATCAATTGAACTTTATGTATTTATTCAATAAATTTAATTTTTTCTGTCAAACACGTCCGCTCCGTACGGACAACACCGTTGAATGGTTCCATATAAACCGTATTTATTTTATGCATGTATATTCTTTCATTCAGACACAGAAAATATAAATTACTCAAAACAATGTCGCACGAAATGTCACTTTAAAGTTTTAGTACCAACCTTTCAAAATAAAACAATTAAAATTAATTTATTGCGGTAAAAACTAAAATTAAAATTGGATTGGATTTACGTAAATCCAAAATCATTTTGGATTTAGATGAATCCATTTGGGTTAACTTTTAATGCGATTGTTGTTGTAAATGACCAATGAAATACGCTTATTGTTTTTCAGTGCGCAGCAACTACGATGGTAAATATTTTGCGATGTAAAGCTTTATTTATGCCAACCGTATTATAAATAACAATTATAATTGTTTTGAGTTTTATTAATTATGTTAAATTATTATATTAAAGATTTAGCGCTTAACTTACAATAATAATCGTTTATTTTCGTAAATTGTTATTTAATTATTTTACGCTTTTCTGTAATTTCAAGTAAATTTATTACAGAGACATCTGTAAACGGATTTTCAAATTACAGAAAGCTCGGTTTTGTAATCGGATAAAATTGAAGTTTTTCACGTTTTGTTCTGTTTTGTAATACAAAATATTTAATTAAGAAAATGATGACATCGTTGATTTTTTGTATACAAAAATAATTTTCGTAAACAGATTTTGATGTAAAAATTTTATTATATGAATAATATTATTGTTTCTACATGGTGATTCATAAAATTTCGTTTCAGCTCACGTTTTCTCTTTAATTTTGTTATAAATGGGAAAAGTTTAGATTGCTATTAAGTGCATCGTTCATCTCAAAAATTTTGATGTGCATGTGATCAGAATTTACCAAGTAAGTTAAATTTTTATAAAACTAAATTTTAAAATGGATGTAAGAGGAATCCGCGGCAGCACCCTTTATTATCTTACTTTATAAACCTACACAACTAAACGGGAAACTCATTTTTATAGAAAATAAATAAATTTATTCTCCGCTTTAGTTTAAATTTACCAAATAAATACTACATTATGATGGCTAATTTTCAAATATGTGTTTTTTGAATAGTTTATTAAAAATATAAAATTAAAATTTAGATGATTTCTTTAATTTTTTATTCATAAATTCATGTTCAAAAAATTTCCAATTACCACGGTTTCTTATAGTAATTCAATAAAAGCTTCCCCCTCTACTGAAAGCTCTCTTTTTAATATTACGGCTCTTCAAAATCATAGATGGCTCTGCTATTACGCGTCATCGGCTAATTCTTACGTAGCCACTATGAGAACGTTGACTACTAGTGAACAATTGATAATCAACGTACATGTAAATACCGACCAAATGGCACAGTGGTTAAAGCTTTGGCGTTAAAATCGGGAGGGACCGGGTTCGAATCCCAATAGAAGCAGGATGCAAAGAGAATTTTCATCTGCAGATTACGATCTGTGATGAAATGGAATACATCAACACCCCCTGTCGGTGTGCAAAAATCATAGGCCGAGGCCGACCCATCTGCTATGCGAGCGTCGCTCAGACCAATTTTCTTTTTTTTTATTAAATTTGTTTATCGGGTTTTTTACGAACAACAATTTGTGCCAAAATATTTTAACAATTTTGTAATGACTAAAAACATGTGACTATTACATGGACTCTCCACCTGCTATATTACTATCTAGTTATGCCAGAAAATTTCGATCAAATAGCAAGTGGAGACTCGCAATAATATTTATATGCTATCAGTATGCTATGAATACATGCTATGTCGGCATAACTTGATAGCATGTAAATAGCAGGAACATTTTGACGTTTCTTCTATTTCAATATGGTGTCTACTGACATTTCAAGTATTTATTCAAATGACTAGTAGTCTAGACTATCGACAAAAGAATGATTTCTAAACGTCAAATTATAACAAGTTTACTACACCAGAACACCAGACTCCATCTTGGCAAATTTTGATAGAAAGAGAAAGTAGATTACAATAGCATTCAGATAGCAGGTCGAGAAGCCGTGTTAGTCGCGTATTGCAATACCCCTGTCTACAAATTATGCAATACCGTAGACAGACACAAACTAGATACCCTCATTATTTAGATTATTAAGTTATATCTGCTTGTCTGTCTGTACACGATTTTATGAAAACAGAATTATTAAGTTTTCATAACTAGATAAATGCAATCTATCCAGGTAAATTAGGCACACTCGTAAAAATTCGGGTTTCTGTCTGTCACCACAATTTGTTTATTACGATTATTATATTTTAATTTTTAATCTAGATAAATGAAAATCGCGATAAATTTTGTGACTGTCTACGGTATAAGGCCGCCCCTAGACATAACGTTTAACTGCACAGTTTATCGCTCAAGTCTCAGACTAATGCAAGTCATCATCTACACGATACAAACTTATCATTGTAAATTTAGCTCAATCTATATAAATATTTCAGTAGAAAACATTTCGTTTGTAGAAGATGATCTTGCACTAGCAATTTTGGTAGTAGTTATTGTGAAAAAAATACAACAGTGGTTCTAGACATGATTGGATGTGGTGCAACGAATTCGAAAGTATTTCCTAAAGATTGGCATAATTATTTAAGAATGGACGAGACGAATTATTTAAAGCTATTGTCTTTGGTTACTCCTTTAATAAAAAAAAGCGTAATACGATTATGAGAAAGGCCATAACGCCGCACGAAAGGCTCATTGTAACTTTGCGATTTTTATCCACGGGGCGCAGTTATGAAGATGTAAATTTTCGACATCAATTTCTCCTCAGTCTCTTAGCTTAATAATACCTGATACTTGCAAGGCAATTTACAAGGTTTTATCAAATATTTATTTGCACATAAGTTACCAGCAATTTCAAAAAAATAGTTTTCAGTATACAAATACATACATTTAGTATTAAATTGTACAAAGTTAACCTTTATTTCAAGCTTCAAATATTCAATTAGAGATATAATCTATATTTTATAGTTTATGGTTGAACATTTTCAACAAAACAAGAAATAGATACATTCCTAATGGAATACCATTCCAAGTCATCTTCCACCCGTTGGTTATCGGCTTGGCAATGGCGTGTGAGATTTTCCATTTCAGCATCAAATAATACATCGTTAATTTGTTTTTCCGCCATATTGTTGTCCTCGACTAAGCTTATTATTGTCCTCGACTTCACGTAACTTTGAAGCCACATTTTTACCAAAAATATTAAAGCGGTCTTCCTGTTTTGGTTCCCTCGGTTTTTTTAAATGTTCACCTACAGAAACTAAAACGGCGGCGTTCGTGATGTATTAAAACTAGGTGTGGTATGTCGACTTGTGGTAGTTGATGAAGATTGCAACTCGTTCGAAGATAACTCTAATAGTTCAACTTCTATTGGAGATTCTGAAGTCATACTAACGTCAAGCTCCGACTCCTAAAAAAAAATTAGAATTATTAAAAATATCAATGAAGGCGATAGCATATTTGTATTTCCATAACAAGTAATTTTGATGTTTTTTAATACATATTTACAGTTTCCAGAATCGGAAACCGAATGGCAAAATTTCGCCCAACAGTTTCAACTAGAATGGGAATTCCCACATTGCCTTGGCGCCATAGATGGCAAACATGAAGAAATAATTCCTCCAATGGACAGTGGTTCATATTTTTATAATTATAAAAAAAGCATAGTATGGTCCGAATGACTATTGTCAATGCAAAATGTGAATTTTTAGTGTGTGATTTCGGCGCAAATGGCCGGATTTCTGACAGTGGAATACTTTACAGTACCAGTTATTATGACAAACAGGTGAATAAATAACTAAGCTTACCATCCCCAACAAAATTACAGAACTCTGATCGTGTATTGCCGTATGTTTTTATAAGCGACGAACCCTTTGCATTAGAAAATAAAGTATTTAATTATCGCCTGCACACGAGCACTACGTGTTATTGAAAGTGCTTTTGGCATAATGGCGGCCATATTTAGAATATTCCATACAGCAATCAATTTGAAACCTGAAAACATTGATTCCATGATATTTAATTAAAACATCATCAAACTATGCCCAATGTATGGACTTCGGAAATCTTAATGGTACTATTACGGATGGGTTAAGGGCAAGGGCTTTAAACATGCAAGACATATGTTGGCAATATCAGGAATTCAAACGATGATGCTAAGGCACCTATATAAAAATTTAAAGAATACTTTGTAGACGAAGGCGAAATACCGTGGCAACACAATTTTGTGCGCAAAAATTTCAATCCCATGAAGATCATGTATAATTTAAATTAAAGTGAAATATAAAAATATAAAATATAAATCCATAATAGTATACTTACCGGACTTTTCTCTGGTATATTGCTTACTGATTTTCTATCTCAAGTGTAACTCCCGATCTTTCCGATGCAATAACTTTTTGAACTCCTTCCGAAAATTTGTGTGCAAGTTATTTTTTTTTTTTACCACTTCGCTAATTTATCCGTTTCCTTGATTTTTTTATTTAATTTAAATTATATCATAAGCCGCTTGCTTTAAATTACGATCATGATACTCCTTATTTTGTATCATCCATAAACACGGTTCATATGTTAGTAAATTTCAATAAATTCTTCTAAAATTTATCTCTCCGCCATTTTTGTTCCCTATTTTGTTTCATATTTTAACTTTGATGTATATAATTAAAATCGTGTTTTTTGAACCGTGTAATTTTAGAAATTGGGTTTGCGTTCTTCGAAACCGCGTTCTTCAAATACCGTGTTCTTTGAGGGTTACCTGTATTATTCGATTCAGTTTTACTCTCCGATTTGTTAAGAAGGCAGGGTAAAAGTTATGTGTTATCATCGTACTATCTTCTAAAGTAGAAGTTTTTCTAAAAATCCTTACTTTCTATAATATAAGCAAATAAATATTTCAAAATAAATTTACTAAACTCGTTTGAGTTGATCTAATAATGTATTTTTTCACATATAATGGACGCTATAATTAACGAGAAGTGTTAGTCGGTAAGCGACTGTTTAAATTACCCGAATATAATTCAACACTTAATTCTGAATTAAATACTATTCAATACTTTATCTATATACAACTTATTGGGAACACAAATAGTTTGATGGATTTACAAAACCTGGCGTAACTAGTATTAAATTACATTGGGCCATTTCCCTCAAAAAATCCGAATGTGTCATTCCGCTGAAGCGTAAACAACTTAATATTTTGTGCATGTCAGCCTTTGTGCCAACAAAACAAAATTTGCGGGAAGCGCTGATTTTTTGTTTTAATTTGAAGAAAATTGCAGCTGATGGGCATCGATTACTTTGTGTATCATATGGAGAACATGCTTCATCAATAAAAACATGTAAGTACTGGTTTCGCCGTTTTAAAAGTGGCGGTTTTGACACCAGTGATAAACAACTCGAAAGGAGACCAATATAGTTTGAAAGCGTTGAGTTGGAGGTGTTATTGAGGAAACTTGCTGAAACATTGGGAGTGACTCCAAAAACGGATGGTTTTTTATGCATCGAATCGTGACGGGGGAGGAAAAGTGGATCCACTAAGACAACCCAAAACCCAGACAATCTTGGGGTAAGCCCGGTCTTGTATCAACTTCTACCGTCAAACCGAATATTTATGATCGAATGATCTTCCGAGATTAGACATTGCTTTTACTGACTACTGCGTGTTCCGGTCTGGCCGATGGCTCATGGCCAGGCCGAACAGCACTTTATTGATTACAAAAAAGTCACAAATCATGGGTCGATTATGGTCTGAAATATGGGAAAAAGTCGTAGCTAACGATGAAGAATACTTTGAATAAAATACCTCCTACCAATATCTCTTAATAGACCTTAGAAATTATAAAAAACCTCAAAATTTATTTGTACCAATCTAATAACAATATATAATTTGTAATAATATAATTTATATTCGATGTTATAAATAATTTAGAATTACTATGTACCTGCAACACAAATCACATCACAGCTCAAATATTTAAGCTGTTTGTCTACAATTAACAGGTTTTGCAGGAGTTAGAGGCTTGATTCAATTATTCAAGATGTTAAGAAGACCGTGAAGCGGTTCGGAGTCCTTCAATTTAACCTAATATTTATATATTGAATATAGATAAAGTCTTCATTAAGCAGCAGTTACTATTAGTTGTAAATTCTTCAGTAATTCAGTAATAAATTTACTTACATTTGCTTTACATTTAAATTTATATTACATAATATAATTAGTATGTGGGATATGATTTCTATATAGTATGCTCCAGTAAAAATTACGTTAAACATATTGTACATTTGGGTGCAAAAAAATCGCACATGCTCGATTTTCCACAAAAGTTCAAAAATATCAACAAAAAAATCCAGTATTTGTTAAATTTTTTTTAATGCAGATTCAAAGTCTATTTCAATACCTATTCAATTCCCGTGGTACCTTTTTTGTACTTGTACCAATAAAGTGAATTTTTGTCAAATGCATATAGCAGGCTTTCGAATTAAATTCTAAAAAAATTAAACAAGATCATTAAAATAGCATGCCATGAAATATCTCGCTCGGAATTAAGATAATTCGCATATCGACGCTTATCCTCTATTGATTACGTCTTCAACCGGAGCAAAGAAATGGATACCACACCAGAGGTAGCCGCACAAGTGGTTGCACTAATTTATGGTGGCTGCACCAAAGTGAAGTGGCTCTACAACTAGATTTGGGCCGTTCGTTGTGCCTTCGTTCGTCGACTCTAGCAGAGATATTAGGAAACAGGTGGCTTCAAACGGCGACAAGGATATGGCCGACTTCGTGCTACAGCACAGCGTGATGACCGCTTTCTTGTAACACTTCGTTGCGAAATCGCCTTATGAATGCGGTTTAACTGGGATAGCGACTTCAAAAAGTTCGTGAAATCGAAGTCAGTCGGTGGACAGGTAGAAGACGACTTCGAGAAATTAATCTGACTACACGCAGACCAGCAAACGGGCCGAAACTAACCGCAGCCTACCGGCGAGCCCATTGTGAGTTTGCTCGAAAGTATTTGAATTGGACAGAAGAAGAATGGAGAACAGTCCTGCTCTCTGACGAGTGCAGGATGTGCTTATATGATACCGATGGACGCGGGAGAGTATACAGAAGACAAGAAGAGCGATATGCACAATGTTGCATTGAAGAACGTGTCTCGTATGGCGGTGGATCGTGCATGTTCTGGGAAGGGTCATTAGAGGGGAAGATAGATATTGTATTCATCACACGAGTCAATACTGGCTGTCGATCAAGTGGAATGAATTGTCAACGGTACATTGAGGAAGTACTCGAGAAGTAACTCGTAGCTTTTGCCGGGTTTATTAGTGAAAATTTTCTGTTTAAGTTTTCTTCTGTGTTATACCAGGTTCGGGCCAGAGATGTTGCTCCAACGAGTCTCCAGGAGCTGCAACAGGCGATCTTAGAGGAATGGGAGACGATACCTCATTTTGTGAAAACTTTGGTGAAATCAATGCAGCATCGAATGGAAGCTGTGATTCGGGCCAGGGGAGGGAATATTCTAATTAATAAATTTGTTTTTTTTTTGTTTACTTCCATGTTTTAATTCGATTTTTATCCCTAATTTTCAAGCTGACAAATTCACAAAAACGTGTACCTCAGATGTTTACCCCCAAAAATCAGTTTGATGGCACGTATAGGTATATACAAAAAAGGTGCCATTGGATAGTTATTGAAATAGACTTTGAATATGCATTAAAAAAATTAAACAAATATTGGATTTTTGAATTTCAAATGTATATAAACACATTCTGGAATGGTTATTGACCATGAACATGTCGTACTTTATTTTAATTTAATATTCTTCACACTGAAAAAAAAAACATATTTTCCACATAGATATAATGACTTATCTGCAACATTTTACCGATTTGGAAATAAAATATAGAAGCATGTGTATTAAAATTAACCAAGTTCAATATAAAATATATCTCAAACAATTTTAATGCGTATCCCGTAAATTTTATTACAATGGGATATTCAAATTTTTACAAAAGCAATATTTTTGTCTGTTTTGTATATGCATATTTAGCTATTTCAGTTCTACGGTTTATGTGTAAAAGAGATAAATATTTTAAACCAAGTCCAAATAAAATATATCGCAGTAAAGCATATTTATTGTTATGTGGGAAATAATTTCTTTTTCTAAAAGTTATATATAATTTGTTAATTTTCGTCATAAATATAAAATTTACTAGCTCAATATGCACATGAGAAATATATATCTCGAATTAAATTTTTTTTAAGACGAACTCTAATCAGAGTTCTTCTGGATCAGATTCAGATATAACTGATCTGATCTGAGACAATAAATTTTTGTATTGGTTTTTGGATTGAACCAATGAATTAATGGCAAATATTAAAATCAATTAAAACAAAATGATAAAATATCATATTCAATTGAGTTATAAAAATATCCAAACTGAATATGTTAGACATGCTAAATGGTTAAAATAAATAATGAATTATAAGATGAATATAAATCTTTGTTTAATAAAAAAATACCTTGTCCAGTTATAATTATATAAAATTGAGAAAATTCATATATTTCATATCGATATATTTTATTATGAATTTATTATTTGTTTTTAACTTTGAGGAGTATATACCGAGCTAATAGAGATATGTCCATGTCTCTAAACGTTATAAAAATTTAGATATATTTTTCGTTTTTACAGATATAAAATATTCTTGTCCCGAAAGGAGATATATTTTATATCTAAAAATCTATATAAAATATATCTCTGTGGGCAATAATTTCTCTCAGTGCATGAACAATCATTATTTTGTAGTTGTTTTAGTTCAAACTTTTAATTGTTGAAAAATTCTTTCATCCGTCATCTTTTCCATATCCAAAGAGACTTCGAACCATAAAAATAATTTTTATTTATTTTTCATTGTGCTTCTAAAATATTTTCTGTAAAAATGATCCAACCTATATTAAGGCGAATTTTTTGATTGTTTTGTTATGATCAAAGCATTGATTAAACTTCGCATAACACAGATTTTGTTCAATATTGATAAAGATTATTAACTATAATTAGTATATTGCTACTGTAGTAAAGTCGAAAAATATTAAACAGTGCATAAAAAAGTCTGTTTTATATTAGGTCTAAGTTAAGCTAGTGCGCATTTAGGCGAATTAGTAAAATTATTGCATAACTTATTTCCGATAAACGCGCTACCTGGATTTTCATTTTATTCGTATCGTACCAGCATTATATTATTTCACTATGGATAAACGTGGATAGGATTCAAAACTTTTCTCAAACGAATAGTGAGCAAGCCGTTGTTTAACAAAGTGTGTTTAAATTAGTTTTATACTGCTTGGAAGAAAACTTATTTAATAATTCTTCCTCGTTCATAAAAAATGATGTTCAGTGGAAATAAAAGGAATGTGTAATTTGTTTTTGCGAGTGAAGTCACTTTATTAAAAAATCATCGGATTTCATTTAATTATATGTGTCCAAATTTTATGTAGGAATAGCAATTAATAAGAACATACTTAAGTGAATTTATTTCTCGTTCATATTCGGGAACAAATGGATATTTTAATGAGTTTTCTCATCGTGATAAATAAGAATTTTACTTTTGCTGTTCTTCTTAATAAGCACCGTGGCTCAGAGGCACATTACAGTTGTACAATAAAAATTGTAGCAATGATTAAAAATAAAATTTGAATTTATTTTGTTCGTTTTTTTATGAAGTGTGCACTATAGAAGGCATAGAAAACACACATAGACAACTAAAAATAGTTTAATATTTAGTAACACGTTTCAATATGTGTACCTACCATAAGTACTTAAAAAACTGGCTGCATCTACACACAATGCAATTAGTATTATTTGAAATATGAAAATATAAAGTTACTCTTATTCCAAACCATTCAGTACTTTATGAATATGCCCTTTAAACAGAATACAGCACATTATTTAGACGAATTTTCGTTAGAACTCCTATATTACTATGTTAATGACTACTTTAAAAATAATACTGATGAATTCATCGATGCGTTATAGCGGTGTAATTCCTTATGAACATCATTATTTGAATCACATAAAACTTCATTAAATATATGATTAACCTTGGTCCCAAGCACAGAAGAAAGTTCATGTTAGACTTCTTTGAAAGATTCATGATGGACTCATCTATGAGTTCATCTGTTAAATTCCTCCTTATGGGGACCCATATATTATGTAAATAATTTTTTGTTGTGTTTTTAAAATTTTGAAATCTGGTTACAAATTTATGGTCAATTTCAAAAGGCTAAGATTTTCCAGCTGTAATATTAAATGTTTAAATATATTAAAATTATCGTAATCATTCAATTCAATAGTAGTAGCTAATGCTATAGCTAATTATTATTTTAACTACTAATTGCGTGTTCTAATTATTGTTCTATTTTAAAAAACATTTTGACGGCAAAAGTTGATTGATAATAAAGGTTAAATTTGTTAAAAAAAAGTACATTTCAAAAGCGTGTTACACACAAAGCTCAGTTAAGTTGTATGTATACGAGGCTACGACATTTATACGGAAACAATCATTTCTCCGTGACATCAAACGGTTAATAAATTATAAAGGCCGGGTAATATAAAAGTGTCATAATTTTCGTTATACTCGTGCATGTTTTATTATATACACTTTGATCAACATTTTGTACGATCATAAAGCCACGGGGTTTATTTTATACGATGCTTAATCAGCTGTTTCTAACATCAAAAAACTAAATATATGTAAGGGGAGTTTGATTTGACCCCTTTTTCAATAAATCATTATTGTAGCTCATTGTACAATGATGTTTATTTTTTTTATTTTTTGTATTTTAAGAAGGGGACGTAAGAATTAACAGTGAAAAGGGTAAAACTGATTATTATTTATGTTTAGGTACGTTGACTTTATCTTCATCCCTTTCGGCATAAGATTTTTATGAAATGTGGAATAAAATTTTCAAAGGGTTATAATTGAAAATGAGCGAAAGTACTTATATTTAGTTTATTGTTTTTGGTTTTGTTGCTCAATGGTTTTATAAAATACCTGACTGTGATGCTGGTAAACTAATTTGTTTTATTCATGAGTGCACTCGCAACCTGTCATTATATTTTATATCGTATTATTTTACTCAAATGTAATGACGAAGTCAATTAAATAACTTGGAATATTGAGCCATGTTTCAAGCATATCAAAACATCCAAAAGTCTTACATAATATATCTATTCGAAAGCATAAAAAATATTATTTACGTACATGCATGCCTTAAATCGTTTGATACGTGATCAATTTATTTAAAATTTCTAAAAAAATTGGAAAATATGAAAATTTTCTTGTTGAAAAATCTTTTACAATAGATTTGCATAGTAGATGTACGAGTATGATGATACCGCATTGTATAAATTCATACATCTGTATTTATAATGCTTGTCATAAATCTACGTATATATGTTGCTATCACTTACATACAACATTACAGAATAAATATGCCTAACCAATAATAATCCACTTGCCTCATCCCTCGAATCCGGCAGGCAACATTATAAGATAAGAATAATTTGATGTGCAGCATAGAGAAAAAATTGAGATGAAATGCGATAACTGCGATGGAATGAGTACCAAATAGCGAATTGGATTTTTTTGCGTATTACCGATTTTCTCGTTCGCTTTTTCTTCTCGCTTAAAATATACTTGAAATGTAAATTTTCCTATTTTATTTGTAATGCTTCTCTACTTGTTGAAATGATTTATTTAGATGAATTGAAAAGCTTATGAGAGAATGATTTGTCGATTTTCAATTTCCTTGTTATTTTATTAAGAATCTTTTGCACTTGTCTTTTTCTATTGTTATGATTCTTTGTTGTTTCCGCTTCTTTTTTTTTGTCGTAAGATATTAACGTACACCATTCATAGTGCAGTAGGAACATTTTATTTAAATTCTGTAAAATAAAATTGAGTAAATACAAAATTCGTGTATTTTTTACTGTTAGTGCCAAATAGTTTTGTTTATTATCATGATAGTCGTTCATATTTTGTATCACTGCCGGTTCTAGCAGACTTAATTTTCAATAAAACTACTGAAACTCTAAAAATGCAACCAATAACGCATAATTTGAGCTCCAAAACGGTAATTCTTAGATAGTCTAACTTACTCGGATAAAGGGGGCTCAAGTGATATTTTCTTGTAATAATTGGCATGTATGAATCAACTATTGTTCAAATAAAGTTTCTTATACTAGAGTTTTTTGATGGTGATTTCAACAAAATATAATTAAAGATAAAAAGTTAAATATTTTTCATCTGTATTTTTGATTTGAATTCTTCTATAGTTTTCGTACAGAGTAGTCCATTTAACACCAAACGCCCTGAATATATTTCAAAATAATTAAATTTACGAGGCCCAGTCACTGCAATTAAAAATTGGAGAAAAAAGTGGTGAAAAGTTTGAAATATATTTCAAATGATGTATCATTTGACCGTCTCAGTGTACAAGTATGTGTGAAATAATGAGTTAAATTAGTGGTTCCCTGGAACCAAGTGTATCGTGATCTATTTCTTCTGATTTCAGCAAGTCATCACGTCTACTATTTTTTAGTTTATTTATTCATTTTTCTTACGCTACTTTCCATTGAGATATTTCCATTGGTGAAACCAATCCAATCCCTGGGCTGCTGGAAATACCAGTGCACTTGCTAAGGCTTCCTTTAGTAATTCAAATGATTTTTGCGCCTCATCCTCCCATGTGAATTTTTTTAGCAAGTAATTTAGTGGAGCTGCTAGGATGAAGTAGTCGTGTTTGAACCGCCCTTACCAGCTTATTACACCCAAAAAACGTCGAATGTTTTGCTGCTTCTGAGTAGGCGTTAAGATTTCCTCGCCAACTAAATAACCAATTTTGTAATTTTTTTTTTTATTTTTAATTCAAAGGGTTATCCAATTCAAGCTTGATAAAGTAAACTTAAAAAAAACACACAAAATATTCGGAATGTATTGTAATTTTTATTTCATTTTACAGATTGATCCTTGCCATTTTTAGTTAAACAAGATATCATTCAAATGTCCTCCACGGGACTTCTTACAGGCCTTGATTCTTTTGAGGTAATTTTCAATGACTTTTCGGCACATTTCGGGCGGTATCTCGGCCATTACCTTACGAATATTAGTTTTCAATTCGTCAAGAGTTTGAGGATTGTTTGCGTAAACACGATCTTTCGCGTAGCCCCACAAAAAGAAATCCAAAGGCGTTAAATCACAGGATCTTGGAGGCCAATTGACATCAGCCAATCGCGAAATCAAACGTCCAGGAAATTTCTCTTGCAAAAGATCTCGATTTGCTCGTGTTACGTGACTGGTTGCTCCATCCTGCTGGAACCACATATCGTCAAGATCATAATCTTCGATTTTCGTAAAAAAATAATCGGTTAACATGCGGCCATAGCGCTCAGAATTGACGGTAACGGTTCGTCCATGGTTGTTCTCAAAAAAATACGGCCCAATCACACCACCAGACCACAATGCGCACCAAACAGTGACTTTTTCCGGGTGTAATGGCTTCTCTACAATCAATTGTGGATTTTCTGAGCCCCAAATTCTACAGTTTTGCTTATTAACGTATCCACCAAGCGAAAAATGAGCTTCATCACTGAAGAAAATTTTGTTCCAAAAATCAGCATCAGCAGATTTAATAATTTTAACGCGTTGGTCGATTGTTAAATGCTCCATATTCTTAAATGGCAGAATGTCAACTAAATAAATGACAGCGTACTTGACGTTTATCTTTGACAGATGTCGGTATACAGATTTCTACTTTATCAACCTCGAATTGGATAACCCTGTATATTACAACCGATTAACAAACCATTTAATAATTTATCTTTCTTAAATAAATATTCATTTTTGACTGGCAGTAACCCAATTGTTACTCCCGTTTGAATTTACAAAATTTATTATATTTCTGTGTCCTAATTAAATAAAACTGTCCAGTTCTAAAGGTTTGTGCCTTTGTAGTCTTCTTACTCTATTGGTGGTATCCAACAAACTTCGTATCACTGCATTTTGGCGCCGAGATATCCGCCGAATGTGTTTCTTTGTATGATTTTTTATTTCTTCACTGACATATTCCATGTTTAAGTCCCTATGTAGGTTATCATTCTGATGTACCATGGTGCGATGCCAATGCCACGCAGCACTTTGTTTTGAAAACATTGTATCATTTGTGTGTTTGTTTTCTTGGTACAACCCCAAAGTTGAATACCATAGGTCCATACTAGTTTAAATATTTGCCGATATAGTAGCAACTTATTGTTTATTGTATGCTCAGAATTTCTACCTATCATCCAATACATTTTCCTATATTTGATGTTCAATTCTTCTTTTTTCTTTTTAACATGCTCTTTCCATCTAAGCTTGCAATTGAGTCATGCCGAGGTCATGCCGAATCCAGTTAACTTTCTGGTTTGTGAAGTTTACGTGAATCGATTTTGCTTCGTTTAGGCTAATGTGCCATTTCTTTGTCCAGCTACTCATTGAATTCATTGCTGGTTGAAGTTTTGTGGTTGCTTCTGATATACACTTTCCAGTTGCCAGAGTAGCTGTATCGTCTGCAAATGTTGCTATGGTAGCACCTTTTGTATTTGGCATGGTGATACAAGGATATACAGTACAGGACCCAGTACACTACCTTGTGGTATGCCTGCCGCTAATCTCTTTAGTTCAGGGTACTCTCCGTTATATTTTACACGGAAATGCCGATCTGCGATGTACGATTTAAGAATTTGATAGAACTGTTTAGGTAGATCTCGATGCAATTTAAATTCAAGTCCTTGGTGCCAAACTTTTTCGAAAGCTTGTGCTACATCTAAGAAGATACTTGAACATATTTTCTTTTCCTCAAGTGTGTCTTCTATTATATCCGTTATACTGTGAACGTTCTATCGTAGAGTGATTTTTTTTAAATCCAAATTGGCGGGGTGGAATTAAATTTCGTTCTTCCATGATTGTCTTGAGCCAATTGAACAGTAATTTTTCAAATAATTTTGAAATGACAGGAAGTAGTGAAATCGGCCTGTACGACTTTTTGTCGTTTACTGGTTTGCTTGGTTTAGGAATCATAATTATTTCTCATAATAATTATAATAATTATTATTTGATTATTAGGAATGCCTTTTACGACTTGGCCAGTAATTAGATCATAACCTGGAGCTGTTTTCGCATTTAAATTGAACTTGATCTCCTCTTTCAATTCCTGTAATGTTACAGATCGTATATGGTCATCAATTGTGCTACCTGTTGTTTTGTTTTCATCTGCAGTTTATCTGAAAGGCGTCTCGTTGGAAGATTTCTTCCAAGTGAGCCGCAAATAAAGTAGCTTTTTACTTGTCATTTTTGGTCCAGGTTCCTTCCTCATTTTTATTAGGCGGCACATGCATTTTGGACGTTTTAATCCCTTTGTTGTTTTCCAAAGAAAGTAATAACTGTCTATGTTCGGTGAGACCACCTATGTACTTGTTAATAGTTTCGTTTTTAATTTTTTTTATAAGTTGTTTCAGTTTATTGCACAGGTAATTGAGGATTTATTTGTTTTCCGGGATGTGTATCCTTTGCCAGGTCTTTCGTGCCTTCCGTTCCTCTCTAACTAATTCCCTGACTTCAAGAGGGTAATTTTGATTTCTACGGGATTCGGTATGATTACTAACAATTGTATCATTGTTTTGATTGGCACTTGAAGGTCTATTTGCTCCTAAATTAGTTCTTGGAATAGGTACAAGTCAGTTTTATTATTTGTTGGCTTAGGCAAGTTATCTTTGTTAATTATCATTGTGCTGAGTGCCATGATAACAGGTGAATGGTCAGAATATATCCCTTGATATTCTCGAGGCACATGTAACCCTCGGTAATCTCTTTCGTTACATAGAAATCAATGAGTTCTGGTATATTTTATTTATATCAGTAGGCCAATATGTTAAATTACCTCCAGAATGGAATTCGTAGTTGTTTACCCGACCTGCTTCGAAAAGCTCTTTACGGGTTGTACGTTTTGATCCCCAATAGGTGTTTTTTACATTAAAGTCACAGTGGGGGGCAGTAGATAGAGGAAATACTGTATTCATTATTATTCTTAGTTTCTACTTTTACAGTTTTAAATTGCATACTTTCTTCTTCGATACCAAGTTCTTCATAGTGTTTGACATTCTTTTTTACTATTACTTAAGATCCTCCCCTCGCGTTTCCTCCTAGGTGAACAGCATGTATACATTCATAATTACGTATTTTAATAAACGGTGTTTCTGTCAAATGGCTTTCCGATATAAGGCGTATATCTATTTTCTCTAAATTTAGAAACATTTCTAACTCTGGAACATGCTGCGCTAATCCGTTCGCGTTCCGGGTAATTCTTAATGTTCTGCTCATTTTAACATAGGAGGGCTGCTGTCCTGTTAGTGGTTTCTTGCTTTTCTAGACGCTTGTATAAAGCTTCTAGACCACATTCTTGCCTTGCTAGCCTAGCATGTATGGTTTCTATGCTTCTACAAATCCTTTCGAGGGGGTCATCAGTAATAGCATTAGATGATTGTTATACAATTGGAGAGTAGGTTTGGCTCTGCTTGTTTTTTGGTTACTTTCTCTCTAGTAATCTAAGAGGTTTGAGGAAACTGATTCATTTTGTTTCTTAGCCTTTGAAGTTCTTTGGCTACTTCACATCCTCTGTAATTCGCAGGATGATGCCTCTTGCAGTTTACGCATTTTTCAGGGTTTTTTCTACTTTCCTTACACTCTTTCGCGTTGTGTTTTCCAGCACATTTTACTAGTCTAAGCTCCCGACCGCAATGATTATGCGTGTGGTTGAAATATTAGCATTTTTTGCATTGAGGTATTAGCCACGTATTTCTCTTTAGGGGTCTATTTTAACCCTCATATTTAGTATTGTTTTGATGCAGAAATTTTTTTCAACTTTCTCCTTTTTTATTAAAAGTAAGCATAAAGAGTGGGAGCCCTCTTTTTCACTTCATTGTTCTCAGCCCTCTCTCGTTTTAGGATATTTACTGCATCTTCTATTTGCAGATATTTTGCCTTTAGATCCTCCAATATATCCTCCTTCTTACACGTTGGATGAAGGCATCTGGCCACCTTAATTGCACGGTTATTTTTATCTTTAATGAGTCAACAAAAAGCGTGATGTCTCTATATTAATGGTAAAGCCAGCCTTAGCTAAGAGACTAGCCACACATATTCTAACACTGCGAAATTTTTTACTAGCATGGCTTTATATATTGTAAATAGTAAGCTGTGCTAACTACACTAGCTGTGCTAAATAAGCATCCCAGAACAATGAATGTGGTATATTCCTTTGAGGTGGTGTTCAATGTCACTCTTCAATAGAGAGTTTTAAGGTCCATACTCGATAAAAATATCGATATATAATCCAACCTACTAAAGGGTCTCTCTATTAAAGGTTCGGTTCAAGCCTCTTCGCTACCTGGAAATTGTACAGTCTCAGAATCACCTCATGCGTTTCGGATAACTGTTGTGCTTACTTGTATACCAAAACCTTTTTCGTTAACGACGAAATATCCGACATAACCAACCATCGGTTTAACTTAAAAGTTTTTATTGATTGTTTTAGGATTACAAATGGCGTTGATTGGTAAAACACCACATGCGATGTGAAATTCTGCATTCTACGGGGACAAGTTTGAAATTTTTTGTGTTGATAAATTACACAGGACCGTAGTCAAGCGTCGAAATCGAAAAACCGTCTTTCCAAATTTCACGATTGCATATGGTGTATTGTCATATTCGATTATTTTGGAGTCATCGAATGTCTTTGCAGCTTCATTGGTTTTTACATTTCGCATTTTTCGTTTGTTATAAAAGTACTTTGCAACCCGATATCACATCGTTTATATGTTTTGTGATTTGTTATTGGGCGTTAAGTATTTACTTATTGTTCACTTATTGTAGTTATTGTTTTGAGTTTCGGTTGACACAAGAGCGGGTGGTTGCGAACAGTCGAACTCAGGTTTACTTGGTTCGTGTAATATGTTGTTTGGGTTTCCTCGACGGATTCGGTCTACCCTTGGTTTCGCATTCCTCCAATTGTTTATTCATATCTGTCTGAAAACCGTCAAATCTACACACATTTGACGGTTTCTTGATATGACAGTAAATTTTGAGGAAACGAGAAAATTCAGCACTAAACCAAAATTAAGTATAGTACCAGTTTTTACTAATATGTCCTACTTTGGCAGCATGTGTGTGGACAGGACAGCCACTCACATTTGAGATCGCTGTTACGATGATTTTTTTTAAAATTTCTTTTTGTATGTTAGGTTTTCCATGCATTGTGCGTTAAGATTTTTGTTACCACATAGTCCATGCATCATGCTACATAGAACGATTATCACAATTGTTGGTAGGTCTTATTGTAATTATTGTTATGCAATCTGAGCACATGTGCAATTACACTTGCGATAGGTTTCGAATAATATCATACTAACCGGATTTCGCCGTGATTGTTATAAATAAATCAGGTTATCCATGTTTAGCGAAAATTTATATGACATCGCAACCTTGCTCTCGCATGCTATTTGGTAATCCGCTGAAGTATGATGGGAGAATAACTGAAATCCCAGCCGGAAATTTGATTGACAGCTACATTGTCCATGTGATCCATCAATCAGTGATAATTCGCTACGAAGTCTGGAGTGCTTGAAGCGAAGAACCATCCATTTGTTAACCTCAACTTGTATAGGTTTGTTGCTTGTCTTGTGGTATATCTCTCGATGAACCTTAGAAACAAATTGGTCATGATTGGGAACATCTTCAACATCAGTAACCATTAAAACAAATGAGATTCCATTGTCAATCAAGCCATTACAGAGTCTTTCAATGAGAAAATGTTTATACTTGCAGTACTTTCACACAACATTCATTACATTACTACTGTGTGGAGTTGATTTCATCGAAGTATAAAGAGTTACATTGCGGAAGTCTAACTGAATCGTTCTTGTTTTTCTTGTCGGTGTGTGCAATGTTGGCTAAGTATTCTTAATGCTGTTCTCGTGACTGATTTGCTTTTTGTTCTCGAATCGATTTAGAACCTGATGCCAGTCACAATTGCCGCTGTTCTTTGGTCAGGATTTGTCGATGACGATCTTGTCTTAAAAGTTTTCGTCGCTATAACAACAGAGACAATCCTCAATTGATGCTAACCTAGAGCATAGCGTTGTCGCCTTTATATCACTTGCCTTTTTTTAAATGACTATATATCGATACAGATAGAGGACAGATTGTTTAGCAAAATATAAAAAATTAATGAAAAAAAATATAGTGGTGAATACATTTTGACCTTATTGACCTTATTATATATTTATTGATTTCTGAAATTTTAGCGGGAATAATATTTTTTGATTATACAAGACCAAAAGTGTGGTAAGTTTAATTATTCGATTTAAATCAATTAGTGTGCTGTATTCGAGATCTACGGGCGCTTCCTGGTAAATTTGATTGTTGGACACAACCTATTCAATCCATCATTTTAAGATATTATTTTCTTTTACGCAGTAAAATAAAATATGGTAGTCCCGAAAAGTTTTGACCTCGAGATTTTTCAAGATTTTTCAGATTCGATCTCTGCTTGTATAGGAGGATTCAATCATTTGTGAATAAAGTCGTTCCACCGCTAGTGGCCTTCTTGCCTTTTCGTTTTGGCAAATATTTTGAAAATTATATTGTTTACAAGGAAACTATTAAAACTAGCAGATTCTAAAATAATTTTGCACCAATGTGGTATAACATATACTAGTTTTCCAAAACTTTAGTTGAAAATACTATTTTCAACAAAAAATTAGCCGTTTTACAGCCAAGTCGGATTGATTGGTCGAAATGAAACTTAATACTTAAACGTTTACCATAAATTGGGTGATCCAAGTGATGATTGGCCAAAAACGGTTCGACGGAATTAACAGCTTTCGTATGAGTTTTATCTTTCGCAAATGATGATTTAACATGGCAACGTAAAAACAAAGAACTTATTGTTTGGCGTAAATTTTCAATTGATCAGAATCAAAATATTAAATATTTTTGCATTAAATTTTCCATTCCGTACGTTATTTTAAGGCCAACCTTGATAATCGCGTACAGACAAGCGATTCTGCAAGGCCAGATGAAAAATTTGTTAGAAAAAAAATTTTTTTTGCACTTGTTCCGTTTCGTATACGTACGATAAAATTATGTTTTTAAAACTAGGTGGGAATCGATACTTATCCTACAATCATGAAATAGTTCGGCGAAGAAGTATCGACATTAAACAGCTTAATGAAATCGACAAAAGATTGAAAAAATTTTTAATGTGAATATTTCTCGTTTCTTACAGTTGAAAATGAGTAGTGTAGCTACGTATGCAAGCTGGTTCGCTAATTTAAAAAAGTTGCTGTAAAAGTTAGTTTAAATACGTAGGGTAGAAGAAATCTTATTCTGATTTCTCAATTCGAAATATGATAGTCGTAAATAGTCTTTTTTATATTTTTATCTTGGCAATTTGTTCTCGGGCCGAAACTCTCCCAACTCTTTTGCAGTTCGCTTTCCCCGTCCTTACCTTTACACTGTTGCCAGTATATTCAAGGACGTATGGCTAAAGAAAGGTCCAATTAAACTATATAGTATTGGGCAAGGAAGATGGGGATATTGTCATTTCAATGGTGCAAATTCACGAAAGTTCCAAACCTGCGATGCACATTTTGAAAAACTTCATTCGAATGTGAATGCGTTGAACCCTGAGAGGTAGACAAAATCGTACTTTTATCCAGAGTGTGTCAAATATAAATGTTTTAAAGTCATGTTTTGGCTACATATCAAAACATACTAGCGGCAGATGTCGAATGCCGAACATTTTTTAATGTTGGTCATATTGCTGCGGAATGTGTAATCATTGAATAATGATCTGAGAAGTCAGTCTTTCGATGTCATCGAAAGTTTTGAAAATTTCTTTAACGAATTGTTAAAAATTTCGGAAACTTGTTCAACATGAAGTCGCAATTAAGGCAGCGTTGTTCTATGAAATTTATCGTAAATAAAATCCACCGAAAATCACGATCTTAAATACAAGCTTGACGTTAATATTTGAAAATTTTGGACGTTCAGACGAAAATATCACTACGCGTGCAAATGTTTTGGTAATTCGATGTGGTTTTCAAACTTCACGTATTGAAGCGGAAAAAAGAGTATTTTCGAGTTTTCGATTTTGTGCGATTAGTAAACCGAAATTTATGATCTGTAGGAAAAATAACCGGTCCTTTTAAAACCTATGGTTTGGGTCACTGTAATCAATTTAAATCCCACTCAAAAGTCGATTCAAAATTATTTCCTTAGTAGAGAAATCTATATTAGCAATGTTGCAATCAAATTTGAAAAAATTATAAACTAGCTGGCGAAAAATTAGAATAGTATGGATAATTTCCACCAACTTCAAGAATACGGTCCCTGGCCCTCTTGGATTATGACTTATTCCGGTCGATGGCGCTTGGTTTAGCTGGGCTACACTTGGCCAGTTTCGAAGAAGTGCAAAATTGGTTGGATGAATGGTTTCGGTCCAAAGGCGCGTCGTATTATCATCCTGGTATTCATGTATTGTCAGAGATGGCAAACATGTGTAGATAGCGAAGGACAATACTTTGAATAAACCATTTTTAATATTTCTATTGAAATTTAAAATTTTTCATTTTTCAAAAAAAAAACCGAAATTTAGTTACGCACCTAGTACTACTAAATCTACGGTTCGCGCGCTACGAGAACTTTTAGCAATAGGAGGGTTGCCATACAGTTCTGTCGACGCAATACTATTGATAACTTAACTACACTGCACCTGTCTATACTTCGTCAGATAAGGAAGCATAAAGGTTTGTGAGATTTTTCACGAGGGATGAACAAGTACTTCTCAAGGCGATGTGTAATAGGTGCAAACAATTCGCACATTGATCAATTTTCAAAAAACGTTTAACAATATCAAAAAATCCAATGTTTTTTATTTGCTTCAATGCAGATTCTAACTCCATTTCAACACCTATCCACTGGTACCAATTTTGTACTTATACCGTGCTAACAAAAAATCTTTTTGGGGTCAACATCTGAATTTCATGTTTTTCTGAATTTGTCAGTATGAAAATTAGTGGTAAAAATCGAATTAAAACACGGAAATCAGCAAAAAAACATTTTTATTAATAAAAAGCATTCCCTCCCATAGCCCGAATGACAGCTTCCATTCGATGTTTCATTGATTTCACCAAAGCTTTGACCAAATCTTAATATATCATCTCTCATTTCTCTGCGATCGGCTGTTGGAGTTCTTGGAGACTTGTTGCAGTAATATCCCTGGATCGAACTCTTTTTTCAGCTCGTCCCATAAATGTTCGATGGGATTGAGTTCCGCGCTTCGAACTAGTCACTCCATAACAGGCACACCAACCTGCCTTCAGGTACACTATACTATCCGTATGCAGTCTCGCATTATCCTGCATGAACAGGAAGTTTTGACCAATAAACCCGGTAAAAGTAGCTCCTTGAGTACTTCCTTTTCGCCCTCACCAGTGATATGCCTCCCCAGAACGTGCACGATCCATACGAGACACGTTTTTCAATACAACATTGTGCAACTCACTCTCCTGATGTTCTGTTCACTTTTTCTCGCCCATCGTTGGCATGCAAAAATACATCCTGCACTCGTCAGAGAACAGAAATGTTTTCCATTGTTCTTCTGCCCAATCCAAATGCTCTCGAGCGAACTGAACCACATTCAAATAACGATTTAGCGGTCATCACACTATGTTGTAACACGAGGTTGGCCAGATCCTGGTCGTCATCTTAGCTGCCAGTTTTTTGATGTCTCTGTCACACTCGACGAATGGAAAATCGGTTCAAATTTAGTTAGTTTAGTAAGTTTTAGTACCTACTGCAGGCCGCAACCGGTGCTACTGGAAACGAGTGATTTCGGGTTGTTGTGTTTTATTGTTGTTATTGTGCTGGTTTTGAGCAGAGAATACACATACGTAGTATCATTGGATAGGTAATGAAATGATCTTTAACT
This sequence comes from Nephrotoma appendiculata, assembly GCA_947310385.1. Lineage (NCBI taxonomy): Eukaryota > Metazoa > Arthropoda > Insecta > Diptera > Tipulidae > Nephrotoma > Nephrotoma appendiculata. The sequence goes on along the minus strand of OX371225.1, from coordinate 140,609,302 downwards.
TTGATTAACTTTGATTAATAAAACTCATTTCGATTCGCGAGTAAATTTAAAAAAAAGAAAAAAAGCAACTGTGCGAATTTTTTGCACTCCAGTGTACATATATGAGAGAAAAAGTTTATTGTGATGTCACCAAAACTAAACATCACCTCGAATATCGGATCGTTCAGTTATCGAATAAGTAATCGAGGGCAGCTGTTACAGCCAATCCACCACGATCAAATTTTTCGACAGACAACAATTCGACGACATGTGGCAAAATATCATCCTTCATCATGATTAACTGCTTCATCAAAATAAGGAAGGAGTTTAAATTATCTTAGAAAGGACCTATGTTTTCTGATACGTTAAAATAAACGCATGTAAGGCTGAACGAAACGACAAGATAACTTAATAATCAAACTTTTATTGTTTCCATTGTATTAAAATGAATTTCGGTTTTAATAACGATTGTCAAATGATAGTAAATTGAGGTTAGGTAGCCATAAGAGGCCAATTTGCCTTTTAAACCAAAATGTTATTATTTTACAGTTACTCCCTAAACCATAATTTAGCCAGCTTTTCCCAAATCAAGCACAAAAATCAGCAAAGTACACAAGTTTTACTCTGTTTTCTCATTTATATTTTATTCATTTGCATGTCAAATTCAATTTCAAGGCTTAGATCTGAAACCCAAATTTGTTAAATTACTACTTTGTTTACCAAATCTTATGCATATGAGTATAAGCACCATGTACATAGTTGAAATATAAATTTTTAAAAATTACTTCCAAAAAAATAGGCAACAAAAAAAATCAAATCTAGAAATATAATCTTGTAACCACTAGAGACTTATCTGTATACTCCGAACAGTATGTATATTGTCGTATATATAAACGAAACATATGACATAAAAGCTAAAATTTATATTCACCATTGAAATACTAACAAAAAAGGAAGCAAAAATGAAAAACTAAATTTTAAATTGAAAATTCTTAAATTGGTTTAGCGTTTATAACCATCTCAACTCAATATACATATTATGATTGTACGTATGTGTGTTTTGTATACATGATTCTGAATAAAATATTTAAATATCACATTCTGTAAAAACGCAATTTACGAAAAACAAAAACAAAAAAATGGTTGGAAAATTATTATTTTCTATGTATATAAGTTTTCCGATTTTATTCCCGCTCTCGTACGTACAAAACCAAAATAAAAAAAAATCACAGTAATTACTCGAGAAATTATATTGCCTTTACGTGTGTCATTTGTATATTCGTATATACGGCATAAGTTTATGTTTTACATATAATATGTAGCTACTTGGTGAGGAGAAACAAAAAGGATCGAAAAGGGATATGTGTGATTATATGCAAACGTATTATTTTTCATTTACCCCACCGTAATATTTCAAAGTAGCTTGTACGTTGTTCTTGTTGTTATTTATACTTACGTTGGAAAGTGCGTTTCACATAAAGTCCATATAGCCCTATCCATATACATTATACATATACACAAAAGATTTCCGAGATACCCAAGATACGTAATATACTATATATAGGGTGAATAAATAAAATTCGATTGAAATATTGCAACGGTAATCATAATGATTATTGTGGAGTTTCAGATTTAATAAATAGCTACACGAAAGATGGTTATATAGTAACCCTATATATGTATATAAAACGTATGCAGATAGGCCGACCGACCGTACGCACAACGTTCTATTATGACTACGAGTATTAAGGGTGTTTTATAAATAAATTTTGGAATGTGTGTATTTGACACAAAATATTTTATACCACACAACCAACAAAAAAAAAATGTTGTAAAATTAACAATCCTGTATATACCATAGTTTAAATTATATATATTAGTTTATTAGGATATAGATTAGAAGACAAACACGAAGAACAACGATTTTCAATTTTAAATCTCAAATTTTTTACGCTCATTCATGAAATTTTCATCCCCTAGGTTTTTTGTTATTTTGGTGACGGGGATGAAAAATTATATTGACGTATAAAATTGTAAGTGGGTAGTATTCACCTTTTTCCGTTCTCCCTCTCTGCCGATCTATAGAGGCATGGAAATATAAAACCTTTTATATTTTTTGAATTTTTATTAAAAATATATTTTTGGAACAAAAGCTGTATATAGAAAATATCTTTCCACTTCAATTAAGCGAATTTGTACGATTTCAATTTTTAATTATTTTTCTCTGCTTTTATATGTAATATTATTTGAATACAAATGGGGTTCAGGGATTTGACGTGTCACATGGGAATTATTGATCAGATATGCACATACGTATATACGTATTATTGATTTTAAATTATACGATTTAACAGTGGTTTTTGGTAAGGTTTAGTAAATTTAGGGTGGGGTTTGTGTTAATAAAGCTGACAGGAAGATCTTATGTTAAACTGATTACGATAAGTGTATACATAGAATTTTAAAAATATTTGCATCTTTAGATGTAGTTTTTGTATTATTCCTCTGATATAGTTAAACACTGAATTACTGTACGTAATAGGTGCGAAATTAATGATCATTTGAACGACTGATGCGGGCCTGTTTGAAAGCAATATCATCATGTACAATATTACGTAAGTATTGTATCGTACGTTGATAAGATAATAGTTTCTTTCAAAATTTTGAAACCTTTACGGTTACGCGCCCTCTATGTCGATTAATCATAGACAACGTCGACACCATCAGTAGTGATTAAATGATCAATATATAACTACATGTTTACCGGATATATAAATTATTAATCTATATCTATAAAAATGGTGCAAAAAATGTATGTGCGCGCATCAGTTGAGAACGGCTGAACCGATTTGGCTTAATCTTTTCCTATTGTGTTTGCAATTGCCAGGAGATGGTACTTACGAAAGACCCGTGAAAAAATTCACCGGAAAAGTCTAAAAACCCGAAAAATCGAATAAAAAGCCATTTTCATATGAATTTTGTGTGTACATTTTTTATGAGACAGGTGGTGCAGTGGTTAAAGCATCGGCGCTTGGATTGGGAGGTAGTGAATTCGATTCCCACCGAAGGCTTCATCCAAATTGCTATTTTGTTTTTTTATCCAAAATTCAAAATCCGTAATCACGAAAAAAATCGAAACCAAATAGAAAACCGAAAATTCAAAAAAAAAAAAATCGGAAAATCGAAAATTGCGTTTTGTAGAGGAATTTTGTATGGAAATACACTTAACACCACCGATGAAAATTTTATTTTGACAATGAGCATTCATTTAAATAGCCACTTCGGATTATTTTCAATAGATGGCGTTGGTTGCATACTAGTGTTGTATAATTTTGGCAATCTTATTTTCTATATATATATAAAAACAAGTGCATTCAGTTCCCGGTTCTTTTGGCGTTTGCTATGACGATTAGGTTAGGTTAGGTTAGGTTAGAGTGGCTGCTATCGCACACTTAGGCCAATAATGGCCCATTGTGATACCACAGGATCCAATCTCCCCTTACTCCCGCTCAAACCAACCACAGCTACTGATGTAGAGTAAAATATCTCGCACCCTACAGTCCGCGAGTTCAGAAAGGTTGTCCATGTTGTACACACCCAAGTACTTACGTCTTTTGTATGATAGTGCCGGACATGAGCATAGGAAGTGAACTAGCGTCTCTTCCTCCTCTTCGTCCATACAACTTCTACAAAAGTCATTCGTCTCTAGACCCAGCCTTCTCGCATGTTCACCAAAAAGGCCGTGTCCTGTTAGTATCCCTACGACCAATCCTAATTCTCGTTTTCCCAGGGATACAAGTGCCTTGGAGCGCCGCAGGTCCAGTTTTGGCCAAACCTGTTTTGCTACCCTGCACGTGAGAGTGTTGGTCTACCTCTCATCTGTTAAGGCGATTGCCTTTTTACTGAGCGTCAATTTGAGCGCTGCTATAGGCCTCCCCAGACCTGCCCTTTGCGGTTGCATCTGGAGAGTCGTACCGTACCTAGCTAGTTCGTCTGCCCTGCAGTTTCCCGTGACGTCCGAGTGACCAGGGACCCAGATCATCTGGATACTGAAATACTCGCTCATCTCATTAAGAGATGATTGGCAATCCAGCGCCACCCGTGACTTCAGAGAAACCGCCTCTAGTGACCTGAGTGCCGCTTGACTGTCCACATAAATCGCGATATCTCTAACAGATACCACGTTATGCTTCAACCATGTCACGACTTCCCCTATCGCCACCACTTCAGTCTGGTACACGCTGCAGTAGTCAGGGAGACGAACAGAAATATTAACATTGAGCTTCTCACAGAAGACTCCAGCTCCTACTTTGCCGTCTAGCTTAGAGCCGTCCGTGAAAAATGTCAGTGCCTCGTTTTCCCGTATTGATCCGTTCCTCCAGGATTCCCTAGAAGGACAGATGATCCGGAAACCTATATCGAAGCACAACGTTGGTTTAATATAATCTAGATTCACCAGTTCTTCCCTTAGTGATCTAACTATCGTCGAGTGTCCCACCTGAAGACACTTCCACTGAGAGACAGCCGAGAGCCTTGTAGCCACATTGGCTGCCATCTGCTTACCAAAAAATTCGATTGCAATAAGGTGGAACATAACCTCTAAAGCGCGTGTAGGTATTGTCCTAAGCGCCCCGCTTATAAGCATACAGGCCGTTCTTTGCACCTTCTCCAACATCCTTATGTAGGTTACCTTTTCCAGAGCTGGCCACCACACGCCCACCCCGTACATCAGCACAGGCCTTACCACTGCGGTATAGAGCCAGTGTACCAGCTCTGGTTTCAAACCCCATTTCTTCCCTATTGCGTTTCTACAAGAGTAAATGGCTACATTAGCCTTATTCACTCTTTCTACAATGTTAGGCTTCCAGCTGAGCTTACTGTCCAAGATTATGCCCAAAAATCTCGCTCTGTCAGCAAAAGCCAGTCTAATGCCGTTCACAGTAGGAGGGCTAACTACCGGAATTTTATATTTCTTAGTAAATAGTACCAGCTCTGTCTTGGACGGGTTGATCCCTAATCCGCATTTGCCGGCCCATTTCGTAACGATCAGGAGTGCATTCTGCATAACATCCCTAATCGTATCCAGATATTTGCCTGAGACAGCTATCGCTACATCATCTGCATACGCTACAACCCCCAACCCCTCTTTCTCCAATTCCAACAGCAATCCATTCACCACTGCACTCCAAAGAAAGGGGGACATTACTCCTCCCTGTGGGGTTCCCCTAACCACCCGCCTTTTAATGGTGGACTCTCCCAGTTCCGAGATAATAATCTTGCTTACCAGCATCTGATTTATCAACCTACTTATAGGATAATCCACCTCAAAAATGACAATCCTTCCATGATCGCCTCCGTTTTTACATTATTAAAGGCACCCTCAATGTCGAGAAATGCTACCATACAATACTCTTGCGAGTAAATTGACTTCTCAATCATGCGTACTAGATCGTGCAGAGCTGTGTCCACCGACTTTCCCTTACAGTACGCATGCTGAGACATTGCCCAATTCCTCGGATCAACTTTTGTTCGAATAAGTACGTCTATCAATCTTTCCAAGGTTTTCAACAGAAAGGATGATAGAGTTATAGGCCTCAGGTCCTTTGGATAAGCCTGTGAGCTTTTTCCCGATTTCGGGATAAAAACCACTCTGACCTCCGTCCATTTCCTGGGAATATAGACCAATTGCAGACATCCCCTGAAGATAACCTCCAGCCAGGGGAGGATGACCGCAGAGTTCCTTTGGATCTCTGCTGGTATAATCCGATCCGGGCCCGCCGATTTATAAGGCTTAAAACCGTTCAGTGCCCACAGGATTCGTTTTCTGTCCACGATGCCATCCACATCTGTTAAGGGTGTTCCTCGATGAGCTCCAGGCTCCATCGAGGCATCAATGCTTCCCGGAAAATGGGTCTCAATGAGAAGCTTCAATGATTCCGTACTCGAAGCTGTCCATAACCCGTCCGGCCTAATTAAGTAACTAGGACTGGTTGGGTTAGTAGATAGAATTTTCCTTAGGCGAGAAGTCTCGGAGACCTCCTCCATTCTACAACAGAAGAGTCTCCAAGACATCCCTTGTGCCCTCCTCAACTCTTTTTTGTATTTTCTCAGGTCTTCCTTATAGGAATCCCAATCTCGATTTTCCCTGGTGTTCTTAGCCTTATTAAAGGCTGTCCTACACGCTCTCCGATAGGTTCCCAACTCCGTGGTCCACCATGTCGGTTTCTGCCTGCCCCTAGGTTTTATCAGGGGACACGCAGCATTAAATGAAAGATTGCATGCCTTTGTGACAATATCAACCATGCCATCTAATTCCTCTACTGTCACCGGAAGTCCAGGAACCTCCAGCGGCAATAGTTCCTTCAACACCTCCCCATATTTGTTCCAGTTTGTCCTTCTGGGATTCCTGAAGGCTTTCCGGGCAACAGGTTTGATGTTGAGGTTATATGTAATATATCGGTGATCAGAGAATGAGTGCTCTTTCGCCACTCTCCACGAACTGATCATATCAAAAATTGTTTCTGACGCACAGGTTACATCTAGAACCTCCTGTCGATTTGTAACAATGAATGTTGGTTCACACCCAATATTGCAAACTACAAGGTTAGAATTTAATAAGTAATCAAAAAATAGCTCACCCCTTTCATTAATGTCTGTGCTTCCCCAGATTGTGTGATGCGCGTTTGCATCACATCCAAGTATCACACCTACCTTTTTCTGACCTGCTTCCCGGATCAGTTCCGCCAGGTTGTCCGGTGGAACCTCCTTCTCGCGATCCATGTAGGCTGAGGCTAGCCATAGTTTTTCACAGCCTACCTCAGCGCTCACCGCCGTAACGTCCCCGCTACTAAATTGTGGAAGAAGAAAAATATTCAAATTTTTTTTCGCTAAGATACACGATCTGATCTTTTCAGAGTTGCTTGAGTATAATAATTTATACCCTTTCATTCTGAGGCCACAGATCCTGTTATTATTAATCCAAGGTTCTTGGATTAGCACCAAGTCCTCATCTGACTTAGTCAGTCTGAGCACGAGAGCTGCCGAGGCAGCCTTCGTGTGGTGCAGGTTTATTTGTACAATGCTTACCATTGCAATCTACCTTACTCACCACTTCATGCACTCCCTGCATCAGGATAGTGTCATTTGGCTCGTTGGTTTGGTCGCCAACCCCCTCTCGTCGTGTGTTCGACGGGTTGCCCCCATCGGACTTCAGAGAGAGGAGGCTGCCTCCCATCACCAACTTCACTTCGTCCGAAATATTGGAACGGCTACTCTGGTCGTCCTCAGCCCGCTTGACCGTTTCCTGCCGGGTCCGTTCTACGTCGCCCCCAGGCTGGTCTTCCGCGCCCTTATCGACCTCGTCTTTCCTATAAACTTTAAGAGTGATCGACCCGAAACCGAAGTTGATCACTCCCTTAGATCTAGCAAGGGAAGCCAAGGATTCCTTATTGATCAGCATGATTGCCAATCTAAAGCCCCCTTGGCCTCCTCCTGCTTCACAATCCTTCATCCTTCCGTTGGAAGATCGGGATTACTGGCCCGGATAATCTCAATGATCTCCTCTGGCTTATCCGGCTCGGTTGGTAACCAGACGCGTGCTCGCGGCCTGCTCGGGATTTCCCCTCTGCTGACTGCTTCCAACCTCGCGCCCGGCCACACCTCGCCAACCTCGGTCACTGCCCTTTTATAGAGATCGACCGATCTCTGGTCTGAGCACGCAGTTAGCTTTACGCGCCCTTGGTGCCATCCCGCATCTCTGCAGGACGGGGGGGATCCCGGATTTTCTCTAAGGATCCTCAAGAAAATGGAGTTTAGTGCATTATACACTACCCTCCACTTTTCCGACGTGATGCTCCCATCTTCCTGACCTTTGTCAATGACGGCTAGCACCAGCACGTGCTCCTTCAGGATTTCACTGAATAGTTTCAGTTTCTGCTCCTTAGTAGCACCCGACGTCATGTCTGCTTGCACTTTGGCCCGCTTGTAACGAATTTATTTCGTCCCAAGTAACGTTCAGGTGTACACCCCTTAAGTTATTATTTTTTATTCATACTGGAAACATACTATACTATCTTATGAATGGAAATTGAAACAGTACCGAAATTCAATTATGTATTTTGTAAAAAAATTGGGAAACTGGATTTTTACTCCACCCTGAAGGAAAACGAGAAAGATCGCATGATCATCGTTACGGTTATTTGTTTTTTTCTCGTTCGCTATAAAAACGAAATTTTGGTGAACACGCGAGGAGTTGTGTCTAGTATTTCATTGAGATTAAGTGAAAAATTTCTCTTCAAATTTATTTGTTTTTGTATAAACTTTTATTTAATAAATAATTTTCGGAGTTAATGATAAAAATTAGTCTAGTAAAATTATAAGTTTAATATAAAAAAATTAATCATAACTATTTTAAAATCTAAGCTAATAAAGTAAGCATAGTTTGGCAACATAGAAATAGACAGTGACTTGTGATTATCATATACTATAAGTTAAAATAAATATAAATAAATAAAATGTAAATGAACGCAAGTGGCGTGGACATTTATTAAAAATTTAATATGTCAATATAAATCTTAATCTAAATAATTTAATAATAAACGCTAATAATAAAAATAACTATTTCAACTATTATACGAAATAAAAAATTAAATCAAATTCAAATTGAAATTTAATTAGTGGATTGGAAAATAATATTTGTGTATTACGCGTTTGTGTTTGCAACGCGCTAATTTTCATTAATAAAAAATAATATTTTGTGGTGTGTGAGGCCGTGTCATGGATAATCATGATAAATACAAATACGATGACAGAAGTGGTATTTAAAATGATATGTGGCGAGATCACAAAATTATGTGCAAAGTGAAAATTTGAACAATGAAATATTATTTATTGCACGTTAGTTCTTAAAATTAAAGTTATAAAATAAAGTAAATTAATTATAAATTAAAATAAAACCTAAAAATATATACATAATATATAAATACATAAATTAATCATCTAAATAATAAAATCAACGGAATTTTTTTTTAACCAACGTCATCATTACGGATTACGCGTACAACATTGCCGGCCAACGCTTCGAATAAGGTACCTTATAACATTTTTTTTTGTGTTTCGATTAAATATATTTATGTAAATTTTAATAATTAAATATTTCATTTGCATTTAAATTTATTATACTAGGATAATATGGCATTTAGCCCAAATTCTATTATAATTAGTACAGGACAGTAATTTGTAAATTTTTGTTTCTTTCTCTTTTTTTTTTTTCTAATGTTATTATATATCAATAAATACGGTTCTGGTACTACTCATATTAACTAATGTTTTTTTATGATCCGCTGTTCACAACTTCGTCGTTTTTTTTTCTCTGATCGTTTTGCTTTTCAGGATGGAGTAATATTATTCATTATAGGATGTGATCATGGTGAGTAGCGGTAAGTCTTAGGTAGATAATTGTCCCGTGCTAACATTATATCAGTAAATTTTATCATTCGGCGGTAACTCCAGGTTTTTTTTGCAAGCTTCCCTTTCTACCCACCCCATCCACTGAGCCATTGCCGGGCTAACCGAATAATCCGCCGCGGAAGCCTATGCAATTAAAACACCATCATTTCTGTTAGCGATCTGGGCAGAAACACGTGCAGGATTGGAAATTTTCCATCTTTGACAACCTCGCCCGCCTTGCGGATCGTTACACGCTTACAGCCTTCTGCTTCAAGCTCATCCTGGGACCTCTGTCTTTTAGACACAAGGACCCTCTCCGAGCTATCGCAGCCGACAGTTTTCTTAGCCCATGCTACAGATTCCTTCTGCGCAACTGTAAGCTGCCCTCAGGGGTCGCAGCCAGTTTCTCCAGAACTCTAAATGCCGACCGTCTTTCTCTGTACCGTCGTTTTGATGGAGGGATCTCTCTCGGTCCCCCACTGTTCTGTTTGGCAGTTCCGCTTCCACCTGGCTTCGATGTCATGGTGTTGCTTACCCTTGCCTCAGTTGAGGGAGCCCCACCTTTCTGGTTAGAGTTACTCCCCTCTATGGTACATTCCGGTTTTATGTGGGTACCGGTCCCCTTGTTTTTATTATTTTTAACAAAATCTTCCATTTATTCCCACGAGTATCGGAGAAATACGTCCATGACGATTAACAAATCACATGTTCAATTTGCAAAAACCAACTAAATTTTCGATAGATGCCTAAGTTTGAATCGACCTTTTATTCACTTTTCAATACATTATGCCGCCTTTATAGTTGCGTTCGTTCGCTCATTCTGACAATTTTTTCTACCAATCATATTGCTCAAAATTGACGATTCTGGATTTTTGTACAAAAGATGATTGGTCGAACAAATGACCGAATGAACGAACGCAACCATAAACCTACTTTTAGTGTTGAATTCGGTAAAAAAGTGAATGGAATGGCCACTCAATCGTCTAACTCAAACGTCTGTCCCAAGTAGCACCAAATAACTTTATGGTTTTATGACCAAATCCCGACGTCGGTGCAACCACTAGAAACTAGAAAAATTAGTCATTTTGACCGTAAAACTAAAATTTCTTATCTGTCGGTCGGTGTGGCCACCATACGATGGTATCTTTTACCAGTCGATATCAAGTTATTTTTTATCGAATTGACCAACTTATTTGACATTTTCTAACTATTACCCGACTACTGTAACTTGATGGTCATTATTTACCCACGTGTCGACTCTTTAGTTTACCGGTCGTTTACCCGATATTTAGTAACCAGTTAGCCACTTTATTGTCATTTAAAAACTGAAATCCAACTTAAATAAGTTGTTTGACATATGCACGACGACGAAATAACATTTTTCACGTAATTATCACAATTTTGTGACATAGTTGAGAGCGCTTGACAATTTTATCGAGAAGAATATTATTCATCGGCAAACGTCAAATGTACAAAAATTTATTATTTATAAATAATAAAATATGGCTCATTTTAAATTAAAAAAGAAACCGTTTAAACAGTCGACATCGGTTTGAACAATTGAAAATGTTATTTTAGTGTATATTTTTACACCTAGCGCGTTGAATACAAAATGGAACTGTCAAAAAGTTATATTTTATTTTTTGTTGTTGCTTTAACTTTATGGTTGTGTTGTTAACTTTAGAGTCAAAATTTTGACAAATAAGTTAAAAAAATAACCAGGTTGTTGCCAGAGTGACAAATTTGTTGGGAAAATAATTTAATTGATGATGAAATAACTTTTTAGTGTTTTTTGAGACACGTTTGCTATAAATTAGTCTTTATTATAACTTTTATGTCATTTTCATATACATTATGACCCTCGCCATTTTTTCTTTAGGTTTCATTAAAAATTATTTGCTTCTGAAAAACAAAATTTGTTATTTTGAAAATTTTCATGACTATATGTAAATATAGTATCATAATTTTAATGATTGGGATGTTTTAGAAAAGATTTACTCTGTTTTTAGAGTAATTTAATCATATTTGTTTATTTTTATTTTTTTGAAATATCAACTTATATTTTAAAATAAAGAAATTATGGAAGCGCGTACGTTTTGAGTTTGGAAACAGGTACACATTTACAATAAAACTTAATTTGTTTGAAAAAATAAGCAGCAATTAACACCAAATTTGAATTATTAGTTTAACAATGATTCTATCAATTTTAATTTTTGTAAAGAATCTATAAGAGTAGGAACATTTGAACATTTTATTTTATAAAACAAGAAAACGAAATAAATAACGTGATGAAAAAGACAACACGATTATTTATATATTTTGAAAAAAAAATCTCTCTCCACAAAATATAATCCGAATGACGGACGAAATTATTTTTTTTACGAACGTAATAGTTATTTAAGTGACTCCCACCTGACTATAACGTCAGTCATTTGTAAAGACAAATAGTGGTTATTACGACGTTATAACAACCTAAGATTTATTCCCCAATACCGTTGTAGCACCGTTACCATACCGTTGTACCAACGTCGGCTGGCCGACTACTAGTCATAAATGCTAACGGCAGTACGACGTTATCCCAACCCATTTGTGCTACTTGGGATTGAGAATTGAGTTGAGTTGTTTGATTTTTCTCTCATTAAATTCAATTTTTGTGAAGGTCAAAAGTGTTTGCTCGGACGAAGTAATTTGGGGCGAGACAAAGTTCGCCGGGTCAGTTAGTAAACTATAAAATATATTTCCGAGTATAACTTATACTGTGTAGCCCGCTCCGTTTTTTTCATTAATACTGTGTGCCTACGTAGATATTTTATATACATTTTCACCTAACTAAAATGATGGTTAGTGCATAACCATTACAAATAGATGTCTCCAATGGTTTTAAACCAAAAGTTTTATGATATTTACATCTAAACTACAAACTTATTTCAGATCTGCTGATAGCCGATTAAAAATGTCACCGAAATTGGTAAATCTTAATTAAATTAAAAAAAATTAATTGAGAACCAGACATTTTTTGTTTTGCGCCATTCTTAAAGGTCTAATATGAACCTACCATTAGTCGGAAGGTTAGACAGGTGAGACACATAGTCTATAAACAACTAACTAAATGTATGTACTAATATGAAGTAAGTTTATACTTTCCGACTAACTAAATTGATGGTTAACTCATACTGGTAGTTCAGAGGACAGCACTAAACAAATCACGTCTGATTTTTAACTAAAATTTGCTTAATAAAATAAAATTTATCAATTTCGAAAGTGAAAATGCATTGCCGAATGATAGAATCGGCTTTTGATAAGTTTGAACTAGGTTTGTAGGTTGAAAATATCAGGCTAGTTTTATGTCTGGTTCCCCTGATTTCTAGGAATCTCCCAGATTTTCTCGCATTTTCTCTCAGATTTTCGCCCAGATTTCCCTCGGATTTCCCCATGATTTATGAATAAAATGGGTGATGGTAGTATTTCCCCGATTTCTCCTGGATTTCCGCCAGATCTCACCCGAATTTCCCTCGGATGAAATTCCCTAGTATTTTCCGGATATCCTCGGTATTTCTTCCGGATTTCCCGGTTTCCCCTATTTTCTCAGATTTCTCCCCGATTTTTCGGATTTCCCGAATTTCCACGAATTGCTCCAGTATTTCCCCAGGATTTCCCCCAATTTGCATCGGACTTATCGGATTTCCCCGGTTTTTCACCGTATCGCCCCCACATATCGAAATTTTCCTGGGCTTGCCCTGGTTTTATTCTGGATTTTCACCGGACTTCCAAAATGTTTGCCGGATTTCCCGATTTTCTACCAAGATTTCACCGGATTTCCAGCATTTCAACCGAATTTTTTGAAATTACCCTGTATTTACCAGAATTCCTCAAGATTTCTATCATCCCGGATTCACGAATTTCCATCAAAATTTAACGGATTTTTTTAATAATGTGGATCCTAGTTTTTCCCAGATTTCCCCTGAACTCTCCCGGAATTTTCTCCGGATTTCCCTCGGATTTCATGTGTTTTCCGGATTTACCCAGATTTCCCCCGAACTTACCAAGATTTCCAGGGTTTACCCAGGATTCCATGGGACTTTCTCAGATTTACCTGATTCTCCAGGATTCCCCGGATTTATGATAAGTATTTTCCCGAGATTTCCCCAGAATGACCCTGGGGATTTACCGATTTTCCTGGATTTCCCAATTTCTCCAGAATTTCATCAGATTTCTCGTGGATTTCTCCCGAATATCCCGGTTTTCTCTGGATTTCTCCCAGATTTCCCCCGGTTTTCTTTTCCCCGTATTTAACCGGATTTTTTTCGGATTTACCCGGCATTTGTCTCGGTTTTCGCTTAGATTTCCTCCGGAATACCTACAGATTTCCTTGATTTCCTCCGGATTTATCGGATTTTCCCCGGATTTTCAAGATTTCTCCTCGGATTTCTTCCGGATTTGCCCAGATTTCCCGGATTTCTCCCAGATTACCCCCCGATTTCCCCAGACAAAACCAAGGATGTATGTCATTTCCCTTTGATTTCCTTCGGATTTTCCCGGATTTGTCACATTATTCGGATGTCCCGGTTTTCACAGATTTCCTGGATTTTGCCCTGAATTTTCTTGATTTCTATCGGATTTCCCTCGATCTTTATCTGGATTTCTTCCAGATTTCTCAATTTTTTCCCACGGATTTCCGTGATTTCTCTTGGATTCCCAAAGTATTTTCTCCACATTTCCGCGTATTTCTTGGAATTTTTCCCAGTTTTTCCGAATTTTCCTCCAGTTTCATATTTCCCAAATTTCCCCTGGATTTTCCACGGATTTTCAGCATTTTTCTCGGATTTGAGCCGGATTTCCCTAAGCTTTCCTCCGGATTTCATGGAATTTTCTCGGATTTCCCAGCTTTTCCGCGGATTTTTCGGATTTCTCGGATTTTTCCTGGATTTCCCTTGGACGTCCCGGATATTTCCTCGGATGTCTTTGATTTCCCTTGGATTTCCCAGATTTGCCCCGACTTTCCCCATATTTCTCGGATTTCCTATGCAAATTACTTCAATAGACTCAGATATACAATAGCGTTTAGATACAACAACAAAATACAACAAAAACTAAAAGGCAAAATACATAGCCAATCCTTGGTCACAGGTGTGTACAAACTATCATGCAACTTTTACAACAAATCTTAGATAGAATAAGCAGAAAGATTATTTCTAACACGATTTAAAGAACATGTCAACGACATAAACCACAACAAAACTTTAACCCTTTCGCGGACACGTCGGCATATACCGATGTTTCAATTGACCTAAAGCAGGACACGTTGGTATATATCGACATACAAAAAATAATTAATTAAAACACGACGGTAATAACAGGCGTTTTTTTCTGTGTCCCAGAGGAAGCGTTTCTATTTTGATGGTGCTTCAAATTGTTATTTTTTGTGATGTGCCTGGTAACAAACATCCTTAAATAATTGTGCTTCCGTGAATGGTTTAAGAAAAATATAACTGAAGAAGAAAGTTATTTTCGAAATCGATGTTCCAATAATAAATAAATATGCTTCTCTAAAGAAATTTAGAAGTATTTTCATTAAACCAATTTAATTCAAAAAATATCGAGTTTTTAGGATTCTACTTAGTCTTGAGGGTTTGGATAGCCACCTGATAATTAGATTTCTTGTGAATATTTTCAAAAAAGGTGCCGGGTTTATAGATTTGGCTTAATTTACTTGTATGTTCTTACTTATCTAAGGGCAGTATTTCTTTTAGATTAGATGTAACATCAGGTGGCCATCTATTTGTCACATTCAAGTATTCAGTCTTTTTTAGGAAGGCGCTTGCATCGGAAAATTGCATATCGACATGATATAAACCCAATATATGTTATTTGATTTTTATCATCCAGAACATATATTTTAGAACATTTACTTATGATTAACCACATATCATCAAACTAATGGCGAGTCTCCGCTATTAAAGCTTTCGCTTGGTATTAATTAATTTCATATGGTTTGATGAAATTTTTCATCACCGTAGCCAAATTATGGTCTTTCTACGAGACGCTCAACTTGCAAGGTTTTTTTTAAAACGTTCATTTGCATCGCCTATCGTTACATTTTTTGAGAGGTCTCAACTTCCAATTGTCTTTATGCTACCTTTGATATAAATAGATATAGCCCAAATACTATACGGAAGAAGGAATTTCAACTAAGGTAAAATTGTTATTCTTTAAGAACAGATTCCTTGTAATATAAATCTTCATTCGTCATATCCTGTCATAAAACGTAGATATCTTCAAAATATTTCTATATTGTCGACTCGAATTTAATGTGTACATACAATTGAAAGGAAAAATATAAATTTAAATTGCAAAGTAATTCCGCCCCGTACCAGTAAGTGTATTTACCATCTTAATAAAAAAAAATACCGTAAATGTTTTTTACATATCATAATATTTGCTTTAGAATCGCTCGAATTTTTATTTTTTTGGTTTTTTGTGATGCCGAGTTTTATGATTTTTTGTGTATCAGAAACTATAAAACGAAAAATAAAGTAATAACTTAGATTATCTTTATTGTTATACATATTCCGAAATAAACAGAACCCCGCTTTTTTATACCAACCAACAAAAAAAAAAAAAAAAAAAAAAAAAAAGAAAATGTCCCAGCCAGTATTGTAAAAAAATGAAAAATCGAAGTGGTAATGGTTATGTGTGATACGACACGGATGATGAGTAACTCCACTAGAAACACAATAAAAATATAACGAAATGGATTTTTTTTTGTTCGTTGCGTTATGCTGTGGTATACTTTATTACGGGTTAGAGGAAGTGTGCTATCATATAATAATCATAAAAATTATTATGATCAAAGCCGTGTGTCAACTTTCATATTTCTGTGTGTTATGTTGATTATGATAACAACAACACACACCAACGACAAAATGTAATATAATGGCAGAAACGGTTTTTGAATGATTGAAGGGTAAAAAATTATGGCTTAAAAATTTTATTGTTTAAAAAATCCTTCTTGCTTTGGTTTTATTTATATTTTCTATAATGAAAACGAGATTTATTTGATTGTGCTTCTTCCATATTGATGTTAGATATTCACATTATATATTGCTTGGCATAACACACCACCCCCCACCTTTGTACTTAATATTGATTTTCAATTTTAATGTTACAACGTCACAACACATTGTTTATATACGGATAAATTACGCATCACCGTAAATACGGCCCAGTACGTAAAAGCATTTTCAAAAACTGTAAAATAATGCATTTGAAATAAATAAAATGTAACTGAAATAAAAATTTTCCAATTTATATAAAATCATATTTTTTATCTCGTTTATAAGAAGGAATGGGTTAAGGGAAGTGATATCAACAAAATTGCTCAAAATGCGCCTGGTATAATAGAAAATGTTAGAATATGGTAAATATAAAATCCATGAGTGGGTGTATCTCGTGTAAGTTTCGTGTGGGGGAAAAATAGCGAGAATACGAAAAAACAATAAAAGCGAAATAAAGAAAACGCAGATAATTTTTCATCATTTTCCCGTGCGATATTTCAGTACTTACCCTATATACGCACACAATTTAATGAATGAAGTGAAAATATTATGAGGTGTTTGAAAAGGTGGTTTATGATGATGAAAACGAATAACGATAATTTTATAAATTATGATAATATGTTGATGATGATCACAAGGTTTGGAGATGCTGATTTACATTATTTGCTTTTATGTTATATGTTTCTATAAAAAATAATTTAACATTACTGTTTTGTGGCTGCTCACGCTTCCTTAACATTTGATTTCCTCCGCTTTGTTTTTGAAAATCTATACATTTTATACCAACGATTCAGTGTTATGTACGATTTCATTTAGGGGAATTTTTATTTTATTTATTTTTCCCAAAGAATTTTATTCAAATTAGAATTTTATTATTAGAAAAATTTTAAGAATTTGAAATGATTCATCAGAATTTTATTTTTGTTTGAATTTAATTTTAACAAGATACAATTATATTGAACGAGAGTAGGGTTGATACTATATAATATTGTTCGTTTTGTTATTTGCTTTAGTTAATGTCAAATCATTTTGTTTTGTTATTATTTAGGATAAATATTTGTCTTTATTAAATTAGTAATTTGTCGAATTATGTTTAGGAGTTCATTCAGACAGAATATATATATTTATACACACATGTATTTCGTTTTATGATATTCAGTGAAAATGAAATTAATTTTTATAAATTTAATGCTATAGACACATTACTGGTTTCGTAACTATGGTTTCGAGTTAACCATGGTTTCGTTGTAATGTGTCACCTTTAACCATGGTTTGCAACTCGGTTTTAACGTAGTTACTGGATGAGATAATATTTCTCATCCCGTAGCATTTTAGTGATGACAGCGCTAAATTGTTGAATTAGTGAATACCTAAAACTAAAAATATGTCTTTAATACATGTAACCATTTACAAACATGTAATCATTTTTTTATATTCCAGCTGGTAAATCAAAATATAAAATTTGTGATTATGTTTTCATATTATATGCTGATATTTGTTGCATATATGTAATTGATACACAGTTTTTTATTTGACATTTTTATTTATATTTATCACAAACGCAATCTCCGAATTATGGAATTTTAAGAAATATGACAAACTGTCAAATGAGATGAGAACTGTAGTGTGTCACCCATTCTCATCCCGCAAACCATAGTTTCATAATCCTAGTTACGAAACCAGATATGTGTCTATGGTATAATGTTATTATTTGGAGATATTTATCAAGAAAAGGGGTAATCAATACCAATTAATAAAACTTTTATAATCGATGAATGGAATGTTTAATAGATACATTTTTTATTTAAAGAATCGAATAGTTTGAGTCATTCGTTTACTGGTTCTATTTAATGCAAACGGTCAGTTCATAAAATATCACCAGCAAATTAGTTTCTTCGTATCCATTGAAACCATTTAAAAGTGATGGTTCATTCAAGTTCTTCCTAAGCACCAACTTACGTACTGACCAGTATTTCAACATCTAATATGATAGTATTGATGTTTATACTAAATTTTTCTAAAATCACAATTCAAACGAGGCTGAAGTTTCTACTAAACCATACTAATGTTAATTTAAACATTATGCTACTCAACTGCATCGACTCAGAGTAAAATTTTAATTTTAATTATATTCTTTATTCTCTAATATTTCATTTAATAAAAATAAATTTTTGTTTTGCAGCAGTCCTGAAAATATCTTAACATTTTAAATATTTATTACTTTTTTACCCTATTTTAATGTTAGCTTAATAGTTCAACTTTGAATGTAAATTTTTTTTAAGACAATCCCTCTAATTTTACTACCCTTACGGTCAATAATTACTGAAAAAAATCGATTATAAACTGTGTTTCGACAATAATTTGTGCTTTACTACCCTAGCGACTAATTGTTACTGAAACTAGCGATTATATAATAAGCTACACACCTTCATCTAAGTTAAAATTGCCATCGGTCTCATTGTTCTGTTGTGTTAGTTTATTAGGTCAACTTTGAACGTTAGCAATTTCTTGGACTTTACTACCCTTACGAGTAATAGTTACTGAAAATAGCGATTATATGCTAAACAACTTCCACCTTGCTACCTTTACTAAGTAGCTAACATAAAATAGTGTGAGATCGATGGTACAATTGTTAGTAATAATAATAATAATTTCTTTTGCTAGTTAAATCCACTTAACTTATAAAATTTATGATTTATATGTTATTTTACAATAATTAAAATATTTACCCCTGAAAATATGCAATGACTACCAATTTGTAAAATCGAAATTTACTGTCAAGTTCAATAACGGCAAAGGTACGTGAGACGAGCATGGTTGTGTTTTGTTCAGCGAGCTCATCTACCCTAAATTCACCAAAATATTGAAATTTTACTTTCAGTAGACAGAATTTGCTGTTTTAAATCATTGCATCTTGGCAAATCTCACTCTTATCCTTAACATTACCCATTCGTAAAGCAGTTAACGCATCATTCACGTGTAAGAATTGGTTATCTCATCGAGTGTGTTCTATGGTAGAAATTTCAATTCCAAACCTATCTTCAAAATATGAACGATGACGGACCATTATATTCGGGTGTTTAAAGATGTCTTTGTAATGGAGTTTAACCTTATTGTCAAACTCCAGCTTGATTATCAAACCACAGCGGCAATTTAGATAGTGGTCCACCCATATTTGCTTTCACGGCCTCACTTTTGAGCAACTGATCGAAATGTTCTATTAATAAAAGTCACTGTAAAGAATTATTTATTTGTACTCAATAATCTTTATGTCTCAAACATGGAGTGCGAACAGTTTCCACAGATTTCCCTTGCTTTGCACGTGTTTTGAAGTTTACGGTTTATTCAGTTTGATCGAGCATCTAATGTGCGCTTTTTTTGTCTTCTCAAAACGTTTTGTAGAAGAGAGATAATAAAATAGGCTTAAAGTGTTTAAAGCTCGGTCTTCACTCGCAAAATTTTGTCATGACGGTAGAGTGTCATGACAAAATATTGTATATGATACTCACTACTACTTATACGTATTTCAATGTTATTTTCTCTTGCCGTGAGCTGTATGAGAAAACAAAAATAACAAAAATTTATATGCGTCAGGTCGCACTTTTCTTACAAAAAAATTGTTAATTTTCGAGTTTCTTGTTCCGAATTATGCTACAAGATTAATTCTTTAAAAAATTAAACATAAAATATTATTACTAACTTCATATGTATCCGTTTGAATTCGATAAATTATTAAATATTGGTGGGCCGAAACTACTACGAAATCCATTGCGCCAGAAAATTTTTACCCCAGCAGAAAGGTTGTCTTTAACATTGAGGTAAGTTTAACATTTTATAATAATAAGATTACTCAATTTACTGGAACACAATTCTTTCAGATATTTAGCAAGTGGGGATTCCATGGTGTCCATTGGAAAATATTCCTACTGGATTGGCAAATCCACCACTTCTAATGTCATTCGAGTG
Organism: Nephrotoma appendiculata; assembly: GCA_947310385.1. Classification (NCBI taxonomy): domain Eukaryota; kingdom Metazoa; phylum Arthropoda; class Insecta; order Diptera; family Tipulidae; genus Nephrotoma; species Nephrotoma appendiculata. Next base: position 140,588,858 of record OX371225.1, on the reverse strand, counting down.
ACCTATGCTGCTATTTCGGGATGATTTTTTCCTATAGTTCTGTTACCCAAAACTGAAACGCAGTGGCGAGCAATTAGCTCTGATTTTGAACGGAGGAATATTTCGAAAATCAGTTTTCGGAAATTAATCCTTCATAGGTCAGCGCATATGAATTTTCCAGCTGATACTGTTTTACCAGGAACGGTTAAAGTGGTACCATACACAGTTGTGGGTGATGAGGCATTTTCTTTGTTTCCCAATTTAATGCGTCCGTATCCAGGTCGTAGCACGGGTAGGTTGTCTGTTGATAAAAAATGTTTAACTATCGTTTATCTAGATGTCGGCTCAAGATTGAAAATACGTTTGGAATTCTTTCCGCAGGTTTAGAATTTTTAGGCGACCTATAAATACGAGTAAAAAAACGGTATTAAAAATTATTCAAGCAGCCATCTGCCTACATAATTGGATGATTGACGAAATCTCAAGATATGTTGACAACGATCTAGTAGACAGGCACGTTCAAAATGGAACGATTACTGAAAGACAATGGTGTTCTGATCCAATGCCTTCAATTCGAAGAGTGGGAGCAAACAACTCGACAAGATACGCAACTGCAATTCATAAAGAATTAACAAATTATTTTGTAAACGTTAATCCACTTCCTTGGCAAGAAATGCATTTAGAATAAAATGTATAACAATTCCAAAATGTCAATCAATAAACTGTTGTTTTCAGGACAGCATCAAAATAACCATGAAAAGTATTTATTTTTTATTTTATATCTTAAAATTTTATTTCAGATTTTTTGTACCCTAAAAACATATTAAAATTATTCGTTATAAATTTTCAAGTTATAATATATAATATAAAAGCACAGTGTTAACACAGAACAAAAAGTATTTTATTTTTGTAGATTCACCACAGTTAATAAAATAGTCATTTAAAGACTAGTAATTTCATCATATTATATCTTCTTGGTGACTAGTCTCCATTTCATCCAAAATTTTATTAAATTTTGAAATCGCTTTATAAACATTTTGCTCAGAATACTTTCGGAGCCTTCGTTCCACATAATTCATGTAACTACAAAAATAATCAGCTGGTGACTTGTTTGAAGTTAGTGTATTTACTCTTGCCTGTAGCATATCATAAGATAGATTTTGTTGGTTGCCAATGTCTTTAATCACATCTCGAATGTCATTTTGAGTCGGATTTGTTTGCATAGATTTTTGTGCCGTTTTATAACACAAGGTATAGTTCTATTGTTGTTAACCTGGGAGTCAACTGGTGTTAATGACAAGGACTCTGATGTTGGTATGGTCCGTGCTGTTGACATTGGAGTCACAACCGATGGTAAGTTTTTCGTCCCCGATTCGATCGAAAATCGCGATGAAATTGATGCAGGACTGTCAATAATTGGATCATCGATATTTTGAATCGAATTTGGTATTTGATCCCAATTTTCGAATTCATCCAAATAGCTTTCAATATGTCCTTCCGAATTGTTACTTACCCCGTCTAATTCACTATTCCGAGTATCATAAGGCAAATAATTAGATATGGTTGGCCTGTAATACAAATACATTAGTTTTGTAGATTTAATAACCATTTTTGTAAATTGCATTAGCACTAACTCTTCACTAATTAAATTTTTTTTAAATATTCCATTTCTCTCAAAAATTCTCGCATTTCTGCCGTCAATCTTTTCGTAACCGAGCCGCTCCTACCTAAGTATATGTTCCTTCATATTGCGGATAATAGATTACACCGCAGGATCACCGACGTTCCTTTGCACAGATTCCCACAATTTATTTCTTTGGGCAGGATTTTTAAATTGGGGATGTGATGAATCCACCAAAATAAAAAATTTTGGATCTTTAAGTATCGTTAAAATTTTTCTTTCAATAGCTGAAATATGTATATATAAAATAATTAGATATATACAAATAAAGCATATATTTCTGTTGTGACTATCAAAAACCATCCTTGAAACATGCTGTATAAGATAGCAGAAAATTTCCAGCAGAAAAAATGCGTTTTGCTATTCACCGCTAGAGGCATCACTATCACAAAAATGAAATTTTTTCTGCTGATATTTTTTAGCACCAGCAGAAAATTTTTGATATTTTTATGCAAATTAAAAATTCTCAGCAGAAAGTTTTATGAAAAATCAGAGAATTTATGAAAAAGAAGAGAAAATGTACGTTTAAACGTTTTGAAGCGATGAAAGTTAATTTTCTTTAAAAAATGATTTGCGTATGTATAGCGTAAGCACTCTCAAAACATAATTAAATTATCATAGTCATAATTATGCAAACACAGGGCAACATCAAATAAATGGCCATCGTTGAAAGTACTCCATACATTTTTTAAGTCATTTTAATGTGAATTATTTTCAGTTTTTTAACAAAAGTATTAGTAAAACCCCGCTGTAACTACCCTGGGTGTATGTTTGTATGGTAGCTAAGATCATAATCTATATATATGAGTAACATAAGTTTCACACCTGGCGTCAGTAGCCTTCCATACATTTTTGAAGTCATTTTAATGTGAAATGTTTTCAGTTTTTTAACAAAAGTGTTAGAAAATCCCCCCTGTAACTACCCTGGGTGTATGTTTTTATGGTAGCTGAGATCATATTCTATATACATGAGGAACATCAGATTCACACTTGGCGTCAGTAGCCTTCCATACATTTTTGAAGTCATTTTAATGTGAAATGTTTTCAGTTTTTTAACAAAAGTGTTAGAAAAACCCCCCTGTAACTACCCTGGGTGTATGTTTTTATGGTAGCTGAGATCATGTTCAATATACATGAGCAACATAAGATTCACACTTGGCGTCACTAGCCTTCCATACATTTTTGAAGTCATTTTATTGTAAAATGTTTTCAGTTTTTTAACAAAAGTGTTAGAAAAACCCCCTGTAACTACCCTGGGTGTATGTTTGTATGGTAGCTGAGATCATAATCTATATACATGAGAAACATCAGATTCACACCTGGCGTCAGTAGAGCTCCATACATTTTTGAAGTCATTTTAATGTGAAATGTTTTCAGTTTTTTAACAAAAGTGTTAGAAAAACCCCCTTGTAACTACCTTGAATCTTATGTTGCTCATGTATATAGAACATGATCTCATCTACCATAAAAACATACACCCAGGGTAGTTACAGGGGGGTTTTTCTAACACTTTTGTTAAAAAACTGAAAACATTTCACATTAAAATGACTTCAAAAATGTATGGACGGCTACTGACGCCAAGAGTGAATCTTATGTTACTCATGTATATAGAATATGATCTCAGCTACCATAAAAACATACACCCAGGGTAGTTACAGGGGGGTTTTTGTAACACTATAGTTAAAAAACTGGAAACATTTCACATTAAAAAGACTTCAAAAATGTATGGAAGGCTACTGACGCCAAGTGTGAATCTTATGTTGCTCATGTATATAGAACATGATCTCAGCTACCATAAAAACATACACCCAGGGTAGTTACAGGGGGGATTTTCTAACACTTTTGTTAAAAAACTGAAAACATTTCACAATAAAATGACTTCAAAATTGTATGGAAGACTACTGACGCCAAGTGTGAATCTTATGTTACTCTTGTATATAGAATATGATCTCAGCTACCATAAAAACATACACCCAGGGTAGTTACAGGGGGGTTTTTCTAACACTTTTGTTAAAAAACTGAAAACATTTCACAATAAAATGACTTCAAAATTGTATGGAAGACTACTGACGCCAGGTGTGAAATTGATGTTGCTCATGTATATAGATTATGATCTCAGCTACCATAAAAACATACACCCAGGGTAGTTACAGGGGGGCTTTTCTAACACTTTTGTTAAAAAACTGAAAACATTTCACATTAAAATGACTTCAAAAATGTATGGGCTGCTACTGACGCCAGGTGTGAATCTGATGTTACTAATGAATATAGAACATGATCTCAGCTATCATAAAAACATACACCCAGGGTAGTTACAGGGGGGATTTTCTAACACTTTTGTTAAAAAACTGAAAACATTTCACAATAAAATGACTTCAAAATTGTATGGAAGACTACTGACGCCAGGTGTGAAATTGATGTTGCTCATGTATATAGATTATGATCTAAGCTACCATAAAAACATACACCCAGGGTAGTTACAGGGGGGATTTTCTAACACTTTTGTTAAAAAACTGAAAACATTTCACATTAAAATGACTTCAAAAATGTATGGAAGGCTACTGACGCCAGGTGTGAAATTGATGTTGCTCATGTATATAGAATATGATCTCAGCTACCATAAAAACATACACCCAGGGTAGTTACAGGAGGGTTTTTCTAACACTTTTGTTAAAAAACTGAAAACATTTCACATTAAAATGACTTCAAAAATGTATGGAAGGCTACTGACTCCAGGTGTGAATCTGAAGTTACTCATGTATATTGAACATGATCTCAGCTACCATACAAACATACACCCAGGGTAGTTACAGGGGGGTTTTTCTAACACTTTTGTTAAAAAACTGAAAATATTTCACAATAAAATGACTTCAAAATTGTATGGAAGACTACTGACGCCAGGTGTGAAATTGATGTTGCTCATGTATATAGAATATGATCTCAGCTACCATACAAACATACATTCAGGGTACTTACAGGGGGGTTTTTCTAACACTTTTGTTAAAAAACTGAAAACATTTTACATTAAAATGACTTCAAAAATGTATGGAAGGCTACTGACGCCAAGTGTGAATCTGATGTTGCTCATGTATATTGAACATGATCTCAGCTACCATAAAAACATACACCCAGGGTAGTTACAGGGGGGTTTTTCTAACACTTTTGTTACAAAACTGAAAACATTTTACATTAAAATGACTTCAAAATTTTATGGAAGGCTACTGACTCCAGGTGTGAAATTGATGTTGCTCATGTATATAGATTATGATCTCAGCTACCATAAAAACATACACCCAGGGTAGTTACAGGGGGGATTTTCTAACACTTTTGTTAAAAAACTGAAAACATTTCACATTAAAATGACTTCAAAAATGTATGGAAGGCTACTGACGCCAAGTGTGAATCTGATGTTCCTCATGTATATAGAATATGATCTCAGCTACCATAAAAACATACACCCAGGGTAGTTACAGGGGGGTTTTTCTAACACTTTTGTTAAAAAACTGAAAACATTTCACATTAAAATGACTTCAAAAATGTATGGAAGGCTACTGACGCCAGGTGTAAATCTGAAGTTACTCATGTATATTGAACATGATCTCAGCTACCATACAAACATACACCCAGGGTAGTTACAGGGGGGATTTTCTAACACTTTTGTTAAAAAACTGAAAACATTTCACATTAAAATGACTTCAAAAATGTATGGAAGGCTACTGACGCCAAGTGTGAATCTGATGTTCCTCATGTATATAGAATATGATCTCAGCTACTGTAACGCCAGCGTTTGTCGTTCCTGGGGGATTTGCAAGCCCTGATTATACTTTTTCCCAATTGCCTTGTTTTAATTTAATTCAACGAATATCCCCTAGTGGAAAAATTGAAATTTTTTATACTAAAAATAAACTTACGATTTCATAGAAATTTAATAATAATTTTTGTATAATTTTAGTAGGTTATGGCAATATAATTTTAGTATAATTTTAAAAATTAAACAGAAATTATACTTTCGCAAATTATCTAGTTAAAAGTATAATTTTTGTATATTGTGTTATAAAATTAATACCAATATCAGTGTATTTTAAGTATAATTTTAGTAGGATATGGCAATATAATTTTAGTATAATTTTTAAAATTAAACACAAATTATACTTTCGAACATTCTCTTACTAAAAATATAATTTTTATATATTTTGTGTTATAAAAATTATACCAATATGTATATTTGCATTTAAGGTGTTAATTATGATAAAAAAACAACCAAATTAAGAATTTTTTAAGTATAATTTTAGTGGGTTATGGCAATATAATTTTAGTATAGTTTTTAAATTTAAACAAAAATTATACTTGAGATAGAATTAGAATATTATGAGAATATTCCATTCATTGTGACTGCCGATGTATGCGTAGCGTATTATAATTTTAAATCATTTTTCCATGTGGTTGTTTGTATTCGCGGACATGCCACGTCATCAGTTCCTCTCCATTGATTATTTCACGCCATTCTAGTATTTTCTAGTATTTTCAGTCAATTTTCAATCTGTGTAGTGAAATACTTGATCCGATAACATCGTTGCCTAATTAGAATAAATTTTGGACTCCGACTGGACTCGAACCGGCTTACTTTTGCGTTAATAAACACTTAGCGGTGTACTACTTAACCACTGCACCACCAAAGCAATAACTATGTAGAGTTTAATTCTTAACAATATAAATCAATATATTTAAATACACAATTAAACTTAAAATATACTTAATTTGGTTTATTTCATTTGGTGCAAACTAAACCAGCACACCAACATACAAAAGACCGTGAAATACGATTACTACTAAATATATTTTTTCAGCACGATAGTATTACAGCACGATAGTATCAGTGTTGCCAGTTCGTGGGAAATTTTCCTTTTTGCGGGAATTTCATCTCTCGTACGGGATGAAAAGTGATGATTAAAAAAAAAATATTTCTCTAAAATGTGTAATACAATTTTCGATTCCAATAATTCGCTTAAAAGAATTTTTTAAATTTATGTTTAATTTTGACTAAATTTAAGTATTTGTTAAAAATGATTTAAAATTAATATTTAAATTTGTATAAAATATTTAACCATAATTAAACTTTTAAACTGCCGTATTAAGTATTTATCTCAAATATACTTAATTTAGTTTAAAATTTGAATTTAAGAGTTAATTTTAGGTTAAAATGTTTTATGTATATTTATGTTTAATTTTGACTAAATTTAAATATTTGTATATACAAAAATCATACTTAAATTTGTATAAAATATTTATCCATTATTAAACTAAAAAACTACCGTATTAAGTATTTATCCCTAAAATACTTAATTAAGTTTAAAATTTGAATTTAAGAGTTAATTTTAGGTTAAAATATTTTATGTATATTCATGTTTAATTTTTACTAAATTTAAATATTTGTATATACAAAAATCATACTTAAATTTGTATAAAATATTTATCCATTATTAAACTAAAAAACTACTGTATTAAGTATTTATCCCAAATATACTTAATTTAGTTTAAAATATGAATTTAAGAGTTAATTTTAGGTTAAAATTAACACTTATATGTGTATAATATTTAAAATCATATTTTATGTATATTTATGTTTAATTTTGACTTAATTTAAATATTTGTATATACAAAATTCATACTTAAATTTGTATAATTTTTGAGATGTATAATTTAAGTAGTATTTTGGTTTAGAAATGTATTAAACTTTAACCAATTTAAAGTATATTTTATATTTAAATTAATCATTTATACAAAAATAAATTGATTTTGGTATTCCTCAGTATAATTTTTTGGTATAAATATTTGATTTTTTCCACTAGGGTCTTAATTACCGGAATGAAATACACACCCTAGTGGAAAAATTGAAATTTTTTATACTAAAAATAAACTTACGATTTCATAGAAATTTAATAATAATTTTTGTATAATTTTAGTAGGTTATGGCAATATAATTTTAGTATAATTTTAAAAATTAAACAGAAATTATACTTTCGCAAATTATCTAGTTAAAAGTATAATTTTTGTATATTGTGTTATAAAATTAATACCAATATCAGTGTATTTTAAGTATAATTTTAGTAGGATATGGCAATATAATTTTAGTATAATTTTTAAAATTAAACACAAATTATACTTTCGAACATTCTCTTACTAAAAATATAATTTTTATATATTTTGTGTTATAAAAATTATACCAATATGTATATTTGCATTTAAGGTGTTAATTATGATAAAAAAACAACCAAATTAAGAATTTTTTAAGTATAATTTTAGTGGGTTATGGCAATATAATTTTAGTATAGTTTTTAAATTTAAACAAAAATTATACTTGAGATAGAATTAGAATATTATGAGAATATTCCATTCATTGTGACTGCCGATGTATGCGTAGCGTATTATAATTTTAAATCATTTTTCCATGTGGTTGTTTGTATTCGCGGACATGCCACGTCATCAGTTCCTCTCCATTGATTATTTCACGCCATTCTAGTATTTTCTAGTATTTTCAGTCAATTTTCAATCTGTGTAGTGAAATACTTGATCCGATAACATCGTTGCCTAATTAGAATAAATTTTGGACTCCGACTGGACTCGAACCGGCTTACTTTTGCGTTAATAAACACTTAGCGGTGTACTACTTAACCACTGCACCACCAAAGCAATAACTATGTAGAGTTTAATTCTTAACAATATAAATCAATATATTTAAATACACAATTAAACTTAAAATATACTTAATTTGGTTTATTTCATTTGGTGCAAACTAAACCAGCACACCAACATACAAAAGACCGTGAAATACGATTACTACTAAATATATTTTTTCAGCACGATAGTATTACAGCACGATAGTATCAGTGTTGCCAGTTCGTGGGAAATTTTCCTTTTTGCGGGAATTTCATCTCTCGTACGGGATGAAAAGTGATGATTAAAAAAAAAATATTTCTCTAAAATGTGTAATACAATTTTCGATTCCAATAATTCGCTTAAAAGAATTTTTTAAATTTATGTTTAATTTTGACTAAATTTAAGTATTTGTTAAAAATGATTTAAAATTAATATTTAAATTTGTATAAAATATTTAACCATAATTAAACTTTTAAACTGCCGTATTAAGTATTTATCTCAAATATACTTAATTTAGTTTAAAATTTGAATTTAAGAGTTAATTTTAGGTTAAAATGTTTTATGTATATTTATGTTTAATTTTGACTAAATTTAAATATTTGTATATACAAAAATCATACTTAAATTTGTATAAAATATTTATCCATTATTAAACTAAAAAACTACCGTATTAAGTATTTATCCCTAAAATACTTAATTAAGTTTAAAATTTGAATTTAAGAGTTAATTTTAGGTTAAAATATTTTATGTATATTCATGTTTAATTTTTACTAAATTTAAATATTTGTATATACAAAAATCATACTTAAATTTGTATAAAATATTTATCCATTATTAAACTAAAAAACTACTGTATTAAGTATTTATCCCAAATATACTTAATTTAGTTTAAAATATGAATTTAAGAGTTAATTTTAGGTTAAAATTAACACTTATATGTGTATAATATTTAAAATCATATTTTATGTATATTTATGTTTAATTTTGACTTAATTTAAATATTTGTATATACAAAATTCATACTTAAATTTGTATAATTTTTGAGATGTATAATTTAAGTAGTATTTTGGTTTAGAAATGTATTAAACTTTAACCAATTTAAAGTATATTTTATATTTAAATTAATCATTTATACAAAAATAAATTGATTTTGGTATTCCTCAGTATAATTTTTTGGTATAAATATTTGATTTTTTCCACTAGGGCACACACACAACGTACAGAGAATGACAACGAAAACGAGACAAAAATATAATATTAAAAAAAAAATCGGATGATTATCTTGGGTAACGGGTGTTCGAAGAGTATAAAAGCGAATTTTAAGCTCACGCGGGGATCAGTCGTTTGGGAGTTAATTTTGAGTTTTTATAAAGACGAGTCGTTCATTCAGTTTTGATTGTTTATGAAATTTGGTGCGTGTTGTGTTAAAAGTTTATAAAGCAAAATTTATACTCTGAAAAGTTTATAAAGAAAAAAAAAGAAAAAACTAATTTTAAAGCTAAAAATTTCATTTACTAACTAATTAAAAATAGACTTAAGTATATTACTATACATAAAAATATGTGCATTTGTATTAATTAATTAAAAATAGTGTACATTAAAGTGGTTGTACCAGGCAAATAAAAAGAAAAACGGACGATACTGGTACGACGTTTTTACAGTTCGTGCGATGTTTATCGTACGGCAGAGTACATGCATAATAAGTGCCTAATAAAAAAAAATATTTGCATCTAATAATAAAAAAAAATAAAAAAAATACAATAAACTAATTCCTATTAAATATTACAAATAAATAAATACGTGAATTAAACTATATAACAAAGTGCAATTTCAAGTGAACTCAGAAAATTTAACTAAAATATATAAATAAATTATAAATAAATAACCTAAGTAACATAAATAACTTAAAAAAAAATTGTAGTATTGCATCATCAGCTACGTCACATACAAAATAATAAACATAAAAGTTACGTAAAAGTTGCGTAAGATGCAGTGTTATACGTAGTGCATAAATACTACAGTGATACAACGTCAACAAGATACTCCTGTTATTTCTGCACATCAGTACCACATCATCAATGTCGGCCAACATTAAAAATTTCTCTACGTAAGCGCTTTAAAACAAATTATTATTTATTCATTTTGTATACTATTATATGATATATTTTTTTTCTCGCCTAATTAATTATTTTTTTTCTGATTTTGCTATCTTAATATTAAATATTTAGTTATAGTATACTAATCATTAACTAACCTATAATCTCTAGTTGTAAAAAAAAAAAAAACCTAAATGATAATTTTTAATTTTCTATATATTTCTTTTTTATAAAAAAATGATTTTTTTGCAATTTTGAGTTTTTTTTTTTATTTTTATTACTTAAATAAAATAATGTTAATTTTTTGGTTCAGAATATGATGTCTTTAAATTTTAATCGATACAAACCAAATTCAATTCGTGTTCCGCTCATTGTCGTTTTAAATTTCAGAATGTGCTAAAATAATAAATTGGAGGAAATATGTAGGTCCCAGGTAGGTACGGATACCGTCTAGCATCAATTTTTCTTGTATATAAGGTTGAAGATATCCTTTATAATTTCCACTTAATGTAGTTTCCTTTCCCTATTTTCGTTATGGTCAGGGTAAATTAATTTCAAGTAATTAAATGTTAATATTTTTTTTTTTGTAATTTTTTTTACCGCGGTCTAGCGAGATTGAAATCATACCTTAGAAAACCCCCCCTACATCTCCTGAGCTAAGCCGCGCAAAAATATGACCGCCTAAGTGTATGCTTCAATATTTCATTATTCTGCTAACGATCTTGGCATCCATGAGATCAAAAATAATTTCATGATTTTTGTGACCTCCTCGCCTAACCTAACTTAGGGTGGGAGATCGTTACACTACCATAAAAACATACACCCAGGGTAGTTACAGGGGGGTTTTTCTAACACTTTTGTTAAAAAACTGAAAACATTTCACATTAAAATGACTTCAAAAATGTATGGAAGGCTACTGACGCCAGGTGTGAATCTGAAGTTACTCATGTATATTGAACATGATCTCAGCTACCATAAAAACATACACTCAGGGTAGTTACAGGGGGGTTTTTCTAACACTTTTGTTAAAAAACTGAAAACATTTCACATTAAAATGACTTCAAAAATGTATGGAAGGCTACTGACGCCAAGTGTGAATCTGATGTTCCTTATGTATATAGAATATGATCTCAGCTACCTACCATAAAAACATACACCCAGGGTAGTTACAGGGGGGTTTTTCTAACACTTTTGTTACAAAACTGAAAACATTTTACAATAAAATGACTTCAAAATTATATGGAAGACTACTGACGCCAGGTGTGAAATTGATGTTGCTCATGTATATAGATTATGATCTCAGCTACCATAAAAACATACACCCAGGGTAGTTACAGGGGGGTTTTTCTAACACTTTTGTTAAAAAACTGAAAACATTTCACATTAAAATGACTTCAAAAATGTATGGAAGGCTACTGACGCCAGGTGTGAATCTGAAGTTACTCATGTATATTGAACATGATCTCAGCTACCATAAAAACATACACCCAGGGTAGTTACAGGGGGGTTTTTCTAACACTTTTGTTAAAAAACTGAAAACATTTCACATTAAAATGACTTCAAAAATGTATGGACGGCTACTGACGCCAAGTGTGAATCTGATGTTCCTCATGTATATAGATTATGATCTCAGCTACCATACAAACATACTCCCAGGGTAGTTACAGGGGGGTTTTACTAATACTTTTGTTAAAAAACTGAAAATAATTCACATTAAAATGACTTAAAAAATGTATGGAGTACTTTCAACGATGGCCATTTATTTGATGTTGCCCTGTGTTTGCATAATTATGACTATGATAATTTAATTATGTTTTGAGAGTGCTTACGCTATACATACGCAAATCGTTTTTTAAAGAAAATTAACTTTCATCGCTTCAAAACGTTTAAACGTACATTTTCTCTTCTTTTTCATAAATTCTCTGATTTTTCATAAAACTTTCTGCTGAGAATTTTTAATTTGCATAAAAATATCAAAAATTTTCTGCTGGTGCTAAAAAATATCAGCAGAAAAAATTTCATTTTTGTGATAGTGATGCCTCTAGCGGTGAATAGCAAAACGCATTTTTTCTGCTGGAAATTTTCTGCTATCTTATACAGCATCCTTGAAACAAAATAATTAAATGAAAATTACTCCTGAAAATGTAAAGACAAGCGTTAATCTGGTTTGCTGAAAACTCAAATCATTCAACTGAAAAGACAACTGCACTATTGCATATTGCAAACAGATTATTATTCATAATATAGCAAACACTATCATATAAAATTCTCTCCTTAACCTTCTTTATCCCAAATTCAAAAAATTATTTTGAATTAACAAATTAGATTTTAAACTAAAAAATTATCTTTAATATTATATTTATTTTAAAAAACCTTAAGAAAATGGCAACAACTACAATAAATCACTAAATGCACAAATTTGCATCACACACATTACAAAAATTGCGATCGCTCAATTTAAAACAAAAACATTTTTTTGTTACCTACTGAGTTTAATAAAAAAACATAAAGGGTGTTCTAAAATTCACGCAATAAGTGATTTTAATAAAAACAGGTTGTTTGATTTGTTCATATAGTATTATAGAGTATAGGATTATGTATGTAATAAATTATCGAGTAAGTGTCCTCCACCGCTTTGCACATACGTAATCTTTCGTAGAAATTTTTCATGACAGTTTTGCATATATGTGGTTGATTTTCATTAATCAAGCGCAAAATTTACGTCCTTGAAGTGTAGGTGGTCGTAATAACTTGTTGGCATAAATCTGGGACTTCCAAAACCGATTCTGATCACCCAAAATGGTGTATGCCCACAAAATGACTCATTCAATAGTTGAATTTTGTTTGGGCTGTATGGCACGTGGCATCTTCTTGTTGAAGCCACATGTCTTCCAAATCCATGCAATTTAGCCACAAAAACTGAATTATCACTCGCGATATAGCCAGCACGATGTCTCCAGCCTTAAATCCGCACCAAATAGTGATACGTTGTGGATACATTTGATTTTCATCTATTGCTCGTGAATTTTATAAACCCCAAAAATGGACCATTGTGACGATTAACGAAGATGTACGAAAACCCTTCTTTATTTTTAAAATATCGAAAATATTGCTGAACTGTCAGCTGTCACGTTGTCTTTTCATGCTGGCAACACTTTACTGCTCAAATGATGCAAAATTCAAATTTTGCGTGATTTTTGGGATACCCTTTATAAACATGAAATATTTTGATTTTGTCACAGTTTCATGACAAAAACTTCAACAATTTTTATTTCATTCTGCATTGTCCAGGTGCAAAGCGCATGTCCAAATTTGTCCTACGGAGACAAGTATATAAAATCATATTATTTTATTTTAAATACAAAAGAGAATACAATAGAATATTATTCTCGTTTTGTCACAGTGTCGTGACAAAAACATTAGCAATTTTAATACAATTTCTCTTTGTCAAGAGGTAATTGCGCATGATCAGATTCAATACATATACATTTTGTCATGACGTTTTGGCGTCGTGACAAAATTTTGCGAGTGAAGACCGAGCTTAAGATTATACAATGAAAGCCTTTTTTCGCGTTAGATATAATTTTAACTTTTACTTCAGACTATTTCTAAAAATTATTTTCCATAAAACTTACGAAAAAAAGAAATCACTATATTATTTATTTACACATATTACTTAATTATTTAATTGAATTAATTGTTATCTAGTTCCCTCGGTTGCTCTTAATTTGAGAGTTAAGCACGCTGGCATAATTCGGTAAGTATACGTCATGATGTCTCTCGATAGTGACTTCGGAAAAAACGCTTCATCTTTTGAGGCTATTGTTCATTCACCCAATTTTCAATATCATTTTTATGGGTTGGAATCTTGATAAGAAAAGTCAATTTTAAATTTGTCAACAATAAAATAAATTAAATTTTTTATTTTTATCGCGTAAAGAACCAAATGACATAAATCAACGATACAAAAAATGTACTTCGATGCTAAATTAATCTGAAAAATAAACCATATTTACGTCGAAAACGCATTTTATATTTTCATAAATATTTGTTATGACTTAGGTTACTCGTATGACATAAAACTAAATCGCATGCTTTGTTTGATTCTATTAAATGTTTGTACCAACCGATTCAAGTATAAAAAGAATTAGCTGTGCTGTTACTTTGGGCACTAAATTCATTCCTATTCAAATATGAAAAATATTTCCCAAAATAAGACCACAATGATGTGTAGTGCTGATCAGACAGGCCATGCATCTTCAATCGAAACAAGTGGTAATTAGATGGGAAAACGTCTGGTAAATTCTGGGAAAACAAATTTCCAATTGATTGCTCCCAAGTAGGTTTTGACCGGCGCCGCATCAGGTAGACGAGCAAAATACCCAGCGTTCAACATCTATAGGCTTCAGCCCATGTGGAACCCAATTTTTTGGCTTTTCAATCGTTCTCAATAATTTTCAACGATGTGAAATTGATTATTGAGTTACTCTTAATGTAACTGCAAGTTCATGTTGTGTTTTCTTCTTGCGTCCTTCTAGCATCCAATAATTCTTCCAATTCCACGGCTTCGTACACTTTCGGCCTTCGATTCTTTGGCATAAAATTCACCGTTCTTTAACTTTTGATACCACTCTCGATAACTTTTCGCACTTAAGGATGCCTTATCATATGATTCTACAAGCAATCGATGGGCCCCAGTTTCAGGTTTCTTTAAACTATATAAATAAATCTAAAGTTCATGCAAATCACGCTTATTCGGCTCAAAACAGAAGGAAAAAATTTGTAATACTGATACAAAATCGCATATATTTTAAGGTTATGTTATTGATAGATGTCTTACTGATGACACCATCTTGTGTTGAACTGAAGAGATAGATTTGTATACTCAATAGTATATGACGTAATGTGATTGTAGACTCTTGTCCAAAACGGATCGGTTTGCTCCTTTCCTTATCTTAATCGAAGGATTTTGCTGCTAAAATGGAATTTATATTTTTTTTTGTTTTATGATAATGCTTGCTAAACGGTGTTTAATTTCGAGGATGGACGCATTGAAGATAATCCAAATGGATCGATTCATCATTGTGGCCTACAATAGGGACTTGATCCAATATACGAGTATTAATGGAGAATTTTTTGTAAGGATTTTGGTTTACATGTGTACAAGATTCAATTTGTGCAAGAATTAAAACCCTACAAAAATCGTTGACGCTGCCAATTCGATGAATGGATTGAACTTAATGTTGACATCGATGCAAATTTTCCATAAATTTTTATTTTTTTTTTTTCAAAATGTCAAAAAGCCGCGGAATTCTCGCATTTAGAGTAACTTCACTTCACAAGCCATTTACTGAAACAAACACTTGGGGAATGTGAAATCACATGTCTACCGCTGATAAGCCAGAAACTATTGAACCCTTGGAAGCCTGCCTTCATTCGGAGCGTTATTGCTGAAATACAACCAGCAATATTGCAAAGAGTGGTTGAAAATTGAACCTAACTCGAAATGAAACAACAATTATAAAACTGCCATTCAAAAAATCAATTTATTAGTGCCAAATTCTCATGCAGTGTCTAACAACTAATTAAAGCTCTCTTATCCTCCTAAAATTTGAGTCAAGTATGCCCGAAATAGTTTTTCGATCCATGGTGATTTTCGAAATAAATACTAAGAGAACTTAACTTAAACAGCTAATGTACTAAAACATGGCAATGCTTTCTTCTCTCGTCGTTGAAGACGAATTGAATTAAATGAAAGACAATTTGGAAAACGGTGAATATTTCACCGATTCCAAAAAAAAGTGATGAATCATATTCTTCTGTTTTGTCGAAAGTAATAGAATATAGATTTCGTAGAAACCGCTCGTCCAGAAAACTAGTTACTTTTATAGCACACGGTTAGGAGCGATGTATTGCCATGGAATTTGGAATTAATATTTAAGAAGTAGACCTCAATCGCTGAAATTGAATGCTTTTCTTAATTGAATTGATACCAAATTATTGATCGATACCAAAAATCTCATTTGTTTTGGAAACATTTATCTCAAGTTCGCATGAAGTAAATGCAAGTATTCCACAAGGACCGCCTCTTTTCCCTTATCGGTTTGAAGTTTAAGGATACTTAAATAATTTTAGACAGAAATTTGTACGAGTGTCCAAAATAATTTTTTTGGATAAAATATAGATTTTAGACAGATATTTGCCCAAGTGTGCATTTTAATCAGTGTAAGTATAAAAATAAATTTTATTTGTAAAAAAGATCAAGATTTTGTATTTCATAATCTTCTTTCCAGAAATATTTTGAAGAATCATTAGGAATATGCAAGATTATTATATGAAAGGATATCGTTGTAGCTTATGGCAAATTACACGAATCTTAGAGAATGGTTCCCATAACAGTTATATAGGTTAGAAAGGGCATACATTGTGGTAATAAAATCGTCTAAGCCGTATTGAAATAAAGTGGAGTGCTCTTGATTTTACCGATGATTTTACCGATGCTTTTTACCGATAAAACACAACTAACTTAAGATATCTAATTTGGGTATATACCACGAAAAAATAATAAATTTGCGTATTATTAATTTTACAATTAATATAATAAAAATAATTTCAAATTAATTTATTAATTACCATTTTCCATAGCGCCCGCCATATTTTCTGTCAAAATATTTCAAATATGTTTTTTCTCTGAATTAACTGAAAAAAAAAAAAATTTATATGGAAAAATGATGATCTGAGAATGGTCAGAGAAAATAAGAAACGAAAAAAAGTGTATCGGATCGATCCGATAACATAAAAAACGGAAAAGGCTTTCTTTTTGTCTCTCTAATCTCTCCGATCTAATAAAAAAACATCTAATTAATATCACGATTCTCAGAGATTGGCTCTCGTAGTGGCTGTATTATAGTTGAAAAAACTTACATCTGTGACTTTCATATGGAAACATCTCGTTATAGCTTATGAAAAATTACACGATTTTCAGGAATTGGCTCCCATTGTGAGTTTAAAGGTTAGAAAAGGCTTAAATTGTGCAATTAAAATCACCAACCGCGAGTGATACAAGTTGAACAGTAAATGCAAAATAGTGACAAACGATAGAAAAACAAAAATAATGGATCTGAACAAACTTTATTTACCAACAAGTTTAACTTCTTTAGTTAAAGGTTGGTAAATAAACATTTTAAATTCAAACAATGTGTGTTTTATTTGCAAAATTCATTAGGATTCTGAGCGTACCGCCTGAAATTCGTAACAATTTATTATAACAGCTTCACAGTTCATCAGTGCGCTTATGCTCGATTAGTATATTTAGAACAAATTTACAGAGCTTTTATAGCTTTGCATTTTTTGTTTTTAAAGATACTGTTTAAGGACTACGAAAGGTGGCATTTTATTAAAGTTACAGTTCCCGATTTCTTTATCTTAACATTTCTTTATACATGCTGATCGAATATTACAAATAAGATTTTTAAACATTGTTGAAACTTAGGTATTTTTATATATCTGAATTTTTTACTCGGTTTCATTCTATAATACAATGGCAGATGTAATCTGAAAGTCGGCGAACAACTAAACCAAATATGTTGAACTTAATTGGATTTTTTTTATAATAGAGGAAACGTTCCATGTTCTCTCGAATGCGTTCCATGCGTTCCAACCGTGTTTTTTGAGACTACAGAAAACGGCAGTGTGAAAATGAAAAACATGTTATCCAATTTAAATAAAGATTTTATTGGTTAAGGGGTCTTTTTATTTGAAATAAAATAAAACAATTTAATAACTGAGCTTTTGATGTCTCATCGACATCTTTTTCTATATAAAAATTGTTTATACAATTTCTCAAAAACCAGACCATCTGTCAGTCATTCGAATAATATAATTATCGACAGATGGAAATGGACGTGTCAATTCTACGACACAATTTCAGGGGATTTCCCTAATTAGCCCATATTAGTTTTGATAAAAGTATAATGTGGGTTTCCAGTGTGATATTAATATTTAAAGTGGCAGTAGTAATAAGAAAACAATGAATAAAATAGTTTTTATAGTACTAATTTTCTATAGTTTACAGTTAATTTGTAGTTTACTTCTGAAACAATTTTTATTTTAAATTGTGTACCTTCAATATTCGAAAAAAATTTTTTATTTAAGTGATTCCAAAAATAGACATAAAATCGGCGTTTTAGTTAAGAGTGTCAATCCAAATTTCGTATAATTTGCGTGTAAAATTATAATAAGAAATTTTTCAAATTTCAATAAACGATATGTAATTTATAATTTTACATTTGCAAACGAATTATTATAGGAGAGCTCATTGTACAATTAATAATGTCACCTAAAAAACAAACGAAACGAAAAGCTATTTCTTTGAAAGTTAAAATCAAAATTTTGGATAGACTACCCAGCGGAGAAGGTGCCACTTCTGTAGGGAAATATTTCAGTTTGACGGAATCTACAATAAGTTCCATAAAATAAATGAAAAAGATATTATAAAATCCGTGATTGCTTTAATTGTGTAATGATGTATGAGCACGTATACTTGTTCCGTATTCGTGCTCATACATCATTACACACAATCGACATAGTAAAATAGAAAATGGAGAAGGCTCTTGTAATATGGATGAAGGATTGCTCACAAAAACGAATACCACTTGATGGAAATATCATCAAGCAGATAGCTATACGAATTAAGAAAGCAGTGAAAGAAATGGGACCACAAACCTCAGGCCAGAAAGTTATAAAATTTGATTTTCTACAAGTACAGGTTGGATGACGAGTTTTTTACAAAGACATGCGCTTCATAATGTAAAAATTAGGGGTGAAATCGCGTCTGCAAATGAAGAGGAAGCTAAAGCATTTTCTTCAAAATTGGACAAAATAATTAAAGATGAAACCGGCCTTTTCTGGAAACGAGTGCTGAGCTGAACATACGTAGCCAAGTCCCAGAAAATCGCAAGTGGATTTAAGGTAGCCAAGGATCGTGTGACCTTTTTATTTTGCTCTAACGCTTCAGTTGATCGGATGCTAAAACATTTACTTGTAAATAGAGCTCTAAAACCACGGCCAATGAAAGGCATAGATTTTAGCATATTACCAGTCCACTGGACGGCTAATAGAAAAGCCTGGATGACTACGGCAACTTTTAGGGAATGGTTCATTAAAAATTTTGTCCCAGAAGTTCGGCGTTATTTGAGCGATAAAGGTCTCCAAATGAAAGTTTTGTTGATTATAGATAACGCACCAGGTCAACCCCATAGACCATCGACATTAAATGGATGCTGAAGACCCTTTTGGCCGGAATGCGTCAAAAACGAAGATCCAATACTATCTAACACGGTTGAGTAGTCTAATAATAGCCTTAGCTCATGAAGTAGGCACAGATGGTTTTGACGATCTATCGACTGCAGATATCGATTAGTAGATAAGGCACTTATGTAATGATAAAATTATTAGTTTACCGCTTGAGACCCACGATGCTCAAGAAATTAGTGACGCTAACGAAGTTCCTACCCTCACCGCAGACCTAATTAAAGAAAGACTTTAAATGGCTGCTAAATTGAGAGATCATTTTGGCAAGCATGATTTTTTTGGGGAACGAGCTGAGAAATTTTAACGTGACCTAAAATTATTACATAACAATCTTATCACAACAGGAAACCATTGGTAATGGATTTTTTTACGAAAACTACTGAAACACCACCACTATCCAGCAATGAAAATGTAGTGAAAAATATTTCTAGTGACGAAAGTAACTTTCAAGTATCACATAAACGAGTGCGCATTCCATTAATTCCATCAGGCAGTGATGATAGCACTTAAAAATATATTTTTTGATATATTTTGCAATCTATTTTTATTAAAATGAATTTTTTCGTTATGTTTTGTTAAATTATGATTTTTTTTTTTTAATTTAATTAATTAATATTTTTAATTACATGTGTTTTTATTTGTTTTTCTAAATAAATAATATTCTCATAAACATATCTAGAGTATAAAGCATGTAAAAACCATAATTTTATATGCTCTAATCACATTATTTTAGTTGATTTTACAAATGTAGAATTAAATTAAATTAAACAGTGAAATAAATTTAGTAAAAAAATAAAGTAGAAAAAAACGAAATTAGACAAAATAATTTTAGCAATTGCCAATGTCAGCGCAATCATTATTATATTTATAGAGTTAAAGCTAGATTTAATTTATGGCATCTCTAAAATTGATCTTTTTCTAATATTTTGACATTATTTAGGCTAACCTGACTGACCTGAATTCTTTAAATGTGATGTACTCGTAAATGCACTAGTAGGTACTTTGTTCTTTATCTTTATTTATACTATTTGTATGTTGATAAAGGTCGATTTATATTATCCGTTCTGTTTAGTTCCTACACGTATCGTGTCAGACAAAAAAAACAGTTTACATGTTTTTTCTATAGGAGTATTTATATTATCCGTTCCGGACGTGTAGGAACTGAACGGAACGGACAATATAAATCGATCTTAAATCTTTTTTTTCCAAAAATTGTTTCGTTTGACCCGTATAAGCAACATTACAATCAAATTTAACTTCATAAATTAAATTTGACTGCTTATTGAATAATATCGGATCTTTAAGTTTAATAAACAAGACAATTATTTAAACAAATTGAAGAATAACCAACAATTTTGGAATTATAATTTTTGAACAAGTGTTTCATTCTTTCACCTCCGTGAAGCTAGCCCGAATTTTCAGCCCGAAATTTTAATTTTTTACGTATGGCAATACAACTTCTGTCATGACACAAAATATAAGCAAATTATAACTATAAAGTAAATTTGTGTCACATTCAAATTATAACTATTAATTAATTGTGTATTAAATAAATATCGAACTAATCGTGGCTTCTTAATTTTGATAAAATAATAAAAAAAATATTACAGGTGAAACATCAAATTAAAAAAATTATTAGGTTAAGTTTTCAAAAAAAATTTCATTGGAATTATGGGAACTAAATTCAGCTTGAGAAAAACTTTATCGGATATTAATTGGAGTAAATTCTATTATATCTCGCCTTATAAAGGATTCACGAGCACTTGACCTATGTATATCACAATTGCTAAAGATTTGGATTTATCTAGATATAGTCGTTTGAATATCGCCTTACAAAAGATTCACAACCACTTCACTTATAAAAAAGGATTCGTTAAAATCTTGGCTACAAAACTAGAATATTTCCTGAAACATCTTTCAGGATATAGTCGTTTGAATCTCTACTCACAGGCGATTCACGAGCACTTGGCATATACCACCGGATTCGTTGAAGTTTTGACTACAAACTGAGAGATTTGTAGAAAAATTCTATCTGGAATTATCTAGATATAGTCGTTTGAATCTCTACTCACAGGCGATTCACGAGCACTTGGCATATACCACCGGATTTGTTGAAGTTTTGACTACAAACTGAGAGATTTGTAGAAAAATTCTATCTGGAATTGTCTAGATATAGTCGTTTGAATCTCTACTCACAGGCGATTCACGAGCACTTGGCATATACCACCGGATTCGTTGAAGTTTTGACTACAAACTGCGAGATTTGTAGAAAAATTCTATCTGGAATTGTCTAAATATAGTCGTTTGAATCTCTACTCACAGGCGATTCACGAGCACTTGGCATATACCACCGGATTCGTTGAAGTTTTGACTACAAACTGCGAGATTTGTAGAAAAATTCTATCTGGAACTATCTAGATATAGTCGTTTGAATCTCTACTCACAGGCGATTCACGAGTACTTGGCATATACCACCGGATTCGTTGAAGTTTTGACTACAAACTGAGAGATTTGTAGAAAAATTCTATCTGGAATTATCTAGATATAGTCGTTTGAATCTCTACTCACAGGCGATTCACGAGCACTTGGCATATACCACCGGATTCGTTGAAGTTTTGACTACAAACTGAGAGATTTGTAGAAAAATTCTATCTGGAATTGTCTAGATATAGTCGTTTGAATCTCTACTCACAGGCGATTCACGAGCACTTGGCATATACCACCGGATTCGTTGAAGTTTTGACTACAAACTGAGAGATTTGTAGAAAAATTCTATCTGGAATTATCTAAACAGAGTCGTTTGAATCTCTACTCACAGGCGATTCACGAGCACTTGACATATACCACCGGATTCGTTGAAGTTTTGACTACAAACTGAGAGATTTGTAGAAAAATTCTATCTGGAACTATCTAGATATAGTCGTTTGAATCTCTACTCACAGGCGATTCACGAGCACTTGGTTTATACCACCGGATTCGTTGAAGTTTTGACTACAAACTGCGAGATTTGTAGAAAAATTCTATCTGGAATTATCTAGATATAGTCGTTTGAATCTCTACTCACAGGCGATTCACGAGCACTTGGCATATACCACCGGATTCGTTGAAGTTTTGACTACAAACTGAGAGATTTGTAGAAAAATTCTATCTGGAATTATCTAGATATAGTCGTTTGAATCTCTACTCACAGGCGATTCACGAGCACTTGGCATATACCACCGGATTCGTTGAAGTTTTGACTACAAACTGAGAGATTTGTAGAAAAATTCTATCTGGAATTATCTAGATATAGTCGTTTGAATCTCTACTCACAGGCGATTCACGAGCACTTGGCATATACCACCGGATTCGTTGAAGTTTTGACTACAAACTGCGAGATTTGTAGAAAAATTCTATCTGGAACTATCTAGATATAGTCGTTTGAATCTCTACTCACAGGCGATTCACGAGTACTTGGCATATACCACCGGATTCGTTGAAGTTTTGACTACAAACTGAGAGATTTGTAGAAAAATTCTATCTGGAATTATCTAGATATAGTCGTTTGAATCTCTACTCACAGGCGATTCACGAGCACTTGGCATATACCACCGGATTCGTTGAAGTTTTGACTACAAACTGAGAGATTTGTAGAAAAATTCTATCTGGAATTGTCTAGATATAGTCGTTTGAATCTCTACTCACAGGCGATTCACGAGCACTTGGCATATACCACCGGATTCGTTGAAGTTTTGACTACAAACTGAGAGATTTGTAGAAAAATTCTATCTGGAATTATCTAAATATAGTCGTTTGAATCTCTACTCACAGGCGATTCACGAGCACTTGACATATACCACCGGATTCGTTGAAGTTTTGACTACAAACTGAGAGATTTGTAGAAAAATTCTATCTGGAACTATCTAGATATAGTCGTTTGAATCTCTACTCACAGGCGATTCACGAGCACTTGGTTTATACCACCGGATTCGTTGAAGTTTTGACTACAAACTGCGAGATTTGTAGAAAAATTCTATCTAGAATTATCTAGATATAGTCGTTTGAATCTCTACTCACAGGCGATTCACGAGCACTTGGCATATACCACCGGATTCGTTGAAGTTTTGACTACAAACTGAGAGATTTGTAGAAAAATTCTATCTGGAATTATCTAGATATAGTCGTTTGAATCTCTACTCACAGGCGATTCACGAGCACTTGGCATATACCACCGGATTCGTTGAAGTTTTGACTACAAACTGAGAGATTTGTAGAAAAATTCTATCTGGAATTATCTAGATATAGTCGTTTGAATCTCTACTCACAGGCGATTCACGAGCACTTGGTTTATACCACCGGATTCGTTGAAGTTTTGACTACAAACTGCGAGATTTGTAGAAAAATTCTATCTGGAACTATCTAGATATAGTCGTTTGAATCTCTACTCACAGGCGATTCACGAGTACTTGGCATATACCACCGGATTCGTTGAAGTTTTGACTACAAACTGCGAGATTTGTAGAAAAATTCTATCTGGAATTATCTAGATATAGTCGTTTGAATCTCTACTCACAGGCGATTCACGAGCACTTGGCATATACCACCGGATTTGTTGAAGTTTTGACTACAAACTGAGAGATTTGTAGAAAAATTCTATCTGGAATTGTCTAGATATAGTCGTTTGAATCTCTACTCACAGGCGATTCACGAGCACTTGGCATATACCACCGGATTCGTTGAAGTTTTGACTACAAACTGAGAGATTTGTAGAAAAATTCTATCTGGAACTATCTAGATATAGTCGTTTGAATCTCTACTCACAGGCGATTCACGAGCACTTGGTTTATACCACCGGATTCGTTGAAATTTTGACTACAAACTGCGAGATTTGTAGAAAAATTCTATCTGGAATTGTCTAGATATAGTCGTTTGAATCTCTACTCACAGGCGATTCACGAGCACTTGGCATATACCACCGGATTCGTTGAAGTTTTGACTACAAACTGAGAGATTTGTAGAAAAATTCTATCTGGAATTATCTAGATATAGTCGTTTGAATCTCTACTCACAGGCGATTCACGAGCACTTGGCATGTACCACCGGATTCGTTGAAGTTTTGACTACAAACTGAGAGATTTGTAGAAAAATTCTATCTGGAATTATCTAGATATAGTCGTTTGAATCTCTACTCACAGGCGATTCACGAGCACTTGGCATATACCACCGGATTCGTTGAAGTTTTGACTACAAACTGAGAGATTTGTAGAAAAATTCTATCTGGAATTGTCTAGATATAGTCGTTTGAATCTCTACTCACAGGCGATTCACGAGCACTTGGTTTATACCACCGGATTCGTTGAAGTTTTGACTACAAACTGCGAGATTTGTAGAAAAATTCTATCTGGAACTATCTAGATATAGTCGTTTGAATCTCTACTCACAGGCGATTCACGAGTACTTGGCATATACCACCGGATTCGTTGAAGTTTTGACTACAAACTGCGAGATTTGTAGAAAAATTCTATCTGGAATTATCTAGATATAGTCGTTTGAATCTCTACTCACAGGCGATTCACGAGCACTTGGCATATACCACCGGATTCGTTGAAGTTTTGACTACAAACTGAGAGATTTGTAGAAAAATTCTATCTGGAACTATCTAGATATAGTCGTTTGAATCTCTACTCACAGGCGATTCACGAGCACTTGGTTTATACCACCGGATTCGTTGAAATTTTGACTACAAACTGCGAGATTTGTAGAAAAATTCTATCTGGAATTGTCTAGATATAGTCGTTTGAATCTCTACTCACAGGCGATTCACGAGCACTTGGCATATACCACCGGATTCGTTGAAGTTTTGACTACAAACTGAGAGATTTGTAGAAAAATTCTATCTGGAATTATCTAGATATAGTCGTTTGAATCTCTACTCACAGGCGATTCACGAGCACTTGGCATATACCACCGGATTCGTTGAAGTTTTGACTACAAACTGAGAGATTTGTAGAAAAATTCTATCTGGAATTATCTAGATATAGTCGTTTGAATCTCTACTCACAGGCGATTCACGAGCACTTGGCATATACCACCGGATTCGTTGAAGTTTTGACTACAAACTGAGAGATTTGTAGAAAAATTCTATCTGGAATTGTCTAGATATAGTCGTTTGAATCTCTACTCACAGGCGATTCACGAGCACTTGGTTTATACCACCGGATTCGTTGAAGTTTTGACTACAAACTGCGAGATTTGTAGAAAAATTCTATCTGGAACTATCTAGATATAGTCGTTTGAATCTCTACTCACAGGCGATTCACGAGTACTTGGCATATACCACCGGATTCGTTGAAGTTTTGACTACAAACTGCGAGATTTGTAGAAAAATTCTATCTGGAATTATCTAGATATAGTCGTTTGAATCTCTACTCACAGGCGATTCACGAGCACTTGGCATATACCACCGGATTTGTTGAAGTTTTGACTACAAACTGAGAGATTTGTAGAAAAATTCTATCTGGAATTGTCTAGATATAGTCGTTTGAATCTCTACTCACAGGCGATTCACGAGCACTTGGTTTATACCACCGGATTCGTTGAAGTTTTGACTACAAACTGAGAGATTTGTAGAAAAATTCTATCTGGAATTATCTAGATATAGTCGTTTGAATCTCTACTCACAGGCGATTCACGAGCACTTGGCATATACCACCGGATTCGTTGAAGTTTTGACTACAAACTGAGAGATTTGTAGATAAATTCTATCTGGAATTATCTAGATATAGTCGTTTGAATCTCTACTCACAGGCGATTCACGAGCACTTGGCATATACCACCGGATTTGTTGAAGTTTTGACTACAAACTGAGAGATTTGTAGAAAAATTCTATCTGGAATTATCTAGATATAGTCGTTTGAATCTCTACTCACAGGCGATTCACGAGCACTTGGCATATACCACCGGATTCGTTGAAGTTTTGACTACAAACTGCGAGATTTGTAGAAAAATTCTATCTGGAATTAACTAAATATAGTCGTTTGAATCTCTACTCACAGGCGATTCACGAGCACTTGGCATATACCTCCGGATTTGTTGAAGTTTTGACTACAAACTGAGAGATTTGTAGAAAAATTCTATCTGGAATTATCTAGATATAGTCGTTTGAATCTCTACTCACAGGCGATTCACGAGCACTTGGCATATACCACCGGATTCGTTGAAGTTTTGACTACAAACTGCGAGATTTGTAGAAAAATTCTATCTGGAATTATCTAGATATAGTCGTTCGAATCTCTACTCACAGGCGATTCACGAGCACTTGGCATATACCACCGGATTCGTTGAAGTTTTGACTACAAACTGAGAGATTTGTAGAAAAATTCTATCTGGAATTGTCTAGATATAGTCGTTTGAATCTCTACTCACAGGCGATTCACGAGCACTTGGCATATACCACCGGATTCGTTGAAGTTTTGACTACAAACTGAGAGATTTGTAGAAAAATTCTATCTGGAATTGTCTAGATATAGTCGTTTGAATCTCTACTCACAGGCGATTCACGAGCACTTGGCATATACCACCGGATTCGTTGAAGTTTTGACTACAAACTGCGAGATTTGTAGAAAAATTCTATCTGGAATTATCTAGATGTAGTCGCTTGAATTTCGCCTCACAGGCGATTCACGAGCACTTGACAGATACCGCTGGATACGTTGAAGTTTTTACTACAAACTGAGAGATTTGCAGAAAAGTTCTAACTAGAATTATCTGGATATAGTTGTTTGAATCTCTACTCACAGGCGATTCACGAGCACTTTACATACACCGCCGGATGCGTCGAGGTTTTCAGTACAAACTGAGAGATTTGCAGAAAAATTCTATCTGGAATTATCTGAATATAGTCGTTTGAATCTTGTTTCGTAATTATGGAAGGATTTTCTCAAATTTTGATATCAAATAAATAATACATCTTAAACATTTATGTTGTTGTGGGAGGATAATTAGAATGAAATGCTTTAGTATACCTTTACTTTCAGAAATTTCAAACGTTTGCTCAGTATACGTTGTTCAATATTTTAACGCCGCATGAAGGCGGATCTTCCATTACTGCGGCTCTTTTTATGCAGATAAAATCCAAAATCCCTATGTGTGTGAGCAGCGCAACAGTAAAATTTTTTATATTATAAATAAAATTGATTTAAGAATAATTTTCATTTTTCAATTAATTTTGGTTATAATTTCGTAGTTGTCAAATATTCCCCTTAAAATTTCGCTGTAATATAAAAATAGTCTGTCTTTTTCGGATTTTTTATTTTATCAATTTTTCTGTTTTTCTACAAAAAAAAGCCGCATTAATGAAATTCCGCTATATTAACTATATTAACGAGTGTGTTGTGAATGAAACTCTCAACTAAATCGTTTACATAAAACTTAATTTGTTCATTTTACTAAAACATTAACAAATAAGTGTAAGATTAGTAATTATTTCATAATTTTATAAGGACGTGTGGCTTTCCTAAACCATTTAAATAATAAATTTTAATTCTCGCACATATAAATAAGAGCATTTACTACACACATAAATAAAACAAAAATTAGAAAAACTATTTATATTGGGAAAGAACCTTATTTTTCAATACCTTGCTTTATAAGAGAGGAGAATTAGACAAAATAAAACTACAAAAGTTTGATTTCGTTACTTTTATTTCTCTATTATATTTAAACGTTTTAAATAACAAGCAGTAATTTTAGTACTCGTTAATAAGGTATACCGTGTCGCTTGTAAAACAGTTTTTTTAAAACTAGGATTTATATTTATGTTTGTAAGTTTATGGATGTGTCGGTTTTTATTAATTTGTTGGTACAACAGTTAAACAATTAAATTAAATAGAAATATCTATATAAATAAATACGGTTAGTATTCACTATGCCGTTTAATGAATTTAATTATTCGAATAATCAACTCACTATAATTAAAAATATTATTGTGGATAGTGTTGATGATCTTGCTGAAATAAAATTTTCAATTGATCCTTTAATAAACCCTCTTTTGTTTAATATATGTAGTAAATTAGGATTCAAATGCAATGAAAAGATGCGCAATAAAATAAATTATGTTTTTCGTAAGAATGAATGTTTAAGAAATGAAATAAAAATTGCAATCGATGAAAAACTCAAAACTTTGGTTTTATCCAACAAAGAAAAATCTGGCAATTTTACAGCTAATACAAACCAAGAAGTATTCGAAACTGGTGATAATGATTACTTAATCGAGGAGGACAATTATTTCACTCATAATATTGTTCCAATACAACCGTCGAAAGAAAAGTTAGACATACCTCGTCTAAATAAAAAATCAGATACACCTGAGTTTATCAAAATGTCTGATGATCTTACAATTTCACTAGAAGAATGGTTAACAATTTATGACGAGCAAAATAATAAATTAAATTCTTTTCAATATCCAACTGTCATCAAAAATAAGCTGAGTTTATTAACTGGTTGCCAGATTAATATTAAAAGTTATGACAAAAATAAATCAGGACTGACCATTAGAGCTTACTGTGGTCATACTGATAATATTAAGAAGTGTCGAAAGTATAAATTGATGAATTCATTAGTAGCGCCCAATGTTTTCGAAATCTTTTACACAAATTCGGAAATTAAACATAACTTTTATCGCACAGGTCAAGTTTCAAAATTAGAAAGGCAATCATTAAAGCATATGCTAA
Organism: Nephrotoma appendiculata; assembly: GCA_947310385.1. Taxonomy (NCBI): domain Eukaryota; kingdom Metazoa; phylum Arthropoda; class Insecta; order Diptera; family Tipulidae; genus Nephrotoma; species Nephrotoma appendiculata. Next base: position 140,559,423 of record OX371225.1, on the reverse strand, counting down.
TTAGTTGTACAGTGGAAGAAGCCACCGAAAAATTATTTCGGGAAGAAGACAAACATTTTGCCGTTAACCATAAAACTTTAATGCAATGCAAATCAACCGATGTATTGCGCAAAATTAAATCTGAAGCTATTCAGCAACAAGATAATTCATCAAACGATATCTTGGATATATGCCTTGAAAAAAAAAAGCAAACAGACTTAGTAGAAAGATATATTCAAAATATATCCTATGACCCTTTCTACGTTATTACGCATAGCAAAATGCAAATGAATGTTTTGAAGATGATGAAGGCAAGATTAGGAGGAAGTGAAATGATTGCATATATGGATGCAACAGGAGGTTTAATTCGCCCGCCTTATATTGGATCATCAACGATTTACTATTACGCAATTATAATTCCTGTAACAGTTGATGACTGTAATATATCAGACCCCTTTCCTATTTCGGACTTTATTAGTGAAAGTCATACGTTTGAAACCATCGGAACATGGCTTCGAATATTTAAAATTTTCCTTGAGAAAGAATTTAACGATTGGCCAATTATTGATGCTGTTATAACAGATTTTAGTTTTGCTCAGATAAATTCCATACTGGATATTTTCAATGGTATGAATATGGTGGAGTATTTAAATTTCTGTTACAAATTTATAACCAATTCCAAAGAAGTCACACGTTTGAAATTTACAAGAGTGCAATTATGCTGCTCGCATCTAATTAAAAATATTACGAGAGATATAAACAATCATTTTGCAATTACCTCAACTCAAAACAAAATAGTTAAAGAAATTATATCATCCTTATTCCTTATCGCTAACTTTCAAGATATTAAAAACATTTTCCGAGAATTTTCCATCCTCCTAAATTCAAAATATGCCACCATAAACACTATTAATGCTTTAAATAAAACTTTAATACATATTCAACAAAATGGAAATTTAGATGATATAATATGTGTAAAAACCGAAGAAATTAACGATGATTTTCAAGATTTAAATTGGAAAACCATATATGAACAAAGTCCTTTCTTTCAAGAATTTCGAAGTATTGTAGACGAACCAAGGAGTGATTTAGAAGACAAATCCACAAAAATAAATTGTTTTTTTAATCCTGAATTTTTATCCAAATTCTTAAAAAAATACATAACATATCTTCCTCTGTGGTCTGGAGTAATAAATAAAGGAGTGCGCAGAAGTAACAGCCACATTGAAAACTACTTCGCCACCATTAAACGGAGATGTCACAATGCTAAACATTTGGGTAAGCTTCCAACTAAAGCACTTAGACTAATAAAGGAGTTGCATGAAAGAAACGTATATATACATGAAAGACTCTGTATCAACATCCCAAAAAAATTAAAACGTACATTTACACCGATGAGTCAAACGGAGTTTCTTACATTACCCGAATGTAAAGAACTCACAGAAAGTTGGAAGAAAACCAAAGTCTTAGAGAAAAAGCATAACTATTTCAATTTACGAAATATTAATGCTCACAAAAACTTCAATGATACCGAGAAACTGCAGGCGTCCGCCAAATTGATAGTTGAACAAAAAATACGCAAGTATACACCTGAATCACAAAAGGCGTCATGCGATGGCATGGAGAAAAAATATGAACCGATAATGTGCCTTAAAAATGGAAGCATAATAACGGATTCATTTTTTACCCGTACTTGCGCATTCGATTCATTTATACAGTGCCTAACAAATATAAAAATTTCGTTGCCGGAAGTATTTTGTACCCCAGACTGTAAATGGAATAACATTTTAGAGCAAATTATTAAAAGAAACAAAGAAGAAGTAAACAACATCCGATTTGATTTGCTTATGGAAATATACGGATTAACGAATGATTGTATTTCAAATATTACATTAGTGTCAGATGTTTTTTTGAAAAAATATCCTACATCGACTGCCCGATTTACTTGTTCAGTTTGTGGAAAGGACAAAGTCGAGAACAGATCCTACCCGTATGTCGACGTAGTTCGATTTGATGAGAACGGGATATCATGCATTGAAAGCTGTTTATGTTTAGTACCTACAAGATATTGTTGTTCCGTGCCAATGTCTGGCGAATCGAGCACTCTTAGCAAACATCTAATAATCAATACCGAGCAAATCAACCCACGAAAACATGCTCCATATTCCATCAGCCAAATTCCGAATACGTTAATTGTAGAAAGCCAAAAATATAATTTGAATGGTATCGTAAATTATATTACAGAATCACAACATTATACAGCATATTGTAAGAACGGTAATTTTTGGGAAATGTATGATGACATGATCGGATTATCAAAAAAAGTTAGAAACATCAATTCAACTAAAGTTCAACCACATTTGATTTTTTATATTGCAGATAACAACGTAAACCCATAATAAAGTTAATTAAATACAGCCAAAACAATTTTTTTTTAAATATATTACTTTAAATGTTTTTTTTTTCAATCAAACCAATAGTTGCTTTTCACTTTATATAATATAGTTTTTCAATTACTTTTAGTTCACCATAAAAACAGCAAAAGTCAATTTTTAATTGACTGATCCCTCCAAGATTGCAGCCTTGACGTGGCGGAGTGGCTTAACGATAGTTTTAACTTAATATTTGAATGTAAAATATTTGAAATCAATGCTATCGAACAAATGTGAATAAAAACTTACGACGCTTATAATAACTAAAATTAATTGGATTATATGTCAAGTGCTAGTGAATTGCCTGCCTGTGAGTAGAGATTCAAACGACTATATCTAGATAATTCCAGATAGAATTTTTCTACAAATCTCTCAGTTTGTAGTCAAAACTTCAACAAATCCGGTGGTGTATGCCAAGTGCTCGTGAATCGCCTGTGAGTAGAGATTCAAACGACTATATCTAGATAATTCCAGATAGAATTTTTCTACAAATCTCTCAGTTTGTAGTCAAAACTACTACGAATTCGGTGGTATATGCCAAGTGCTCGTGAATCGCCTGTGAGTAGAGATTCGAACGACTATATCTAGTTAATTCCAGATAGAATTTTTCTACAAATCTCGCAGTTTGTAGTCCAAACTTCATCGAATCCGGTGGTGTATGCCAAGTGCTCGTGAATCGCCTGTGAGTAGAGATTCAAACGACTATATCTAGATAATTCCAGATAGAATTTTTCTACAAATCTCTCAGTTTGTAGTCAAAACTTCAACGAATCCGGTGGTATATGCCAAGTGCTCGTGAATCGCCTGTGAGTAGAGATTCGAACGACTATATCTAGTTAATTCCAGATAGAATTTTTCTACAAATCTCGCAGTTTGTAGTCAAAACTTCATCGAATCCGGTGGTGTATGCCAAGTGCTCGTGAATCGCCTGTGAGTAGAGATTCAAACGACTATATCTCGATAATTCCAGATAGAATTTTTCTACAAATCTCTCAGTTTGTAGTCAAAACTACTACGAATTCGGTGGTATATGCCAAGTGCTCGTGAATCGCCTGTGAGTAGAGATTCGAACGACTATATCTAGTTAATTCCAGATAGAATTTTTCTACAAATCTCGCAGTTTGTAGTCAAAACTTCATCGAATCCGGTGGTGTATGCCAAGTGCTCGTGAATCGCCTGTGAGTAGAGATTCACACGACTATATCTAGATAATTCCAGATAGAATTTTTCTACAAATCTCTCAGTTTGTAGTCAAAACTACTACGAATTCCGTGGTATATGCCAAGTGCTCGTGAATCGCCTGTGAGTAGAGATTCGAACGACTATATCTAGTTAATTCCAGATAGAATTTTTCTACAAATCTCGCAGTTTGTAGTCCAAACTTCATCGAATCCGGTGGTGTATGCCAAGTGCTCGTGAATCGCCTGTGAGTAGAGATTCAAACGACTATATCTAGATAATTCCAGATAGAATTTTTCTACAAATCTCTCAGTTTGTAGTCAAAACTACTACGAATCCGATGGTATATGCCAAGTGCTCGTGAATCGCCTGTGAGTAGAGATTCGAACGACTATATCTAGTTAATTCCAGATAGAATTTTTCTACAAATCTCTCAGTTTGTAGTCAAAACCTCAACGAATCCGGTGGTGTATGCCAAGTGCTCGTGAATCGCCTGTGAGTAGAGATTCAAACGACTATATCTAGATAATTCCAGATAGAATTTTTCTACAAATCTCTCAGTTTGTAGTCAAAACTACTACGAATCCGGTGGTATATGCCAAGTGCTCGTGAATCGCCTGTGAGTAGAGATTCGAACGACTATATCTAGTTAATTCCAGATAGAATTTTTCTACAAATCTCGCAGTTTGTAGTCAAAACTTCATCGAATCCGGTGGTGTATGCCAAGTGCTCGTGAATCGCCTGTGAGTAGAGATTCAAACGACTATATCTAGATAATTCCAGATAGAATTTTTCTACAAATCTCTCAGTTTGTAGTCAAAACTTCAACGAATCTGGTGGTGTATGCCAAGTGCTCGTGAATCGCCTGTGAGTAGAGATTCAAACGACTATATCTAGATAATTCCAGATAGAATTTTTCTACAAATCTCTCAGTTTGTAGTCAACACTACTACGAATCCGGTGGTATATGCCAAGTGCTCGTGAATCGCCTGTGAGTAGAGATTCGAACGACTATATCTAGTTAATTTCAGATAGAATTTTTCTACAAATCTCTCAGTTTGTAGTCCAAACTTCATCGAATCCGGTGGTGTATGCCAAGTGCTCGTGAATCGCCTGTGAGTAGAGATTCAAACGACTATATCTAGATAATTCCAGATAGAATTTTTCTACAAATCTCTCAGTTTGTAGTCAAAACTTCAACGAATCCGGTGATGTATGCCAAGTGCTCGTGAATCGCCTGTGAGTAGAGATTCAAACGACTATATCTAGATAATTCCAGATAGAATTTTTCTTCAAATCTCTCAGTTTGTAGTCAAAACTACTACGAATTCGGTGGTATATGCCAAGTGCTCGTGAATCGGTTGTGAGTAGAGATTCGAACGACTATATCTAGTTAATTCCAGATAGAATTTTTCTACAAATCTCTCAGTTTGTAGTCCAAACTTCATCGAATCCGGTGGTGTATGCCAAGTGCTCGTGAATCGCCTGTGAGTAGAGATTCAAACGACTATATCTAGATAATTCCAGATAGAATTTTTCTTCAAATCTCTCAGTTTGTAGTCAAAACTTCAACGAATCCGGTGGTATATGCCAAGTGCTCGTGAATCGCCTGTGAGTAGAGATTCGAACGACTATATCTAGTTAATTCCAGATAGAATTTTTCTACAAATCTCTCAGTTTGTAGTCAAAACCTCAACGAATCCGGTGGTGTATGCCAAGTGCTCGTGAATCGCCTGTGAGTAGAGATTCAAACGACTATATCTAGATAATTCCAGATAGAATTTTTCTACAAATCTCTCAGTTTGTAGTCAAAACTTCAACGAATCCGGTGGTATATGCCAAGTGCTCGTGAATCGCCTGTGAGTAGAGATTCGAACGACTATATCTAGTTAATTCCAGATAGAATTTTTCTACAAATCTCGCAGTTTGTAGTCAAAACTTCATCGAATCCGGTGGTGTATGCCAAGTGCTCGTGAATCGTCTGTGAGTGGAGATTCAAACGACTATATCTAGATAATTCCAGATAGAATTTTTCTACAAATCTCTCAGTTTGTAGTCAAAACTTCAACGAATCCGGTGGTGTATGCCAAGTGCTCGTGAATCGCCTGTGAGTAGAGATTCAAACGACTATATCTAGATAATTCCAGATAGAATTTTTCTTCAAATCTCTCAGTTTGTAGTCAAAACTACTACGAATTCGGTGGTATATGCCAAGTGCTCGTGAATCGCCTGTGAGTAGAGATTCGAACGACTATATCTAGTTAATTCCAGATAGAATTTTTCTACAAATCTCTCAGTTTGTAGTCTAATCTTCATCGAATCCGGTGGTGTATGCCAAGTGCTCGTGAATCGCCTGTGAGTAGAGATTCGAACGACTATATCTAGATAATTCCAGATAGAATTTTTCTACAAATCTCTCAGTTTGTAGTCAAAACTACTACGAATCCGGTGGTATATGCCAAGTGCTCGTGAATCACTTGTGAGTAGAGATTCGAACGACTATATCTAGATAATTCCAGATAGAATTTTTCTACAAATCTCTCAGTTTTTAGTCAAAACTACTACGAATCCGGTGGTATATTCCTAGTGCTCGTGAATCACTTTTCAGACGAGATTCAAACGTCTTTATCCCGGTTATTTCCGATAATTTTTTTTAAATCTCTCAATTTGTAGGCAAAACTTCAATCGACTATATATAAACAACAAATTAAAATTTCGGGCTGAAATTTCTTGCTATATTCATAGTGTTTAATAACGTTATGCTAATTTAGTTCCGCATTGTCGTTTTCATGTTAGGTTTGGGCTGTGTAGGTTTCCAAACAATTGAGGGGATAATTTAAAAATACGTAAAAGTTATATTTATAATTTCGGGCTGAATGCTCTAAATGTCATAACAGATTACCATGACACATTTTACTGTCGCGACAGTGGCAGTTTTCGGGCTGGGATATAAAACTTTCTCGATAGCTGTAGTTTAGTATTGCTAACGGGGTTTTTCAACTGAATATCGGGCTAGCTCCATTTACCAAGCAATAGTAATACATATATCTTAAAAACACATAAAAGTAATTTTAAAATTTCGGGCTGAATGTTATAAATGTATGACATTGTATCATGACACTATTTACTGTCGTGATAGTGACATTTTTTCGGGCTGGGATAGTAAACTGTCACGATAGTGATAGTTTAGTGTTACCAACGCGTTTTCTCGGGCTGAGTCTCGGGCTAGCTTCATATACATCATTCTTTCAGATAAATGTTTAATATAAGAAATTGAAAAATTATCATTGTTAATGGGCCAGAATTTCTGAATTTATAAGGAGTTTTCAAATTCATTGATTTATTAATTTTGCGGGATAATGATTATTTAACAATGTTTCTTTTAGAATTTTTAAATTTTTATTGTGAAATTTCGGACCTGAAAGTTTTAAAGTTTTTTGAGCCGACACGTTTACTGTATTAAATAAAATTAATGTAGTAATATAATATAAAATTAATGAAGTAGGAAGCCAAGAGTCAAAATTTCTGCCAGACCAAGTATCTTTGTGATACCAACCAAAAGAAATGTTGCTATCCGGTTCGTGGATTTCAAGTACTTTGTGGAATCTAATGGCAAAATTTGTTTTGATTGGTATAACAAAGATAGTTGGTTTGGTTTAACTATAAAATTAATACAGTAAACATTATGGCTCAACTATTTTTAAAACTTTCAGACCCCAAATTTTATAAAAAAAATTTAAAAATTCTAAAAGGAACATTGTTAAATAGCCATTATCGGGCAAAATTAATAAATCAATGTATTTGGAAACAAAAAAATTCTTTAGAAGTTCGGAAATTCTGGTCCATTAACAATGTTAACAATTATTTTTCAATTCCTTACTTCAAACATTTATATGAAAAAATAAAACACTGGTTCAAATATTACAAGTAACTTGTACAGGTAACCCATCACCAACACGTTTTTCGAATACGAACCCAGATACATTCTATGATATTATACGGTTTCAAACTACACGATTTTCGTTGAAGAAAAAAAATTAAAACGTAACGTTTTTTTTCACACTCCCGTCTGCCCTACGACTGCCCGTAGTCTCAAACAACACGGTTTCAAAGAACCCGGAATCAATTAATCGTGTTCTTGGAGGGTTGCCTGTATATATAGATTAACTTTTTTAAATAAAAATTTCTAAACCAAATAATTTCAACGTAAAAATGTAGGTACATAAATTATTACGTCACTTTTAATAATAATGACAATGAAATCTGTTTTGTGTGTGCACAAAATGTATACAAAACACAAACAAAAAATTCACAAATAAATTCGTAAATATGTAACATAATAAATTGCATTTTCCGAATATTTTGTTTTATATTATCTATTATGTAACAAACAACCATTGGATAAACGAGAAAAACTAAATCACAGTCACGATAAATCAACCCTCACACCAATAACCGCCATCACACGTTTACAATACACATTGGGAACCCTGAAATAATTTTTTTAGCAGAAAATTAATTTTCTTTTTTTTTGTTTTGGTTTCCATTTTTCATGAAATCGTTCAAAGTGCGATGGGATGGTTGGTAAAATAATTTCTGCTTTATTTAGAAAAATAATAAAAAAATGTATCGCGCTCGCTCTCAAATTGACTTGCAACCATCATAAGCCAGTTGTTACAACACCGATGTTTATTATTGTTTATGGCATTAACAAATTGTTATATAGAGATGCAAACTATGTATAAGAAAATTTTTCTCACATCAATAATATTGTTACAAATTTGGAAGGAACACAAACTACTCTGTGTTTATCACTAGTTTTGTATGTTGCGCATAATAGAAAAACAGAATTTGTTTTTTGTTGGGTAATAAATTTTCATGAAACAAATGATTATGTCATGAAGTAACATCTTTTACTGTCACAATTTTTTTTATATTAATTTTCGTTTTGGTGATAGCTGGCAGAATACTACAGCTAATTTCTGGTCTTTTCAAAATAGATTTTGTTTTTATAAAAAATTTCTCGTTTTGTCTTTAATAAAATATTATATTCTGAGATATACAAAATTTAACGATTCAAGAATAGAACGTTTAAAGGAATTTGATTATTGTTTAAATATGTCGAAAAATATTCACAGTTTTGTTTTAAAACTTTTTTAAAATAAACATAAATAAGGGCGCATATGGAAAACTAATGACGTGATCTCAGGAAATAGAAATACAATAATTTGCTCACAGATATATGGGAGCAAATATTCAAATTGGTTATTTGTTACAATTCAATTTGAATCTACCCTTTGGCTCATACAAAATTGCATAATAACCAAAATTTTGTTTAGTGTACTAGTTTGCTCATCTTGACTTTAAACTTTAACTTTTTAGAGAAATTGGTAGTTTTCAGGAGACGTTTCTACGAAGGGAAAGGCCATCTCCTCAAAGGTATTATTTCAAATGTTATATGTAGTTCACAACAAAGAGGTAGAAACGATATTCGACCAAGTTTAGATCCCGCTCTCGTTCTAAATTCCAATGGAAGTGAATTTCTAACTTGCTGACTGCAAAATTTAGTCAATTTTTAATTTAGTTATTGAATTCTATTGTATAAGTGAAGTGGTTGTGAATCGTTTGTAAGGCGATATTCCAACGCCTATATCCAGGTAATTCCAGATAAAAAAAATTCGAAATCAAGTACTCGTTTATGAGGCAAGATATCCCTTTAGTAATTTACTAACACAATTGTGCGGGTACGGCAAAAGTACCATATCAAAAATTTAGTTTTGTATGTTTTTTGAACCAAATTACACATTTGTGAATTCCTTTTTAACTTATTTTCGTCCGAAAGAAACACTATATCGTTACAAACAATTGTGTTGGTTTTACTACAAATAAAGCGAAATTTTTTATCAACAACGCCATTACATACTATGGGCCATTACATACTATATATTTGTGTGGGTTGGACTAAAACTGAGCCAATTTTTTTGTTTTCTTGGTTGAAAAAGGGATATAATAGAATATACTCCAATTAATATCCCAGTTCCTATAATTCCACTGAAAACATTTTTAAATTTTTTTTTTGAAAACTTGTCCTAATATGTTTCTTACTTTGATGTTTCAGTAGTAATACATTTTTTTTTATTATTTTTATCAAAATTTAGAAGCCACGATTAGTTCGATTTTTATTTAATACACAATTAATTATTAGGTATAATTGGCGTGTGACACAAACTTGATTTATTAGTTATAATTTGCTTATGTTTTGTGTCATGACAGAAGTTGTATTGCGATAAGTAAACAATTAAAATTTCGATCTGAAAATTCGGGCTAGTTTCACGGAGGTCTGATTTGGCTCATTTTGAACCAAAGCAGTTCCAGCTGTGATATTTTCAGTACTTCGACTGGACTCGCGTTATCTCACTGGCATAGGAAGATGCAATAGTGAATATTTTGTATCGAAGGTATCCCCTATAACTCGAAAATTTGAATAAGCGTTGTTAAAACTGCGACCTCCGAATCAGAATTGCGTTAGTAATTTTTCAATCTGAAATAGAATTTATTTTGATCATCATCGAATGGATATAAAAAAATTCTAGCTTACAGCGAATGTCCATCGGAATATTAAAATTATTACTGTGTCCATTTTAAAACAAATTTCTAAAATTTAAAATGGTACTAACGTTGTAGCATTTTAAAGTGTCGCGGATAATAAAAGGCCAAATGTAAGAATATCAACACGGTATTTGTGTAAACATTTTAAACAAAAAAAAATTAAAATTGAAGAGATTGCCATGTTTCCAAATTAAGGTAAAAACAGCATAACAAAATTTGAAAATTCGTGATAAGAAAATTAACTCTTTTTACCTTATTTACAGAAGCAAAATATTTTTCTTGCTCCTAGATCACTACACATAATATTTTTTAAGCCAATTTTTTTTATCTTTCTTTATATCTTTGTATTCTATGTGTATATTAACATCATACAAAAAGCGGAATAGCTGGTCCAAAAATAATCTGAACAAAACAAATACGCCAAATAATAATTTTCGAAACACTTTTCATTCTAATTTCTGTCCGTGTTACATTTTCGTCTGCAACTTTTTTCACAAAGTTTTTATTCTTTTACTTTGTCTCATCTCAACGAGCTATACAGCAACAAAAATAAAAGGAACGTACCAAAAACAAAATAAGAAAACTTGTTCTTTAATAAAAATGGACATTTCAATTTTTACATTATACATTTTCTTGATACTACGTTGTCTTGTTTTTTAATATTTAAATTAAAATAAGTAAATAAAAGGAAACACACAGAATAACGGGAGGAAAATGGGGAGCAATTCTGGAAAATATTTACGTAAAAATAACAAAAAAAAAGAAAAAATTGAGATTACAAGGAAGATTAAAGAATAAGTAAAAGACGAATATATTTTTCATTTTGTAGCTGAATTTTTATTCCTTTTATGTTGTACACAGTAAAGGATGTTTAGCTTAATGTTTAACGAACTCTTAATTCAACAAAAAAGATTTCGATTAATAAACTTGTACAGGAAACTGAATTTTAAATTAATGTTCATTACGTAGAATGAATTTAAAATCAGCGTTTCAAAAATTCGTCTGAAGCAAAATCCGATAGGATAACTACTATAAGTACTTGTAAATATTAATTGATTTCCGGAAAATAATTTTAATTGCTATTTCTGAAAACTAAACTGTATATTATATATCGACAAGGGTCCCATATGGAACGATACATTTCGCAACAGGATGTGCTAAAACAGGATGTCACAATACAAGATATTATAAAACAGAACATGGTTCGGAACGCGGCTGATTAAAACAGTACATTGAGTCCACAGAGAATGTAAGCAATTGAAACAGTATATATGCTACGGTTATAGTCCGAAATCGGTAAATGCCCGTAATTTTTTAAATTCATTTACACAATTAAATGTCTGGTGAGGCTGAACTTCCAATCAAGGGACTAAGTTATACGTTTATAAACCCGATAGCCTCTACTATTCCAATTGAATGGACAATAATACCATGAAAACTAGTCCGTGGGATGATGGATGAATCATTTCGGGAATACAGAATCCCATTTTATATAGATTTCGGAGCAATAAAATAATTTCTTCAAAGCGGTCATTTACCCAATTTTAGACTTCCACTATACATATGCATTCAAAGCAAAATTATTTGTTTTCTTACGAACACGTAGACGCAGTTCACGATAAATCACGATCAAGGATGTGTAAGTATCATTTTGTTTTACTTTTTTGGCAATCCAGAACACAGGGAAAACTAGAAAGCATTCTCGGAAATGGAGGCGAAACATTTCTCGCTAATGCGGTCGCTCATATAATTTATTAAGAGAATTGCATTCTGTGGGAGAAGGTGTTGAATCTTTACCATTTTCAGACCGGCTCGCAGTCATAATGACAGAAGTAACTCAAAATTTTAAAAAATCTTCGTTCTTCGAAGAAAGAAGTATCGATGTATTGAGCTGGCCCCCCGTATAGTCTAGACTTAAATCTCATTGAAAATATTTGGTCTATAATGAAACTAGAAATAACAAGAATGCGCCCATAATCGATTCAAGCTTTGAAAAGTTTGTTGATGACGATTTGGGAATCCCTACCTCCAACGACTTTGAAAAATTTATCAAATTCAATGAATCGGAGGTGTATCGCTCAATCGCTGTAATAAAAGCAAATGGCGGTCCACCAAAATATTAATTTTAAGATAGAACTTCTATAAATCAATAAAAAACAAAAAAAAACAATTAAAAAGTAGGTGTTTAATCTATTCCATTACTTTAACTCCAACCAACGTATTTTGAATATTTTGGAATTTTTCGGGGTTTTTCCCCTAAATTGCAAGCAATTTTTTTTTTTTTTAAAATTACGTCATACATGTATTTAAAATGAAAGAATAAGCCAATTACGTTCAAAAGTTTTGTAATTTTAGCAAAATAAGACTCCAATTTGCAATAAAATATGTTTGCCCAATTTTTTTCCCAGCACTGTATATTTCCAGTTTTATATTTTATTTTAACTCTGTTAACTCGATAGGCCGAATACAGGACAGATGCTGTAACGATTTTTTTTATGTAAATTTTCGTTTCCATAAGTTGCGAGTTTGCAGTGCTATAATATTCAAGCCCCAAACCATGATATTGTCCATTTCCTACCTTATCGAAGTGGTTTGAATTTTTTGTGACCATAAAGATATGCTCATACCGACTAATCTACGTTATCACAGTGGTTTGAGTCTCGTGTTAAATTAAAAATCAGAGGATGATGTGAAGTGAGTCGAATAAAAGCGGTAACCAACGGTCGCAAATAACCATTAGGATATTGGCATGTTCAAATACAGTACGAGATATGAAGCCATACTACCCTGCAACGACTTAGAGCAACCAACACAAGCATGCCAGGCTTCGAAATAAAAAAATCTCGTTACAAAATGGCGAATGTTGATTGTCTGGATTTCTAGTTTTCCTTGTGTTCGTTAACTGTTCTTTTGTTGTAGTGCGTAACATTAATTTTTTGATAAATATTTGACAGAATATGAAATATTTTAGCAATTCTAACTATTTTAAAATAATTTTCATATAGCAAGTCGACGACAAGTGGGCATTTATAATCCGGTAATAAAAATAGGGGTAAAAAAACCATTATGTGTTATAAAGCCGGGAGTCTTAATCGAGTACGCTTATTTTTTATTATTATTTATTTGCTTTAAAGAATCGCCATCCGTTTCCCACTGTGCAACAAATCAATCTGTTTCTGTGGTATACCAATATATTTTTAAAAGATCCTCTTTCATAACATATACTGTACTAAGTACTGTTTTATCATATCCTGTTTTAATACTGTAGAGGAAAAACAAGAATTAGAAACAATAATATTAATATATAGACACAAGAAGAAATGTTTCCAGTCGAAATAGAATTGCTCTAGTAAGGTTTATCCCTTCTACCCTATATTAAACAACTATACATCCTATAACTTCTTTATTAATCAACCACCCTCGTTACAATATAGCAACTAGTAGGCAATTAATGGGAAGTTTACCATCATCCAGAGTGACGTCTATTAGGGCACTTAGAAAAAAGTCGTTTCAGAAAGTACCAATTTTCACTATGATGTGTGACAAAAATAAAAAGATACAAAATGTCAATACAACAAGCGTAGAGGATTAATTTATTTTACAATCTTAGAATATTGTCGAGAATACTAGTCCAATATCAATGCGGTAGCAGCAGTATAAACTTAAAACATTACATCTCAACCGATAACATCAAAGAGCATCTCAGGCCACAGACGGACATTTTGAAAACCCCATTTTGCTGCTATTATTTTCGTTAGTGAACAAAACGAATTGAAATTTTTCGAGGTAAAAATATATCCTCCGATGGAGATTCCAACAACGTTCGGTGTAAATTATTTGTACCACTTGAAATTTCAACCATTATTTTGAATAATTTGAAGCAATTCCTTTCGGACACGACTTATAGTATTTTGACTAATACTACATTAGCGGTCATTTTCAACATAAATTAGCACCAGCCCAATCAACAAAAAACATCTTTTAAAAACAAATATTATTTTTAATAAACTTTTGTTTGTATTCCCAAATCTCATAAATCAAATCACTTACGCCAATATCAAATCACCTATCATCCATCCATACATAATGTGCACTATAAATTCTGCCGCTTCAATGATTAACACTGATCCCGATAAATATACAAAAAAAAAAAAATATGAAAATTGAAATGAAACACGAATAATACAATGTTAATAGATTTTCTCTTCACATATATCAAATTACCAAAAATAGAAAAAACTTATCCCATACACAAAACATCCCAGAGAATATTCAAAAGGAATATTAAAATTTATTTTTGGTCTTTCGTCTTTCACACAATTCGATTACTCTATATACGAGTATATGGGTTGTAGGTTACGTAGTACTCGACTCGTACCATTTCGAACTTTTATATATATATGGAGCTACTACCTAGGTACGACTACTACAGCAAAAAGGTATTTTCATTTTGTTTAATATTCATATAATATAGAAGAAAATAAAATGAAAATCGAAATCTATAATCTCCCTTACAAATTTTCAGAATGTTACATGTTTACCCTTATACTCGTACGAATATTATATTCCACACATAAAATCAATAATTCCCAAAATTCTACTAAACCAAATGGACTTAAAATAAAATAAAATAAAAAGGAAAACCTCCTAACCAGGGACAAAAAGGAAATAAAAATATTTTACAATAAATATTTTATTTTATTTTATTTTTCGAATTAAATGATGTGTACTTTTGGGTTTTGCCATTTTATAACGATTGGAATATAATTTATTTTAGTTATTTTTTCATTTTGCTATATAAAGGAAGAATATTTATCGTAATAAAAGGGACACGTGCAATTGGTGTCACACGATTTCATGAATCTCTAGATTTAAAATAATTTTATCTAATTGTGTATATACAAAAGAATTTAAGAGGTGACACGTTTCATTGGCTGCTCTTGTTGGATTATCCGCAATTATAAATAAAATCATTTTTATTGATTTCGGTTTACGGTTGCCTCTATTTTTGGAATCCATATAAACATTTCCTCTATACATGTTCATTTCAAATTCCATTTTATTTGATTTACTATCAAATTATCTTTAATCTTTATGGTTACATCTACTATAGCTGAATAAATATAGTCTCCCCGCATATGTAAACAAAATATAAAGGCACCCGTATACTGTTGTAATCTTCACCTCGAACATTTCAACTAAATTTTATTCATCTATCAACTTGTGACTGGGCAAAATAAACGCACAAAATCATGAGATTGTTATCATCTCTCGTCATTTTTGTTAGTAGTGCTGTGTACGGACTAGCATAATAAGCAATAGTTACTTACAATGGTAGGTAGTGATAAAATAGTGAAAAAAAATTCGACAACAAAATGTGTCAAAGTAGAAAGTAGCACAATATATAGGAAAATGTTAACATATAGCTATATAATCAACGTAGTAAAAACAACATGAAATAATTTGATTTATGATCATTTTATTGTATTTTAGGTGTTTTCATTTTATATTTATGTATTTTGTTATGTGACGTATACATTTACAATGAAATTTCTTTTTATGTATGCAGCTCAATTTCGTTTTTTTTTTTATTATTTAAATAGTACAATCTTATCATATGATAATTTATTACTAATGATGATAACGCACTTATTACTAATAAGTTTAGCGAGTGTGGGCTTACAAGCAATCAATGGTCTGTTCCCAATAATGAACCTTTATTTATTGCAGCTCAACGAAGTTGAAAATGTTTTCATTTGAATTAATTTAAAACAGTTAAATAAACTTAGTTTAAAGAAATTTATCGAAAAAATGTAGATTTAAAAATTCTTTAAACATATGATTATGGCTCTTTACACTATTTGCCGTAGTCACTTGGCGAAACACACTTACAATTAATAAACACATTTTATTAAATACTTGTTTTTTCTTTCGCAAAATTATATTTTTTGAATATTTTCAAAAAGTTTAAAAAAGCACTCGATCGATTTTGACTTGTTAGGTCATCATCTAGAATATTTTCCCTGAGATATACTCCACGCGACCGACGTGACTAACAAAAAATAAAAAGTTGAAATATATGAATTTGTAACAAAGCGATTATACTCGACGCGACTCAGAAGTAACAAAAAAAAGTTGATTCAACATTAACTTTTTGTTGTTGTATAATTAAAAGTGACATCTTACAGCAATTTTTAGTAAACATTCTGCAACAATTTTTTTCTATTCATGTCATTTTTGCTTGTCACAAAAAACATTCGATTACCCAAATTCAAATTAAAAATGAGTTTTGAAGAAAAATTAATATCTCTAGTGCAAAGAAATACTATTTTATTTGATAAATTCTCAAGGAGTTATAAAAATATACAAAATATATTTGAGGTTTGGATGAAAATAGGAGAGGAACTCAAAGAAACATAAAATTATAAATTTGAGGTTATTCCATAATTGATAATAATACATTTTCTTTGACAATTGTATTCAAAGATGGAGAAGCCTATTAGACAGATTTTGTCGGGAATTAAAGGCCAAAAATCGGCCTTGAGGGAGTTCCGCAAATTTAAAAGAAAATTGGGAATATTTCCTAACCAAATATATATCCACCATTGTAAATGTATACCGTGCATCACACACCGCCAGCATTACCACGCTATAGAATTTTTTATAATTAAAAAATTCAGAACCACTGTGTGGGGGACACTAAAGGAAAATATGTTTGCCATCAATGGCCCCAACACAGTTTGGCAAATGCCACTTCTGGTAAAATTCGTTTGAAATTTGGCGGTAATCTTCTTCGTTTCTTCTTCGTTCTTCAGATCCGTAGAGGGGCGATAAAACTTCCTAAATTATCTCGCAAGTTTTAAGTATGATCACTCGGGCTGTTTACCTACCTATTTTAAAGCTCCACCCAAGGAATTGACGTGATACGTCCTGAGATAGGTATCTAAAAATAAACGTGCAAATATGTACATAAACATGAAATCGAAAGTAGACCAATAATACTCACGATAGGGTAATAACTAAACACTCCTCCCAATTAGCAACCACTGCCAAAACGGTGAATTTGCAAATTAACTCGCTTATACAAAAATTATTGTCTTTTCCAAGGCGTTTGAAATAATTTGCAATATGATACAAAATATGAGAATAAAAAAGTTGTAACTGTCTCCAGCGCCACCATGGTTGTTTTGAATACTAAGCCCCATAATTTTGTATGCATGATCCGTTTAAACGTTTAGTCACATCATTCTCGAATTTAGTCAAAACTAACTTGAACTTGACTTGGTAACATTGTCATCAAACAAGTATTTTCTAATTAAAATTATTTTCCGTGTTATTTATTGATCAGTTATAAAGAGTTATCTGTTGTAGGCTCTCGTGTTTCGTTTTTATAAGACATCTTTACTACCGAAAAAATTTATATTTTAAATATCTCTCAATAAACAAGGAAAGGAAGTTTATATAAAAAATTAAAAGGGTAAATATATTGTAACACTTGACTTTTTTTTAGCACGAATGTAAACATATACACGAGTATATCTCGAATATTCCACTCTTGATTCCCAATTCGAAAACTTCCCGGACTTTTGGAAAAATTGTCGTGTATAATTAAGTATTATTATTCCTGAATAAATTTCAGAAACCCAACATGGTCAACTCTTAGTTTTTAAACTTATTGAACCTTTAAATACTGTAGTTTTTTTTGTTATTGGCAATTTTTAACATCATTGTAAAAATTGAAAAAGAAATCGATGCAAGCTGCCTTTTGACTATTTACCAAATCTGAAAACTAATATTGAGAGTGGTTTGCCATTAGAACGGCCCTCTAAGGCATACGGACCAGGATATTCGATCTTCCCACTAAACTCCTATCATCAGATGCTAAGAATACCTTGTGGTGGTGATAACCAACAGGGCTAATGAAATTGGTTAGAAATTAGACGTGATTTTTAACGTCTATTAGCTTACACCACCCACTTAACGGATAAACACAATTTCAGAATTAATGGTTATGAAGTTTATGATACAAAACATCCCTTGGCCAGAAGTCGAGGAGGAACTGCTATAATTATAAAAAAGTGGATTTGCCATTATGTTCCAAATGAATATAGCACTGAGGAAATTCAAGCAACCTCCGTGTGTGTTGACCTCGACAAAGAAAGCTTAGCCATCGCTTCAATATATTGCCCTCCAAATAATAACGTTTCGGCAGATATCTACAAACGATTTTTTGCAACCCTGGGTCAACGTTTTATGGTCGCCGGCGACTTTAATGCCAAACATACCTACTGGGGTTCAAGATTGACTACTCCAAGGGGACGTCAATTAATGAATGTTATTCAAGAAAACCACTACGATGTTGCGTCGTGTGGCCATCCAACTTATTGGCCTACTGATCGTCGAAAAATTCCTGACGTCCTAGATTTTGCAGTCACAAGTAAAATAAACCGAGAATTAATCCAAGCTAAACCACTTTTAGAATTATCTTCTGACCACTCTCCGGTCTTACTACATTATTGGGCCGACCAAAAGCCATGTTCTTCAAATAATTATCTAACGAACACCTTCACTAACTGATTGAAATTCAAGATGTACATCAGTTCACATATCGACCTAACGTCTAAACTGCAGACGACGAACGATATAAACATTGCTATGAAAAACTTTAATGATCTACTAGTCAACGCAGCTATTTCGGCCCCGCCTAAACCGAAGAGCAAACATACAAGACACACCATAACATCCGCTGAAATAGAAAAAATGTTAACAGAGAAACGTCGCTTAAGACGTATCTGGCAAATTAATCGATCACCAGATGCTAAACATAACTTTAATCAGGCAAAAAGAAAACTACAAAGTCTACTACAAAAAAATAAGATGGATTATATGCAAAATTATCTTAAAGGATTATCTCCCCATTCGGACACAAACTATTCATTACGGAAGGCCACTAAATATCTTAAACGGCCTGAGCAACCAAATCCGCCGATTCGTCTTTCAAACGGTGAATGGGCTAGAAGTGATGAAGAAAAAGCTAAAGCCTTTGCTGATCATCTTGAAAGTGTATTCACTCCAAACCTTGGATTATCGGTGGTTCAAACAGAAAATATAGTCATCAGAACTGTGAGGAAATTTAAGATAAAGAAACCACTGGTAAAGCGTATTATTGCACATCAAATTCAATTAAAGAAATCCCCTCGGTATGATCAAATTACAGGTGAAATGCTTAAACAACTGCCTGAGTGTGCCTTTGGACGACTGGCTCAAATATTGAATTCAATTTACGAATCAGGATATATACCTGGGTGCTGGAAATTATCAACTATAAAAATGATCCCGAAGCCTGGCAAGGATCCTACCAAAGTCTCGTCATATAGACCAATAAGCACCAATCGTCTCGAAAGTATTCAAAAAAACTATTATCGAAAATATTAAACCGGAACTACGAAATATCATCCCTAGTCATCAATTTGGTTTCAGAGCCGAGCATGGAACCATTGAGCAAGTTCACCGAGTAGCTACTGAAATAAGGTCAGCATACGAAGATAAAAAATGCTGCTCCGCCGTATTCTTGGATGTTGCCCAAGCATTCGATAATGTTTGGCACGAGGGTCTGCTTCATAAAATAAATCTTAAATTGCCAGAAATTTACCAACTTATGAAGTAATATTTGTCAAATCGCAGATATTATGTCACATACAACACCTCTAAATCGAACGAGAAAAACATTCTGGCTGGAGTACCTCAAGGTAGTGTGCTTGGCCCAACGTTGTATTCAATTTTCACTTTAGATCTACCAACGTCTTCGCAAATTCTGACGTCTACTTTCGCAGATAATACGGCAATCGTATGTAGCCATAAAACTCCAAAAACGGCGTCCGAAATTCTGCAATAACATATTTATGATATCGAAATATGGCTAAAGAAATGGAAGATAAAGGTCAATGAAGAGAAATCGACCCACGTAACACTCACTTTAAATAAGCTTCTACTTGTCCGCCTGTCACAATGAACGGAATACCAATCCCTCAATCAAATGGAGCAAAATATCTAGGCGTCCATCTAGATCGACGGTTAACTTGGCGAAAACTTATTGAAATGAAACGAGACCATATCAAATAAAAAATTGATAAAATGCATTGGTTGATGGGGAAATATTCAACTATTGACCTAGAATATTCATGACGAACCAACGTTCAAAGAAAAATAAAAGAGTGGTGATGAAGATATTTTATTTACGAAATTGACGATTTTGATTTTTGGTGAATCTTTCTTTTTATGGAAAAACATATTTTGTTAAAAAAATTATTTTGTATTTTTGGTTTGTTTCATTAAAATGAGATAGATAAATTTTGTGCACACTCCGGTATGTATGTAGTTTTTCAATTAGTATAGTCTTTCTATTAGTGTAATACTAATTAAAATTGTATTTTAATAAAAAAAATACAGAGTGGTAAGGAAATGAAGTTTTAAGAATTAATATTTTGTGTTTTATATTTTTTCAAATCTGATATATTTAATTCCGTTATTTTGTATAACGATTAAAGTTTTTATTATATAAAATTGGTTTTAGCTAGAATTTTTATTAAATGTTAGATTTTTATCAGGATTGCTGAATTTATTTTATTTTATACTAAAATAACAACTCCCTCCCAGTACATTTTTATAATCAATAAAAACCTAATTAAACATTATTATAGTAACATATTTATTCATAATACATAGGGTGATCCCATTTGGGATGCTAATTCCAAAGCGGTAATTCCTTGGTTGGGTCTGAGGAAGCCGCCTGAAAAGAGGAATGCATTTATGATACGCTTCGAATTACTGAGTGCGGATCAACATTTTATTCAGAAGAAATAGGCACACAACTACTAAAGTATAACCCTGAAAATATTTAAAGAAACAAACATGTTCACATTCAATTGGTAACCACTTATGCTTCATTTTACGTCCAAGTGGTTAAATTCAAATTTTTTTGAAAATGGCAAAAATGTTTTGCTTCTAACGTTTGATTTAAATTTTAATTTCTATTATATTCGCTACAAATCTCCCATACATTATTTAAAAATAATTACAGTAAAACTTCAAATTAACGGACTAATTGGGGAGTCCGTTAAATCCTATTGTCCGTTAAATCCGAATGTTTTTAAATTTAATCTTCTATAGGTTTGGTACTGGTTCTGGAATATGGCCACCTAGGACAGAATTCGTTCATTTCTTAAACGATTATGATGTGATTGGATATGTTGGATGGAAACGGGATTCTCAAATGATTTTGGGAAGAAGTTCTGGAACTAGGCCACCTGGGACGGAACTCGACCAATTCTTAACCGACTATGATGGGATTGGATATCTCAAGGTCTTAGAACGCTTTATATTCCATGTTCCCTTGAACAGTTTTTGAGGTCGTTGTTGTTAAGAATGGATCGTCACCGCCCAGGTGGCAAAGTGGTTAGCATGCTTACTCCAGCGACCGGAGGTCTCGGGTTCGATTCCCGGTGGACAAGGAAAAAATTTCACGGCTGGATTAATATGATTATGAAACCTCATTTGAGGCGACCAAATCCCTTGATGGAATATAGCGCCAGAGAGAGAAAGCGAGAGAGAGAGAGAGAGTTGACAAGAATACTATAAATTTATCCGAGCCCTTTGTGTAGGATTCATCACGTGATTTTTTGTGAGAGTAGGTAGTTGGCCTGCCGCTCAACCCTCTAGTTCCATGAGCGGATCACGTACTGGTGGTAGACGCTAAGACATCCAGCCTTACCATGAACATGTGAACATCATGAGCCGCTACTTTTAAGAAAGACGCCTGCTTATCAACAATTTATCAATATAGCTGACGAAAATAACTGACGAAGAGAGAACTATCGAAACTAGTTCGAAATAAAAAATAAATATGAAATAAAAAATTATCACATAAAGAATGAGTAATGCTCAATTTTTTTAAATTTAAAATTAAATCTAGTGATAAAAGTGCACAAAAATAATGGAAAGTAATAGTGTTTTTATTGTTTTGTAAATTGAATATTGAAGGATATTGAATAACCAGAAAAAGAAAAAGAAATATCATATCATTCAACTTGATCTGTTTATTAAAATAAATAAAAAATATATACATATAACTTTCTAAGACCTTGAGATCTGTAGAACCTTTCGAACCAAGCGGAAAGTAGGACTTTTGAGGTATTTGCAATGCAAGAGCATAAATCCTCTGACGAGTACAGCAGTTTATCATTTAATAATCCCATATTTATCCAACGTGCCAAATTTCATGATTATCGGTTAAGTAATAGTCGTGTTCTAGGTGACCATACTAACAAACTTCTTCTGGAAATCATTAATGAATGTTGCCATTAAACAAATCCAATCCCATCGTAATCGGTGAAAAACTGCCTGAGTTCCGTCCAAGGTGATCATATTCAACAAACATCTTCCATAAATCTTTAAGAATCCCATTTCCCATTTTTATATCCAATCCCATCATAATCGGCAACCGAAAAATGGAAAATAAATAATTGTCCGTTAAATCAAGAGGGTCCGTTAAATCGAGGTCTGTTAAATTCAGCGTCCGTTAAATCACGATCCGTTAAATCGAAGGTTTACT
Organism: Nephrotoma appendiculata; assembly: GCA_947310385.1. Classification (NCBI taxonomy): domain Eukaryota; kingdom Metazoa; phylum Arthropoda; class Insecta; order Diptera; family Tipulidae; genus Nephrotoma; species Nephrotoma appendiculata. The sequence continues at coordinate 140,536,614 of OX371225.1, read as the reverse complement.
GTATTATAGTTTTTTAGATACATATACCGCATTTATGCAATATAATTAAGACATATTTTAGTATTATTATTGCAAGGATTTTTTTCATAATTCATTTTTTGACTATAAATCATCTTAGTTCTTTAAATAGAGAGAATATCAAACGAAACAGTTGGACGTACATTAAATCCCAAGCAAAAATTTGAGCGCTCCATATTAAACAACTTGAAAATTATTCCTCTGTAATCGTTTGCTTCTTCTAGGATCAAAATTTTGTCAACACTCTCTAAAAAATCACATGATAGGGTATCAAGTTTTGATACTCGTCGATATCAAAATTAAGCTCTTCTAACGGATTAGCATCCCGTTAGGTATTGGCATCCCAAACCCAACCATCATGTAAACTAAATTCTTCCAGGTATTTACATTCCAGGTTATTTCTCACAAAACATGAAAATGGTTCCGGAAAGAATTGTATAATTCTTAAGTTCGATATTTTAAAATGTTTGTGAATTAGTTTACTCTTTTTTCATATTTTTCGTCCGTTAACTGAATAGATAATATTCATCATTTTTTAAAACATTCATTTACGAAAAACAAATATCTTGTGTTTATTTGTTCATGAGTAAATAGAAATCATAAGGTCATGAAGCAAAAATATTCACAATGTTTCGATTTTGATTTTTTCGTGAATAATATAAATTCTTGTTCATCTGTTTTGTGACAAATGAATTCCTGATTTGATTGACTTTTATATCTCGAAAGGAATAGCCTCAAATTACATTGAAGTTGAAGGCATTGACGACCTTACTTCTGATCATACACCGGTCTTAATGGCTCTGAGTACATTAGTCATAAGAAAGAAAACCAAACTTAACCTTACTAATAAATTTACTGATTGGGAATTATTTAGAGAGAAACTGGATACTCTAATTGAGTTAAAAGTTAGTCTTAAAACTAAACAAGAACTTGAATTACAAACTAAACATTTTATTAACTCCATGCGTGATGCAGCTAAAGAGGCTACACCCGTATTAGGTGAGAAAGTCGTACAAAAGATCAACTACCCCCTGGCGATTCGGGAACTGATAAAAGAAAGGCGTAGGAAAAGACGCGTATAGCATAGAACCAGAAACATTAATGACAAAAGAGAATTTAATCGGGTAAGTAATAAAGTTAACCGATTAATTAAAGAACATAAAGAAGCTTGTACTGAATATTATTTGAAAAGACTGGGTCCTAAAGCTGACAAAAATTATTCTCTTTAGAAAGCTACTAAAAGATTCAAGAGGCCAATAATCCAAGTGCCACCTATAAGGAACATAAATGGAGAATGGGTGCAACGAAACGAAGAAAAAGCAGAACTATTTGCACAACATTTGGCATCAGCATTTCAACCGCACGACATACAATCTAGGATTGATCCTAAACCAGTCTATAGATCTCCATCAAATATCAGAAGTGTCACCCCACTTGAAATTGCACAAGAAATTGACATGAATCTGAATCCCAAAAAGTCTCCTGGAATTGATGACATTTCGCCAAGGATGTTTAAGGAGTTATCAAAGAGAGCAGTGACTATGTATCATATATATAATGCTTGCTTTCGACTTACATATGTGCCTGAGTGTTTTAAGGTTGCACAAATAATCATGATAAAAAAACCAGACAAACCAGCCGAGCAAATGAGCTCATACAGGCCGATCTCTTTGTTACCTACTATTTCAAAATTGTTTGAGAAGTTGTTATTGAAACGACTACGACCAATGATCATTATACCTGACTTCCAGTTTGGATTCAGGAATAAACATTCGACAATTGATCAAGTTCATCGCGTGACTGCAAAGATAGAACAAGCACTTGAAGAGAAGAAATATTGCCCTGCAGTATTTCTAGATGTATCACAGGCTTTCGATAGAGTGTGGCATGAGGGTCTTATCTACAAGATAAGTAAATTAGTGCCAAAAAATTACTGCCAATTGCTCGAGTCGTATCTCTCCAAACGAATATTTAGAGTATCACATGAAGTAACATACTCCAAATTTTACCCAGCCATAGCAGGGGTGCCCCAGGGTAGCGTATTAGGACCCATCCTATATCTACTTTACACTTCTGATATACCGACAACGGAAACAATCTTCAATGGAACTTTTGCTGATGATACCGCAGTATTGGCATCAAGCGAATCGCAGAAGCAAGCAGTAGAATACTTACAGCAAGCACTCGATAAAATCAGCCAATGGACCAGGGATTGGAAAATAAAGCTTAACGAGCTGAAATTAGTACATGTAACATACACGTTGCGGCACAAAAATAGCAACATCCATACATTTCTCAATGGGGTACAAATTCCCCAAGCTGAATCCGCAAAATATCTCGGATTGCATCTCGATTCAAGATTGAACTGGAAATATCACGTTAGACAAAAAGCAGAGCAAATGAAAATGAAACAACGTGAGATGTACCTGCTAATAGGAAGACATTCTAAGCTTAGCCTGTACTGTAAACGCCTGATCTACGAAACAATAATTAAACCAATTTGGACGTATGGTATCCAGCTCTGGGGCTGTACTAAACAATCAAATCGTTTAATTATTCAACGTTGTCAAAACAAATTTCTACGTACAATAACGAATGCTTACCGCTACGTAACCAACGAGGAATTATACAAAGACCTAAATGTTAAATGGATTGATGAAGTGATCCAGGAATTTGCAATCAAACATGAAAGAAGGTTACTGCAACATACCAACAGTGAAGCAATACAACTTCTTGACATAACACAAGAACTGAGACGCCTTAAAAGAATTAAACCGCATGAGCTAGTCATCTAATAAATAAAGTTTCATTATTGGGAGCAGAATATTGATTTCTGTAAACCCACACTCGCTCCACTTATTAGTTTCAAATAAGTGCGTTATTATCATTAGTAATAAATTATCATGTGATAAGATTGTACTATTTAAATAAATAAAAAAAAAAAAAAAATGAAATTCTTTTGAATGAATTTTTTGATGTCTGGTTTTAACTTTAAAATTCCAATTGCAACTGAAAAAATTACATTCCAATTTTAGTAACCGAAAAAATTAAAACAAAAAATCAAGATACCCATAAAATTCCTCAGAGACAAATGATTTTAACACGACAATAAAAATAACGTCCCTTGATCGTTAAAATAAAAATTTTATATTTATAACTACTCAAATTTAACATCCTCGGTTTTACTGGGTCGTCAATTTGACCCACCATTTTTGTTCAATTTAAACCTTGTGTTTACGTTGATCTATAGGTAAAATTTTGGTAATATAATTAACGTAATTTAAATTAATATGATACAATTAATATTTTTCGCTAGTGAAAAGCTATCGAAATAAAACTTTATTTTCAGAATTTGACTAAAAAAGAATATTATCGCATCGTATACTCGAAGAATGTTAAAAATAACGTTTATTTTTTTTTACATATTGTTTGATTATCCTTATTTTAACCCCCGAAATAGGCAAGACGTCCGAATATTTACCGTGTAGATGAGCACGTATGACTATTTACTAAGAGGTTGTAGTTGCTACCTGTCTTAGAACCAAAATAGATAACTGAAGTGTAGAATGGATCCAGTAAAAAATTCTGTGTTAAGTTATTTGTTAAGTGCTGCAACAATGAAGATGTACAAACATACCAAAACTGATAAATCAGCAGCTCCGGTATTTGAATAGTCCACTTTACGCAGCCCAGGATAATTGAGTGACATGTGGTTGCTTTAATGAAACGCCCCATGAAAATGACTTAATTTCCGATAAAGTACGATAAAAAAAAGAGCTGGGAGCAAACGTAAAGAATTTCACTAATTAGTAAAAGCCGTTGTATCGCGTTTGTAAACTATGACAGAGAGTGGAGAGATATTTATCTCAACAATACTAGATTTGAGCATAGAATCTATTAATTTTACTCGGGTTTGGCCTTCAAAAGAATTTGTATACGCTTTCGTAATAGCATAAAACAACCATCTATACATCATTCAAAGGGCTCTCAATGTGCGCAATTATTACGTGTAAGATGGAAGGTAGACAAGATTTGCAACCTCTGTAAGCATGTTACATATTACTAAGAGGGCAGATTATTTAGTAGATATCAGTGAGAATAATTTATTAGGATGAAAAGCTTTGGGGTCAATATAACCTGGTTTGCCTGTCCTTGTAATCTTTCGTTTGCACCAAGATAGTGAAACAATATCAAGTGGAACGCAGGTTTGCAATAAATGGAGAAAAATATTTTATAAAATCAAATCTTATTAGGAAAGAAACCTTCGAAACCTTTAAATTCAAACCAACAAAAATGAAAAAAAAAATCCTTTGCATCGTGTATGAGTAGTTGACAAATTACTACTTGAACATGACTGATTCCTACTTAAAGAATACTTAGCGGAGAGTGTTACTAGGTCTAGTGAACACTGATAGGTTTCACGTTTTCTCAAGAAACTTAATTCTTGCACTTTTGTGTGTGAATCTCAAATCAGTTTTTATAATAGTTTTATTAAGCCTGCAAATTAAATCTGTTCGCTTTCTTGCTCAGCCAGAGAAAACGGAGTTCGAGAAAAACTCAATTTTTTCGGATAATTGCCTACTATGGTACGGTTTAGTAGGCAGTCTTTAAAAACTCATTGGTTATATTCCAATTTTAATTTTGGTCATTTGATGACATAGACCAGAAATGTATGCCAATTACTTCGCACCTGACTGTTTTAAGCTATAGGTTTACTAAAATGGGTTTGAATTTTCTGCATTACAAGTTTATCTGACTAAAATTGAATTATGAATTGAATTTATTATGAAAGTAATCGTTAAAAAACAATAATATTTCGTAAATTACGCAAGAGTTTTGGTTGACATGGACAACCTACTGAGCCATTTGGCAAAATTATGGATCGTATTGAAGTAACGAATTCAGTGGAAGGTCGTACATCATATCAATATGTCCATCCAGTTTGTACTCCTGATACAGTGGCAGCTGTTAGTAAGTGTTCCAGCAAAATCAACGTAATGAAGGGTTTTCATCAAAAATCATCTCTAGCGATGAAGCTCATTTTCATATTTATGTGTCGTCAATAAGCGAAATTGTCATATTTAGGGGGCGGAGAAACCTCATGTTATTTACGAAGCAGAAATTCATCTTCCAAGCAGTCATTGTTTGGTGTGGTTTATGGGCTGGTGTTATTATTGGGCAGTTTTTATTTGAAAACAAACAAGAAAATATCCTTACAGTGAATGGAGAACGTTATCGCAACATGTTAACTGGTTTTTTGTAGCCTAAATTGAATTAATCGCGTGTCAACCACATTTGGTTTCAACAAAATGGAAAGACATGACACGCAAGTCGTGTAACAATCCATTTATTTTCAACAAAATTTGCTGATCGCATAATTTCCAGAAAGTGTGAAGGTTCTGGGCCACCAAGAAGCCCAGATTTAACACCACTTGATTGGCCCACCCTGTAGTTTCATTTTAAACTATACCAGAACACAAATCAATTTTAATTGCTAGTCCCGATCAGTTTCCAGTAGTTTTATATTATACGCACTGTCTCTAAGATAGTAAAAATAGAATTAAAAGATTCAACGGGCAGGGTTTTTTTTATTGCATAATATCTTGGTTGGTAAATATCCTTCTATTTTCTTTATACTTTGCATGAAACAGGTAAAGTCGCAACGCCTTGAAAAAGTACGAGTATATATAAATAAATAATGTAAGCAACAAATTTATGGTCAGAGATAGACCGCCACAAATTCGCTTCAATTACTCATTCCATAAAAAGTCTATTTCAAGAATAGGATAGAAAGTAAAATCCGCATGAAAAGGATGTTTCAAAGGTTTTTATAAATATGCTTTAATGTTTCTTGGAAAGACTGCTTTCAAATAAAATTTAAATTAATTTCAATTTAGTAATAAAATTCTTTTTGCATGGTATATTATCTTAATATTTTAATGTCATTTCGATCGCCTCGACGTAGGAAAGGTGTTTAATCATAAACACATTTATTTTTTTATAAACTTGTAAAAGCCGAAAACCTGCTCTTTTCAGTAACCAACGTCATTGTGGAAAAATACTTATCTCACCCCCCTAAAATATCCTATATATTTTTAATATTCTGTTTTCTATTTTTTCCGTCATTGATGTCGGTTAGCTTGTCGTAATTATTGTTGTTGCTGTTGTGTGCTTCTTATTACACGAAATGAAAAAAAAATGCGAGTGGAAAATCCAATAAATTGAAATGTCTATTGGGAGTTGTTGGCTAAGTTGAAATAAAAATCTATACATAGAAACATTATTTTTTTTTTTTTTTGATTAAGAATGAGTTTGAAGGGAAATAACAACTTTCAAAAAAGTTTAAAAAAAAATTACAAGGAAGAAAATGAAGGTTTTTATTTCAATTTTTTTTACGGGTTTTTCTTAAATAAATTAAATAGGGAAGTCTAACAAATGGTTTTTTATTTAAATTTTAATGAAGCAATTTTATGCCAATTTTTTTCCGTCGTTCTCAATTTTTCCGTTGCTTTTTATACTTTTGTTTTTTTAAACATTTTTTTTTTTGCTAGGAATGGAAATTATTTTCAGATTAAAATGAAGATTTTCATTGTATCTGATAACATAGATGTTATAAAAGACTCTGCATAGCTATTATACGTAAATGTCGAAAAAATCATCATAAAATTGTTGAGATGCTGCTGTGTTGTATTTAATATATTCAGTAGCAGTATTTAGCTTTTTATTAAACTGTTTTTTACGAAATTGAGAAAATTAAATGATTCCGGTTTTAAATATGCTGTTTCCTTTATTTACTGGAAATATGGCGATTAATGTAAGACTACCAAAAAAAATATAACTGCAAGTCAATTTTTGTGTTTACGTTGGTTTAGCCAGTCCTAGTAAATAGATTAAAGCGATATATGAAATAGAAGTAGTATTGTGCGTCTACGCGGATTTCGGTATTATCTATACACGTTAGTGTCGAGTATAATACAGAAAAATGCTTTTTTTTGTAGACAATTCCGATAATTGGTATAATATATAGACAATTGTGGACGAGGTTGCCATTTTTAAGTTTTCCAGTTCAAATGGGTGTTTTCCATAATTTTGGAAATTAATATTGAATGTTTTTAATAAAAAACTTTTTTACATTGTGAAATAAGTAAATTTTGAGTCGTGGAATGATGTTAAAATGTCCACTTGAGCAAATACAAATTGATTTTGTACAACTTTGATAACAACGAAACGAATCCGTTAGAGAATTTGCATTTAATTTGGAACAGCTACTGTGTGATAAATGCCGCGTGCATTACTAGAGACGGTCAAGCTGCTGCAAAACATATAGTGCCTGCCCATATTAGTATGAACGTTGCTTTTTTTTCATTTCTTTAGAAATTGTTAATGACACATTATAGAAACTCAGAATATATAATATAAATATGAAAGTTTTTTATTTAAATATAGTTTGTTACAATATTTTTTTTTTTTAAATTAAATTCAGGACTTTATATAATGTTTAATTGGCCTTAATCAAATTTTAATATTTTGTTATATTGCCTTGTATAATAAATGCTTCCACACGTCGGGGCTTGCTCTTTACACACTCTCTAGCGGCTTCAGCGATATCTTGGTCATGGTGCCATACCAAAGTATGCCGTTCGATGAGCTGGGTCTTGTTTGTTATTAGGTCTTGAGCAATTTTCCTCTTGAGAATACACCAAAAGTTTTCAATGGGGTTCATGTCTGGGGAATATCAAGGCCACGGCAAAACCTCAATATATTTATCGCTTAGAAACTTTGTGAACACCAAGTTAAGTGATCAATAACCATACGATATCATCACTAACATCACCGTCAGCCATCCAAAACCGGCAAATTATAGATCATTTAAAGCCAACACGAAATAATAATCTACCTGGAGCATCACAATCGACTATACCTGTCCCTAATATTAAAACAACTGCCAATGACGTCGAATTAATGGATGAGTTCTCGATTCGAGTGGCACACCCCAGAAAGTGGCTTTTCGTTAGCCGAATACATAATTCAGTGTCGGATGAACAGTTCCGCAAACTAGTGACAAAGATCCCTGACGATCTGTTTGTCCAACGCATTGTGCTGAAAGCAAGCTTTGGAATGAACTATGATTACGTATCATACAAAATCAATATTCCAGGTGAAGTTTTTCAAAGCACCATCAACTCTACTCTGTGGCAAGCAGGACTGTTTGTCAAAGAGTTTGATTGGAGTCAAAGACAGGTTTTTTTTCGGCTAGCTCATGCGCGCCACCAAATCCAGTTGCTAATTTTATTGCTGGGAAAAAAAGTGCCACAAATTCGGAATGTAATCATGGCACCCTAACCTTGTCACCTCCTCAAAAAACTATTAAACAGACACTTTACTTTCAAAATGTAAATAAAATCTCTTCAAAGGCTGTTCAATTTCATAATTTTGTTTTAAAAACGCTCTTTCCGGTTTATATCATCTGCGAAACATCATTCAATTCAGCGATAAAATTTAATATGTGGTTTATAGATGTGATCGCTCACCCACCACAAACAAGAATAAAAAAATCCGGTGGCAGAGTACTCATAGCTATCGATACATCACTACCTAATGCATTAGTAGATTTAACGAATCCATCGATCGATCAAATATGTGTTAAAATTGTCATCAATAATAAAATAGTACGAGTTTACGTGGCGTATATTCCACTTGATTCGCCTACATCATCGTATACCAAGTGCTGCGACACAATCATGGAAATTACCAATACTGCCGATCAATCAGACATAATTTTAATAACTGGGGATTTTAATCTCTCAAATGTTGGACGTATGAAGAACAAACCAACGAGATTATGCCTGTAAATGTGAATTTGGATAATAAGTACCTATTCGTCGACAACATATTTGATTCAAATTTGAGTTAAATCTGCGAATTAAAAAATGGACGAGACCGAACCAAGACCTTATTTTTACTAATGAACCAGGTTTATTAAAAATAGAAGAATCACCAACACCTTTCGTAATTAATGATATTCACCATAAAGCAATAGAAATAATATTGGAAACGATAGTGAATAACAGGTTCCAAAATTACCAACACCAGAAACTATATTACAACTTAATAAAGGCCAATTCGAATAATTTAGAACAATATTTTGTGCAAATAAATTGAAATGCCGAGTTTAACAGCGATGATATAGATGTAAACGTGGAAAAATTTTACACACATCTATTAAAAGGAATCGATTTATTCCCGTATCTATGAACAAACCGAACAAATATTCATCATGGTATGACGATCAAATCATCAGTCTTAAAAACAAAAAAGACAAGGCTTATAAAGAAAACCTCAAAGTGTGTTCCCAGAATAGTAAACAGAAATGTACTGCTTCTAACCAAAATTTAGAATCTTATTTTGAACTGAGACACCGAAGTTATATTCGTAATCTAAAGGATAAAATAAAAGGCGATCCCACACACTTTTGGAAATTTTTTAAAACCAAACGCGAAATTGATGGTCACCCAGCCTGGATGAAATTTAATGATCAAAAGTTTTGTGATCCACAGGTCATAACCAACATGTTTGCTGAGTTTTTCCAATCTGTTTATAAAGCGGACGACATTGATAATTATAAAGATTGAACCTGTAGTGAATATAGTACATTCATATTTACTCCACACATCGAGCCAGAAAACATCCAGCGAGCATTGGTAGGATTCCGAGAAGGATGTGGTCCTGATGGTATTCCTGCTTCATTTTTTAAAAATTCTAAAAATTTGGCAATCCCTCTAAGCATTTTGTTCAATCAGTCAATAAAATTGGATACTTTTCCACAAAAGTGTAAAATAACAAGAGTGACGCCTATTTTCAAAACTAGATCTAGAAATGATGTTTCTTGCTACAGAGGTTTTACGTCTTTATCTGCTATACCTAAATTATTTGAACTACTATGTGTTGCATTAATATTTGTGCTCATGAAAAAATTATTTTAGTTATGTTTCCTAGATTATAAAACTCATGTAATTTTTTTTTTTAAATTTTTTATCACAATGTAATTAATTATTAAATTACGTTTCATTTGGCATACAATTTATAAAAAAATTATCAGGATTTACGTATAAAAAACCGAATTTTCTCTGTTGCAAAAGTAATTGTGTTACAAATTATTGTTGCAAAAGTATTTGTGTTGGGACAGTTTTAATAAAAAACGTTACTAATTTATATAATGTTGTTGATTTTATTTAAATTTAATATTTAATCTGCCCACCGTTATATAATATGACCTCATTTAGTCTTTTGGGTATGCTGTCAAACAATTTGGAAATAAATTCTAGAGGTATTTTACTCCACACCTCAACAATCTCATCCCATAACTCCTGCTTGCTTCGTCCAACTCTATATGGTATATTTCGTTTAAAATAAGCCCAAACATTTTCTATAATATTTAAATCCGGGCTTTGCGGTGGCCAATTTATGCGTTGTTGGTCTAAATCATTTAAAAACTTGGTCACAATAAATGCTTTATGGGCAGGGGCATTGTCGTGCTGAAGAATAAAGTCAAGCCCAATTATTTTTGAACCAGCTACCAATGCTACATCATTCAGCAGTTCCAAATAGGTCATTTGGTTCATTTTCCCAGACAAAATTGCTAGTGGCCCTACTCTGAGGTTGGTTATACAACCCCAAACCATAAGACTTCCTCCACTGCCTTGACGTTGTGTAGCATAAACACGACGTTTGTTTACCTTTTCTGGCTCCGAATAATAAAATTTGCGACTCCAAGATCCGTCTAACGATACCGAAGATTCGTCAGTAAACAAAACGTTTCTCCAAAATTCGGGGGGCTTGTTCATATGCTGCTTTGCGAACAACAGCCGTTTTATTTTATTTTGTTAAGAAATATAAAACTTTTTGGTGCATGTATAGGCCTGTACCCCAGCTTCTTTTAAATGACGAGAAATTGTGGAATGGTGTATTTGGAGTTCTTTGTTATCCTTTAAAGTTTAAGCGAGACCTCGTTGACTTAAATGTGCATTTGTAAGCATACATCGAGTGATGTAAGCATTTTCTCTGGCATTAGTTATTCTTGGTCGTTGGCGTACTCCGATATTTTGCACCGTTCCGCAACTATTTTGCTTCCGAACTTGATACCAAATGGTATTTTTATGGCACTTGTACTTTTTCGCCAGTTCTTCGGCTGAGATTCCCAAATTATATTCTGCCGCAATTGCAGATCGGGTTTCAATACTCAGTTCGCGGGTTTTTGGCATATTGTCACGATTTTTAATGCTCACAATTCAATGAAACTTGCAAAACTATTTGAAAACGTGTATTTTTGAAAAACAAATGCTGAAACAGTTATTACAATGCACCATTTGTTGATTTTTTTTTAGAATTTTGCTAACACAAATACTTTTGCAACAGTAATTTGTAACACAATTACTTTTGCAACAGAGTAAATTCGTTTTTTTATACGTAAATCCTGATAATTTTTTTATAAATTATATGCCAAATGAAACGTAATTTAATAATTAATTACATTGTGATAAAAAATTTAAAAAAAAAAACAATTACATGAGTTTTATAATCTAGGAAACATAACTAAAATAATTTTTTCATGAGCACAAATATTAATGCAACACATAGTAGTAATATGTTACTCATTCAAAGCAGTGCTTCCGCGGTAGTTATCACAATATCAACATGGTTTTTTGCCTAAAAGATCAGTATCTACAAATCTCATAGAATTTACTAGCTATTCTATTATAGAAATTGAGAAGCACAACAAGTTGACGTAATATACACCGACTTTCCAAAAGCTTTCGACTCCATCAGCCATTGTTAAACTTTGGAACACATTTTCAAATTCGGATTTTCCAGCCAGTTCGTAGCCTGGTTCAAATCTTATTCGAGTAATCGAATCCAATATATTGTAATAGGATATAAAACGTCAAATAGAATGCAAGCTATCTCTGGTGTACCACAAGGCTCTCACGTTGGCCCATGAATTTTCACAATCTTCATAAATGGTATTCGTGGTATTCCAATATATTGACCACCTAGCGTTATGGTAAGCATGTGAAGTTATCCCAGTTTTTCAGCCCAGGATTTTTTTATTATTACTTACACGCAACTATTTTATTCCATCCCAGTTTTTTCATTTTATACCTCTATAAGACGAATTAAATTATAAACACAACAACAAAATATCTCATCCCAGTTTTCTCGTTTATATCCATGTAATGTTATATTCATGTAAAACAAATACTTGGAAATAATGTATTGTGTTTTGGCAATAATAATTCTGTATATTTTAAATTCGAAATAGTAATATGCCATATTATAAGATTAAAATATTAAGGGTAACTTATAATGAACTCCCCAGTGCCAGCCGTATGTTAGGATTGGCACAATCTTCCAGCTTCGATATGGCCCCATATAAATTTATATGAAAATCGTTTATAACTTCCAAAATCTTCCTGGGCCGGAAATAGCGAATGATGTTTTGAGATGGTACGTAATTAGGTAATTGCTGACCAAGTGGCCAGCACCAGCTGTATGTTCAAATTTGAGAAAATAGCCAAGTTCCAAAATCTTAGGTTAAATTAAATAAAAATTTGTATCTCTTAAGAAGTTCCTAGGCCTGAAATGGTTCTTTATGTTTTAAGTTGGTAATGATAAGGGCAAACTATGGTGAACTCCGCAGTGCCAGTTGTATTTTAGGATTGGCACAATCTTCCAGCTTCGATATGGCCCCATATAAATTTATATGAAAATCGTTTATAACTTCCAAAATCTTCCTGGGCCGGAAATAGCGAATGATGTTTTGAGATGGTACATAATTAAGTAGTTACTGACCAAGTGGCCAGCACCAGCCGTATGTTCAAATTTGAGGAAATGGCCAAGTTCCAAAATCCTAGATTAAGTTAAATAAAAATTTGTATCTCTTAAGAACTTCCTAGGCCGGAAATGGTTCTTTATGTTTTGAGTTGGTAATGATAAGGGAAAACTATGGTGAACTCCCCAGTGTCAGCCGTATGTTAGGATTGGCACAATCTTCCAGCTTCGATATGGCCCCATATAAATTTATATGAAAATCGTTTATAACTTCCAAAATATTCCTGGGCCGGAAATAGCGAATGATGTTTTGAGATGGTACATAATTAAGTAGTTACTGAACAAGTGGCCAGCACCAAACTTATGTTAAAATTTTGGGACTTTTAAATATGTATTGTTCGGCATCTAGCTATTAAAATTTTTATTTTTTCTTTCTCTTTCTCTATATTCTGAATAATGTTGGTGATTTTTTTTCAGATGTTTGTCATAGTAAAACAGCAACAAACCAATCCAGAGCTTAACTTTTTCAGTTATACCGACAGCATTAATTTTTATTATGGCGAAATTTTGAATATAAGAGGATTTATAAACCATTCAAAGGTCTCTTAACATTATACAGCATTCTCGCAACGATAGATAAGAAGGTACGATAATTTGATGGGGCTTGTCTTAAATTCCCTTAGAAATAGACCATTTCGATACAACAAACAAATTTAAATACACAAATAGTCAGAGAAATGTGTGACTTTTGAGCGACAATACGGGTGCACTGTACCGCTCACCAATATTTGTTTGTTTTTAACATTTGCAATCTGTTGTGGTATCGAAACTGGTATCTCCAACTTTTTGGCGGTTTACTTTTCACGATCTTCCTTAAAAAGTGGCCAAATCAACGATGTAAATATGATTTACGATGAACTATCTGCCCATTCATATAGCTACATCATAGTACTGTAGACTGACGTGATAGAGACACTTGAACTCCACATTCTGACAGGGAGTTATGATTGTGCTCAATTTCATTACAGAACATAATAAGCAATGAACATATGCTAATCCTAACATAAAACTGGCAGTAAATAGTGCGCCATAGTTTGCCCTTATCATTACCAACTCAAAACATTAAGAACCATTTCAGGCCTAGGAAGTTCTAAAGAGATAAAAAATTTTATTTAACTTAATCTAGGATTTTGGAACTTGGCCATTTCCTCAAATTTGAACATACGGCTGGTGCTGGCCACTTGTTCAGTAACTACTTAATTATATACCATCTCAAAACATCATTCGCTATTTCCGGCCCAGGAAGATTTTGGAAGTTATAAACGATTTTCATATAAATTTATATGGGGCCATATCGAAGCTGGAAGATTGTGCCAATCTTAACATACGGCTGGCACTGGGGAGTTCACCATAGTTTGCCCTTATTATTACCAACTCAAAATATAAAGAACCATTTCCGGCCTAGGAAGTTCTTAAGAGATCAAATTTTTATTTATTAAATCTAGGGTTTTGGAACAAGGGCATTTCCTCAAATTTGAACATACGGCTGGTGCTGGCCACTTGGCCAGTAACTACTTAATTATGTACCACCTCAAAACATCATTCGCTATTTTCGGCCCAGGAAGATTTTGGAAGTTATAAACGATTTTCATATAAATTTATATGGGGCCATATCGAAGCTGGAAGATTGTGCCAATCCTAACATACGGCTGGCACTGGGGAGTTCACCTTAGTTTGCCCTTATCATTACCAACTCAAAACATAAAGAACCATTTCCGGCCTAGGAAGTTCTTAAGAGATACAAATTTTTATTTAACTTAATCTAGGATTTTGGAACTTGGTCATTTCCTCAAATTTGAACATACGGCTGGTGCTGGCCACTTGTTCAGTAACTACTTAATTATGTACCATCTCAAAACATCATTCGCTATTTCCGGCCCAGGAAGATTTTGGAAGTTATAGACGGTTTTCATATAAATTTATATGGGGCCATATCGAAGCTGGAAGATTGTGCCAATCCTAACATACGGGTGGCACTGGGGAGTTCACCATAGTTTGCCCTTATTATTACCAACTCAAAACATAAAGAACCATTTCCGGCCTAGGAAGTTCTTAAGAGATACAAATTTTTATTTAATTTAATCTAGGATTTTGGAACTTGGCCATTTCCTCAAATTTGAACATACGGCTGGTGCTGGCCACTTGGCCAGTAACTACTTAATTATGTACCATCTCAAAACATCATTCGCTATTTCCGGCCCAGGAAGATTTTGGAAGTTATAAACGATTTTCATATAAATTTATATGGGGCCATATCGAAGCTGGAAGATTGTGCCAATCCTAACATACGGCTGCCACTAGGGAGCTCATTTTAAGCTTCCCTTTATATTTTAAACGTACAATATGGCGTACTATTATTTCGAACTTAAAATATACAGTATTATTATTGCCAAAACTCAATACATTATTTTCAAGTATTTGTTTTACATGAGCAACTAATAAACGAAAAAAAAACTGGGATGGGATATTTTGTTGTTGTGTTTATAATTTAAATCGTCTTATAGAGGTATAAAATGAAAACACTGGGATGGAAAATAATAGTTTCGTGTAAATAATAATAAAAAAAATCCTGGGATGAAAAACTGGGATAACTTCACATGCTTCGTTATGGTGCGAGTTTAATTCTCTGAGTCTCAATATTGAAAAGTGCAAATCTCTATCATTTCAACGAAAAACCAACCCTGTTATACAAGGCTACAAGATAAATGGTGTACTCCTTCAGGTAGTACTTGAGACTAAAGACCTAGGGGTTACTTTCGTTGAAAACATGAGCTTTACTAAGCACATTGAGCTATGCACTGCTCACGCGAACTCCATGCTCAGATTTGTCAAACGTTGGACGGGTGATAATTTGATGTGGAAACAATTAAGATCCTGTATTGTGCCTATATTCCACCATATTTAACCGTGTGCAAGTCGTACAACATGAAAACTCTTGAAAATAGACGCGAACTGCTGAAAAGTACATTTATTGGTAATCTTCTACTAGGTCTAATCGACTCACCGGATGTGCTAAAGTCAATTAAAATATAGGTTCTTGGTAGACAACTAAGAGATCCTGGCTTCCTCCACTTAGATAGACACAGAACCAACTATGGCGATAATGAACCAGTGAAGATGATGTGTAAAAGTTTCAATAGAATTAACTATTTATTTGAATTTTGTTTAACAAAAGATAATTTTAAAAGTCGATTAAGGCAATTTTATGCCTCTCAGGGATTTTTTTATCTTGTTACTTTACTTTTATATTTCAAACTTTCAAATCCAATGCTGATTTATTTTATTTTATTCTTTATAT
Source organism: Nephrotoma appendiculata (assembly GCA_947310385.1). NCBI lineage: Eukaryota > Metazoa > Arthropoda > Insecta > Diptera > Tipulidae > Nephrotoma > Nephrotoma appendiculata. The sequence continues at coordinate 140,520,410 of OX371225.1, read as the reverse complement.
TCTTAAATTAACATGTTTCAAGTCAAATTTGTAGACTTTTTCAATATAAATAAATAAATAAATGATGCTTCTAGCCTTATAGCAAGTACACCGAAAAAAATCGTTACATGCTATTAAAGACGACACATTCTTTCATAAACTAATTAATCGATTCATTAATATAAATAAAAATTAATTATGCCAATGCAATTATTCTAATACGAAGGAACAATAATTGTTTACTACTTTATAATTTTACAAATTTTCGTTAATATAACACAATTCAATTAATTAATATAAATATTGCCTGGTTATGAATTTAATTGTTAAAACAACTACATTTCATACTATTTAGTAATATGTTTCTAAATGCTATATGGCATATAATTATTATTAATTTTATTAACGAATATGTTTAGGTTAATATTAAAATTATTTTTTGGTAAGTAAACCTTATATTCATAGAAAGAAAACTATTTTCTTATAAAAGAAATTTCATTAACTATCCAAATTTCAAACAAAAAAGATTCTTTAATTGAAATGCATATTCTTTATTTATATTTCAAACAATTTAAAGAATAATTACTTTTAATATAAACGTTTAATTGTTACATTAAGTAATCATTCTTTACGAAATAATTTTTCCACAAAATACGAAATAAATGTAACACGAAATGCAATTCGTGTTAAAAATAAAACCAATAAATTTCTCTTTGCAATTTTAATCACTTGTGGTCTATTGTGTGTAGTAAATTACGTATTTTTTTTTACTTAAAAAATACAAAATAGCTAATTTTTAATGTTTCGCCGGTTTACAAAAATAAAGAGTAGTAAACTCAAACAAAAAAATATATATTTTCATTTTTTACAAAATATATAACAATATATATTAAAAAATATTAGTGTACCTATATAACACTAAAAGTGGTTTTTTATCAAACGGTGGCGTTACCATCAGCCATTACAAATTTGGTAAGTTTCGCAAGTGCATTTTCTAATTAAAGTGTTGTGTGTACAAAATGTTTAAACAGTTTGACGTTAAACGAAGTGTTGAATATCAATATACTTAAAAATAATTGTTATATAAGAATCGCATAAATATGTGCATTTTTTACTATAAATGTCATTTACCGATTTAGTGCAGTAAATGATTTGCATTATGCATAATATGCCAAATACTCGATTAGTGCGCAGGCGCAAATAAGCAAATTTATTTGCGTTTTTACTATGGTCACTACATATATCTACACCACTACATATGTAGTTAATTTTATAATAATTATATTCAAAGGATAAGTGACTTCAAACTACAATAAGTATCCATAGAAAAATCGCAAATAAATTTGCTTATTTGCGCTTGCAAAATAATCGAGTATGTATTTGGCATCATGCAAATTGTTTACGGCTCTAAATGCATTACCTAATTGGATTTTATTAAAGTTTTTTTTTTATTGTTTATTTACATTTAGATGCACGAAGGTTCACGAAAATTGCATTGTTCTTATATGTAATGATAAAAGAGGCAACACGAAGAATGGACATTTCTTCAAAAAGATGTCTTTTATGGAGTTATGCTATTCGAGCCAAGATCAAGTTGAAGACCAATTTTTTACATAATAAAAATCAAGTAAAACAGCCTCAAAAGGAAAAAATACCAATTACAATTAATTAAAGTTTTTAGTTACAAGTTCTTTCAAATGTTATTTTTTATTTCATAATAATTTTGAAATGTAATACATAAGTAAATATTTGCAACTGCCTTACGCGAGCGAATAGTTATAAATCAAATTTTAACGAAGAAGAAGAATTATTTATTATTGTGGTTTACTATTTAAAAAAAATATGTGCGTCTCATTTTAAGAAAATTTTTAATAAAATTACGAAAATAAAGGACCATGGTTTAATTTATCTATTAATATTTCTTTTGTAGGAAAGTAGTAAATTTCCGTTTAAAAAGGAAAAACTGTTGTAGTGGTGCTGTTTTTCAGAAACATTATCTTTCATGACTGACAAGTTTATTGATAATCTGGAATTGTACGGACACTTCACTGTAAGGAAAACAATAGACAAATTTAAAGAAAGTTACTTGATCACTTTAATAGTAGTTTTATTAAGTCTCCTTATATTAAGTATTTTTTGTACATTTAGAAAAAATTATTGTAGTAATATTCCTCAAGCTAATTAACAATTGTCTCAAATAAGAACAATTACAGTGGGCATGACTAAACGAATTAAAAACGAATTCTTTATCCCAATGAAATATACTTAAACCAAAAATTGATTGTTTATGATAGAATACTAAAAACCAGTATAATTTACTTGTTTGATTTTTTCAAGTTTAACAATATCTGATACATCGTATTAATGAAATGTTCTTCGGCTACATAGTAAAGAAAATTTATTTGTATTAATAGCTGGATTCTTTAATAATATGCAATTATTTTTTTGGGTGTAGCCGAGTCGTGCATAAAAATAAAATTTTGGTTATTCGGAAACCATTCTCCCACTTGTGGCAAAAGCTTAGTCTGTAATACTTTTTGGTACTGGGCCTGTTTCATGGTGCCCTCTACAATGTATAGCCGTCCCGTACCCTTACCGCTGATAACTGACTATACCATAACTAAAGTTGGATGTTTTACGGACTTTGTGACGCAGTCCGGATGGTATCGCTCACCCGTTTTACGCCGTACAAACGATGATTTATCAATCAAAATTTTAAATACGAATTCATCCGAAAATCATACCTGATATTGAGAATATTTTTCAAATTCAATTATTTTAAATGTGGTAAGATTACAATTACCTGTTCCCAGTCACGTTCAGACCAATTTCGGTGTCATTTGGCCCATTCATACCTTTTTGATACCATAGCTGGTGTGTATCCCTCTTCTTTAAATCGCCGCCTGAATGTACGGCTAGAAATCGTAATACCCACGCTTCAGAGTTCCTTACTCAGCATTGCAATAGACATATGCATTTCTATTTACCGTACAAATTTTAACAATTTTACGGCTAACTCTAGGTGTTGTAAGGCGCTTTCATCCACATTTCCCGATTCTATTGTTGGAAATCGGTATGTTCTCATTAACCATTTTTTCATTTTATTGACAAAACCTACAGAAACATTGGCAATTTTGGCTATTTTTAATAGTCGGAATGTTTCAGTAAGGTTACAATTTCGACCCATTTTTCTTCAGACAGCTCTCTGTCTTTAGCCATTTCTACAAACAATATCAAAATGCAATATGCTGATTGCAAACTGAAATATTCAAATACAAAAATGCTCAATGCAAATTGAAATATGCTGTTTTGAAAATTGCTATTTTGTATCTTATGCCGTTATGAAATATTCAGTTTTGAGATATGTCGTTTTTAAAAATGTCGTTTTAAAATATACAATTTCGACCCGGACCCGATCATCTGATATTATTTGAGGTTTAAAAATATTTGGACCATCTGCTGTGACTAGAAATCCATGGTTGATCCACTTAATTCTGCAAAAGATGAACAAAGACACCTAGTGTCAATGGGGTTTAAAACCAATTAATACGCCGAAGTCAACGTTTATAGTTGTTTCTATAGTTTTTACAAGATCGGTGCGTGGTCTTAACAAATTGTGATATAAGCCAACACAAACAAATTCCGTCAAAAATTACCAAAACCGTTTGTCATAAAATTACACAATAAAACCATAGTGGATAAAAAAAAATAAAAAAAAACTAAAAAAAAACATATGGCCCGAAATGTAAAATTACTTGACAATCTATAAGCTTCATTAATGTGAGCGCTACTACGAACTGTTATTAAACGATAAAAACGAATTTTATGATTCATTCGAGACTATGTTTTAGTTGCTTTTATTGAACAGTGAAGTGGGTATTGAATACTGTTCATTGCAAAAAATTGTATTCTTAGAAGGATTGTTGTAGTCATCGTCTCCTTCTATCAGCACGCCAACTCAGTCGGAGTTACAATCAAATACGTTACTAAATTTTATGATAAATCGCATCAAAAATCATCAAGAGGTGTATTAACAAGTTACTTTGCTGGAAATGGTTTGCAAGCACATCAATCAACTCTGACTACAGCTGTAGTGAAACTTGAGAGTAAATGCATCAGGCCAATTAAATGCAGATTATTGCTTGACTCCCGCTCTTAAGCCACATTAGTATCATATAATATTGCTATAATAAATTACAATTAAGAATTTAATTTAATTTAATTTAATTTAAATTGTGTCATTACGGTTCAGGTTCCTCCATATTTTTATGATTTAATTTTTCCAACTGTTCTGAGGCCATAGCACTCCCAACTGCTTCGCTGTTGTTTTGTGACGTTCTAACTGCACATTGCATAGTTCCATGCCAGCATACAGTATTGGCATTGAAGGTGGGTCGGCCCATATGAACAGAGCTGAAGTTTGAAAGGAGTTGGATGCTTTCATTATCGCCAAGTTTCACTCTTAACTACAAAAATTAGATCAACAAACGCTTTTCCATTGGTCTGAGTTACAAAAGAGTCAACTTACGCATTCAACATCCAGATAATTCAAGTACAATTATTCTGTTGCTAGGCGCAAACAACTTTTTTCAAATCATAAAACTCGTAAACCGGTGTGAAGTTCTTGGATATTAATTTATGCGAGTGTTCATTTTGAAATTTTTAGACAAAATTTTATTTCTTGGACAAAAATTTGTGGAGGTGTGCAATTTTAACAGTGTATTTATTTTATATTAAAATAATTCGAAACATTAATTACAATAAATACATATTGATAAAATAAAAGAAATTATTTGACATTAAAAAATAAAATATGCTCATTATAAATGTTTAAGTAAATAAATATATTACATACAATACTGTATAAAATATTCCACCAAATAGCAAAAATCTCAGTAGTTCACACCCATAGTAACTATATATGTTCGAAAGGAGATACATTAAGATATTTAAATCAGCAAGCCCTATCTCCATATGACGATCAAAGCTCATGTATCGAATTTTTAAAGTTTTACCAATACAGCGAGTATTGCATATCCACGGATGTTCTACTGCACTAAGCCATATAGCAAATGTCTCAGGGATTGGCTTGCATCAACGTTGGGGACAAAAATGGGGGCAAAATCGGGGACAAAGTTTGAGACAAAATTGATGACAAAGTTGGGGACAAATTTGGCGACAAAATTGGGGTTAACATTAAGGACAGAATTGAGGAAAAATTGGAGACTAAGTTGACCACAAAATTGGGGAAAAAATTTGGGACAAAATTGGGAACAAATTTGGAGACAGAACTGCTGACAAAATTTTGGGTGACAAAATTGGGGACAAAGTTGGGGACAAAATTGGGGACAAAATTGGGAACAAAATTAGGGACAAATTGGGGGACAAAATTGGGGATAAAATTGAGGACAAAATTAGGGACAAAGTTGGGGACAAAATTGAGAATAAAATTAGGGACAATTATGGGAACAAAATTGGGGATGAAATTGGGGTAAAATTGGGGATACAATTGGGAATAAGGTTAGAGACAAAATTGGGGACAAAGTTGGGAACAAATTTTGAGACAAAATTGAGGGCAAAATTGGAGACAAAATTAAGGATAAAGTTGAGGATAAAATTGGGGATAAAAATGGGGGAAAAATTGTCGGCACAATTGAGAAAAATTAGAACAAAATTGGGGAGAAAATTGGGGACAAAATGGGGACAAATTTTGAGACAAAATTTGGGATAAAATTGAGGACAAATTTGGGGACAAAATTCGGGACAAAATTAGGGATAAAATTGGGAACAAATTTTGGAATAGAATTAGGGACAGAATTAAGAACAAAATTGGGGACAATTGGGGAGAAAATTGCGGACAAAATTGGAAACAAAGTTTGGGATAAAACTGGGAAGAAATATGGGGACAAAATTGAGAAAAAAATTTGTGATAGCATTAAGAACACAATTAGGGACAAAATTGGGGATCAACTTTCGGAATTAAATGGGGATAAAATTTGGGGCAAAATTGGGGACAAAATTAGGGATAAAGTTGGAGACAAAATTAAGGATAAAATTAGGGACAAAATTGGGGACAGAATTGTCGACAAAATTTTGGTCACAATTGGAACAAAACTTGGGATAAATTTGGGAGAAAATTGGGGACAAAATTGGGGACAAAACTGGGGACAAAATTCAGGAAAAAATAAGGGAGAACATTAGGGACAAAATTGAGGACAAAGTTGGGGACAAAACTGGGACATGGTTGGGGACAAAATTGGGAAAGAATTAAAGACAAAATTGAGGGACTAACTTGGGGTAAAATTGGGGACAAAATTGAGGGAAAACTTGGAACAAGGTTAGTAAGGTTAGTTTTCAGTCGTAGCTATTGCACATTTAGGCCAATTGTGGGCAATTGTTATACCACTCATTCACGCCACATCATTAACCCATTCACCTACTCGCACAACTACAGTATAACACCTGCACATGGCAAGCTCCATGTCAACCTGCACATTGACGTGGACGGTGGCTTGGCGCTTATTTCTGCACTCCATCAGAGGGTCTTACTTGTATTTATTAACATCACCAATCGTAGTCGATGGCGAAAATTCGATTTGCATATTTGAGCCCAGTACGTCCCGGTCCAAGTGCCGAATCTTTAACCACTGTGTACCACTTGTACGGTAACTTGGGACAAAATTGGGGACAAAATTGGGGACATAATTGGAGACAAAATTGGGGGCAGAATTGGGGACAAAATTGGAGACAAAGTTGTGAAAAAGTTGGGGACATAGTTGGCGACAAAACTGGAGACAAAATTGGGGACAAAAATAGGGACGAAACTGGGGGCAAAGTTGGGGACTAAATTGGGGACAAAGTTGGGGCAAAATTGGGGGCAAAATTGAGGACAGATTTGGGATAAAATTGGGGCCAAAATTATGGACAAAATTGGGGACAAAATTCAAGACAAAATTGGGGTTATTCATTTATTATATATGATATATTTATTTATTTAAAAAGAAATTGTTGGACATTAAAAAATAAAATATGCTCATTATTAACATATTTTATTTTTTAATGTCCAACAATTTCTTTAATTTTATCAATATTTATTATAATTATTGTTTCGGATTATTTTAATATAAACTAAATACACTGTTAAAATTGCACACTTCCATAAATTGTTGTCCACGAAATAAAATTTTGTCCAAAAACTTCACAATTTTAATTTTTTTTTTATGATCAAATTGAAGGTAAATTTTTTTTTTTTTTTTTTCGATGAAGTTTGTAACAGAAGCATGATCCAGTTTCGATCTGATAAGATCATGAAAAAATTCAATCATCTCATCAGGCCATGGCGACTGAATATTACTACACAATGATCACACTTTGTGTCCTATATATACAGAACACCCGTGTATCATTAACTCTAGTGAGTTATATGATAACTCACTAAATCTATGCTTACAAACTTGCATCTCGCTTTGAATTAATTAATTAATTAAATATTAATTGGTAAGGGATAAATATTAAAAATATAAAACTTCACAATGTACGCTCGCATAAATTTTTGTCCAAAAACTATAATCACTAATGATACAACAACTAAAATTGCACGTTTCGACGTTTATTATCCAAGTTTTAACGTATACCAAGCTTTGGATAAATATAGGGTAACAGAACAACTTCATAATGAGCCACAACTAAAACCGAAAGTACAACGATGCGATATCCATTTTTTAAGTACAACTAAGGGGATTGTAAATGGAAAATACAAAGTTCACCTACCCAGAGTTTCGGAGATTCAATAAACGGATCAGAAAGCCGCTAAAATTCATTCGAAATGTAAGCAACAGCTAAAATCTTCTCCCCGATTCAAATATAATTTCCAAGTAAATTTCAAACTAGCTTTTTTGTTGAGTCAGTTCTTCAGTAATAAGTTAAACAATGATTGTGCCTCATGAGAGAATAAAATTATGTTTCAAATTTTTGACTTATTTTAAATGACAAATTATTGTTAATAAATATGAAATTAAAAAAATCTGTGAAAATTAATAATAAATTAAAAATTAAATTTTTCGTTCATGATTTTAGTTATTATTTAGAACAAAAACATTTTTCAATTTTTTTTTGTTTTTGTTTTAGTGTAGTCCATGCCATCTGTTTTGGGGCCGAAGCACTACCTGTTTTTTCGCGATTTATTTTTCTGTCTCACTTTACGCACCATCTGCCAAATCCAAGACGTACGGCTATAGGATCGATTTTCATCACCATCTGCACATTGCATAGCTCCATGCCAGCCTATACTGCAGTGGAAGATGGGTCGGCCCATGAGTTTTGTACTCCGACAGGGGTTCATAGATGTGTTCCATTTCATCATAGTTCGTAATCTGTAGATGAAAATTCCCTTTCCTGCCTCTATCGGGATTCGAACCCGGTACCTCTCGATCCAAACTCCAAATCTTTAACCACTGTTCCTTTTAGTCGGTGTTCATTCATTTCATTTTATTTTTTTGACAACAACAACATTAACAGTTTGCCATATTATTTGTTGTCAAAGTAAATTTTATGAAAGATTACATTAGAGTACAGCTTCATCTTGTCGTATCACTGGTCTTACGGTATATATATAAAAAAAATAGAAGGCTAATAAAATTTATCATTTGGAGGAAAATATTTTTTTTTTTCGTTGTTGTTCCGTGTCTCAATACGGCGGTGAGAGACACCGATGATGATGATGATGATAACGATTATCATTATATGGTGATGAGAAATTTATATGATATTTTACCATTTTGTATTTACGTTCAAAAGAAAATGGTGTAGCAAAACTATATAAATGAGGAAAATGGAGGAAAATATTTTTCCAGTTTTTCAGGATTATTATATTTTTCGTATTTTGTGTGTGATAAATTTGAAAGATATTGAAATACATAAATTTATCGTTTCATATTGCTAAATATTTTGTTTTTTATATTTTTTTGCCTCCCCCTGGTTGTATTATTTCGGGAAAATATACAACGAGTGTATTTAATCTATTATATTAATACGCTTAATTTTTTCAAACTCAACGCTAAAATGACCCCTAAACATGATCCGATCCGTTTAAATTTTTCAGGGTAGGTCGACATAAATATAGCGGTGTGCCTTTGCTAGAAAAATCGGAAAAAATTCGCCGGGAAGTACCTGAAACGGGTACCTCAGGTGATTTTAGCAAAATTTTGCCACGACGCCAGAATGCCATGACAAAATATGTTTATATTGAATCTATGATCATGCGCATTACACCGTGACAATGACAAAATTTATTAAAAATGCCGATGTTTTTGTGATGACACACTGTGATGACAAAATGAGTAGAAAATTTGTACTTGAATCTCAATTAAACAAAACAGAGAACATAAAATGTTTTTACATACATTTTGGTGTTAGTAGTTGTGAGTGTAAAAATACAATTTTGTCATGACACTCGATCTATCTATCTTCTATTAAAATTCGTATTTTTTCATACTAAACCCTAAAATAACCGCCATAAGTATTGCAGTGTGCGTAGGCTAGAAAAATCGGAAAAATTCCACCGGGAAGTACCCGAAACGGGTACCTCAGGTGGTTTCAGAAAATTTCCAAAATTTGAAGCTATGTGAGTTTGCCATTAGTTTGCTTTATTAAAACCCTGAATTTTTTATTGGCGATTTTCATCGAATGTAGATAGTGTTGGTTTCTACATCTACAAGGGGGACCAGAATTGTCAAATTCATTGTTATGATAGTTTTAATCCCCCTTGGGAAAGAAAAACCATAGAAAACTATGATTTATATTTTGTTCACTATATGTCGTTTACTTTGTTGAAAATTGCGATATCAAACCACCTACCGAATCAACAAATAATTACATTCGAAGCATGTAATGGAGAATGAAATTGAAGCGTTGCTTGCAGCACAAACTGGCCGAACGAAGTTTGAGTCATGGTTTCAGCTCAACTTCAATGAACAAAACCCACGTCATTTCCTATATTCGTCACCAATACGTTTACGTACGCGGTAAATGGCAAATCCTGCGGCTGCTTTTGCTACATATTCAAGGTTCCACCAGCTTTAAATTTGTACGAACATTCAATAGTTTTATTTACAAAACCTTCAAAGAAGCTACAGCTGCACGGAGTCTGGTAAACAATAATGAGTGGGATCACTGCTTAACAGAAACAGCAGTCTTTCAAATGCCAAGACAGCTTCGAGAGATGTTCGCTTATATTTGTTGCTTTTGTCAACTTTAAAAACCTCTTGATCTCTGGATGGAGTATACAGATGACATGACTCTTGATTACAGCCGACACCATATTGAAAATGTAGCAAAAATTTGGCTCTCCCCGATATCAACATAATTTTTATACAGCACGGACTTTCTTGCGCTACGGTCGGCTTACCAACTCCATCAAGAAGCCCCGTAGAAGTGCAAGTCTTCGATACAGTTCGAGAAGCCCAAGAAGCTGAATTACGATTTCAACTGCTAAACGAAAAGCAGTTGGATGCATTTCGTAAAACAACTGCTGCAGTGTATAATGAAAATGTCTCTAGCCGAAGTTGAGATTTGAATATTTGGTTTGGGCGCGTAAGTGATCATGTGATCCCGAGCAAGCGCTTCCTGTTTGAGACTTGAATATATGGTTTGGGCGCGTAAATGGTCATGTGATCCCAAACGCGTTTGCCGTTTGAGATAAAAATACTTGACTTAGCACGTAAGTCATACTGTGTGCATTTAAGCACGTGCTTGCCGTTTAAGATTTAAAAATTAACCGCGTATATGAATTTACTTTATTTTTGATAAAAGTTCATCAAATTTACATCTTAAAAAATCTTTTAATCATTTCTTAACCAAAAATTCAACAAAATGTATTCACGTGACTGATTGTCCAGTCACAGGTCAGCTAGTTGGAATGAATAGAGAAAAAATCGTAAACGTGAAAAATCTATTTTTTTTTGTTGGTGTGTCGAATGAAAAGCATCGAGAAACACCCAAAGAATCTGAAGAAATGTGAAAGAAACAAAAAATTGTGCTCCTCGTATATTACAAGGAAAATTATGAATTTATTGAATGTGGATTATGTGAATGATTTTCTATAAGAATGTTGAGATTTACACTTAATGGAAGAAGTATAAAAAATCTATTTTGCTCGAAATTGAATTTTAAATTATTGATTTAAGTAGATAAGACAATATATTTTATTTTTTTATTATTTCGCATTTTTAAATCAGAAAATCAATGTAGAGATGTTTGTACATTTTTATTTTTGTATTATGAAGGATGTTCAAGATTATAAGATAAATGCAGAGGCGAAGGAGGATTAATTTTTATTTTGTATAATCATAATAGAAAATTTATCCAGGGATTTTTTTAGAGTGAAACGGTAATTGAATTATTGTATTTATAAAGGCGCATAGTTGACGTAAGTTGTTTATGTATTAGGTGTGCACGTATATAAACTCTGCTTCTTTTGGTCAAATTGAACCATATGGAAAATATAATTGTTTCAGAGATTTGCTATCTATGGGTTTGGAAGCAAAATATCCAACGTGACGGACCGCTGGTCTTTTAAATTTGATGACATCGTTCTGATTAAATGGTAAACAGATTCCTTTTTAGGTTCGCAAATTAACAGTTTAGGTTTAGAAAATCACGTCCAGTCACGCAGTAGCTTTTCCCTTTTTTGTTAAATAACGTGGCTGTAGTATATGGTAGTACTCGTTTTTAGGCACAAACCGTCGATAGTAAGTTCCAGAAAGCTCGCCTGTTATTTTTATTTATCGAAGCATAGGAACTTTGTGCAATTTGCATGAAGTAGTGTAACGTCCGTTTTGTATAAAATGTTGCCCCAAATCGTTGCTCAAAATATCTATTAATGTGGTAATAGAGTAATAATAATAAATTGATGAAACCCAAAATGTGGAACGTATTCGTTTGTTACTGAATTACTCAAACAACAACCTATTCATTATTTTCTGTGCATTCGGTCATCCATTTAAAATCGGTCGTTTAACGGGTACGACCATAAATAGAAAAAGGTATGTGTTGTGGTGATTATTAATTTTTTTTACAAACGGCTTTATAATTATTTTTTTCGCCACTTGTTAGTACAACTGCGCGCATTGCAACCAAGCCGGTAAAGTTGATTATATAAAGGTAGACCGAAATATAAATACAAAACTAAAATCGAATATCATCGGGGTAAGCTCTTGCATAAGCTTTTTATTCAATCCATAATATTAATTTCCTAATTTAACCAATTAAGGTGGGCGATCACATAATTGTAAGCCCTAGCTGAAAAAATTACCGTACTGTCGTGTTCGCATTAGACGATCACCAATAATTTTAAGCCAGTGGCAAAACAAAGTACAGTTAACTCGGCAGTTTTTTTTATCAAACGGAAATATCACGAGTCCATGTGGTTAACCACGTCCAACACGGGATTAGTAATTGGCAGGATTCGGAAGAACAACTAGGTCAATATTCCTCCCAATTAACACGCAAATTCGAATGCGGGTTGGATCAAAGAATAATCGGTGTTAGTGCATGAATGTTTTGGGCGTTTCGCGCGCTTGGGTCGACCGCCCGGTGTTTATATAATTCATATACAAATTTAGTACATAGTTTTTTTCTAAATATTAGAATTCTTAAAGTTAAAACAAAAAAAAAGGAAAATTTAAATGGAAGAAAAAGGAAATTAAAGTTAAAAAGAAAAATTTTTGTTCAAGAAAAGTAAGATCAAAAAAAAAACAAAAAAGCAAAAAAATTGGGAGTTTATGTGCGTAAATAACAGTGAACTTAATTAAGTGTGTGTGGTGAACTGGCAATCTAAATGCACATATGTGACATGTCGGTGAAATATAAAAAAAACATATATATTTTTTTCATCGTAACCTGATAGACGGGTTAAAATATACAGGTATTCCACTTTGCCACAGAGCTCTGGAGGTCAGGTGAGTGTGTCGGTTTCATATGTTTACTAAATTTTGTTGGTTCACCATATTAAAGACAACGTATAATTTCAATTTAAATTGATTAATAATACTACGCAATTGCATGTTACAAATATCGGATTTCGGATCTTAAGACACGCACGTATTGAGCTCGTTTAGTCGAAGGTTCTTGACCATTGATATTAATCATTGTGCTTGAATATTCCACTGATCCGCGATTGTGGATTTTATAAGTTTACAGATCTACTTTTCTTAAATGAATATTAAAATGGTATATTGTGCTCATATTTGTGCATGTATATAAAAAAATAAAATTTAAAAAATTTCGAGGTTCCTTTTTTGAAATAGTTATTATAAGTAAATTTCAAAATATCTATCATGTAAAAAAAAAAAAAAAAAACTCAAACTTTTCTTATTTTCCGGATTAAAAATAATATTTATACTTTTCATTATACTTTTTTTGTTGTATTATATCGATTTTGATGTTCAATAATTACTAATGAAACTTCAAAATATTCGTCTTTTGGTTCAATAATGGTTTGCTAAAATTCTCGGATTTTGGGGGAAGCCAATTGAGGTGGGAACCGTAAAATGTAAGGTAAAAAGTGAGCTAGTAAAGTGAGTGAGTAAATAACCGCGTTTATCAATAAGCACATGAAACATCGTTTTGTAACGGGTTAGTTGGTTGCTTAACACACCCTCCCCGGACTGAGTACTCGCGGACTAAAGATAAACCAGCATGTGCAACCGCAACCAAAGTACCGTTACAGTAGTTCACTTCGTTTTGAAATGCAGCTATATTTGGAAATCTTCATCGTCGATTACAAAAACCGTTAAACCTTTTCCAGTACCTTTAATGCTGCTTCTGATTCTGCTGGCGGAAGATATTCATTACTCGAGAGAATCATAGTTGGTAATGGTATTTTAGACTGGAGTGTCGTGAAAGTTCTGCTGCATTGAATGTTATATTTAACAAGAGTGGTTGATTCTACTATAACCATCTTATTACTCTCGTGGTCACAGTCTATTCTGGCAACTCACTGTGTCTATCATCATTCATTTGTAAAGATACTTCCACCTTCATGTTATCAATTTGTTAAAGAACCAAGGACCATATTGTCTCAGATCGAGCAAAATTAATAATTTGTGGTGCGAAGTTAGTTGCGCTTCTTGTGTTTTTTTCATCTTCCAACATTCAATTTACATAAATGTATTCACATAAGAAATCTACTATATTTAATAATTTGACAGGAGTGACAACATAAAAATACTGAACGATTGTTGTGGTTGTCATTGTCAAATGATTAAATAGTATTTCTTTGGTAAGTAATTTAAAATAAACTTAAAATTATACAACAATAGTTAATTAATTAATTTACATACTAGGTAATGAAAATTTCGTACGCAGATCCATAATGTCCGGGATGCCTTAGCTGATACACGTAAACCGAAAGCTAAGTATTGTTATTAGTGGCTCATATGAATGAAAATTAGTATATTTTTTTTTTGTTTGTTTCAGAATGAATTGATCTGGACGTTATGGATCCTTGTATTCTTAATAAAAAATGAATATATTTAATTAGTGGTGTTTTTATTTAATTGTTGATTGGTGTGCGTCTCAAACATCGCGGCCGCCTTGAATATCACCTGATTTCAAATTATGTCAATTTACTGGGAGACGGCACAACTTAGTGATTGGTCTGCGAATGTTCCCATGACTGGTAAGAATTTCGGCGACTCGTACTCGTCCATCATTCCCTGAGAATACTTGTGACACCTTGCCCATCTTCCATTGGTTGATTAGTGCATTTTCTTCCTTTATGAGAACAATATCGCCAATTTTTAAGTTATCCTTTGGCGAGTTCCATTTAGTGCGCGCTTGCAGTGACGTAAGGTACTCTAAATGCCAACGTTTCCAAAATAGTTGGGTCATTCGTTGAATCGCGCTCCAGTGAGACAACCGGTTATAATGTAGTTCGGTGATATCCGGTTGTGGTATGGTGGTAATGGGATGACCAGTTAGAAAGTGCGCTGGTGTCAATGGATCACGCTCCTCGTCTGGTTGTGTGCATAGAGGTTGGGAATTTAGGAGCCCTTCGATCTGAACCAGTAACGTATGCAGCTCGTGTTGTGTAAGTATATTAGACCCAATTACACGCTCCAAATGAGTTTTCGCAGACTTCACGCCTGCCTCCCAAATCCCTCCAAAGTGAGGTGCATGCGGTGGAATGAAATGCCATACAACCTGATACTTCTTAAGAATAGAAATAGAAATTTGATTAATATTATTTTTAAGAAAACTGTTTAATTCCTTGAATTTATTGCATGCCCACTAAAGTTAGATCCATTGTCCGAGAAAATCTCGGTGCTGACTCCTCTCCGTGAGAAAAATCGATGGAGTGCAGCCATGAAGGATTCGGTCAACATATCTTCCACGAGCTCCATGTGTACAGCCTTAGTACCTAAACAAATAATTAGGCATATATACGACTTTTGTGCTTTCTGTCCTCGTCCACGTTTTAGGTATGTTTTGATGGGACCGGCAAAATCTAACCCAATCTTTAAGAACGGACGGATTAGTTCTACTCTTTCTTTCGGCAAGTTGCCCATTATTTGATCATTGGTTCGTGGTCTTTGTTTGATACATCGCACACAGTTCCGGATGACGGATTTTATGATATTTCGGCCATGAACAATCCAGAATTTTCTTCTAATGATACTCGACAATAACGATGCACCACAATGTAAATGGATTCGATGATACCTCAGCACAATTTTCGTTGTTATATCAGATTTTGCAGGTAAAATTATGGGATGTAGCGTATCATAAGGTGCAATGGCCTTCTCAATTCTACCACCTACGCGTAACAGTCCTTTACTATCCAAAAATGGATTTAATGATTTAATCGTGCGTTTTGGTGATACAATCCTTTCGGTTTTCACGGCTTGAATTTCGTCATTAAAATAGTGCTGCTGGATAAACCGTAAAATCTGAGCTTCTGCTTCTCGCCAGTCGGAATACATACTTATTTTGGACTTAGACTGTGTGCCTAAGAGCGATTTTTCCGACTAAATTGTCGACTAAACTAAATTAATGAGTTGTTATGCTATTACCCACCAGTTTGTATCATTTAGACTCCTGCTGAGGTTGCTTGACTATTTAGTTGTCATTTTAATTTTTTGTTTTTATTATTTTTTTATCGAATACATACACTAGTAAAAATGTCTAAAAGGAAATACTCTCATTCTTAAATTTCGATTGAAATTTATAATCACATTCATATGGGTGATTCCCATTTCCATATGTGTTTTAATGTTTGTATTTCCTTGATTTTAAATAATAACAAACCGGTGTTGTTGAAAACAATATGACGTATGAAAAGTCATAATTTAGTTTAGTTTATAATTTAGTTTACAATCGGAGGCACAGTTAGTTTAGTCGGCAATTTAGTCGAAAAAATCGCTCTCAGGCACACAGTCTTAGTCTTTAAATTTAGATATATTACAATAAATCGTCGAATTAGGCTTATAATATTAATAATCTTATCGTAACTGGAATGCCTTTTGAAAAGGTCCTCTATGATCGGGTTTGATGGATCTGGGCGTATTGCGACCATGACTTTACTGTTATCTCGACGCTCTAAATCACCCGAACAAGGTGTTTTCCGGAAGACTGGCCAGGATTCTGCTTCTGCTTTCAAAAATTCTGGTCCGTTCCACCACAGCAAATGAGATTTTAGTTCGTTAGGGCTTAATCCTCTCGTGGCACAATCAGCTGGGTTAAGTTTCGATGTAATATGACGCCATTTGTCCCGTGGTAACGTTTCGATGATTTCACTGGTGCGATTCGCCACGTACGTTTTCCATCTGCGTGGTGGTTCTGACAGCCAATCCAATACGATGGTGGAATCAGTCCAACAAAATATCTGACTATCTCTAATGTTTAGTATTGACTGTAAATGCTTCATCAATCTCGTTAGTAACAGCGCTCCGTTTAACTCCAACCGTGGTAGTGAAATGTTTTTAATTGGCGCGACCTTCGTTTTTGCTCCAATCAGACTAATCATATGTTGGCCCTTGTAAAAGGTACGTAGGTAGACTGCTGCCGCGTATGCTAGTTCACTAGAATAGCAAAATCCGTGTAATTGATTTGGTCTATCTGTCATAAACAGCCATCGAGGTATCGTAACTATGAATATATCAGCTATTTCGTTTCGTAACTTGAGCCATTGATCATGCACTTGGCTTGGTAGTTCGTCGTCCCATCCTAAATTTAGCAGCCACAATTCTTGGAAATAAGTTTTTATTTTGACTACGAAAGGTGATAGTAGGCCGAGTGGATCAAAGATACGACTGGCCTCGGAAAGTATAGCTCGTTTGGTAGTTGGTATTGCATCCTTGAGGGTAACCTTATAGGTGAACGTATCAGAGGCTGGTTGCCATTGCAACCCCAAAACCTTAATTTCATTTGATTCATCGGACAATGATTTTGGATGGGAGGAACCTGAATCAACGACATTAAACTTGGATATGAAGTGTAAAGAGTTGGAAGACCATTTTCGGAGGGTAAACCCGGATTGGGACATTATTCTATATATCTGCTTTGCCAATTCAACTGCTTCATTTACCTCGGATGCTCCTGTTAATAAGTCGTCTATATACATATCGTTTCGCAATCGTTCTGATGCTTCTGAATAGCGATTTCAGTTATCGTTAGCAATTTGTCTGACAACCCTGGTTGCTAAATAAGGTGCAGCAGACATACCGTAGGTTAAAGTCTTTAATTCGAAATGTTTAATATCTGACTGAGGTGACTTACGCCAAACTATCCGTTGATATCGACGATCACTTGGATGAATCCATATTTGGCGGTACATTTTTTCGGCGTCCACTGTAAATACTATTCGATGTCTTCGGAAGCGTAGTAAAATATCAGTTATTAAATTTTGTAAAACTGGTCCTGTTATCAAATTATCGTTCAAGGAATAACCCGAAGTGGTTTTAACGGAAGCGTCAAAAACTACGCGTAATTTAGTAGTGGTGGATGTTTCCTTCCAAACGGCATGGTGTGGCAAGTACAATGAGCAGGATATTCGGGTGGTCCAACTTCTTCCATGTGGCCGAGTTGATTGTTCTTCTCCATAAATTCAACGTAAAGCTTTTCCAACCTACTATTCCTTGCAAATTTCCTTTTTATTGCCTACACTCGTTTAACGGCAATCCTCAAGGATTCTTTCAAAGGATTTTGCTTTGGTTTGAAGGGTAACTTCACCATGAAATGGTTATCAGGTAACTTGCCAGCGGTGGTTTGAAAGAGTTCTTCGCAAATGCGGTCTTCTGGTGACAATGGTAGACTTTTAAACACTTCCTCACTTTCCCAGAATCGTTTGAGACTTTTCTCTAAAATGCTGTTATCGATTATCGTGTAGCATTTAGTGGAGCCGGTTTGTGGTATTAGATTACCCGTTAATATCCATCCCAGATGCGTATCGTGAGCGTATATTTTTCCGTTGGAGTGCTTCAATTGTTGAGGTTTTAAAATTTCAAAAAATGTGTCTGCGCCAATCAATAAATCGATTTTGGACGTAGATTTAATGTTAACATCTGCTAACGACATTGTCGAAAGGAACTGGTAATTTTCCAAATCAGCTTGTTCAATTGGTTTGATCGAAGTGATGGAGGGTACTATGTACGCTGATATTTTGAACGTAATGGTGGATTCGAAATGTGGTGTGATGGTCACATCGACTAGCCCTCTGGTGGTTACAAGCTTCTGATCAGCAAGCCCCTGGATACAGATCTTTCCTTGTTTTCGTGGTAGGCCCAATTTTTGGACAAATCCTTCGGTAATGAAGGAGGATTGTGATCCCGAGTCGAGTAAAACTCGACAAAATTGATGTTGACCACTTCTGTCTAGCACTCGCACTGTCGCGGTAGGCAACATAGCTGGATGATGATTTAAATGCAGACACGATGGTTGTTGTGGGTCAACGAGTATAGATGGTTCTTTGGAAGTGCTCCTTACAAATAATTGATTCGAGGTTTCCGGTGGAGTGTTGTTGTCCTGGGTGTCACTAGACGAACAATTGGCATTGGAGGTAGGATGTAACAGCGAATTATGTCTTCTCTTACATATGTGGCATTTTCCTTTAGACCGGCATTGATATACTGTATGGGTTTTACTTAGACAGTTGAAGCATCGGTTATCGGTTTTCATAAATTCTCTTCTCTCTTCAACTGTCCATTCCTTAAATTTAGGGCATTGATATAACGGGTGGTACTCCTTCTGGCAAACTGCACACGATACAACGGCATTGGTAAGGGTTTTCGGAATCACTTTCACTTGTGCAACGCCCCTCCGCGGATAGCTTTTAACGGAATCCAAGGCATCTGTTCGCTTCATTAGGAATCCAATTAACGCTTGACAGGTTGGAAATTCCATCTCGGCCGTCTCATTTGCCCATTTATCGCGACTTTCTTCATCTAATTTTTGAAGTAGTAAAAACACCAGCCAAGGATCTCGAGATTCAGCTTCGGGTCCGATGGCCTTGAGCCCACGAATAACTTCGTCGGCGGTATCCATTAATTTCCTAATTTGATGCGAGGTTGGTGTATGAATGGATGGTATATCAACAAAACTCTTTATGAAGGACTGTACCGTATATCGTTTCCTGTCATACCGAGCCTTAAATTTGTTTAAGGCTTCGATATAATTGGCATCGGAAATAGGAAGATGCTTCAACAAATTTGCTGCTTCGCCCCTCAAGAACCCCTTTAAGCATTGAAACTTTTGTGCCGGGTTGAGACTTGGATTTTCATGGATTGTCGACGAAAAAAGATCAAAAAATGACTGCCATCCGGTATAGCTGCCAAAAAACGGAGCTATATTAATCTTAGGAAGCTTAACTTCTATGTTCCCGACTGCCAAATTTACTCTTCGAATTAATTTATTTAATGCAGCAATGGCCGTATAGTATTTATCCTCAAATTCGTCTTGCTGACTTTCATCATCTAGATTCAATAAACTAATGTCCTGTTCAATGTGATGAAACTCGATCAATAAATTCTCCACTCGCCGTAACCGCACTTTTAAGAATTCAATATCAAGGTCGGACGCGCCTAATTCGCGCTGAATTTGGATATAATTAATGATCTTAGTTAAAGATCCCTTAATATTCGAACGGCGTTTCAATAAAACATCTATTTGCGGCATTATTGATACAAATCCTCGTTATCTCACTTAATATTATTACGGATGCACTTAACCTCTTTGTAGAGTCCGTTCACAATTTTTCTCGAACGACAACACGTGATTTGATTCACCGTTAGGTTTTTTCTCACTGAATGGTTGAATAACTAGATATTTAATTACAGCTGGACCAGTAATTTAATGAACAAATAACGGAAGTCACACGATAAGAAATCCAGTTAGTGGTGGGAAATTTAGTCGCACGAATAAATTTTTATTTTAAATGGATCCCAGTAGATCAGATAATAAGTAAACGAAAATCTACTTACAGTTTTCCAGTTTTCCGTGGTTTATCCAACGTGTACAAATCCTCGAATGATTCCGCCTACTCCAACAATGCCAATTGTTTCCGCAAAATGAAATTTAATAGTTGAATAGTCTCCTTTCTCCTTGTAATTCCTTATATCGACGATCCGGCTTGAAGGACCAGGTCTCAGATCGAGCAAAATTAATAATTTGTGGACTATATTTGGTACAGATCGATGGTGGATGTTCACAAACATAAACGTTCAAAATGAACCACACAAATATTTCCAAGTAGAGGCTGATTACACTTTTATTTTTATTATAAATTTTATACACCTACTCTTATTTACTTTATATCAAATTTAATACAACTATTTTTACAAATTTGATATTTTTATGCAATGTTGATTGGCGTCCAAAAAAGAATCATTGAATTTTTGAAGATGGCATTTCATTTTATATTTTTTGTACAAGCGCATAAGTATTGTAGGTTTAAAAATGATCCGCGCGAAGTTAGTTGCGCTTATTGTGTTTTTTCATCTTGCAACATTCAATTTACATAAATGTATTCACATAAGAAATCTACTATATTTAATAATTTGACAGGAGTGACAACATAAAAATACCGAACGATTGTTGTGGTTGTCATTGTCAAATGATTAAATAGTATTTCTTTGGTAAGTAATTTAAAATAAACTTAAAATTATACAACAATAGTTAATTAATTAATTTACATACTAGATAATGAAAATTTCGTACGCAGATCCATAATGTCCGGGATGCCTTAGCTGATACACGTAAACCGAAAGCTAAGTATTGTTATTAGTGGCTCATATGAATGAAAATTAGTATATTTTTTTTTGTTTGTTTCAGAATGAATTGATCTGGACGTTATGGATCCTTGTACTCTTAATAAAAAATGAATATATTTAATTAGTGGTGTTTTTATTTAATTGTTGATTGGTGTGCGTCTCAAACACATATGGTGTTCAATAAAAAAATCTAGACCCAATATGTATTTATCCGTTGTATCTGTTTCAATAAACCAATGTCTTACTTATTCCTTGGCTCTTCGCTCTTTCTGATGTATCGCAGCCCGAAACTGAACCTTTAAATTTTGTTAACAGTAATTTTCCATCAAATGTAGCGTATGGTTTTAAAATACCTCTCGTACTTACGCCAAAAGGTTCTCCTACGATTATTGTTGTATTTCTTCAAAATTCTTCTCGATTTGCCAATATTGACTTTCATACCGCTTTTCCATCTGCTTCATGTCATCTTGTAGCTTATCCTCTAACTTCTGCATTTGTCCTTTATGCCAACCTCCAGAATTTTCACACCGAGTAGAGGGCGGTCTTTTATATTACTTCGAACCTCGGCCACTTTATCTATTAGCTCTCTCTACAGATTCTGTTGATGTTCAGGAATTTATTTATTTTCCTCTATCCGTAATTGACCAAACTTCGTATTCTGCTCATTCGATTTAGCGTTTTGCTAAGTTCGTATATTTTGCGGCTAGTTCCTTGCTTAGTACCGAAGTCAATAAGTTTGGCATCCTGTCGATTAAACTTGGCATTCTATATGGATGCATCTGTAACAGTTATGCTTGAAGAACTGCCCGTATTCGTCTCTTCTGACTGTGATATATAAATGGCAGTTTTGTTGCACTTCGAGGTAGATCTGCGACAACTTCCATTTTGGTTTCCGCCACGGCTACATTTTCTCCTTTCTAGTAATATCCATTCGTTGTCGTTTTATTTATTAATCCTAATAAACAGCTTTTACTTAAAGTGCTAGAATTTAATCGGATTCATTCTTTCGTCTATATATTTCGATCAGTTTGAATTTGTTGTTTGTGACATCGACATTTCTTGAAGTTTCAATAAATATTAGACGATAAAATTATTTGTCTATGGTGAATACTGAAATCGCGATCCTTTTTATCACCAGCTCAGGATGCTAACTTTGATGTTTATTCATCTACCATGATTAGTAAAAATATAAATTCCTTTTTAATTGCTTGGTAAGACCGATCATGTTTTAGAATTTAGATTATGACGCAGATTTATTAAAACTACGAATACTGATTTTGACATTTATGATCAACATTAAATTAAAGTTATGTTTGTAGTTTTTTATGGGTAATTATTTTGATTAACTGCTACAAATTTCGTAGTTCGTTAGTTTAAAAATATATTTCTACCACGTAATCCTAATTTCAACTGTCAGTAATCCCGTTAAATGGACATACATGTCCATGATATGCGTAAAACTTCCTTCCCATGATTTTACTATTTCCACTAACACATTTCGATTAACAGGACAGCCTGGTTTCTGCGCAATAAGTTGACAATCATGAAGCATTTTTATCTGTCTTTCTATTTCTTTCATTTGGTAGTTGATATACTAACAATTTCAAAAACAAACTTTTTATTGTTTAATCCAAAAAATTATCCATTGTCCAAAAAATTGAAAATCATAAATTTATCTTGATTGCCGATATCGAGAAAATATACAGACAGGTATGGATTTATAAGGGAGATCGACATTACCAGAGGATATTGTAGAAATATGATCCCACCAAACCGGAGGTAGCTTAAAGATTAAAAACTATTTTCAATAACTTTTTAAAATAATTAATATTTTTCAGAAACATAACCAATAACAGACGTAAATTTTGATTTACGTCAGATAATATGTTTTCAATATGATTACAGATTCCCGCTCAAACGCTCAAGTTATACTATTTTTAGGAAAATTCAACCTCGGACCAACGTCCGAGATATTATCAATTTGTTTACTGTTCCTAACAGGACATGGATTCTGTTGCCTTTTTACAATTCAACTTGAATTTTACCGGAACGTAACTGTAGTGGTGTCGTGTTCGTGTTAGTAAGTGCTTTTGTTTTACTTTGTTTTTGACATATGAAACGCCATTTGTCATTTTATTTCGAGCGCGTCTTTCTGCTGTGTAGTTTGTGTTTAAAAACCGAAAATAATAATAGTGATTTCTTGTGTTAATAATTCCGTGACTATTAAATTTCAAAGTTATAGTGATCCGTTGTGTTAATTTCTAAAATAAAATTATAATAATGAACAATATAGTTCCTTTTCTGTACTACGACAGAAAAGTAAAAACTGCTCGTTATAATGAGTATCTACGAGATACTTTGAATCCTTTCGATATTTCGGATCACTAGGTTATATTTTTGATTAATAAGAATCATACATTGATTATATGAGATATAGAAGGAAATTTTAATACAAAGTTGTATGTGATTGTTATAGTTTCATCGATAATTATCGGATGCCGAAACATTTAGTTATGCAGCTAATTGAAGAAATCAAGGCGCATATTGAAGAACTAATAGGAAATGTTTCTGCGATCCTACTACATTTGGAGGTGTTGGCTTCATTAACTTGTTTTGCAAGTGGGAGTCATCAGTGTCGTGTGAGGTTGGATGCTTTCGCTGTAATGAGCCAAAGTAAACTTTCCAAAACGAATTTTTAAGAAAATACAGAATTCCGGGAATTGTGGGTCTAATCGATTGTACGCATATCGCAGGCTCTCGTCTAAATAAAAAAGACGAATATGCACTAAATGTACTATATTAACGAATAAGTTAATCGTAAACATTTCCATTCGATTAATGTCCAAATGGTAATGTTTGCTTAACATTCATGTTAATGTACTTAAATTTTGAGTATTAATGTGAATTTTATTGTTTTATAGATACGTGATTACAACATGCGGATCATGAACGTGAATGCAAGATTTCCCGGATCGACGCATGATTCATTTATTTGGGGAGGAAATACCATCATCCCTATAATAAAGGATCTCAACTTGCAGGATAGTAAGGCTTGGCTGTTCGGTAATTTACCCTTTTACTATATTTCAAAATTATTTACATAACCAAAAATATTCTTATTTTTACACAGGTGACAGTGGGTATATGCATTAAAATCATACATGATGGTACTCTACAAAGAAGCAACAACAGATACCCAAATAGGTTTTAATGTCGTACATGGGAAGATCAGAAGTGGTACACAACGTTGCTTTGGGTTATTAAAATCCCGTTTTCGGTGCCTCAAAAGAACATTCGGCCATTTACATTACGACCATGCCAAAGCCGTCAAAATTATACACTCATGCGTCACTCTACACAACTTCCTGATAGACCACAACTAACCAATTGATGATTTTGAAATTATCGACGACGATGATAGTGTTCCAATTCGTGCATCAGAAGAAAACTCAACTTCTGGTGAGCACAATACGGAATTCTTGGCCAATTTAATAGAGGAAGAACATATTATTGTATGATGATTATAGGTGAATGAAACAAAAAGTCAAATTGTATTTAATAATTTTTTTTATTTTAATAAAATCAATTTTATGATATAAAAAAGTACAATTAAAAAGACGAAATAAATATGCTTTTAATAATATTTTATTTAGTATTTAACAACTAAAAACTAAAACATTTAATTGCATTTAATTTAAAAAGTGAACATTTATTTATATTTAATAAACAATTTAATTCATAAGAAATTTCATTTAAAAATTTCAAAACAGTTTATTTTCTAAATACTATAATACTTATAATCATTTTAATAATTTTGGTGGCCATATCGCAGACTTATGTTGATTGAAGAGACGAAGCGGGAATCTAAAAATAAAGAGAAAAGAAATTAAATATTTGTTTTCAATTACATTACCAAATTATAAGAAAAATAATCCTATTCTGCAGCTCGATTCTGGTTATTCCTAAAGGAAAAGGAATTAGGAAAACTATTTTCATACTATTTTGGTCACAAATTTTTTTTTTCTGGCATACTATGGTAAACAGTTAGTGTAAATTTTTTCAAAAAAATTGGGAATATGTTTCCTATCCAATTTAGATACGGAAAAATATTTCCTAAATTATAAAATTTGAGACCATACATGAGTTCTCAGTAGGCCAGAAAATGGTATTTTTGACAAAAATACTATGAAAATATTTTTCCTAATTCCTTTTCCTATAGGAATAACCAGAATCGAGCTGCTGGTAGTGAACGTAAAATGTCCTGTAGAAGGTGGTTTGTTGCTTCGCCTTGCGATCTAAATCCCCCTCCTTGTGCTCTTAATTCTTCTAGCACCATGTTTGTCCGTTGTCCTTCTGCTGTTATTTCCTTTCCTCTATAGCATCGTGTTTGTACGTTGTCCTTGTGCTCTGATTTCCTCCAGCATCGTGTTGGTCCTTTTGCCTTGTGCCCCCATGCCTTCCATTATTTGCACTGTGCGCTCTTGCAGGTGGATAGACCGAATCACAGATGTTGCTGCTAAACTTCTCTGCAAAGAAAAATATAGCTTGTAAATTTGAATTAATCATTGGTTTCACTTAACTTACGGTTCTTGGGTCGTTATCCATGTGTCGTTGGTCCCGATGTGACAGAATCTCGTTTATACGAGCACGTTGTTGTCGAGCTCGATCACTAGAAGGCGCTGGCCGATGAAACTCAGATTCTCTTACTACAGGTGAGAATCCTGGACATGGTGGTGTTGATTACATTGTTGATGGGAGTCTCAGTTGTGAAATCTACAAATAAAAATTAATAATACACTTAACTAAACATGTACACAATTTATGTATACTTACTTCTATACTATCGCTTCTCAATTCGGAGATCGATAGCGTCGAATGTGTTGTTGAATATGATTCTGTGGTATCCATTTGCTCCTCCGGCTGTGTGACTTCTAATCTTCTTGACTTCTTCTAAGTATTCTAATTGAAAAAATAATCATAATTAAAAGTTAAATATTTATGTACCATAAATATACCCAAAAGTATATAATTATTATCATAAAATTTGCTTACTTCTACACGATGAAGCCCTAATTATGTTGATGTAGTATACGCCAAGGACTGGGATTGTTGAGAATCCTAAGATGAAAAACATAAATCAAAAATAAAAATATAATATATTAATAATTAAAAAAATTACTTGTATATGATCTAATCGTAGTTGTGGCAGAGATTGTGTCGGTAGTGAAGAATCTGACGTAGACTGCGACTGTTGGTGTGCGGGGTGTGAATTCTAACATAAAATAAAAATTAAAAGTTAAATATATTTATACACTCATTACAAAATTTATATATATGTACTTACAGCAGGTCTTCCTCCAAATTGCCTGACTGCTGGTACGCCATCAAACACGTGTTGACCACATAGTACGACTATTCTCTCCTCGAGGTCAGATAACTCGAGATTATCTGGTACAACCCCACCCCCAGTAGAAGTTTGAGCTATTCTTCTCTGTTGGTACTTCTTTTTAACGGCTCTTTTTAAATCCTGCCAAGTCTAAATGGAAAAAAATGTTTGTTTAATAAAAAATTAATTACGTATATAAATTAAATTTTTACCCGCTTCCACTGGCCTTCGGTCCGTGTCACGCCAGCGTTATTTAACGTGACTGTGATTGACCGCCAAAGAGCCGTTCGAGCTCTATTGCCCTCGAAGGTACCTACACTAAACAGTACTTCGAAGTTCTCCTCGACAAAGTTCACCAAAATTGTACGTTGCTGCGGTGTCATACGGGCCTAGAATTAAATAAAATATAAAAGAATTAAAATTTGATGTTTTTTCACTAGAATTATTAAAAATCAAAGGAATTTGTACTTACCATTTTTTAAGATTAATAAATTTGTATGGAGAACTGTTTGTAGATCTGACGGCAAACAAATTAACCTTATTGGGTCTATTTTTGTATGTTAATTTTTATTTTCATAAAGTATGCCGTGCTAAAATTTCATGTAAAAAAGACTCAATCAGCTTATTTTTAATGCGCTAGATGTCACTACCCCGGACATTCATAGTTCTCAATACTTCGGTGTTAAACAAAATTTAGCTTTGAAATAATTTTTAATTTCGACTTGTTCGAACGAATAACAAACATTGAATGTTTAATATCTAGCTGTCATTTTTTCCTTTGCTAGTGAGCAGACGAAATGTATATTGTTTCACTACCGATAGTATCATTTATTAAATCGGGTCAACATTTTGGCGAAATTTCTTGTGCATTTGACACACACACAATGATCCAAAATGACAGCACACAATATTAAAAGTGTATATTATACACTGTATACGTATACAAAATTAAACTTGAATTGATTTTGAAAAGGCACACGGTTAAAAATGAAAGAATAAAAATTAGTTTCAGCCCAAGTATAAAATTATTTAGAATAAATTTTATTCAATTTAAAAGAAGAAATGCATTCTTTTCGTAAAGCTAAACATTATTCTTGCTGATTAAATGGTTTTTATTCTTATTTTGTTTATTTTTTATCCTTTTATTTAAAACAAATTTTACTCTTTCGTGTTATTCTTTGCAAAAATAAAACTTTCTCGTTTTAATGATAATGTTTATCTATTTAAACCTAAAATATTTCAAATATTAGAAAAATTAATGGATTTTAACTAAATGTTTCATTTTGTTCCAAATTGAATAAAATATAGCAAAATAATTTAAACTTAAAAGTACAAATAATCAATTTATCGTCCATTTTTTAGTTAACAAAGAATGATATGATTCGCAATAATGTTTGCACCATTACGGCAGAGGTTATTACCGCAATCTCAAAAAATTAAGTGGATGGTTTTCGAAATTAGACGCCTCGAGTAGAACAAATAGAAATGTAAATATGTATAGATACAATTTGTTGATATTGTATTAGTATAACACGTAAGCTGTAATTCTTGACATCCAGTTTAAAACTAACCCATTTCAAGTTCAATTTTCTAGATAATCAAAGTAACAAAACGGCTAGGAGAACACAATTATGAGGTGAGAACATAACATTGTAAACTACAACATACAACAGGTTCAGCCTACTTTCAACAGCTTACTGCTCCGCTCAAATTGATATTATTGTGATATGATTTTGTTGATAGAGCTGTTTTGTATAGATAAGACATTTTCTTCACATATAGTATAAAAGATGAAGAAGTTAGGGGTTTTCTTATCAACAAAACTCGAAAATTAAAGGTATATAACGAGTGTTTATGAGAAATAGCGTCTGAATGGCAATATAATACCTTTTGCTCAAATAATACCTTTAAAACAGAATACAGTCAAACTTTTATAAGTCGAACTATTCCTTAAATCGAATTTCAATTTATGGCAGAAATATCCTTGGAAAATTTTCATGTATATACCATATTATGTAAAAACATACTCGAATAACTCGAGTAAGTGGTTCTTTATTTCCATCACTCGAATTTTCTCTAACTCAAACATATTTTGGGAACTAGTAATTCGACTTGGCTCGACTGTACACATTTTATTCAACTCAACAAAAATTGTCGCGCACGTGGCGGAGGCTTTAAATTTTCAATATTATTTTAGTCCTAACGCGAATGAAGAATAATCACATAGTCAACTTAATAGACGTTAAGTGGAGCTGCTGCACAACTTGTTTATTTTCTCAATTTCATTGCTGAACTAATGACGGTCTATTTTCCCTAATGATGTTCTTATACAGTTCTAATAGCCTGTGCTCTAATTCTCTAAGCAGTAAGATAAGTTGTAAACGTGTAAACGATAATTTATCTTGCCTTTTTACAATATTCGCATTCCGTAATTGCACTCTAAGATAAAATTTAATACGGTTACGATAAATAA
Organism: Nephrotoma appendiculata; assembly: GCA_947310385.1. Lineage (NCBI taxonomy): Eukaryota > Metazoa > Arthropoda > Insecta > Diptera > Tipulidae > Nephrotoma > Nephrotoma appendiculata. Next base: position 140,491,309 of record OX371225.1, on the reverse strand, counting down.
ATGTCAAAACTTAACACACTCTAATGATTAATAAACACATTTTTTATTAATCACTTGTTTTTTGTTTCGCAGTTATTTTGAATAATTTTCAAAAAGTTTAAAAAACTAACTTTTTGAAAATTATTCAAAACAACTGCGAAACAAAAAACAAGTGATTAATAAAAAATGTGTTTATTAAGTATAAGTGTGTTTCGCCAAGTGTCTACGGCAAATAGCGTAAAAAGTACACTCTAATGATGTAAGTAGGTTCATATTTAGACTTTGAGGGCTTATAACTACCGTTCCCATTTTAATTTCAACATTATTCTTATGGATATAAGTTACTCTAAATAGCATATGTTCACAATCTATAGTTCAAGTTGTTACGGGTTGTGGTATGGCTAATTTTACAGGTGAAAATTTTATACAATATATTATCTTGGCATTTTTAAATCGCATTCTCTAAACATTTTTTTTGCCCAAGATAAGCCTATTGACAGCAAGCGAGCAAGAAAACATTAAACGTCAAATCGAAATTTTAATTATTTTATATCCTTAATAAATCATAAAATATAATCTCTAGAAACGTAAATTGTTGCATATACATCAAAGCCATCTAGAATCACACATAGCCCCCAAAATCATATTGAAAAGTAGTCGGAGTCAGGAGTTATTTGAAATTCAAATCAAGATACGGTTAGATAGACTTATAAAACAAACCAAATGTTTGAAAAGAACATTACAACAGTCAAAAATTTCTTTACTTCGTATGGTAAAAACGTGTTCAATATAAGTCTTATTTACAATTGATCGATCCGTTGAATTTTGATTAATGTCGTGTATTCTAATCTGTTTAAAGGTTATTCTTTATACTAAGTACAAAATCGCATTATTATGTACATAATTATTATTTGCGATATTGATTGATTGATTGATTGATTGATTGGACTGTAGAACCAAGTGCTAGCCAAGAGTCCCGGATAACGCCGGGCCTATTCCTACAGCCTGTTTACATATAACAATAGGAAGGATAGGAAAGGTTTTTTTTTTTTTTTTTTTTTTTTTTTTGGGACGGAACGATCCGGTTGCAGACACCTAGCGATCGTACGGCACAACACAATTCTAATCTACTTCTAATCTACTAGGAAGGACAAAGGCTTAATAGGTTTAATGGATAACGATGGTATTGCTTTGATCTTCAAAAATTGCCTCACTAAATCAGCAACCTGAGAAAAAATAATATTATTTCACGTGTATCTGGAAATTTCCTGTAATATAATTCTATATTGATATTTTTCAGCTATCTAACAAAATTGATTAATTAGATCAGTCCAGTTCCAAATACCTAGGTAAAGCCAATAGTTAATAACATAATGAAAGCACAATTCTAATGTACACAACCAGCAATTAATATTTCAAAGAAGTATTACTTCATAACATCTAAAGATTCCTGAAATTAATTCTTAATTAATCTACCCTACCGGTTTCCTAAATAATATACATATTTATTAATTTAATCCTCTACAACTCCACAACTTACAATAAAATTTCCTGAAATCATAGTAATTTGGATTATATTAACAATTAATATTAAATTATTAATAATTTCTCTAAAACCATTAGCATTTAATAAATTCACTGCAAACTGGCCGTTAAAATAACTCAGTAAATATATATTAATTATTAAACCTGAAAACAAACTGTATGCTTATTACTGACTACTTAATTTATTTAATATATTTAACCTTAAAAAATAATGAAGCGAGACTCACGGATGACGCCGGGATCGCCATACACCTTTATTACATTTAACAAGATGGAAGGATAGGATAGGATAGGCAAGTTAAATATGACGGAATCGACCCGGTTACAGACACCTAAGTAGTCGATAGTTAGTAAATTGTTAGTGTTGAAAATATAATGTAAAGCGGTTAGCACAAGACAGCACAATTATTTTTAATTTTTATTTTTAGATATAAATAATCAGCATCCTAAAACAAAATTATAATTAATAATGTTGCCATCTAAATTCTAAATGGTAAATTTCTTGAACAAAATGTCATTATTAAAGATTCATTATTTAGAACAGTATAAGATTTAATTAAATTATACTTGAATAAAATAAATGTAGTGTAATGATTAGTACCTATTACCTAAAATAATTTGTTTCTCTTAAAATAAATAAAATAAATCGAATTCAAATATTGTAGAATCAGGAAAAGAACCCACAACCTTTCTATCAGCAACGGATAGAATCTTTTTGAATCTGTTAATTTAATAGACTTATTTATAAAAAAAATTAAATTAAAAAAAAAATACATTCTATATAATGTAAAAGTCACTTGCGTCCTTGCCATCCCTAATCCAATTCAAATATTATGTTTATTTATAAAAATAAAAAATAACGACATCTTGTTTCAACGATAGCTAATCTGGAATCTATAAGGTAATTTATCAATAATGAATGTGTGACAATTATTCCCAATCAGAATTAAAAAAAACTATTAAGCTAATCAGGGATCTGTAAAGTGACAAAATTAATAATAAGTAGGTGCTAGTACAGTTGTAGAATCCATTGAAATCAAATAACTCATTCGATTGTTGAGCGCCCCAATTATTAAATAAATGATTAACTAAATATTGAAATAAGAAATTCAAAATTAATCTCTCATTAAATAAATTATAATATTATTAACAACAATTACATAAATAATCAATCATATAATTGATAACCAGTGAGAATTATTTATCCAACCTAGAACAAGCTAACAAAACCTTTATATATTTACAGTCTCCGGAAGTAAGCTAGAAAAAAAGTTTAATTAAAGAAATTCCATGAACCCCTAAAATAAAAACCTTTGTATCTAAGTATAGCAATATTTGTCTGCATTTAAATTTTATTCTGTGCTTCCACACTATATCTGTAACTTTAAAAATTCAATATCAAATTTATTAGCAAACCCGATAGTCATTATACGATTCCTACCTTGTCTGCTTCCTAAAAAAAATCATGAAAATTTGCAAGCTTCTTAAGAAAAATACTAATTAAAATTAAAATTTAATTTAAACAAGAAACTGGTAACACTGTTTTGTAACTTTATAGAATTTCCCTCCACCAACACTTTAATGTTCCATATAACTGTAGTTTTATTGATCTAATAATAATTGATTTAATAATATTAGTAATATATTATTAAGAATTAAATTGAAATTAGAATTCGACCTATAATTAAAAATTTCTAATTTGGTTAATCATTGAAATAAAATATAATCCTGGCGACGGAAATTGTCTCTTCAATGTAGTTCTTGAAACAAACTAACTTCTTGAAAAAATTTGGAAGCTTTTTATACCCAGTCAAATCTATTGAAAGAGCTTATAAGGAAACAAATACTTTATTACAAAATATTTATCTAAATCAACTTAACCCGAAATTAAAATTTGTTCTGGTTATGTGCAAATTATAATTTATTAATTTCTAATAATAAAACTCAGTATTGATAACTGTCCAATCAGAAAACTTTAAAGAAATATAGTATAATTATTAAATATCTCGGATGGTCAAGAATCTTAAATTCTTAAATAAATTAAATCAGTAAGAATTAGAGATACCGACCAACCAAACAGACTGCAACACATTAATTAATTCCTAAAAAGCGATCTCCCGCTAACATCATTAATCAACTAAAGTTATGCTTTACAAAACCGTAATGATATATGACAGATTTGAAACGTATCGTGGTGACCCTATAGTTCAAAATTTTCAGCGTTCGACCGATCATCTTAAAATTACTAAAATAATTTTCCCCACGAAAGTGACAGCAAACTTCAACAGAAACATCAATAACATTCATCAAAAGACTAATTTGCAACAAACAATTCGAAACCTCAGGCAATGGTTTTATGTAAGATTGTAAATTTGCCTTATAATATTAATAATTTATAACTACGTCAACTCCTAAACAAAACAATTTTAAATAGCCGATAACTTATTATTAAGCATTTTGGTCTTTCAACACATCGCACAATGGGAAACCATTACGTCGATCGACACTTCACAGCCAAAAACGCTTAAAGGCGGTGATCCATGTACAAATCCTATCCGACAGACACAAATAACAATCACTCTGATTGGTTGAATGTCGGCCATATTTTTTTATCGTACGACAAAAATTAAAAATTGAACATTGCTCAATTTTGTATAAGATTTGAGAACAAAAGAATACATAATAAAAAAAAAAATCTAAACGAACAAAAGTAAAAACACTTTTTAGTTTGTTTGCTTTATAAAATGTCAAAATATATCCATACGACAAAATTTTGTACATGTATCACTTACGTGTGAATTTCATTTTGATCGTATAAGACAAAAAAATATTAACCAATCAGAGTGACCACTACCTACGCCAGTCAGACAAAATTCATACATGAATCACCACCTTAATAATGAACATAAATATAGCTAACGATAGAGCATATGTGAAGAATACCTTCCGTACGATGAGAAACATAATGTTCAATGAACAGCCATCACAACCGCAGACACCGACCTATCACATACTCAAAATGAACGAACTCCATTCAAATTACTCTAAACATCAAAGAAACATTTATTGTAATACAGTTCCACCATATCCTCGCAGCCACTGTGTATATTGATCACACATCTCGTCAAAACCCAATGCAGTTCTCTATAGCATAGAGAAAAAGTGTATCTCAACCCCAAACGCTAAAGACATAAATTTAGCAAATATGTATCTATATAAAAAAATAAGCTGATGAATTTGAATAAATCCAAATAAAACGTAAAAACTATCAAAACGCAGAAACACTCTCAAAAACATCGGTCCCGGTTGATACATATCATCCATCCACGATCCCAAACAAAAACGCAGAGAGATCTAAAACAGAAATTTTAGAACTACTACTACTACTAAAACTATTAAATCAAACTTGACACATAAAACAGCGAAACACCAAAGAAAAAAAACGCATACAATAATGAAAAAGCCAAAAAATGAGCATCTGAATAGCGAATCCATTAAGAAAACAACAACAAAAATCCATGATTCGATCGCTTTTTTTTTTTAATATTCCTTCGTATAGAAAAACATTTACACACACAAGCACAAAAAGTTAATACATATATAATAGTTATAACAATGCAAAATGAAACATGTAAATAAATAAAATTAAAACAAAAACTCCTATGATCATGAACATTGTTCCTTCGTACACCCACACATACACAGCTAAAAGCATATCCAAAGCATACTGAAATGCATATCCCGCCGGCCGCCACGCCACACACCTCCAATACCAATCTCCATATAAAACATAATATGCTAGCAAATAAACCATATACCTACATAATTATATACAAAATACTAAATACAAAATATACATGCATATGCGCAAAACAAAATATGGCCCATGCCACACGTAAAAAAAAAAAAAAAAAAAAATTCCGGATTTTTCTTCGTTTCTTTCCCCGTTTACCTATGATACAAGTTTTAATTGCGACTTAAACAAATTTTCTGTGCAATCACACAACTCAAACATAAATGAAATAAAAAATATTTCAAGGACATATTTGACTCATTTTAGTTAAAATTTTATTTGAGAGCAGAACAAAACATTGGTTTAAAAAAAATATCAAAATACAAAAAACGCTCGTGTGGAATGGCCCTATAGGATTCAAAATTACCAAAAGCAGAAAATACGCAAAATAAACAAGCATAGTCTTCTTAGCAAAAACAAAAACAAAAATTGTTAGCAAGTGTAACAAAAAAGAACAACAGAATTGAAAAAACCCTTTCTCGCGCAATCAATACTTGAATAAATTGCCACTACATGAGGATACTACTTAGTACTCTACACCTTTATGAGTTATAAATATGTTTATATACTCAAATTTTGTTTTTTTTTTTAATTTATATGTAATAAAATATGTAATAAAATCTGTAATAATAAGAAAATAAATGAAAAAACACTTATCTTAAACATCAAACAAATCAACAAAGTCCTACATATTGAAAATTTACATACAATGCGTATGATGCATTCAAACAACGGCATCAAAATACATACAAACGTAATTGTTATATACATATTCTACGCCTTGCGAGCGCATCACACACAAATTAATAAAATCATGCAATATATATAACTTTTCACCTTACTTAAAACACACAACTATTATTATTAATATTATTATTTATTTATTTATATACTAGAGTCTAGAATATGAATATATTATTTAATTAATTTAAACACATTTGAATTGTTTACTTATTTAGAGGAAAGACAAAAACACGTCTTTCCTCTACGACGTTCAATCGCCGACCGTACATAATTATTATTTGCGATATGTTTTTGAAATTCAATCAAATCTGTCTAAAGTAAATCATAATTTCAGTGTATTTCGTGGTTGAAGACATGTTTAGCTCTTTCCGATGCCATATTTAGTTCTTTCCGCACATGGGAGTTGACAATACCTAAGTATAATAGTCGGATCTCGGAAAGCCCGGGGATTGTCTTATTAGAATTTTACAATTTCAAGTAAACTACCAAAAGCTATACGTTTTAAGCGACGAAACTCATTTAACCATCAAATTTGGTTAGTCATTGCGAGTTTTCCGAACTCCACGAGTTCCTCGTCCAAAATTTTTTTTTTATAAAATAACACAGAAAATTTGTTAATCGGACCCATTTCTAGTATTTGATGTAGGTCTAGTTATGGAGGGACGTTACGATTTGATTTTGTACCATGAGTTAATTTTTAATCTTTTTAAAATGTTTGGGTTAATCTTAAGGATCGGCAACGAGTAGGAGGTGAGACTTTGATCAATTACCTGCACTTTAGAAATCGATTTTATGCAATATACATATTGTTTGACCTTAGTGCTAGTTGTAATGCATAATATCATTAAATTTTGTACTTGTTCATTATTGTTCGAAATTTGTCCTATAGTTATTACTTTTCTCAAACATAGTTAATAAAAAGTTTAGAATTAAAGCATTGTAAGAACCTATAGACTGGTGGGAGCTCTTAGTGCCGCTAAATGAAATATTAAACAACAATCATATTTATTGTGCTCGTCAGTTTTTTAATTGTGCATGTGTATTGATGAACTAAAATATTGCATGTGCACACAAACTTGAAAACTTTGCTTGCTATGTGGAGAGCGGGTCCATTTTAGATGTTGTCAAATCAAACACTTGAAACACTTGACATTTATATTTGAAAATTGAGCAACTAAAATTGCTTTTGCTGTAATCCATAGACCATCTTGTTCTAGGATATTCTACCCCTTAAGTCTTCATCTTCTTATATAAATAGGTACATTATTTATTCCCTACTTTAAACATAAAATTATTAATAATAAATTTATTTGTTGTACTTTTGGAACGATTGGATATAAACCTAAGTAAAAGTATAGGTAATACATAGTGAAGACGGTCGATGAACATATTCGAATGTTTAACTTTACTGAAGGAATATTTTAATTCCAACGATAATAGTCCATTTTTATAAGTACAAAAATTGCATTAATAATTAGTAAATTAATTAATTAAGTTAATTAAAATGTTAGAACTTCATCTTATTTAATTCTAAAATAAAACTATAAACTAAAATACCAAAAATTGCAATTAACTATTAATAATATCCAAACGAAAGCGTTTTACACAATCAAGCAAAGTTATTCCGCGATAAATTACTTGTGTTACTTTTTGACATAAACTTATCTTGCCACTTTACATTTTAACTTGAAAAAAATTTAGTGAATGCGAAATTACTAAAACATCACGATATCCAATATAAATCTAGACTTCTACGATAATTTTTTTCGTGTGTAAAAGTTATCACTGTTACACTTTACAATTTATCTTGGTTTTTAGAGGATTAGGGCACTGGACAGACTGAGAATTAGTTAAATTGGTTTAGCAAAATTCGGTCAAGTACTCTAGGAAATATAATTCAATTCAGTTTGCACACTACGACAAATTCAAGAATCTACTAGCAAATTCAAGTTTTTCCATAGGGTGCTTGATATAATTTTGCTAAACCAGTTTAGCTAATCTCCAGTCTGTCCAGGCTATTAGATACGTTTGTATAATAATGGTAGGCCAACCAGCGGTTGAAAACTTATGATAAAATGGATGATAATAACTGTTTCTAATACTTAGGTATTTACCACATGCCCGATGAATCTTAAAGTTATTTAACTACAAACTGAAGTGAAAATCATATTTTGTCCTTTTTAGTATAAAAATATTTTTATCATTTTTATTCAGTTTAGCATAAAAATCTGAACAAATTATTTAGCTTTTAAAAACATAAATTAATAATATGTTTGCAGTACAGAAAACTTTTAAAATTTAAAATTTTATGTCTTCATCTTTTCTATTACTTTTGTGGGGTAATAAGGGATAGCAATCTTTTTGGTAAACTTATGTTTATTTAGTTCTAGTAATTTCGACTTAAAAATTTAGTTATCAGTTGCCGATTGTTTGAAAAGCTTCTGCTGTGAATTAAGAGGTTAGTTTTTATTTCTACACAATTTATATAGTTTTTGATTATAATTAGCGCCATTTATTTTTAAACATTAATTTACTCTTAACAAAAACACAGACAAGACTACAGCCAGCCCGCAGTAAATCACACTACAGGAACACGGATGGAAATTACCTTTTGTTTGAAAATGTACGCGGGTAAATAAATAATACAAATATGTATTTGTTAATTTTTTCTTATACACATTTAATTTATTTAGACAAAGACAAGTTAGATGGACGTAAACCACGAATTAATAACATGGAATGTAATCACGTTGATATTTCACCCAATGGATATTCATGAATCGGAAGATTATTATAGGCGGGCGGATAGGATATAATCTACGTAATTTTCATAAACTATTATGTATATTATGTATTTGCCAATATTTTAAATAAAAAACTATGTTTTATTATTAAAATTTTTACTTTTTTTACTTAAGTTTCACTCATAAAAACGTTGAATTTGATGAGTAAAAAGAATAAAATCTTTCCCTGAATTGTATAAAATATGGTAATGATTAGTATTTATTTTAATCTTTTAATTAGATAAATATTATGCTTTGTGACTTATTTTGTATACGCCAAAAAGAGTAAATTTAGTCATTTTCAAAGAGCTAACTATCATTTATATTTGAGTGCTTTTAACACTAATAAATTTTAATCTTTTGTACAAAAATAAAATTTATTAAAATTAGAACAAAATTATTTTAATTTTGAAAGTATAAATTTTATTTATTTGGGAAGTATAATTTTATTCCTTAGAAAAGGATAGACGTATAGTTATTTCGCAGAAGGATAGGAAAAGAATAGAGTTTATACTTTTATTTTTAACCGTGCAACAGAATCCATGTCCAGATAATGAAATTAATCTACATATGTCCAGGAATAGGGTGGGGGGGGGGGGTGTTTCTTGTCAAATTTTTTGTGTCCACCTACTGGCGTATAGATGGGCTCCGGCGTCATGAGGAACACTTGTTTATGCTTGGCAATCAATTGGAGGGCAAAGTCCGATATTCATACCTTCTTGCCGGTGCTCCCTGGGTAACGCTAAATGAATCAGGCGGTATAGTGGAGACGAGCAGACTAAATCCTGTTTATAGTCATGGACACTACATGTCAGGGCGGGTTATTGGCGTCCTAAAACCAATACCAAACCAGCGTCTGTTCTCCAGGTTAGGAGCGGCTGAAGCGGGTATCTGTCTTGAACCAAGCAGCTTGCTATAAATGTGTTTGAAGGTAGAACTGGATATATTAAGATTCTCACCAGTACGTGACCCACACACGTAATAAGCGGGGTGAGTGCCAGGCCAACAGCCTTCCCTCATAAAAACAATTAAGTTATGAAACCTAGCCAAAGGCTTCGGATTACCATATCGGATTCATCACAAACTCGACCTCGGAAATTGTACACGGACAACGCTTTCAAACTGAGAACATGGAACGTGCTTAGCCTCTTAAGACCTGGAGATCTCCAGAACCTTTCGAACCAAGCAGAGTTATACATTAGACGTACTTGCACTACAAGAGCTTAGATGGGCTGGGAGTGGGATCCATGACACCACCAATGGTTACACTCTTCACTACAGCGGCCATCAGAACGGATGAGAATTTGGAGTTGGCTTCCTAATCCACCGGCGCGTGAAGCATCATATCATCCGTTTCCGCCCGATCAACATGCGGATGTGCACGGTCAGACTTCGCACTAACAAATTTAACATCACGATCGTCAATGTGCATGCACCCACCGAAGATAAATCTGATGACATCAAAGATTTATTCTTTGTCAGCTGGAGGAAGTCATTAATAACATACTGCACCACGACATTAAAATCATCGTGGGCGACTTTAATGCAAAAATCGGTAGGAGTGCAGAAAATACATCGCACATCGGCCCTAACAGCCTGCATATAAATAGTAACAACAACGGCCAACGCGTCACCGACCTGGGATTAATGTACAACTTAGTTGTATCAAGTACGTTTTTCCCACATAAGAGAATCCACAAAGTAACGTGGAGATCGAATGATGGAAGAACGGAAAGCCAAATTGATCACGTCTTGGTGTCTAAGAGACACTCGACCAGTATATCTAACATTAGATCCTACAGGGGTGCAGACATGGACAGCGATCATTTGCTTGTTGTATTTAAATTTAAATGCAAACTGTCCTCTACGTTCAACATACAAGCACAAAAAATAGTTCGATGGAATGTTGATGCTCTAAAAGACCAAACGTCACTGCAGAGTTACCAGTCAGCTGTCACTAACTATCAAGAGCGGCCCAGCAACAATGAAGAAGCTCCTTGTAACATCCAGGAGCAGTGGCACGCTATACAGTCAGCCATTACCACCGCGGCGCAAAACACTATCGGAAGAAGACCTCCGAGGCCCTGCAATGATTGGTTCATTGACCAATGTCGTCTGATCGTCGAAAATAAACAAAAGCTTCGTGAAAAATGGTCGGCTCGCAGCACTAGAAGCACACATGCAGAATACCTACGCGCCAGAACAGCCACGACTAAATACCTTCGTCAAAAGAAACGCGATCGTATGAGGTCATGCATTGAAAACATCAGCTTCCAAGCGGAAGTATGAAATTCAAGGGACTGTTTTGCTAATGCCAGGAATCTCACTACAGACTTCCACTCAAGAAGTATAGCCATCAAAGACGGGAATGGAGAATTGAGAACAAACGTGGCTTATGTTCTCTCAGTATGGCAAACCTATTTTCAAAATCTATTAAATCGGAATTAAGACGTGACCCCCATTAGAGCTATAGCTCCTCCAGGTGAAGAGGTCTTCGTCGAATATCCTACAGCAGAGGAAGTAGACGCAGCTATTAGTTGATTGAAAAACGGCAAGGTACCCGGTCTCGATGGAATCCCCGCAGAATTAATTAAACTCGGAGGCGCTACTCGTGCAACAAGTCTATACGATCTCGTCGTTTGTATTTGGGACCAAGAAGAGTTGCCGGAAAATTGGAAGACCGCGCACATATGTCCGTTGCATAAAAATGCGACCGTCGTAAATGTAAAAACTATCGTGGTATAGCTCTATTGAACACTGTTTACAAAGTGTTGGCTTATGTTGTACTTGCCAGACTCATCCCTTTCGTCGAAAACATCATTGGTGACTATCAGTGTCGAGTTAATCCAATCGAGTTAGATGGCTCGGCCACGTTACAAGGTCCCCACAACAACGGATGACCAATAAAGTTGTAACGGAACTATTGTGCAATAGCACCGTTAACAGAATTTGAGGAATCTTGAGTCCCGTAGCAGCCATTAACCCGCTAGCTGAAGTCGGCGTGGGAGTGAGTCACGGGAGATTCTACAACATTATTCAGCTGCTTTAAAAAAAAATCAAAACATATCAAGAAAAAAAATACTCAAGCACTACCTATTTCTCCCCATTCAGACCCTTTTACAACCCCTTGTTAAAAAACCAACCTTAAATCATTATAAATTCCATAATTTATTTAAAGAACAGTAAAACGGGCATATTAAGAGATAATTTTGACAATTGATACTATTTTAATGCAGGTGATAACAATTTCACACATTCAACTAAATTAATTTACTAAAATAAACAATTAAATAACAATATCACTTGATGTATCTAAATCTAAAAGATGTATCTAAATACCTTCGTATATCAAGGTTAAGTAGTTTAATTTAGTTCAATTCTATTAGAAATTGTAACCACCGAAATTATTTAACACTACATACACTAAGCAAATATATTAGCACTAGATATTTTAATAATTTCAGTAATTTAACGAAATTTAATTGATAACTTAATTAAAGATTAAACAAAAGTACACTTAAAAATATTATCTGATTTATTAAGAAAATTTATGTTACATAACTTAAAGGTACAACCACACTTATGTAACATAATTAATTACTATAGCTAATGACACTTTACTAAAATTAAACTTCTTCTAAAAAAAAACGTCCTCGTTTGAGGCGTATAATTATTGAGTGGTGGATGCTTAAGTATTTCCATAAACGAAGCGTCTTTCACACGGAGAAAATGATGCGTTTTGGTGAAACTGTATTTTGGGTGGGGTTCTTTTAAATCAAGACGGTGGCGCGAATATAGATGTACAAGGTCACACCACCGTCATCAAGCCACCGGACTAATGGTATACGCGATTACGGTCACAGCCTTTCCACTCCAATTGTAACCGAACGAGCGGGCTGTATTCGCCACAAATTCCCAAGACGGCTGGTTTTAGGTGACTTATTTGTTACACGATCACACAATTCGAGATCACGCTTTAACTAAAAGAAATTATTTAAGAGAACAATAATTAAAGCATGCGCTTGGTTTACATGGTTAACCGTCAACCTCACCTTATCGGGGCTTTTATTAGCGCATAATTACGTGAACGTTGTAGATAACTATGGACCAGGTTTAAATCGGTAACTGGTGGATTACACGAGGCACTGTACTATGTAGTAAAACACCATAGTTAATTAATATTCTACACAGATAAAATACACAATAACAACACAAACCGTCACTTCAATTTATAAAATCACCAACTACATGGTAGGGGAAAATTAGGACTTTCCGCGCCGTTTCGTAAAATTGACAGATGTGAAAAACTTTTAAGAAAATTAAAAACAATTATCAAATCTACGAAATATTTAATAAAATGTGTTGTATAAAAGGTATAAAAAATACAAAAAGCGGAAATATAATTCAAGAAGATGGTGGGTGAGACCAATAAATCATAGCAGAAATATTGATGGTTATTTTGTGGCAACGTACGAGAAAATAAAGGACATTGATCCAGAAGAATTTTTTGTTCATACTCGAATGACAAGAGAAGTATATGATTTATTATTAAATCTTTTGCAAAACGATTTGACAAAATTTTCTATTCGACGTCCAATACATTTTGAATGTAGATTAGCGGTTACCTTATCGTAAGTACCCCAAACCATCTCGTTTCACCCAAAAGTATAGTTAAGATTTATAATTAAGCAATTTTATAAAAATCAGATACCTTTCCCAAGGTGTGTCTCCTAAATTTCTTGCGTGGAGTTACAAAATGGGTAAAACCACAGTTAGAAAAATAATTTTGGAAACATGTCAATTAATCTGGACAATTCTAGCTAAAACCTATGTGGTAAATTGTTAAGAATTTAATTCGCATTTTTCCAAAATTACGTTGGATTGTTTGGGTGAAGTTGGCTTTGCATTCATAATACTTTTAGCGACTGTATATTTTGTAATTAGTGGATAAGTACTTTTAATTATTTGATAGTATAAGTGCATATAGGGGTAGATAAAACCGATAAATAATGAAAAGAAAAATTGCAATACTCGACGAGAGAATAAAATAAAAAGATAATTAAATTTCGGGTTTTGGGCAGTCAAGAATTAGATTTAAAACGAAGAGGACGAAAAGGTACAAGTAATGTACTGGACCAGTAATTCAGGTGTTTAATTAACACAAGTGTCGGTGACATAAAGATATAAAGACAATAATCCACGTTAATATAAAAGTTATAATTATAGTTCTAATAAATAAATAATAAATAAATAATAATACATATAGTTATAAATATAATAAATAAATAAATAACATAAAAATAAATAACATAAAATTTGAAAAAAAAATTAATATCTAAGTGCTCAGTTAAACATTAAAAACGTGGTTAAAAACTGTTACTGCATAAACTTTTTGTGACCTTCTAATCGATCGATATAAAAAAAAGGTTCATGTGCTATTTGTACAACGGAAAATTGTAAAGTGCCTAAGACGAGTGACACAACAAAATTTAAAACCTAATAAACATTTATAATACGATAAATAATAAAATAATTACTAATTATAAAAACTTGGTATCACAGTATATGGTACATCAGTCATATGTGATTATCACGAATTTCTGTAAATTTGCAAAGTATATTTACGGTTAAATATGTTTAAACGGATCCGCAACGCCGCTACGATTATTTGGATTTACGCGTAATATGGATACGACGAAATCAGCTGAAAGGGGTTTTCCTCGAACATCGTTCAAACCTTTAAGTATTGAATTTTTATAATATCAAGTTCTTAGTTTAGTTAAATTCTTCTTTTGTTCATAATTTTTTATATTAGAATTAAGAAATTTATTTGAAAATTTATAATAATCTTTCTATGGCCATAATTAATTTCCCTATATTTAAGTATTAATACGGTATTGTGAGTTACACAAGTTTTTTTTGCAAAGCTAATTTTACCAAATTATTCTTCTTATTCTGAATTCATGTATGTTTGATATGAATTTCATAATTATTTAATTGTAAAACAATTTATTTTGCTCACGTTACAATTAAGCGAATATTATTCTCTTAATGATGTTTTTTTTGATAAGTTATGTTTTTATTTTGATTTTTATTTTTTTATTTAAATAAATAAGAAATTAAATTTATAATATTTAGAATGAACTCAATTTCTTTTAATTTAATTCCGTAAATCATTATGGTTGCTTAAAGTTCCTCTGTTTCCACTGGTAATGTATTCTATTGGCCTCCTCTTTGTATTCATCCCGTCTAAATAACATCAGCAGCAATAATCAAGCTCTTTGTTCGGTCCACAAAAGAATCCCCCAGCCACTGAAGCTAGCCGGCTGAAAAATGCTGCGTGGAACAATCGAACGAGAGTCTGTAATACGTTAGTTTCATGTTATTTTGCATGGCAGGAAAAGAGCGTGTTACAGTGGCGCCCAAACGGTATCGTTATCACAAATATAGGGGATAAAAATGAAATTTTTTTTGTTTGTTCAACATGATTCAATTTTATTTTAATCGGGTTTTTTATTTAAAATTTTTCTTGAATATTTATTGAGTGGGGCTTAACATTTATTCTGTCTTCTTGGACATTTATATTGTTGATTTAATGTTTTAATTATTCCTCTTAATAGATTTTCAATAATCAAAAATTTGTTTTCGATCCGCTAAATTTTGGTTTATAAAAATCAAATTTCTATTTTTTTTTCTCAGTAAGGTATTGTTTCCATATTTTTTTATGTTTTTGGAATATATTTTCTATTCCTCAAGATTTGACTACAATACTGACATGTGTAAATTGCATGCACTACCTAATTTTGTTATACGTATAATTTCCAATTAATAGCAGTTTCCAATAGTGTTCCGTTATACACACGTTTTGAAACATCATCTCATTGATTACTGTTGTAACTGGCTGCTTCGAATGTTATAATTTGCATATATTGTTTTCTGGATAACGTCTAATCCAGTGTAATACTGTTTGATTTTATTTTATTTAATGATAGATGTTTTGAAGGATAGCAATTATGAGTAGTAACGCATGTTGAACAGACATTTTAATTACATATTAATTTTTATATCAATAACTTTTGAGACAGGACCAGTTAAAGGCATTACCAGTGGAAATTTCTTAATGGTACTATAACTTTTACATTTATCTTATTACGTAATATTATATTATACTAAATCTTCTTATAACATATTTTTTTTATTATCATTTATAACATTTCCATTTTTATATGTTATATTTTTTTCTATACGTTTCTAATAATTTAGTTTTAGATTCCCTTATTTTTGCTCTTTGAATTTACATTTTTTTTTTGTATCGAACGCTGTTCGGTTTTTTTTTGGTAGTTTTGTTTATGTATTTTTAATTTTCTAACAAACACAATTATAATCAATTATATCTGCCAAAATGAATCCGAATTTTTTGAACATCGATGAAGTCGAAATTGAATGTGCCGTTCGCAATATTAGTGGTACTATTCTAGAACAATTAAAATCTTTAACAGAAATATTAACTCAAGAAAATGAGAGTAATGTGTTGGCTCCTAAAACTCCGCATATTGCGGCTCGGAAATCTCCAAGGAGAGAACTTGAATTATGTAACGCCAAACTTCAAGCATTGAAACCTCAAGTTGAGGAAATTGCCAAGCTCAACGTAGATGAAAGGGTACCTAAACTTAAAATTTTGAGTACTCGTATAACTCATGTATGTGGTCGTTTCGCGCGTTTATCGCATTCCTCACCCAGTTGTCGCAGTCAAGCAACTTATATGCTAAGTGCCTGTGAAAAAATGTTATCCATGATCGAGTCACTATTAGCCTCTAGAATGGAGATCGATGAATTTGAGAAATCATTCACCGACGCAATTTCCGAAGACCGAGTCACAGACGCAATCTCCGAAGACGACGATAAGGGTATACGAGTCACTGGACTAAATGACAGTGATAATGAGTATGCGACGAGTTCTGATTCCGAAAAATCCTTATCCAGTCAAAAACATCCCGGAATTTCCAATTCAGATGGTCACAAGCTTTCACTGAGTCGAAAGTCTAACATAGCAGGTTCCTCGAGTGAAGCAAGGAAAGACCGAATAAGCCCGGTTTCGGAAGTGATTTCAAAAGACGAATATAGGAATTTGATAGAATTCGTTCGCAAACTATCTATTATCGATACGAAAGGCGGCGAACAAACGAACGCTCGAAAAGTCCCCGTCAATACACCACCCGTCATTACTTCAGCTCGGGAGACAGTAAAATCAAAAGGCGCACATCATCCAAACCAAGCCCTAAGCGTTAATAAATGGAATATTAGTTTCAGTGGATTGCCGGACAGTCAGCCTATCGAAAGATTTCTCTATCGTATTGAACGTTTGGCATTAAGTAATCATGTTTCCCATGATAAATTGGTGAACGATTTACACCTACTTTTGAAAAATCCAGCCTTGAAATGGTACTGGTCCTCGTTGGAGAAAAATGGAGATCTGCAATGGGAAGATTTGAAACAAGACATGCTTGTTATGTTTCAGGATAGGCGAAGTGACGCAGAAATTCGCCAAACCATTGCATCCAGAAAGCAGAAGCCCGGAGAAAGCTTTCGAGATTTCTATATGCATGTTCAGGAATCCACGTTAGCACTTCGTCAACCATTATCAGAAGGTGATTTGGATTTCATACTTCGACGCAACATGAATGCTTCTCTTCAATATAAACTAGCTGGTCGTCGAATTGAATCGGTGGCAGATTTATTAAACCAATGTGCGGATATCGAAGACACGTGGAAACGGTTGGCAGCGGATCCGTCTCATAGAGCACCTCGTCGATCAGTCAATGAGTTATTCATCGATAAATCAAATAACTCTAATATGTTATTTGCACCAGAACCACAGCCTGTTAAACTAATATCCGCAAATCAAATTCCCGAGCACAACAGCAATCGTTTTGATGAAGTCTGTGCCGTCAATCCGTATCAGCGCAATAATCTACTGGTTGGGATCAAATAACTCAGCGCGCGCTGCTATGCATATGAGAAACCAGATGGCGGACTATTTTTGTAGTGAAGGTGCTGTTCATTTTCAATATAATTTTATAAATTAAATGAAAGATGAAAACTTAATATTTCATTCAAAATAAATTGTTGAATTGCGAATTGCTTCATTAGCTTTCTGAAGCATTACTATCTTAGAATTCATCTTTTCGTTGTCGGACATTGTTTTCATTGAAAATCCAATAGATTTCAGAAAACAACTGTCCTCTGTTTCTGTATTTTCTTGAACATTTATTTTATTACTAAGATCATTTAAACTCTCTAAAATTTTTATTTCCACTTCATCTACTTGAACCGTTTTTCGCCTTTTTGTTGATGACTGATTTGGCGGTTGTGGTGTTGATGATGCGCTTGGAGGCTCGATGCTTTCATTATCAAATTCCTCAATATATATGCTGCTGCTGGAATCTTCGATATTTTCGAAGTATGTGTTTTCTACCATTCTAAAAAAAATTGTTGAAACGGTAACTTAAAATATTTAAAAGTTAAGATGTTTATATTTAATAAAACTTACGTTCGTGGTTTGATACAGTCATCCAGAAATTGCAATATAGAATACAATTCCCAAACTTGTATATTTTTTGTTCCTGACCCAGACGGTTGTAATTGTTTTTTCTTTTCCCGGACGTACCGATCTCTAATGCCACTCCATTTCTTTTTTGCTTATGAATAAAATATAAACAAAAACTCCGTATTACAAAAATTCAACAATCCAATTAATTCTGTATAATATTTACCTCTATATTAAATTCCTTTGAAATTTCTGCCCATAATCTTTCTTTTCTTTTAACATCCAAGTAATTTTTATTGGCTTTGTTATATAGCTCTGGAAAGCATTTAATTTTTTCGATAAATTCTTCAATTCTAAATTCCATTTTTAAAATATTTTCAGTTATTTTTCGTCATTGGTAAAATCGAAAATAAGTTTGTTTTATGTCTGTCAAAAGATTGTTTAGGTTATGTTATCCGAAAAAGTAGAAAGTTGAGCTATCGTTTCCGAACACACCGCGCCGCTCCGTTCATTGTGATTGCTTTTCCGTTTTCTCATATAAATCCTACGTAGTATTACATTTTCTACTTTGACAGAATAACGAAACGGAACGGTGCGGTTTCATTCTGATTGAACCTTAAGTCGTTACAAATCAAAGTACTCATGAAACATCTGAGCATAATTTCGTTTCAAAGTGTTCCATCAACAACCAGCCGGTGTGCGTCGTAGAGGAAGACCCCGACTGCACTGGCGTGACGACGTCGAAAAAGATCTACATGCACTAGGATGTCGAAACTGGAGGACGAGAGCGATAGACCGAGACGGATGGAGGACCATAGTGCAGGCGGCAAAATCCCTTCATGGGATGTGAAGCTAGAGAGAGGGAATCAATTGCATTTCTAACAATTTATTGATTAACACCATTTTTTTATGATAATATGTGAGCAAAATTGAAATACATGTTTAAAAATCTTAAAACCATAAATTTAAATATTTTTATTTACAAAGGAAACCTAAATAAATATTACACTTTGTCATAATTTTCATTTTTATAGTAAACATATTCAAACCCATCATCATTTTCGTTTTTACTATTTTTTTAAAATGATTTCGCATTTTCTGAATAAATATTATGTGGCACGTGGCACGCAGAACAACATAAGAAAAATATTATAAGAAAACTTTTTTTTTACTATTTACATACGTATGAGTGTACGTACATTACAAAATTTTATGATTTATGCTTTCTTATTTTTACAAATAAAACAAACCAAAAAGTTTTACGTAATGCGCATTCAAGTTTGAGATTTGAAAAATTTGTTTTTGATATTCAAATGAATTACTACACAAAATTTGAAAATAATACGATGAATGGAAACCAAAAAGCATTTCTAGAAAAGGGAAAACATTTTTAAAGTGTAATTAAAAGTGTTGAACCAAATAAACAAATAATTTTTGTTTAAAATAAATTTTATTGCCAAATATTTTGTGTTCGATTATTTTCTAGACCATTGAATATTATCAATATTACCCAATCGAATAGATAAATTATTATTTTATTTTTACAATATCTTCAAATTTTCACAAAAAGTTTTAAATAAAAAAAAACTTTTTTTGTAGTATTCAATATATACCAAATTATTACGATCAATCTTAAATTACTGTAATATTATGGTAATATTGAAAGCAATTTTTTTTGGAAAATATTTTTCAATATTTTCCTTCATCTATACGTATTATTCATACACATATTATTACAAGTATATACATATATACGAGTATAATATGTAAAGTAGAAATTGAAAGATAAAAAAAATAATTTAATGGTCATAATTTTCAGCTCATTTTTTCTTTTGCGAAATCTTTGTTATATGAACGCAAATATTGCAAGAATAAAACGGTTTGGTAGATAGATAGTTCAACTTGTCATTTTTATGGTATACTTACAGGAATATTAATTTTACAGGAAAAATTGAATTGATAACCGAAATAATAAATTGGGAATATATATATTTTGTAGATCAGATATTGAAACCAACATTCAAAGAATACTCTAAGAACTAGCCTGTAATTTTAAAATGTCTAATTTAAGACAAATATTTTGAAAATCTCTCTCGTCTGTTTATATTAGTGGTTACGCCTGGTTTGTTGTTTGTTTGCTTATTTTATAAGACTTATTAACACTCCGTGTCTAACACTCTGTGGTATATTAGGATTGATGGCCAACATATAGGGTCCTAAATATCCGGACAGTTCAAGAAGAAATAAAAATACTTGCAGTAATTCATGGACCACGTATTTATCACACGTAAATGAAGAGCTTCGTGGTATGTAAGACACTTCAATTGATTGAATGGATTAAGGATGCCAGTGAAAAAACTACTTCAGTAAATAACTTTTAAATGAAGCTGGCCAATGGGCTTCTTCTCATTCACAAGAAACTAAATTAAGAAAGAAAAAATTAGTAGATGAATTGTATTTATAGTTGTAATACTTTAAATAAAACAAAAAAAAAAAAAAAAAAAAAAATATTAACAATTCCAATCATTCAAGAATTTCTTTAACTTGAAAGTTTTCAGAAAAACTAATCTGTGTTATGAACTGTAGTGGCATTAGCCATGCAGGACGCACTACACATAATATGTAATACTTATATCAATTCGCTCACGATATTTTTACTCCAACGATAGAATGAACAACTTATGGGGCATTTACATCTAGAAAATTGTTTTCTTCTGCGAATTTTTGCAGGTTAATAAGAAGCATCCACTATATAAAAATAATAAATATTCAACGTGCAAGAAAGAAATAAACATATTATATAGTAATGCCATAATTTTTTATAGCATCCCAAGTAACAATTTGAAGTTTAAGAATGGTTATTTAACCGGATTTAATCGTGGTTTGAATCAATGCACAGGTTAAAATTTGGTTAATTTCTCGTAATTCTGTCCTTTAGTCAACTGTCGATAGGCAAGTAAATTCAAGGGTCAATAATAACCTATTGTAGTTACATTTAAAATACTCTTTTTCAACTTTTTCGAATTATCTTTGCCGATTTTTACCCAATGCACATTAAAAAAATAAGAAAACGTGATAAGTTTTAATATAAATAAAAATTATAACATATGTATGTATTTTAGTTCAAATGCAACAAATAAAAATTTCAAAAAAATAATATATATTTTAATTTACGCCGGTTGACTGGGTGTTATCTTCGGTGCTATTTTCCGTGTTTTTCGGATTGTTTCTAAAAATTAATTTAAAAAAATTTGTAGTTGTATTCATATTAATTTAAATAATTGTTGAATCTCATGAAATTTTGGGTTATTCTGGATTGATAGCCAGATAGTATTTTTACATCAAGGTGAGGTTATCAAGAAGATGGAAGAGTTTGGTTTCGAACTAATGAAACATTGAATTTTTTGAATTAAAAAATTCGGTCGTCTCATCAGACTGCAGTGACCAAACTACAAAAATATTGAAAATACTTTGAACTAATCAAAGTATAATCACAATGCCTTAGCGAATTATAATGATTCGCTACGCAATTGCCAACCCCTTGGTAATCTCGGATTTTATTGTATTTAATACAATAAATAATAATATATCCTGAAAACCACTTTCTATACATTCTTCAGTTGAAAATATGCTCATTACCAAATTTCCTAGTGCCGAACACAGAGATGACCCCCTACCTTGGCCTTTGGAGTGTTTCGTGCCAATGTGTAAAGAACTTATTTTCAGGCGCCCATTTGAAAATCACGAGGATTGATGGTGAATATTGATCATCCCGAAACCCACCACTTTCTGTACATTCTTCAGTTGAAAATATGTTCATTACCCAATTTCCTAGTGGCGAACACAGAGATGACCCCTACCTTGGCTTATGGAGTTTGATGTGCCAATGTGCATAGAACTTATATTCAGGTGCCCATTTGAAAATCACGAGGATTGATGGTGAATATTGATCATCCCGAAAACTACTTTCTATACATTATTCAGTTAAAAGTATGTTCATTATCCAATTTCCTGGTGCCGAACCCAGAGATGACCCCCTCCCTTGGCATATAGAGTTAGGTGTGCCAATGTTGTTGATTCGGGATGATCAATATTCACCGTCAGTCTTCGTGATATTCAAATAAGCGCCTGCATATAAGTTCTATGCACATTGGCACACCAAACTCCATATGCCAAGGTAGGGGTCATCTCTGTGTTCGCCACTATAGGAAATTGGGTAATGAACATATTTTCAACTGAAGAATGTGTAGAAAGTCGTGGGTTTCGGGATGACCAATATTCACCATCAATCCTCGTGATTTTCAAATGGGCGCCTGAATATAAGTTCTATGCACATTGGCACATCTAACTCCATATGCCAAAAGAGGGGGTCATCTCTGTGTTCGCCACTAGGAAATTTGGTAATGAAAATATTTTCAAGTGAAAAATGTACAGAAAGTGGTTTTCGGGATGATCAATATTCACCATCAATCGTCGTGATTTTCAAATGGGCGCCTGAATATAAGTTCTATGCACATTGGTTCACCTAACTTCATATGCCAAGGTAGGGGGTCATCTCTGTGTTCGGCACCAGGAAATTTGGTAATGAACATACTTTCAACTAAAGAATGTACAGAAAGTGGTTTTCAGGATGATCAATATTCACCATCAATCCTCGTGATTTTCAAATTGGTGCCTGAAAATAAGTTCTATGCACATTGGCACACCTAACTCCATATGCCAAGGGAAGTGGTCATCTCTGTGTTCGGCACAAGGAAATTTGGTATGGGACATATTTTCATCTGAAGAATGTATAGAAAATAGTTTTCAGGATGATCAAGAAAGTAGATGTAATTTATTAATAGATTGTGAAGCTTTTTTTCTGCAAACAGTAATATAATTTTACAATTTATTAGGGCTAAGTATTTATTTTTTTTCTTTAATTTAACAATAAAATTTTTGGGATGGAATTATTTTTATGTGATTTAACAAAGACACACACTATATGGAAAAAGGCCTTTTCGGGCCAACTTCTTATACATATGGATAACATAAATAATTATATTATTACAGAATATATATTATTTGCCTATAGTTTTTAAAGGTACTTCTAAGTGCCGTGTATTTTTTATGGTGAATGTTTATAAGATAGTGGGGATAATTTTATTGCGCCTCGACAATACTTTTTAATTACTTAAAAAAATAAAATTAAAAAAAATATAAATAAAAAATCTGTAAAAAATTTAGGTTAGATTTTATGTGAATTTGCAGTATTTTACAAAATCTATTTCAAATATTTAAAAATTATAGATATTTTCATAATGATATGAATTATCTAAAAAAACAGAATGACTAAACGCCGGAATCGCCCAATTTTCTTAATGCGGCATTAGTACATACATATATTTTTTCTTATAGATCGTCGCGATTGCTACATAGTTGTCAACAATTAGAACTGATTACCAATTATAACGATATAAAGTTGTCATGGTCACGTCAGGCTCTTGAGGAGCTATTAACTTTATTGAAAATTAATTTTCTACAATAATAAGACTCCATAGAGCAGGTTAGCTCTTTTTCTCTCTTCTTTTAAACTCGGTGCTCTATAAATGCTTGTGTGATTTATATATAGAGCTAATAGCTCTGTTGAGTTGCATCAAACGTTTTATTAAAGCGAAAAGTTTTTTTAGCGGATCTGTCATTTATAGTCGAACCATACACACAAGCGTAAGTATTTTAGATTGCAGTTAGAATAAATAATAATAATAATTTTGTATATATTCATATATATTCCAGAATTCACAAAAATTATATTTATATGATAGTATAAATAACTAAAATGTCATATAAAATATTTTAAGAGACGTCAATATAGATACGCTTACAATTATTCCGGAAGCTTTAGAACACAATGGTGTGTTCTGGTATCCACCAATAAATTGGAGCACAATTAAAAGAAACAAAATTAGTAAAAATCCGTACGAACAGCCAAATATAACAAATTGGATGGCTAGACCATGGCGGAACAAATTGAGGAAGAATTACTTTCAACATATATGACAACCGAGGACAATGTGTACGAAAGTGATTGTGACACCCCCAACTGGTACGACGTGTTACAGGACTGGGATTTTGCACACAGCGAGTCGCCTTTTTTGAGCGACTTGTAGCTAAAAACGAGTAAAAGCGATTATGCACTATGTGAGTAGACACTCGCTCTCGCTTTTATTTCCGTCCATGTATATTGCATGGTGAGAAGAAAGGCGACAAGATTTTTAGGTTATATTTTCTAGAGATGTGCAGTTTCGGTACTTTGAATAATCACGAGTACTCGTTACTTTTAAAGCAAATACTCGTTACTTTTTATTCGTATATTAATGTTATTAATTATTAATTTTATTATAACAATTTTCAATTCATATAATAAAATTATTATCTATTGAAGTATTTAAAAAATGGAATTTTAGTAAATATCTAAATAATACATTTTTATATTATTTTTCATTCTTTGGAGTTTGGAATTTTGGATATGCATATGCTGATTTTATTCTAAATTATCAGCATTTGTTTTGCGCCAATTGAGAAAGAAAAAAGTTATATTTGATCATGTATAAAATGACTAATGTGGTAACATTAAAACGATAGAATTTTTACATAAACTGTAATTTAATACTCTCCTTTTCCTTCACAATAACTTGTCTATAAAAATGTATAACTATCCTTTACCTGAAAAGCAAAATGAAACACCGTATAAAGCATTTGGGTAGTAAAGCAATGAAAAAATAAAAAATTTCGTCGTATGCAGCACACATGTATACATTGGATGTCGGTAAAATAATACATACTGCCAATATATATTTTTATTTATTTTTATTTTGTCATTTTCATATTTTTCAGTATTTTATTTACATAATGGAGCGGATCACAAAGAGGCAGAAAACCATGCTAATAAATTTAATCTATATAAATAAAACAAAGTCGTGTTAGTTACACCATTTATAACTCAAGAACGGCTGGACCGATTTTTATGATTTTTGTTTTGTTGGATTTGACTCCGTTCCGAATAGCATAATAACTATTAAAACATCGGAAAAATTCACCAAATAAAAATTTATCAAGAAAATTCATTTTCTCATACATTTAGTTCATTTTGTTTTTTTTTATTTTGTTCGTCTCAATACAGTGGTGGTTTAGGAAAAAAGAAAAGTCGGAAAAACTCAAAAGGGATGTCCCAAAAATCTAATAAAAAAACATTTTTTTATATGAATTTTGTAGGTGTAGTTTGTATGTGACGAGTGGTGCAGTGGTTAAAGCTTCGGCGCTTGGACTGCAAGGTACTGGATACGAATCCGACTGGAGGCTGCATGCACATTTACCATTTTATTTTTTATCCAATTTTTTTTTTATTTCATCTACTTATCTATTTATATAGATAAAATCTTCGTCCGAGTTACGATTTCAGTGCGAATAGTAGATTTTGACAGCTCCAAAAAAAGTTTTTTTCCTTTGCGATTTTAATATTAAATTTAATTTATTTTTGGTTTTGGTTATTTCATATTAGTTAAGTGGTTTGTGGTTTAGCATATAATATTAAAATAAGTGGTGGAATTTAGTGAAATAAGAGGTTGTGTGGTGTATGCCAATAACAATAAGAAAACAGTACTTTTTTGCGTACAATAGTACGTAATTTTTTAGTGGTACAGAGTGTCCCAACACCGGACACCAGTTTTTTTTTTGGTTTTTTTAATTTTTTTTTTATTCTGCGGAATTCTATTTTCGATCGGGATTTTTAAACGGTAAGTTCCCTTCGAAGATGTTCACTTTGTGAGGTTATCACATTTGTGATTGTGCGCACATCGATAATTGATTATGTAATTTTGGATTGTGTGATTAATTTTCCAGTATTATTTACAATGCCGCGAGTCAGAAGATCTAATCTTTCACCACGAAGCCGTAATGCAATAAGACTTCGGACTATTGCGAATCAATCCACTGCAGATGAACAAGAAATCACACGAGAAGTGCGCCGCGTTAGTATGGCCCGACTTCGCGCTTCACAAAGACAAGCACAAAGAGAGGCAGTACGTCAAATGGCTCAGTTGACAATGAGAAATCGTCGAGCTTATCGCACAGATCAACAACGAGATAATTTTCGACGCGCAAAAAGAAATCCTTCAAGTGTTGATTTGAATCGAATAGCGTTTCAATACGATTGCACAATTGACTACAACTCGCATCCTTTCATTCGAATTGGCCCAATGGAGTTTGTGTGCGACCATTGCGGTGCATTGAAGTTCGCTGGAGAAACGCCTGCATTGTGCTGTCTCAGTGGCAAGGTGAGATTGCCATTATTGCCTGCACCACCTGAACTGTTGCGTTCATTGCTTCGTGGCGAGACACCAGAATCACGACATTTTCTATCCAACACTCAAAGATACAACGGATGTTTCCAAATGACTTCATTTGGAGCAGACATTATCGAAGAACGCGGATTCAATCCAACATTTAAGGTCATTTCTGCTCGAGAGAGTAAACATTCATTTTCTTTTGGTGATCAAAAATCTATAATTCTGACTTCGTCTTCGACTTTACAGATTCAAGGCCAAATTCACCACCGAATTGGGTCATTGCAACCGATTGAAGATGGACAGCATAAATTCATCCAAATATACTTTATGGGCAATATGGAGGATCAACTTGATCGGCGCCAAACGATCAATACAGCAATGAAAAGGATAGTTCTGAAAGATTTGCAGCAACTACTCCATGAACATCATGCATTGGTTCGATTGTTTAAATCTGCGTTGGATCGCATGCCAAGTGACGACTGCAAAGTCGTGATCAGAGCAGATAAACGACCCGCTGGAACACACGAACGCCAATTTAATGCTCCAACAATAGATGAAGTCGCAATTGTGATTGTTGGTGAAAGCGTGGAACCGCGCGATATTGTGCTTACACGTCGCGACACTGGACAACTGCAACGAATAAATGAAACACACCGTTCATACGATACATTGCAATACCCGCTGATGTTTTGGCAAGGAGACGATGGATATCACTTCAATATCAACATGATAAATCCATTGAGCGGTGAGTACTGATATCATAATTTAGATTATGACACTAATTTTACTGATTTCATTTCAGGTGAGGAAACTAACAAGAAGGTTAGCTCGATGAATTATTATGCATATCGTTTGATGATTCGTCAAAATGCTGACAACTATTTGCTGTGATTTCGTCGTTTGCTTCAGCAATATATCGTCGACATGTACGTCAAAATCGAAACAGAGCGCCTCATTTTCATTCGGTTGAACCAAGCTAAACTGCGGTCGGAGGAATATATCCATTTACGCGATGCAATCAGCACCGAAGGAGATGCAGCTAATGTTGGTCGATTGACTATTCTACCGGCGACATACATTGGCAGCCCGCGTCATATGCATGAATATACGCAAGATGCAATGACATATGTTCGTCATTACGGTTGTCCAGATTTATTCATCAC
The DNA here is from genome assembly GCA_947310385.1 of Nephrotoma appendiculata. NCBI lineage: Eukaryota > Metazoa > Arthropoda > Insecta > Diptera > Tipulidae > Nephrotoma > Nephrotoma appendiculata. The sequence goes on along the minus strand of OX371225.1, from coordinate 140,463,428 downwards.
TTTTACTTGCAATCCGAAATGGATAGAGATTGTTCAACTGTTGCTACCCGGGCAAATAACAAGTGATCGGCACGACATCATCGCACGTGTCTTCAAACAAAAAATCCGGTCGCTGATGAACTACATTGTTAGGCATTGCGTCTTTGGGGATACTCGATGTTGGATGTATTCAATTGAATGGCAGAAACGAGGCTTGCCGCATGCTCACATTCTTATTTGGTTAGCCGAAAAAATTCGACCAGACCAAATAGATGACATCATATGTGCCGAGATTCCTGATCCCGAAACCGATCCAGACCTGCATGATGTTGTAATTACGAACATGGTTCACGGTCCGTGTGGCTCCATCAATCCCCAATCACCGTGCATGGTCGACAACAAGTGTTCCAAGCGTTATCCACGAAATTTAACCGCAGAGACTATCACTGGCAATGATGGTTATCCACTGTACCGGCGTCGATCAGCCGATGATAACGGTAGAACTATCACAACGATAGTGAGAGGAAATGAGTTCGTGGTCGACAACACTTGGATTGTTCCATATTCGCCACTTCTTTCCAAAACATTCAAGGCGCATTGCAACGTGGAGTACTGCAATTCAGTGAAGTCCATAAAATACATTTGTAAATATGTCACGAAAGGTAGCGATATTGCAGTTTTTGGTGTTCAAAATCCCAATACAAACGATGAAATCACGCATTATAAAGTTGGTCGATATGTGAGCTGCAATGAGGCGATTTGGCGTATATTCTCATTCCCTATTCATGAACGTCATCCCACTGTTGTACATTTGGCGGTGCATCTGGAGAATGGTCAACGAGTTTATTTCAACTCATCGAATGTTGCTCAACGTGCTGAGACACCTCCAGCAACAACATTGACCAGTTTCTTTTCGATTTGTCAAAGTGATCCGTTTGCACGAACATTGCTCTACTCTGAGATGCCACGTTATTACACTTGGAACGCCTCATCAAAAAAATTTCAACGTCGGAAGCAAGGCGATGAGGTTCCTGATCATCCAAATGTGCGTTCTACTGATTCTCTTGGTCGCATTTACACAGTTCATCCGAAGAATGACGAATGCTTCTACTTGCGGTTGTTGCTGGTGAATATTCGTGGGCCGACATCATTTGAATCACTTCGAACTGTCAATGGTGTAGTGTGCCCAACATTTCGTGCTGCATGTCAACAGCTTAACTTGCTTGAAAACGATACTCATTGGGACATGACAATCGCTGAATCAATTATTTCTGCAACTCCAAACCAGATACGCACAGTATTTGCTATCATTATTTCGACATGCTTCCCATCAAATCCACGTGAACTATGGAGCAAGTACAAGAATGACATGTCAGAAGACATTCTACATCGAATTCGTGTCAGTTTCGGAAATCCCGATCTCGAGGTGAATGAGGAGATACATAACCAGGCTTTGCTTTTGATCGAAGACATGTGTTTTCGCATGTGCGGCAGTTTGTTAGTCAAATTAGGAATGCCAACGCCATGTCGTGGAATGAACGACGCTTTCAATCGAGAATTGGAACGTGAACATGAATATGATCGAGATGCATTGAACCAATCAGTTCGAACCAATGTACCACTGCTGAACCTCCAACAGAAAGGAGTGTACGATACGTTAATGAAGGCAATTCATGATGGAAATGGTGGATTATTTTTCCTCGATGCGCCCGGTGGAACTGGGAAGACATTCCTCATGTCATTGATTTTGGCCACTGTTCGTGCGAGATCCGATATTGCTGTAGCAGTTGCTTCTTCTGGGATAGCGGCCACATTGCTAGAAGGATGCCGAACAGCTCATTCAGCATTGAAATTACCGTTAAACCTTCAATCGGCTGAAAACCCGACATGCAACATTGCAAAACACTCAGCAATGGCGAAAGTTTTGGTAGCAAGTAAAATCACCATCTGAGATGAATGTACAATGGCGCACAAACGCGCATTGGAAGCACTCGATAGAACTATGAAAGATCTACGCAATGACTCAAGATGTTTTGGAGGCGCAATGATTCTACTTTCTGGCGATTTCCGTCAAACAATACCAGTTATTCCAAGATCGACCGCTGCTGATGAAATAAACGCTTGCCTCAAATCATCGACTCTGTGGTGTTATGTGAAGAAACTTCAGCTGACGACAAACATGCGAGTTGCATTGTTAAACGATCCATCTGCCGAAGAATTCTCCAAGCAGTTGCTGACTATCGGTAATGGCCGTGTTCCGGTCGACAAATCGAACGGATTAATTTCGTTTCCTCAGAACATTTGCATTTTTGTCTCAACGAAGGACGAGCTCATCAACAAAGTGTTCCCGAACATCATTACTAACCACAAAAATCACAATTGGGTGAGTGAACGAGTAATTCTTGCGGCAAAGAACAAAGATGTGGATCACTTAAATTTTACAATTCAAAATCTAATCGTCGGTCCACTTCATTCCTTCAAATCTATTGACTGTGTGACAAACGAAGACGAAGCAACAAACTATCCAACTGAATTTTTAAACTCATTGGATCTACCTGGCTTGCCACCGCACAATTTACAACTAAAAGTTGGCTCGATAATCATCATGCTACGAAACCTGAATCAACCAAAACTATGTAACGGAACGCGTTTGGTGGTGAGAAAACTCATGGGCAATGTAATTCACGCGACGATACTTCAAGGGAAGTTCAAAGGTGAGGAAGTTCTCATTCCGAGAATTCCGATGATCCCAACCGATACGCCATTCGAGTTTAAACGAATTCAATTTCCGATTCGTCTTGCATTCGCCATGACGATCAACAAATCACAAGGCCAATCCTTGAGTGTTTGTGGCCTGAATCTAGAAAATGAATGTTTCTCTCACGGCCAATTGTACGTAGCATGTTCACGTGTCGGTAAACCATCCGCTTTATTCGTTCTCGCACCTAACAATAAAACAAAAAATGTCGTATATCACAAGGTGCTACAATGAAGGGACTCGACTCCATTGCAACTCACCCAGCAAATAGTTTAAAAGAAAGTAGTGCAATAATGCTACGCGAACCATTTCTATTCAATTCAATAAAACGAAAGCCTTGCTGCCACGTGAATTACATTCATTTCAATGTAATTAAAATATATTTCATTTTGATTTTTGTAATTTCATTGAATTTAATTAATTTGGAGTATTCATTTAATTTATTTAATCTTAATAAAAAACTCAATTTTATTAAGCTAATAACTTTAAAAAACATTTATTGATTTTGAGGCGGTACGAAGTTCGCCGGGTCAGCTAGTTGAAAATAAATTAGAATTTGTTAACGGCCGGTTTCAATCTGTACAAGGAGCACAACTAACCCAAAGTGTTTGGGAGGAGATTCAACGCCAACTAAATGGAATTGGACGAGCGAAATCCATTGCATAGTGGAAAAAAGTGAGTGCGAATTTATATTTTATTAATTTATTTTGAACATTAATTTAGGCATGTTTTCATGTTTGAAGTGCTGGAAGGACCTTCGCCTTGCAGTGAAAAATAAAACAACAAAGCTAAGACAACATAGAACTGCTACTGGAGGGGGCGAACCCTCAAACATTTCGCTGAATGAAGAAGAGGAGCGAATCATGACTATGGTGGGCATAGTAGCGTTTGACGGTTTACCTGATGTTCCGGAAGGAGGTTTAGATTTAGTGGTAAGAACTTTATTAACATAAATTATGTATTTTGCATGTTAATAAATTGATAAATTAATTACAGACACCGCCGTTGAGACAGGAATCCGCAAATTTCACAATATCTTTCGGACCCGAAGATTTCGAAGTATATTTCAGATGGATAGTTCATTTCAGGCAGGTGTAGATCCTATGCTGCTTAGAACAAACCGAGAATACGATGTCCCGCTCTATACTACTCCTCGGCCCACAACTACATCCTCAACGATACATACGAATTCATCTGCTCCTAGAACCACCCAACTCAGTACAGCCACATCGATTACCTCATCCACACTAAGATCGGTACCAATAACGACAGTAGTAACATCAATAACTACGAGCAGGTACCAATCTTCCCCTCTAAGTTCACAATTCATCTCGTTTCCACCTCCCAACACCTCCACTCCAATTACCTCATCCTTACTAACCCCCGCAAATACACCATCGTCCGCTCAAATTCATACCTCGGCAACAAATAGTTCAGCACGCATAGGTCAATCCGCCCCTACAAGTAATGCAACAGCGCGAAGAGCCCCTTATTTAGCTTCAGCGGTGGATCGTTCAATGGAGAACCAAGTTAACAGTCTTCAAATATTACAGAAAATCCATACATCGTTAGAGGCAAATAACGCATTATTAACGAAAATCTATGAAAAGATTAATCAAAATTAAAATTTAACATTATTTCTTTTTAATTTTATTTTATTTAAATAAATTTTCTTTTATTAAAATGAATTTAACAAATATCTCTTTTTCAACCAAAACAAATAATTAACTTTTGCCGTACTCGCACAATTGTGTTAGTAAATCACAAAAGGGATATAAAATATTTAATTATTTAATAACAAAATTCTGTTCATTAGCCAGTTTCGGGTACGTACTCCCTTTTCTCGTATCGACTCGTTTTCTGGAGCGGAAAGGCCATCATAATCAGATTGCATTCGACGTTCTCTTTCTTGAATTTCTAATATTTCCACTTCTTCAGCAGCAGTTGGTTTCACCGATATCATTATGTTATGCAATATACAGCATGCATTTATCATATGGCCCACAATGGTTGGTTCGTACCGAATGCCGCGTTCTTTCATTAAACATCTATTAATAAAAATTATATTCTGTTACGATTACCATTAGAAATACTTTTAGAAATAAATAAATACCTAAAACGAACTTTAAGGAGGCCAATACATCGTTCCACGGCAATTCTTACATGTGCATGTTTTTTATTGAAATTTGTTTGGTCGACGTCACTTGATCTGGGGAAGGGTGTAATCAGCCACGGCTGTAGAGCGTATCCCGAGTCACCTAAATATCGAAAATTATTAAATTTTAGCTGATAAATTAGATAAATAATAAATTACCAAGCAACCAAGTATATTTATCCTCGTTCGCATTAAAATTTAATTTCAAATTATGAAACACATGGCTGTTATTAAAAATAAATGAATCGTGAGACGACCCCGGGTATCTGGCATTCACGTTAGTGATTTTTAACTAATCGTCACAAATCTATAACAATCATCAAAAATTGTAATATATAAAATTATTGTATGAATAATTAATTTGGGTACCATCGATTATGCCGATTACACCTGGCATTTCAGTTTTCTCTAAGAATCTAAAAGTTACAAATATAAAATAATATTATAATTTTTATAGATAAAATAAACTTCTTATATTACTCATATTACCTATGTTTAATTTGTGACATATCTTCCTCGGTAACCGGAAATTTTACATGTGTATTTAAAAGTTTGGTCGACAAAATTGTTGATACCAACCGTACACATTGTGACACTTTCGTTTGCGACAAATTACACAAGAAATTCATCCCAACCTGTCTTTGATATCCACCAGTAGCAAAGTAATTTAATGCCGCTAATACTTGTAAATGGCACGGTATTGCGGTATGGTATGTCTGGATTGGAAAATAATCCTCGATACTACTAATTAAATTAATTAGTAAAATTTTCGGAAGTCGATATAGTTCCTGGAATCTAGATTAAATATTACGTTAATTAAATATAAAAATAAAGTTTATAAGATTAATTATTAACTATACCTTGTATCATCGATTTCAAAAGGGTTTAAATCATCCCTAAGACGAGACCGGATGATTCTCATATGGTTTTTTTTGTCAAAAACTATAGCAATTGGCAAATTATCCATTGTTCACTCGTATTATATATATATTTTTTTAAAATATTACTAAATATTAAAAAAATTTGAACACAACACTATGAAACAAATAATTTTAAACACAAAATGACATTTTGACAGCTAAAGCCGTAGTTGCTCAATTTTCTCGCCTTTTACTTTTGTCCATTTGTGCATAATCACTAAAAAACTGTCGGACAAAACTAAAAGGCGAGAAATCAAACGTAAACTCGCTTCTCGCCTTTTGTGCAAAATCCCACTCCAGGTTTTAGAATCATAACGTCACTCGTTCGCCTCAACCCAAGTTCGATTTGATCGCAGAGAGCATGGCAACCGCTCCCGTTCCTACGGTTGAAGTACACAGGAGACTCCAAAATTAGAGCGCTATACATTTTGCACGTTTTGACACTTCAAATAAATAAACAATTAAAATAGAATAATGCTTTGTTGCTTCGTCGCACCTATTTTCTATAGTCCTGATCTATCAAAACCATTAAATCACATGAAAAAATATTTTATTGTTTTCTTAAATGTGCTTTAAATAAACTACAATTTATATTCCTTTCGAACTGATTAGTATAAAACTCATGGCTTTAAGTGAGCTGAAGTAGAGCTGATGTTGCTATATTAATGCTAATTAAAAATTAATAGCTCTAAAATTTGATATGCTCCATTACTGTAATTTTATATGCTCTAAATTCGCTTATAAAGCTACAAAATAGAACAATAAGCTCTATAAAATATTAAAGCTTAGAGTGACTAAAACATAATTTATAGAGCAAACAATTTTTCTACTAAAGCCTGAAGCATCCATTACTCTTGATATAGAGAAAACAGCTATCCGCTTGCTATTCTAAAGCTGCAGTAGAGCAACACCGCTACTAATAGCTCTATCAAATGTTACTTGGGTTATTTAACTTAATTATCTTAATATATCACTTTTCCTGCCGGACCACACAATTGCGTGGGTAAGGCAAAAGAATCATGTCAAAAATTATTTTTTATGTATTTTGTTCAAACATACAAATTTGTGCATTCCACTTAATTCGTTTTACTCGGGTCAATAACACAGTTATATAATAATAGTAAAATAATTAATATGTTATCGAAAACAAATAATTAATATGTTATATAATTTATATGTTATCAAATTATAATGTTTTTTTCAAAAATGGTTCCAATTTAACTAAAGTCCGTTAAAATCCAGGAGACATTACAACCTGTTATTTTTACTCACACATTTGTGCGGGTTGGACTTAAATTGAAGCGAAAAAAAGTTTCTCTGGTAAATGGTTATCCAACTCAAGCTTGATAAAGTAAACTTAAAAAAAACACACAAAGTATTCGGAATGTATTGTAATTTTTATTTCATTTTACAGATTGATCCTTGCCATTTTTAGTTAAACAAGATATCATTCAAATGTCCTCCACGGGACTTCTTACAGGCCTTGATTCTTTTGAGGTAATTTTCAATGACTTTTCGGCACATTTCGGGTGGTATCTCGGCCATTACCTTACGAATATTAGTTTTCAATTCGTCAAGAGTTTGAGGATTGTTTGCGTAAACACGATCTTTCGCGTAGCCCCACAAAAAGAAATCCAAAGGCGTTAAATCACAGGATCTTGGAGGCCAATTGACATCAGCCAATCGCGAAATCAAACGTCCAGGAAATTTCTCTTGCAAAAGATCTCGATTTGCTCGTGTTACGTGACTGGTTGCTCCATCCTGCTGGAACCACATATCGTCAAGATCATAATCTTCGATTTTCGTAAAAAAATAATCGGTTAACATGCGGCCATAGCGCTCAGAGTTGACGGTAACGGTTCGTCCATGGTTGTTCTCAAAAAAATACGGCCCAATCACACCACCAGACCACAATGCGCACCAAACAGTGACTTTTTCCGGGTGTAATGGCTTCTCCACAATCAATTGTGGATTTTCTGAGCCCCAAATTCTACAGTTTTGCTTATTAACGTATCCACCAAGCGAAAAACGAGCTTCATCACTGAAGAAAATTTTGTTCGAAAAATCAGCATCGACGGCCTGTTTTTCCGCGTTTAATTTTAACGCGTTGGTCGATTGTTAAATGCTCCATATTCTTAAATGGCAGAATGTCAACTAAATAAATGACAGCGTTTTTGACGTTTATCTTTGACAGATGTCGGTATACAGATTTCTACTTTATCAACCTCGAATTGGATAACCCTTTAGAAAAAGGGATACAAAAACGTAGGTGCGTATGTTCGATACCGCTAATCTCTGAAACTATAAGCCGACTTGACTCCTGATTTTAGACATATGTTTGTCCTAACTGTGCGCGAGTGTCTGTAAATTTTGATCCCGGTAAGTGGCGCTGAAGTCAAGATATAAAAAAAAAATATTTCTCTAGACTCAATGGACCAAATGACACCAAATTTGGATCATATGTTAGTCTCGCTAGTTAGTAACACAGGAATAAATGTCACAAAATGGATTGTTAATAGGGTTGTATATCTTTTATCTAATTATCATGCATCCAAATCAGGTGGGAACAGTACAGAGAAAGGATACAAATTGGGATGAAATTTCAGTCACTTGTCCCTCGTTAATAATTGATTATAATATGAACATGAATACAGTAGATAAATTTGATCAGCTTTTGGCTACTTAGTTATAAACTTGGCCGACGTAGTAAAAAATGGTAGCACCGCATATTGTTTTACTTCTTGGATAGAACTGTTGTTAATTCATATATTGTTTATAAACAATTGGGTGAAAACATGGAGCTGAAACATTTGATGGGGCAGCATGCTGAAGGGTTTGTTGTGCAGGCTTTAATTAATAAAATTCCACCATCAACATCTGGACTTCCACTAAAGATCGAAACCTAATGTTTCATGGGAAATACGAGGAAAAGACCCAAAACATCTATCGACACGTATTAGTCGGAGAAGATGTGCGTTATGCAGCACCAAAAAAAGACGTTGGAACTCCCTGGTGTTGTATTGTCTGCAAAGTTCCACTTTGTTTTGTTAAAAAAGTTGTGTTTCAACGAATATCATTTAAAGCATTAGTTGAATGGTAGGATTATATATGTCCTACCCTGTAAAAAACTACTTATTGAAATTTAGTTTTTTTTTTCTTATTTTTAGTAATAATTTTTCTTAAATAATCGGTAATGAATATTTATTTCCATTTTTTTTATAATAAACAAAATTTTGCGCAACTAGGGTTTTTGTTTTCTTTAAAATTGTGTGCCTCAAAGAGTTAAGCGAGACCCTAAAACTTATTAAAAAAAAAAAATTTAATAGTTTTCGTGCCAGCTTCATTCATATTAGTTTTTGAAGTTCCTAAAACGCCTCTCAAAAATTAAGGTTTACGTTCAACTACGGATAGGGTTTTAGAACTAGCCGTTAAATTATATAAAACTGCAACAATAAGTAAAACGATTTTAGAGATATAAAAGGTGTTATGTGTTGAATATTATCACAAATTTACTGTTACTGCATTCTTACAACTTTACTTACGTTGTCTATGAGCAGAAAAAATTACTATAGTTAATATTAAAATTTAGAAAATCCTTAATTATACACAGCATGCACCATTATTAACCATAAAGAACATTTCAACTTAATCATTTTGTCATCAAATGAAGTTCTCTTACTATTAAAGTAGTAAAAAAATTATTTCCCATGTCGAATTTAATTAAACATATAACATAACAATTATCCACTAACGAACAAATCAGTTTGCTTGAATCTCTTCAATAGATGATAATATACCATTTAATTAACAAACCAAATATAATTATTTATAATTCAGTCAACCATAAGGTACACACACCGAATATGTAACGTCTTAAAGATATTATAAAAGTTTGTTTTTAAGTCGGTAACCTCATTATTATTTTTTCGCTTTATGTGCTTTAATGACTGACTAAGGAGCTCGAAACTCTATCCTGTGAGAACGATATGTACAGTTTTAAAAGAATTTTTACTTATCAGATATCACCAAGTCGACCTATTTAATAATTGTCTGGAATCGCTATATGTTGGAAGTTTTTTTTTTATACTTTTTGAAATTATTAAATTTCAAGCGAAAATAAAAAAATAAAATTAAATGATATTTTCCATTAACATGCAAACATATTCTATGTTGCATGTAAACACAGTAAAAGTTGATTTTATTTAATTTTAGGTTGTGTGTACTTTATCTACAATTCATATCATATCAGACAAAATAAATTACAAAGGTAAAAAAATGTAAGTTTTAACTGATGGTATGGGACAAGGTCTAAGTTATTTAGAACGTTGAAATACAACAGAAAATATAAATTGTCAAGGTGGAAATGATTACCGCCGACTGGTTACACAAAATAATGATTTTATAATTTTACATTTTAGTATTGCGATATTGGAATTTTATCGTACTTTAATATATAGGAAACAATTTTTTTATGATATTAAGGGGAGTAACCTTTTAAACGCCAACAGTTTTTTAACGTTATTGTTATTTAAGAAGTAAAGTTTATGTATTCAAGTGTGGTAAACATTTTTTCTTGATGTTTGTTACGTAAATTCTGATTAACGTAAGTAAATTTATAATTAACGAATTTTCAAAACAAATTTCATCTTTCACAAATTTATGTTTAGAAAAGTTTACTGCCCTATACGTTGGTTCATAAAAAGTAAGTTACAAAAAAACAATTTGTAAAGAAGAAATGGTTTTATAAAACTGCCTCAAGATAAAAATATAATCTTAATACTTAAATAAGAATAAAACAAATCACAACAATAAAGCTCAAAGTAGGAACATATATATAATTGAAAGCTTGTTGTTTTCTTCTTAGTATATAAAAAGATATTAAAAGTATATTTATAGAAATATAAAAATCGTTTTATTTGTCTATATAATTTATATTATGCATAATAGCAATGTTTATAGGATAAAGATTATGTTTGTTAATGTAGAAACTTACATTATTATCCGTATACTCGTAAACTATTTCTACATCCATTCGTAATACTTTGTAGTGTGTATATAGTTTTGGTTTTATTTGCATTTATGGATTAACTCTAAAAGCATAGATGTGTAAATGGAACGGAAAACATTCAATTATTAATAGTGAAGTAAAGAAAATAATCCAAAAAACCTAAAACATCTTTATAGTTGAGCTTTATAGTTTTGTACGTAATGAGATAAAATATATTTTTTATGATTAAAAGCTCAAAAATAAATTTGGTTTGTAACGGAATACAAAATTACTTATATAAAAATGTATTTGGTACAATTTAAAATAAAACAAAATATTAGTTTGGTTTATTGTACATTTGAAAACGATTTTTTTCAACAATTATGCCCGAATTGTAATAATATTTCCTATTAAACTGGCAAAATCAAGATAGAAGTCCTAATATACATTTTTTCTATTCGAATTTGGTTTGTACGTAAATAAAAAACAGCGAAAAGTTTTAGTTTTAAAGCTCCGCCTTGTTGGTCATTTACCATTAAACGGTAAAAAACAATAAAAATTCCCAGGGAACACTTCATTGCAACAAAATCATACCGTTTTAATTAAATTTCATTAGGTAATCGTTACGTCTGGATTGATCAACATATTTTGGCGTTTGGCATCAATCATTTTACAAAATTAACAACAAATCCAATTGGAATATATCATTTGGAGACAAATATCTTTTTTCAAAGAATTCTAAATGGTGATGAAATTTGAGGTGTCTTTTTAAATTTTTAATAAAAGATATAAATTGTGTGAAATCTTTAATTATTTTTATTGGAAATGAAAGTACATTAGTTCCGTTTAATAATGAAAAATAATGTCGAGTGACTTTACAGAAAGCTCAGCAAGTTGTCAATCTTTTAGAATACCAACCAACCACTACCCCAATCTGCGGAAGAATAATGGAACATAGTAAAATTGGCGATTATAAATGATTCTACTAGAAATTGAAGTAAAAATACATCTAAACTTAGAAACACACGGCTGGATGAGATTTGCAAAGTTTTAATTTAAGCGAAGCATTGCATAAAATAACGATACCTCTCTCAATCAGGAAACCCGTCACACAATAGTTTCATGGTCGTGAGAGAATACTCCAACATATTGTGGAGAAGGACGAAACGTAAATAGCTCAAAAACAAAAGCTAAAACTCGAAACTGAATATTTAAGAGAAAGATACAGTTCGATAAAAGGTATTACTACCGACTTCCATTCGCATGTTTGAGAAAATTTCTAAAATTTGGTTTGCCCAGAATAACCCAGAGGTATTTGGATACCCGAGAAACACATTTTGGAGAAATGCTCGGATGAGTCTATATATATATAACATTTGAGCATATATTCAAAAATGAGAACCTTGTGCAAAGTTTAATGGATGGTTTTAAAAGGTAGTAGTACGGTAGAAGGCGATTTTCTGGAAACTATCGAAATAACATCTGAAGTGTGGCAAGGTGACCAAGAAGCCCAAATTGTATTCAACTTTTCGTTGGAATGTGTCATTCTATTTCAACATAACACAGCGCAGTTGTCTTTAATGTCAATTGAGCGAAATAGTAGCTTACGAAAACGGCATATGCACCTTAAATTGAAACATCGTGTCTCTTGAAGAAATTCCGCTCCCGTTGGAAACAACAGCTCAACAAATCGGCCTTACTATCAACGAAGCGAGAACCAAATAAATGGTTACCGCGAAAATGCAAACACTTGGAGAATTTGAAACTGGTGACTCACAATATGAAGAGGTGAATGTGTTTAAATAACTAGAATGGTTGGCAAACGTGCTAAACTCAGAATCTATAGACATAATATAGAAGATCCTATCATTTTACCGATCATTCGGAACTAACATTAACATTTTTAAGTCTCGCAATATAACTTTTATAACTTTTAGTTAGAGCAGCCTAAAGCTTGCCGTTTTTTAGCGCAATTAGTGCAAGTGAACAGGTCCTGTTAAAAAAGGAAAACGTATCTCGCTAATCTCGAAATCAGAAATGATCGGAACATTCAAAACTTCAAGTATTAGATGGCTCGGACTCGTATTCGGGTTAAGTTATCTGGAACAGCACTAGGGCAGTCAAATGCCTGATCACCAGCGAAGAAAAAAGGATGCTTCTTAATATTGTTAAGGAGCTAATTTTGCCGCTTTGTCGTTTCCAAGCTAAATACTGACACAACAACAGTTATTAACAAAAGCGACATTTTCCAATGAATTGGTTCCAATTTGGGCAAGTATAGTTATGAAAATAATAGTGAAGGAACAACCGAAACATTTTAGAATAATTGTTAATGAATTAATTTTGGTAAGTATTCAGGTCAGGTAACAATTTTTTTTAATACAACAGTTCCTTAATTCGGGAGAGTATAGTTGAATGTACAAATTTTAAATAAAATTTAAAACTACCGAAGCTTTCTAGTAATGAAATTGATTTAATTTCGGAAATCAGAAATCTGACAACAACAATTGGTTCCAATTAGGGAAAATAGTTCTTAAAATAATAATTTGAATTATTTGATTTCGAACTGAGCAACAACCGAAGCTTCTTAGTGTTGTTATAGATTTAAATTTGGCAAGTTGAATATTAACAAAAACAACATTTCTCAATCGGGAAAGTATAGTTGTGAAAATCATAATTTTAATTATTGTAATTCAAGTTTAAGAACTATTGAAACTTTGTAGTATAGTTAATGAGCTATTTTCGGTAAATCGGATATTGACAACAAGAACAACTTTGAAATTTTTGTTCAACTAATATTGTTGCAGGTAATGACAGAAAAATTAACTAGATACTGCAGGACAATTTGTAAAATTTAATTTAAGTCATAATATTTACAGTTATACATCTAAAATTTCAAATCTTAAAATTAAAATTAAACCAATTTAACAAAATATTTATTTAATTATTAGTTTAGGCACTAAAGTCAATTATTATTTCACACCTGCAGAAATTATTACATCCAATGGAAAAATAATTTATTAATGTCACAAATATCTTAAATTAAAGAAATAAACAACTATAAAACATTAATTATAATTAATGTTTTATTTAGTTGTTTATTTATTTAATTTAGGATATATTAGACACTTACTAATTATTTTTCCATTGGATGTAATAATTTCTGCATGTTGAAATTATAATTGACTTTAGTGCCTAAACTAATAATTAAATAAATATTTTGTTAAATTGGTTTAGTTATCCTATAGGTTTAAATTTGTGTGCCTAAAACAAACGATAATCTTAGAAATTCGGGGATTTCGGGTTAACCTCGAACTGAAATTTTTAATGATGTACATTTAACCCTCCAAAAACACGGTATACGAGGAGCACGGTTTCGAACAACACTGATATCCATTTTTTCAAATTATTCTAATTCAAACAACACGATTTTCGTTATTCTCGTCACGAATTTCGTTATTATTTTTTTTATTTTATTTTTTGTAGTCTCGAACAACACGGTTTCAAAGAACACGGAACAAATTATGTAATTGTGTTCTTGCAGGGTTTCCTGTAATTTCTCGAATAACTTTGAAAAGCACAAGAATAAATAATTTAAATCTCATAGAAGCTAATACAACTCCATGTGACGGTTATAACTTTGACCATTAGTATTAGCCGTTTACTGACAAATTAAGAGCATATAGTGACTAGACAGATTCAGCTCGAAACTTAATATAAAATTAATCTTTTATTGAACAATACAATAAATTCTTCATTTACTAATTAAAAAGCTCAATGTACCAGCAATTAATCCACGCTTAATAAAAATATCAATGTGGTCATCAATACATATATTTTAACAAGAATTTTCGCGTCACCAAAATATTGTTTCACGTACACCGGTACACAATAACCTTTTTCCCAAATTAATTCCGAGTTGAATTTTTGACTTGTAGAGATGGCTAATGTATAAGAATTACAACAATCAGTTTCGAACAAATAAGACTATTGATTTGAAAAAAATCAGTCTTCTCATCAGGTCGCGACAACTGACGTTGTATTGTTACATTGAAATATTTGCTGTGTTTTTTTATTAGCGCCCGATAGCTGTATCCGGAGCAGCCAATTTTCTATGTCAAAACTTATATTTAGCGCGCTATTATTGCATATAATTAATTTATTTAACTCTAAACTAAGATTTTTCATTCAACTTTTTAGGTAAAAATCGATAAAAAATATCTTGCTCTACTTATTTATCGGGAGCCGCTATCGGGAGCACTATCCATTTCAATGGGAAATTTGAAAAGGCTTTTATTTTGTAAACCCCTGAAACCATTAGAAACTAAATCTTACAATAAAAATTTAAAACGCAGCAAAATGAATTCTTGTTTATAACGTCATGTCAAAATAAATGTCAATTAATATATTTCAGGTGATAAATGTTTGTTTTATTGATGAATTTAGTTTTAATTTGTATAATACAGCGACACCAGTGAATAATAGCTGCAGTTTCAATAGAAAATTGTCATTTGGCTCCGGATAGTGCTCCAATATTAAAACACAGCAATTGTCTATGTAGAACAATACCAACAATACAATGATTCTTACAAATTAGCCATATACAAGTCAAAAATTCAAATTTATCCGCGATCCAGCCTTAAAAGAAAGAAATGTATGGGGTGGTTGGGAAGTTGATTGTGTATAAGTAAGCGTCGATTATCATAATTGTTGTCAAACAGATTGACGCTAAATGGAAGAATTTCCTACGATTGTGTATTTAATTCGAGAGTGCTGAAATAGACCAATATAAGGAACAATCACAATAGCACCATTACATTTGTAAAAACCAAAGTAAAATATAATTCCGATTGCAAGAGAAATAATTTCCAAAAAATGAATTGAAGAATTTCTTGTCATCGTACTAAATTATTCACCAAACACTGATATACTAAAAAATAGAGAAATGTAATTATTGTGGCCATCGCCCGATTTTTTTTACGATAAATATTATATATTTATAGGTTTTGCACTTCAAATTCACGATTTTGCAAATCATATTCATTTTTTTTTATTTCAATCTCAACTTTTTACAAGTCAACATCAATATTTTACAATTCAACCTCAATATTTTATATTTCATTGTCAATTTTTACAAAACAAATTCGTGTTTTTACAAAGCAATTTCAATTAAATGCAGAGCAAATTCAAGTTTTAATATTTCAAATTCGTAAATTTTTCGCAACTTTTTGCAAAAGAAATTAAGTGCACCCAATTCTTAACTGATTTTAATGGAATTGGGTATGTTGGATGGAAAAGAGATTCTTAAAGAGTTTTTGGAAGAAATTCTGGAATATGGCCACCTGGGACGGAACTCGCTTACTTTTTAACGAATTTAGATGGGATTGGGTATGCTAGATGGAAATGAGGTTGATAAATGATTTCTGGAAGAACTTTTGGAATATGACCACTTGGGATGGAACTCGACGTATGTGAAATTATCCCACGATTCTATCCCAGAAAATAAAAATAAATCATCAGGCAACCCTAATCAATGAAAACCCCATTTGCTCTTGTGTGAAGTTAGCCCAGCCCAGAATTTGTTAAAATTGATTCATAATAAAAAGTAGTTGTGAAGTTAGCCCAGCCCAGAATTTAATAAAAATCGAGTCAAAAACAAAAATGAAATTCGTTACTTTTAAATTTTGCGAATTTTAGCCAGTTTTAAACGTTATATCAATAGAACATGTATTTGTACAAAATAAAATTACATTAAACATGAAAAAGGTACTTAGCACGTTAAAAGTATAAATTTGTCGGATTAGGGCTATGTGGTTTTGAGATCGTCACACCCCTGCCTTTTTTTGAGAAAAGTTAGAAAAAAATTGTTCCGTGGCAACTTTGTAAAATTGGGCCCTGGGCCAGATATATCCATACAAGTTGTATGTGAACAAAAATTAAATTTAAATTCCGCACGTTAAAAGTATAAATTTGTCGGATTAGGGCTATATGGTTCTGAGATCGTCATACTCCTGCCTTACTTTGAGAAAAGTAAGAAAAAAATCGTTTCTTGGCAACTTTGTGAAATTGGGCCCTGGGCCAGATACTTTCATACAACTCGTAAATTTAGGGCTTTAAAATAACTAAATGGAACTTATAGACGCAACGGTTTTTTGAAAGTACCTGATTAGTAAAACTGGATTTTTACAACTTTAGACTATGTACGAGTAATAGGTCACTGAACGAATGTTGACCCAAAATTTCATACGTTTAGGTTCTAAGGATTTAAAAGTGCTTAAATAGTATCTGCTCAAGGTGCTTCCTATCTTCCTGGCTAAATAGAAATGAATTTTTAAAACTTTTAAAACGCCTATAACTGTCTTTATTGACTTCTAGTTAAGTACTTTAACACTAGATTTTTCGAGTAATAATACTTTTTGTTTATCATGCGAATTATCAAGCAGTATAAAATCTGTTTCAAAATATTACAACCACATAGCCCTAATCCGACAAATTTATACTTTTAACGTGCGGAATTTAAATTTAATTTTTGTTCACATACAACTTGTATGGATATATCTGACCGAGGGCCCAATTTCACAAAGTTGCCACGGAATGATTTTTTTCTTACTGTTCTCAAAGTAAGGCAGGAGTGTGACGATCTCAGAACCACATAGCCCTAATCCGACAAATTTAAACTTTTAACGTGCGGAATTTAAATTTAATTTTTGTTCACATACAACTTGTATGGATATATCTGGCCCAGGGCCCAATTTCACAAAGTTGCCACGGAACGATTTTTTTCTTACTTTTCTCAAAGTAAGGCAGGAGTGTGACGATCTCAGAACCACAAAGCCCTAATCCGACAAATTTATACTTTTAACGTGCGGAATTTAAATTTAATTTTTGTTCACATACAACTTGTATGGATATATCTGGCCCAGGGCCCAATTTCACAAAGTTGCCACGGAATGATTTTTTTCTTACTTTTCTCAAAGTAAGGCAGGAGTGTGACGATCTCAGAACCACATAGCCTTAATCCGAGAAGTTTATATTTTTAACGTGCGGAATTTAAATTTAATTTTTGTTCACATACAACTTGTATGGATATATCTGGCCCAGGGCCCAATTTCACAAAGTTGCCACTGAACGATTTTTTTCTTACTTTTCTCAAAGTAAGGCAGGAGTGTGACGATCTCAGAACCACATAGCCCTAATCCAACAAATTTATACTTTTAACGTGCGGAATTTAAATTTAATTTTTGTTCACATACAACTTGTATGGATATATCTGGCCCAGGGCCCAATTTCACAGAGTTGCCAAGAAACGATTTTTTTCTTACTTTTCTCAAAGTAAGGCAGGAGTGTGACGATCTCAGAACCACATAACCCTAATCCGACAAATTTATACTTTTAACGTGCTAAGTACCTTTTTCATGTTTAATGTAATTTTATTTTGTACAAATACATGTTCTATTGATATAACGTTTAAAACTGGCTAAAATTCGCAAAATTTAAAAGTAACGAATTTCATTTTTGTTTTTGACTCGATTTTTATTAAATTCTGGGCTGGGCTAACTTCACAACTACTTTTTATTATGAATCAATTTTAACAAATTCTGGGCTGGGCTAACTTCACACAAGAGCAAATGGGGTTTTCATTGATTAGGGTTGCCTGATGATTTATTTTTATTTTCTGGGATAGAATCGTGGGATAACTTCACATACGTTGGAACTCGATCAATTCTTAACAGATTTTGATGGGATTCGGTATGTTGGATGGAAATGGAATTATTGAATGATTTTTGGCAGAAATTCTGGAATATGGTCACCTAGGACGGATATTCCAGAATTTTTTCCAAAACTCATTCAATAATTCCATTTCCATTCAACATAAACAATCTCATCAAAATCCATTAAGAATTGATCGAGTTCCGTCCCAAGTGGCCATATTCCAGAACTTCTTCCAAAAATCATTCAATAATCCCATTTCCATCCAACATACCCAATCCTATTATAATCGGTTAAGAAACTACCGACTTCCGTCTCACATGGCCATATTCCAGAACTTCTTCCAAAAAATTTTCATTAATCCCATTTCCATCCAACATACCCATCAAAATCCGTTAAGAATTGATCGAGTTCCATCCCAGTGGCCCTATTCTGTCTTTCCCTGGGAATAGGGAATTGGGAAAAATATTTTCATAACATTTTTGTCTAAATTGTATTTTTCTGGCCTACTGAGGGAACATGTTTGGTGTTAATATTTTCGAAACAAAGTTAAATGGGAAAATATTCTTCCCAATAAAAATTTTGTCGAACAAAAGTTTCCCAATTCACTTTGTTTTTAAAATGTTTGCACTAAACTTATTCTTTCAGTAGGCCAGTAAAATACAATTTAGACAAAAATGCTATGAAAATATTTTTCCCAATTCCCTATTCCCAGGGAAAGACAGAATAGGGCCACTGGGATGGAACTCGATCAATTCTTAACGGATTTAAGAAGAATATTCCAGAATTTCCTCCAAAAATTCTTTAAGAATCCCATTTTCATCTAACATACCGAATCCTATCATAATCGGTTAAGAATCGGATGCACTTAATTTCTTTTGCAAAAAGTTGCAAAAAATTTACGAATTTGAAATATTAAAACTTGAATTTGCTCTGCATTTAATTGAAATTAGTTTGTAAAAACACGAATTTGCTTTGCAAAAAATTGACAATGAAATATAAAAAGTTGAGATTGAAATAAAAAAAATTGAATATGATATGTAAAATCGTGAATTTGAAGTGCAAAATCGTGAATTACCTATAGATATCAAATACACCACATTTAATTTCTAAAGCGAAATATTGATCGCAGGATAACTGTTAAAAATATGTCTTGTATATAATCAAAAATTATTATTTGTGCTTAAATTTCAGAAAAGCTACTTGAAAACCTCCCAGGTCCACCATTGTTAAAAAATAATCTACCTCGAGGTTTTTGCGAATTTTCCATTCGGTAGTCTGTGTGGTGTATTCGAGCTCGGATCATATTTAAAAAAGAAAAAATATTTCACCAAAAATTGTCATCTATGGCACAGGCCAGCCACTGACTTTTCGGAAATTTATTTAAAGTTAAATTAAAAATGCTTTTTAAAGATTGGTAAACTTTAAAAAGCATTTTTAATTTAACTTTAAATAAATTTCCGAAAAGTCAGTGGCTGGCCTGTGCCATAGATGACAATTTTTGGTGAAATATTTTTTCTTTTTTAAATATGATCCGAGCTCGAATACACCACACAGACTACCGAATGGAAAATTCGCAAAAACCTCGAGGTCAAAATTTTTCAAAATACTTACTATGTATTTTACTAAGTAAAAGAAAGTAAAAAAAGTTTTTTCTCAAAATCTAACTTTTGGCTTAAATTTTACAAAAATGAAATTATTGATTCAAACTTAATTTAGAAATTTTTAATTTATAGTTCACTTTCTGATATTTGATGTGCTTTTCAAAATATTATCAAAAACTAAAAATCGTCCGATCCACCGATTTTGGCTAAATATCATTGCACACTCCAATTTTATGAACAAAGCTTAAATATGAAGTTTCATTTCGATTAAATAATTCGTCTAAACTATACTGGGCTGAATTTTGATTGAATAACAGTTTTTCGACAAAAATAGCCGTTTCTGGTTAAATTTTCGAAAGTTGATGTGGACCGATATTGTTTCAAATTTAATTTATAATGTGTAAGTTCATTAACGTTTATCTAGTAAATACTGTTCTTTTCAAAATATTACAAAACAGAAACACGAGAAAGCGTCTAAGAAAGCTGAAACTTTAATTCAAGAATAGCCCTAAATTTTCATCCCGATCAATCAGTTCATCTGGGCTTAGCCGATATTGTTGCAAATTTAATTTAGAATCGTTTAGTTTATAATTAATTTATTAAAAATGGTAAACTTTTCAACATATTTGCATAAAATTAAAAGTTCTTGAGGAAGTTGCTACTTCTGGTGGAAAAACTATAAGGCTTCTGTAAAAACTGCCACTTCCTGTTGACTTATTTCGGCCAAAAATTCACTTAATTTAGAATCTTTTAATGTATAGCTGTTTTTGTCGTTACTGAAAAACATTTCAAAGTACTTTCAAAAAACGAAAACATTCCTATGGAAGCTGATACTTTTGGTGGAAAAATGAAAAAAATGAAAATATCACAAGCTCTCACTTCTGGTACACCGATTTCGACCGAAATTTTCCGGGATCTCCTAATTTGTGCGACAAGTTTAGGTTTAAAGTATCGCTCCAATTAAACAATCCGGCTTGACTGTACGGGGCCGAATTTTGGTTGAAAGATTAAATTTAGAATCTTTTAGTTTAAAATCGTTTTTCTCGTAAATGTTATAATTTTCAAAAAAATTTGAATGAATTTTTAAGAACCTTTTTTTTTATTTTCGGGGATATAGCAATTGGTAAGTAGTTTTGATGTCAAAATTGTTCATGATTACTCAGTAAAAGTTAAAACCTTTACAGAGACGTCACAATGCAAATATATAAAAATAATTGCCGGATTGTTTTTCACTATCCAGGAGCCACACATAATTTGATAAAGTTAAATCCTGTTTTTACAAGTAGATGCCAAAATAATTTCGCAAAGTTCCAGATGCAGCATTGCTTTTAATACTAAAAGGTTTCTCTTAATATTTATGAATAATCCAAAAAACATACTTGGCAGCTTAAATAAAACAATTATTCTTTTCTACTTTATATAATGGTTTAATGATAATCACAGGACCAGTTATATCTACAAACAACTCGAAGATTTGCAAAAGGAGGCTAATAGCAAGAAGCAATATAAAAAGCGAGCTTTCTGGGTTAATCCATTTTTGGCGAAGCGGTGTTTCAAATCCTTCGAAGACAAGCTTCTTCGCAGCATGCTTTAGGGCGAAAATGAATTATTTAAAAATTTTACCAGATTATCTTATGAAGAATTTAATTGTATATTAAAAATAGTAAATACGACCCATATTAATTAACACGTTATAAATTTTATTTTTTAAAATCTATATTTAAGGTGCAGCAAGAAATTGAAAAAAGACACCACTTTTCGGCAAGCAGTGAGCGCTCAGATTCGCTTGGCTATAACACTAACATACATAGCAACCGGAGATTTATACCATTTATTAGAATACCTTTCCAGAGTTCCGCGGAAAACCAAATCTCATTTTGTATCAGAGGTCCTTTCTGCATTGTAATTTTGTTTCAATTTGTTATGACATTTCAAAACAAGTATATAATAAAACATAATTTCTATAATAAAAGCACAGTAATCAATAAAAAAATTTAAATCACTAGTTAACACAATCCATTTATCACAAAAACATAAACTCTTAATTAAATTCATGGTGTTAGAAAAAAATTTACCTAATTTAAGTTGTCGGAAAATAATCTTCATCGTCAATAATTTCAGCGGCAACCAAGATGGTATATCTTATAATAAAAACGATTTATTGGATTCAACTAAAACATCACCCAAGACTATATATAACCCGTTTTGATTCCGGCAAGTTAAAAGTGCTTGAAGATGCCTTCGTTTTTAATATTTTAATATTGCTGCCGGTCTCTTTTTAATTACTAGTTTCAATAGTACTTTTAAAATTTAAAGTTTGCGATTGTGAAATTTTTGAATTCTCAGATGAACTAAAATCAATCGATTTTGAGGTTGTCGAATTTATGTATGCTGAGTCTTGTGATGATTGTTTGGGCGGGATGATAGAGTAAGTTTTATGATGCATGATTTAAAATTTGAAATTGATGGTGGTAATATGGTGGACATTTCAGTTAAATTAAAAGCTGGTGATCTATTATTATATGTTAAGTTTGATGGTTTATGTAGGTCTCTATTTTGTTATACGTAGATGTTGTGAAAAGATCATGTTGAAGTAGATGAGTTTGTTGGTGGTGAGTATCCATAAGTA
Source organism: Nephrotoma appendiculata (assembly GCA_947310385.1). Lineage (NCBI taxonomy): Eukaryota > Metazoa > Arthropoda > Insecta > Diptera > Tipulidae > Nephrotoma > Nephrotoma appendiculata. The sequence continues at coordinate 140,440,686 of OX371225.1, read as the reverse complement.
TAAACGGTAGCTTCATCGAAATTCAATAGGCTTAGAGGCGCTATTTTCCTGGTGAGGTCTTTAGAGTTAATTAAATTAGGTTGATGCTGAGAACAAGTGTTACAATAGAAATTATTTTTTGCGATATCTTGAGCTTTTGAGCAACTACCAGTTTGTGGATTTATTTTAATTGGACTGTAACCGTTGACGAAAATGTTTTGATTATATCAAGTGGTTCAATATTTTTTAGTTCCGCAATTGCTGCTCCAAATTTACCTATAGGTATACTTCCTTTTTTGTGTATTTATTATTCGATTTTACTGGCTTTTTAAATATATTTTTTGATCTTTCTGTATCATCATATAAATCAGTGGCTTCTATCATCATATAAATCATTGGATTTAAAATAAAATAATTTAAAATAAAACTATGCTATTAATTAACTATATTTTTTTATTTTAGATTACTTATACTGAAGCTGGATGGCAAAATTCCGCACATCGCTGGCGGTATCGATGGGTAACACATCAGGATTACGCAACCACCGCATTCTGGGTCAGATTTTTATAATTTTAAGGGTTATCATAGCATAGTCTTATTGGCTATCGTAGATGCTCATTCAAGATTATATTTATTGATGTTGGATCTATTGGAAGAACATCTATGAAAATTCAAATTTCTTTAAAAAATTAATTAATTGAATATTCCACCACAAAATACATTAGAAGGTGAAACCATGCCAGTGCATAACTTTTTTATTAGTGATGATGCATTTAAGTTGGATTGGCATATGATGAAACCGTACAAAAGATGCCTAATATTAAGTTCTAAACAAAATGTTTTCAATTATAGGATATTGCGAACGAGTTCAACCGTAGAGTGTGCATTTGGTAGACTAGCGTCGTGGTTTAGAATATTCCACAGACCAAAGGACGTGAAACTTGAGACGGTTGATATGATTTTCAAAGTTTGTTGTGTTTTTTTGACAAAACCTATAAATGCGTGAGTCGATTGTGATGATATTCAACCAACTAGTTTACCGGTAACTTCCTCCACTCCCAAAATTGAATGTATTGCAAGCTCCACCAAGGTAGTGGTAAAATGCGTGTCACCATTGCTAATTTCTATGTCGGGAAGAGGAACAATTCAGTGGCAAAAAATTTTGTTAAATTAAAATTATATTTGATGTTGAAATTTTTGAATTGAATTTGAGCTTAAAATAAAATTTACTTACAATGCTATTTTCAGTTTCTCTTGTTTCATTTTTGTCTTGGTCAAAATTACTTGCCGTTTTCCGTAAAACAATTACGTCGCCTAAAAATTTCATCTCATCGAATAAGTACCACTTTGTTTTGTTTGTGTCAATACCACTTTCAGATTTTTGTTGTTTTCCTAATTTTTTCTTTTCAACCACATTAAGTGTTCCGTAGATTTCTAATTTATTTTCTTAACAAGGTCTACATCTAGTTTTAATTCGTCTGCTATTTGTTGGAGCGCAGAGTTTTTTAGACCATTTCGTCTAAAATTTTTATTTGTAATCCTCCATAGACATTCATTACTTTTGTACATATGGATTAATTTTATTGAATTTTCAGTACTAAAAACTGTCATTTTAAATACGACAGGTTGTTATCAAATAAATACAGCTGCAATTTATGTCGACGTCTAATTACTGTAAGTCTATGAAAATGAAAAAACAAAACTCTAAAAGTGTATTTTAATTTGACGTTTCGTAAAAATTTTATGATAATTTTTTCGTGAAATAGCCTCCTGATAATTTGCTGAGAGTTTCAAAATTTGTATAACATACTTACACATACATTCAAAAATTTAGTCTCATGCTAGAAAATCTCAGCAATTTTGTATAGTGAAGACCCCGTGTAACAAACAACAACAAATAATGTTTTCAACGTACATAAATTTTATGGTTACTAAATGGTTATAAAATGATTTCTTATAGCAGGGCCGTAAATATTTAAAGGGCTTGATTGTATTGGGCCATTTTCAAAATTAAAATTATCACATAAAATACGGATGATTTAATCTTTTACCCAGCTTAATCATTATTTTCGTGACATTTTTCCCTTTTATTGTGTTTAGCAGATGCATATGTACATAAAATAATTCTGTATACTGCTGACTGCTGAGTAGCTTTTGCGAAATGTGTTTTACGAGGATTTGTTGGTTTCGTTGTTTTTTCTTTGTTATTACACAACATGTGATTAAAACACATACATTAAATATTAGGCATATTAATTATTTTTATTGAGCAACATAAAAAACTTCTATAGTAATAATTATAATACAATTTTAATAATTGTACTCTATTACATAATTCCACAAGGCCTGCCTGGTAAAAACCATGTAGGTTGCATTTCTGGTTCGGTTTCGCCGAGCAAATTTGTTCAAAATAATCCCGCCTGAAAATCGTGATATTTCCCAAATCATCTCTTATCTATATTGTCATTTCTTCGGATGGCAATTCGAACTCACAAATTAAATTTTATAGTTACCATGATTTATTTAAATATTGTAGTTTTAATAATTGCCATAAATCATATAAAACCTACTTCATACTAACATCTGCCATTTTTCCTAATAAATACGTAGTTTAAAAACGAAACAAAAATGGCATCATTGTCATGACAAATTTGCTGTACTCAACACTGTAAATATACATCTGGCAGCCCGTCGAAAGTCCAACTTGTCAGCAAATTTTAATAAAATTGCCTCTCAAATCACTTAATTTTATTTTAATTTAACGCAAAATAATGGTGCAATTCAATAATATTGTAAGGCATATTAACATATAAATCGTAAAAAAAACCTTTTGCATAGAAATCACTCATTTCGGTATACCCCTTCTGAAAGCTCAATAATATTTTATTTGTGTACAATCGGGCCTGTAGTTTGTTTGGCTTTGCGTATAGTTATTTATAAACTGAAACCTTATCTCTTCCAACGCATATAAAATTTTCAAAAGTTGTTTGTTTTTCTACTCTATTCGTGAGTTCCATTGAAATTTCTATTTTGGGAATAACAATCGCATTAAACAAACATACGAAATATCTGCGTTATCTTCAGTGATTGTTTACTACACAAAAATTACGAGTGGAATTTCAAACGCATCACTTATTTGTGTATAACAATGTCAATTTACAAAATGAACATCGAAATAATAACCAAACATCAAAAGCACTTTTGATTTTTAATCATGATCATATATATTGACTTACACATACACATCATCTTTCCATGAATCTGGAAGAGCACATTGCATAAAATAAAGTTTTCTACTTTCGGTTCGTTTATTACAAAGTATCGTACAAAGTATATTTTATTCATCTGTACGTTATAAACTGTTGTATATGTGAATGTTTTTTCCTATTATCGTAATAATAATTCTTTTTGCTCTTATCAAATTACTTGTCGTTTTATTTTTGTTGCTCAAAATAGAAATGACACAACAATAAAATAAAAAATACGAAGAAAATTCGAAGAAAATAAAATTTTATATGATTTCGTTTTGAAGCACAAAAAAGTATTACATAAAAAAAAGCTCAGTCAAAAATAAAAATTAGAATTTTATCAAAATAAATATTTGAAAATTGTTTCAACATCTTCGAAAACGACGAAGCAAAATAGAAAAAAATAAATAAATGGAAATGTATAGAAAAATAATAGAATTTTATTGCTGATTGTAAATTTGATATATTTATTTGCGAAGCACACACAAAAAAAAAAAAAAATCTGAGAATAACGACGAAATTTTTATATTTTCGCAACATTTGAAAATCGTTACTACATACATAGTTTTGGAATGGAAAACTTTATGTGCATAAAGATATAAACATAGTTACATATCGTATTGTTATTATATTTTTTTTCGATTTTACATTTGAAAATTATTTTTATTTAATTCAGATATGAACTCTCCGAATAAGAGTGATAAATTAAAGAATAATAATTTTGAGTTTTTTATTTTTATTTTGCGCTAGTTATTTTTCAATGAACAGTTTCTTACAACATGGCATGCATATAGGGTATAAGTTTGAAGATAACTTTGTTCCATTTCTATTTTTTTGTTTGCTTATTTCGTATAGTATATCGTTGAAAATTCAATTTTAATAAATTTAAATTATCAACCAAATCGTTGTATTAAATTATACCCGTATACAAACAGCGAAAATAAAAATTATTTATGTATAATTAGAACGCAACTATTTAGTAGTTTCCGTTCCGGAGACTGCTTTATACTTCGCAGACAGAGATCTTAGAATGATAAGTTGCGATAATTTTATACATATTTGTTTTAGTTATGTTCTAACTTTTTTTTCAAATTCCATGAGATAAATTTGATTACACTTCGTGTTGATTCATAACCATCCAATGTTTTAATATCGATATTTAAACCAAAATCAACATTATAAATGGTGACAAAATGGCCATATAGCTAATTTTACTGGTTAGATTGGTAACTCTTTCAACAGTCAATATTTAAAGCAATGATTTTGCTGAGCAACTGCTCAGTTGGATAATCCACCCGCTAACGAGGCCGGCTTAGTGTTTTCTGAGGTGAGCCAACCATTACAATGCCCATTCGATCAATGTTAAAAATTATCTAGACAACCACCTTAAAAAGAATTGTTCGCAATTCAGCAGAAAATCGAAAATGTTGAACTATACAGAAGACTTCGTGAAATAGAAAAAGTGGCATCATAACTTAGCAATGAAATCACTAAGTTAAAGAAAAAAATGACCAGCTGAAGAAGAGTTGACTGATAGCAAATGTGAAAACTGCATTTACTAGTTATAATGAAATCAGCACATTTGCCTTACTAAGGCTGAGTTCCAGACAGATGATAAGGAACTTGCAAGAGAAACTGCGATTGGATCAACAAACAAAAGAAAAGACCAAGAAAAAACAAAGAACAGAATTCTCGCCTGAAGTTTGGGAGCACTCGCAAGCCAAAATTAATGAAACTGCAGAAGCAGTGCATGTGCCTCAATACCACTAGCAAGAAAAGCAACGCAAAGTGTCAATGAAGACTAAGGCACCCCCTGTCAATTCATGTGATCCAAGCTCTATAATGAAATCAGTGTGCACAAACGATTATAGAGTAAATGCACTAAACATTAATGTTTGGAAGATAAATGCAAGAGATCCCGATGCATACAGAACTTTAGCCTCAAAGCTCATCAACAGATTGTAAATATTAAAACAACAAAATATACAAAATAAAAAAATATTCCATGGCGTGGATCTACACCAAACAAAAGTGGCATAGATAATTTTTCCAAAAAATATATATCTATGAAATCTCACAACAGAAGTAGAGAATCCACACTTTATGAATTGCAGCGAATTACTCTCACAGAAGAAATAAAACTTAGGAAACAGACAGCCGTTACACATTTTACGAATATTCTCACCTATTGTATTTTTTATATGTTACGGTTAAAATCCGTAATCGGTAAATGGTCGAACTTTTAATTTTAGCGCTCGCTCTTGCGAGCAAGCTTATACAAAGACTTAGGCCGTCTGTCTGTTGGCACTATCACAGCAAAAACTATACATACCAGAGAGCGAGAATTTGCACACAGATAGATACTACTCTAAAAAGGTCACATTTAAAATTTGGGAACTCTGGGTCAAGTAGTTTTTGAGATATTTAACTTTTTCTAAAAATAGAGGACACACAGATGCGGCTGCCTACTTTTTTTTTAAATTTTCAATTATTATTCTATTCCAGAAAAAATATTCTTGTACTATTATTACTTGTTGCTTAGCAACAAATACAGTATTGTGCGAATTAATGCGAACACGGGAAATTATTGAGACAAATTATTTATTATTAATTTTTTTTATTGAAATGAATATTAATAATATATGTTTCCACCTTTGGCCTTAATGTCATCTTACACACGGTTAGGCATTGCATTAATTAAATTTTGACAATTTTCTGTTATTTGTGGATCCGGGAACCAAACCTCGATAACAGTTGCCACCCCCTTTTTTTTATTTGTGTACAGTCTTGTTTCCGACTCTAACCTTACATATGGACCATAAATTATCTATCAGATTACATATAGAGAGAGTGAACATGCTAATTGACCAACTCAGGACTAAAGAAAAGTTTTGTTTTCGGACGAAACGCGTTTTGTCATGCAGGGACAGCGTTCCGTCTGTTGCATTTTTCCTATTTTGCCGAGCGCTTGTCGGACAATTTCAATTGTCCGCTTCTACTAGTTTTAATTTCGATTACACGATTAAAAACCGGTTGTCCTTTCCCCCATACACCCCCGTAGTTTCATATATTCTCCATCAGACCGATAAGCGTCATAAAGGGCACAATTAACTCCCATGAGCCCATGACGGGTAATAAAGCCATTAGTTCTTACTGTTACTCGTACCTTGAGATTGCACTGAGATCCGGTGGCACACGTTCGAATCCTCGAGTAGCCGTCAATAGTCTGTTAGATTCTAAATTTTCACCAGGCATCAACCGGCACTTTACATTGATTCCCTATTCCCAATTTGCTAAGGTTATCATATTATCCGCAAACGCCGTCACCCCATGTAATGTTAAATAATTTGCACTGCCATTTTAAATTAATAAAACCGAGAAATTTCTAATATGCACTATCATAACAGAATTATAATTATTATCAAAATATTTATGAATAATATCCCAAAACAACGGAGAAAAAGATATTCATTCACCACAATAAAAAATATAGTGTCCAAAATAAACGATATAATATTAGGGTTACCTTTTCTTGTCCTTATTATTATTTCCAATTTTCCGGTTGTAAAATTTTCGGAGTATCCTCCGCACCAGCAGCCTGGCAAGGAAACCGCAGCTCACCTTACGCGTCGGGTACGTGACGCAACTAAATAATAGACGTTTCATTTACACCAACCCATGGCATCTAGCTCGCCTTTTTTTATTTATTTTGTGCACCACTCGAATTTTAGCTTATTACATATAGGAATACGGACGGGTCAATGATCTTGCGCTGTCGCGATGATTGATGTACAGTTTTATGATATATTTTTTTTATTTTATTTATTTATTCAAAACACCAACAATGTATCCTTCTAACTCTTAACAATTTCTATATGTTTATTCACTATATTTTTTTTCCATGTTATGTTAGATCCTGTTTCGATCTATTCTCAACCAATTCTCTCGTGTACCACATTTTTCTTCGTTTTTATATCTTTTCTTTTGTTCTTAACGGAACTACCTACTCAACAAAAAAAAGCCAACAAGTAACCATACCTATAATTTAAGCAACTCGCCATCCACCATAAATACTGTCCACTGGTATTCAACTGCGTACAGCGCGCGATCAAATGATACTTTTGGTTCATTACGAACTTTGATTTGTTACACTACAATCCTAAATTCTAATTTGCACTAATACCATAAAAAATACACCGCGGGGTGAAGGGTGAACAATCTGACAGAACAAACAGGTTTTTTCAATTTTTATTCTCACAATTACCGATTTCGGGCTTTTACTGTAATATAGGGTGATTTTTTTGTGGTTAGGATTTTCATGCATTAGTATTTGACAGATCACGCGGGATTTCAGACAAGGTGTCAAAGAGAAAGATGCTCAGTATGCTTTGACATTTCATAATGAATAGACTTACTAACGAGCAACGCTTGCAAATAATTGAATTATATTACAAAAATCAGTGTTCGGTTCGAAAAGTGTTTCGCGATTTACGTCCGATTTATGGTCTACATAATCGACCAAGTGAGCAAACAATTAATGCGATTGTGACCAAGTTTCGCACTCAGTTTACTTTATTGGACATTAAACCAACCACACGAATGCGTACAGTGCGTACAGAAGAGAATATTGCGTCTGTTTCTGAGAGTGTTGCTGAAGACCGTGAAATGTCGATTCGTCGCCGTTCGCAGCAATTGGGTTTGTGTTATTCGACGACATGGAAGATTTTACGCAAAGATCTTGGTGTAAAACCGTATAAAATACAGCTCCTGCAAGAACTGAAGCCGAACGATCTGCCACAACGTCGAATTTTCAGTGAATGGGCCCTAGAAAAGTTGGCAGAAAATCCGCTTTTTTATCGACAAATTTTGTTCAGCGATGAGGCTCATTTCTGGTTGAATGGCTACGTAAATAAGCAAAATTGCCGCATTTGGAGTGAAGAGCAACCAGAAGCCGTTCAAGAACTGCCCATGCATCCCGAAAAATGCACTGTTTGGTGTGGTTTGTACGCTGGTGGAATCATTGGACCGTATTTTTTCAAAGATGCTGTTGGACGCAACGTTACGGTGAATGGCGATCGCTATCGTTCGATGCTAACAAACTTTTTGTTGCCAAAAATGGAAGAACTGAACTTAGTTGACATGTGGTTTCAACAAGATGGCGCTACATGCCACACAGCTCGCGATTCTATGGCCATTTTGAGGGAAAACTTCGGAGAACAATTCATCTCAAGAAATGGCCCGGTAAGTTGGCCACCAAGATCATGCGATTTGACGCCTTTAGACTATTTTTTGTGGGGCTACGTCAAGTCTAAAGTCTACAGAAATAAGCCAGCAACTATTCCAGTTTTGGAAGACAACATTTCCGAAGAAATTCGGGCTATTCCGGCCGAAATGCTCGAAAAAGTTGCCCAAAATTGGACTTTCCGAATGGACCACCTAAGACGCAGCCGCGGTCAAGATTTAATTGAAATTATCTTCAAAAAGTAAATGTCATGGACCAATCTAACGTTTCAAATAAAGAACCGATGAGATTTTGCAAATTTTATGCGTTTTTTTTTAAAAAAAAGTTCTCAAGCTCTTAAAAAATCACCCGTTATATACACACTATTCAAGCACACTATGAAATGTATAGGAGTTGAGATATAGTCCATAGATGTCGGGAACTATTCGTTTGCCTAGCTAGTGGAGCACATTTTATATTTTCGGGCCTGGAATTTTGAGCTATAATCACAAATATTACTGTTGTGTTCAATATGTCAAAATTTATACCAAATAAATAGCATTCGCGGACAGCATTAATTTTTTGTTTTCATTTGAAGAAATGTGCGCTAAATTATACCGATTACTTCGAGTAGCATATGGTCAATAGGCCCGTATCGCAAGATTCGTGTGAACGATGGTTTCGGCGTTTCAAAAGTGTGAAACAGGAAAAACCGCCGAAAAAATACGAAGACGTTGATTTGCAAGCAATGTTGGATGAAGATGATTTGCAAACACAAAAACAACCGTTATTGAAGAAGCTGTTTCCAATAGGCTGCGACAGATGGGAAAGAAGACCGGTAGATGGGTTCCACATGAATTGAACGACAGGCAAATGGAAAAGCGCAAAAACACATGTGATATTTTGCTCGCTCGATGGTGGAAGTGGTTTTTGCATGGCCCGGGGATACCCATCCACATCGACCGCAAGACGGAATCACTTTAGCAGAAAAACGATGCTCTATGTTTAATGGGATCAGAGAGGCGTGGTCTATTATGAGCTGTTAAAACCTGTGGAAACGGTAAATACTAAACGTTATCAACAACAATTGACCGATTTGAACCATTCGCTACTTAACCTTTCAGAATGCCGAAAGAAGCAACATAAAGTCATTTTTCTTCATGGTAATGCTTCATGGTGGGAAAATCTGCATTTCATACTTGTACATCTATCTAATTAGGTAACTAACTAAAAAAGTAAAAGTATACAACCCCAATTTTAACGGACACGAAAATGAGATTGACGTTTGAAACAATATTTGAATATTCTATTTATTCTACTATACCTGTATATATATATATATATATATATATATATATATATATATATATATATATATATATATATATATATATATATATATATATATATATATATATATATATATATATATATATATATATATATATATATATATATATATATATATATATATATATATGTATATATACATATACATATGTATATATACAGGTACTGGTATAGCACAAACGGAATACGTTCAGTGTGTTCTAGCAAAATAAAAGAATAGAAGTATGTAATAGAATATAAAGAATGATTAAAAGATCGATTTATGTCAATTTCGAAATCTTCGAAATAAATAGAAAAAAATCATTGTAGTTCTTCCAGAAACGGGTAGAAGGTGGAAGAAAAATTTGAAAATCTTTATTAAGTCAACAACATTTGTTACTTCGACTAAATTTCGCCAAAAAATACAGATATTAGTCTCTTGCGGATTGATGTATAGTCATTTGGCCGGACGGCCAGATGGAATGAAGAATGAAGTGGGTATGAAGACGTTAACCACGAATTAGTGAGCCTCACGTTCAACCAAGGCTTAAACGAGTCGTATATATGGATCTTCCTGGTCACTAGATCTTAAAATCAAAATGCACTAAATAATTGTGTGCAAAACTCTCAATGAAATTTTTTTAAATCTTAATTGGCTGCATTAGTTTGAATTTTTTTTTTTATTTATTTGAAATATTTATAAAGCAGCATACACTAAGATTTAAAAAACAGTCAAACGACTTTATTGAACAATTATTTCGCATATTTCGATTTAATGATCTAGTAACCAAGAAGATGCGTAGTCACATCACTTGAAGTGAGGAATAGGGATGATATTGTATCTTATTAAATTAATTATATCTAAGACAATAATATGAACAGCAAATATAATGAATATTTTTATGTTTTGTGTTTAAGTTTCGAAAACCACTCGAACGGTTTTCAGGCTAAAAAATTGGTCACATGTAAAACTTGGTAAATTTGTTGACGTATTTCTCAGTGGTGCGTGATTTCCTTTTACAAACATTTTTTTCGACTTACACGCCTTTGATGAAAAAAATGTCGAAGGTTTAACATGTTGCTTTAATTTGCAAATTATTTAATCCTTCATGAAATCCTTGTTGCGTTGGTTGTTATTACTTGCAGCGCTCCAATTTGATTATAGTCAAAAATTTATTCCAATATTGTTTTTGGTGCAAGGACGAGGTGATATATGAGAAGTAAAACCGTATATTTAACATTTGTTTAATCACTTGAGCGCGATCAATACTTTAAAACGCTATTGTAAACGATTTTCACAATTAAAACTACTGTACTTTTCGCACGTTATAATTATTAATTTATTATTATACATCGATATAATTTAATTAGTTGATGGTACGTATAGTGTGGCATCGTGATGTGGCGGCAGAAACTTGGTACCCCGACTGTTATTTCATGTTGAATACTGATCGACTTTTGGACTACTGATGAAAACTTAAAATTCTAACTGTAAAATAAATTTTGGTTTCGTCTTCTTTTGTATCGTTTGATATTTGTGTGTATTGTTGGTGATTACGCTAAAGCAACCGGGTGTCTATTTGGCGATGAGTCTTCAATTACATTGGGCGACAATTTATATTTTTGGTCGTCACAACTTTCATTCGACAAAACTTAATTCAGGACTGGTCATCCATGTGGCTAATATTTTTAGGACTATTTAATCCTTAGCCAAAGTATACAAATATTTTATTGAGGATATCGGGGATAAATATGCCCCAGGGTCGCACGTATACATGGGTTAAAAATCGGCTTACGTAAATAGCGAAAAAAATTGCAGTTGGCTAAAAACCACTTCACACCAAGAAATAACGGCAAACTTCTCTTAATTCTAGATGAGCACTCTTCTCATTGCAGCAATGCCGAAATGTTGACGTTCGCGGCTGAAAATGAAATTGTTTGACTGTGCCTTCCGCCTCATACTACTCAATTTCTACAACTATTGGATAGAGCATTTTATAAATCGTTTAAAGCAAATTATTATTCGGCATGCAACTTATTTATTCCAAACGACCCCACTATAAAAATAACTCGCCTGCAGTTTGCAAAAGTTGCTTTCAAGACCAGCAGATTCCAAATAAGGAAACGACGCTTCCAATACAAAATGCAAAAGTGACCCAAATCATTCTCGATAGTTTCAAAACTTCACCTAAATAGCTACCTAGCTTTTATATTTTCTTATTCCAGCAGACGAACCTTAATTCAATCGAAACCTATGAATCTAATGATATTACTCCTGGAAAGATAATTGACGTTATGTCACCTAAACCATCTACTTTTAAGTCTACGAGAATAAATCAAAGGAAGCAAACGGCTCGTATTTTGACAACCATTGAATATGTATCAAACCAAAAATTAAAGTCGGCAAAGCAAAAGGCAGAGCCCAAGAGAACATTACAAAAGAAGCGTAAGATGAAAACGGTTGTGAAAATATCTAACGCATCCACATCGACAGAGGAAAACTCAAACGTACCGCTACACGACGAATCTTCTGTTCCAGAGGATTTTCGGGAAGATAGCTCCGCGGGATGCGTTGAAGTTTATAAATCTACCACCAAAATAGATGACTGGTTACGTATGTACCTGCAAAAAAATTGGCAACGAGAACTTAAAAACAAAATAAATTGCCATATCGCATAATGCATGTGTCAAAAACCTCTTTAACTCTCTTTTACTTTTGGAAACATTTAGGAAACAAAAAAATGTATACTATGTCCCATCCTTTATCCTACAAAAAAAATCTAATACCATTTTCATTATTATTATTTTAACAATTTTCGGCTTTTTTATAGACAAATATTATTTTCTATGACATTCACAATGTTTGAGACCTTTCGGGCCACCAAAAAAAGCGGTCATTTACTTACAATATCTCTACCACAAAGTAGAAAATTCATTCCCCCCCATTTTTAACCCCAAGGGTACTTGTGTGTTCAAAGCCACACAACCCTTTACAAAAATGTGAACTTCCTCAAGTTTCCTCTTGGTAGTTTGGTTTCGTACTGATAAAAATTGGTCTACTCATCAGGTTGCAACGACCAAACTACAAAAATTTACCTCTTGCTTCACACCAATAGTATGAAACAAGAACACGTCGATTTAGCGAATTATACCACTAAATCAAAAAACTTTTGGAACTTCTCATTTTTATATGTGTGTATTAAGCCTACACTAATATAAATTAAGAAATTTTAAATTCGTCTGTATTACTTTAACAATTTTCGGCTTTTTTATAGACAAATATTATTTTCTATGACATTCACAATGTTTGAGATATATAATGTCATAGAAAATAATATTTGTCTATAAAAAAGCCGAAAATTGTTAAAGTAATACAGACGAATTTAAAATTTCTTAATTTATATTAGTGTGGGCTTAATACACACATATAAAAATGAGAAGTTCCAAAAGTTTTCTGATTTAGTAGTATAATTCGCTAAATCGACGTGTTCTTGTTTCATACTATTGGTGTGAAGCAAGAGGTAAATTTTTGTAGTTTGGTCGTTGCAACCTGATGAGTAGACCAATTTTTATCAGTACGAAACCAAACTACCAAGAGGAAACTTGAGGAAGTTCACATTTTTGTAAAGGGTTGTGTGGCTTTGAACACACAAGTACCCTTGGGGTTAAAAATGGGGGGGAATGAATTTTCTACTTTGTGGTAGAGATATTGTAAGTAAATGACCGCTTTTTTTGGTGGCCCGAAAGGTCTCAAACATTGTGAATGTCATAGAAAATAATATTTGTCTATAAAAAAGCCGAAAATTGTTAAAGTAATACAGACGAATTTAAAATTTCTTAATTTATTATTATTTTATTATTGTCATCGTTTTTATTTTATTGGTCTGTATTAGTATTGTACTCTTATATTGATTAAATAATTGAAACTATAGCTAATTAAACGATGCCACACTTTAGGAATGCGTTAGTATTTAATTGTGTCTGAATCGAAATATGAAAAAAAAAATTAATTTCAAAGTTCAATTTAAATACAGGTAACCCTCTAAGAATACGATACTTGAAGAACATGAGTTCCAAAAACACGGGTACCATCTCTCGAATTACACGGTTTCAAACTACCCGATTTGATTTAATCTCGAACAGCACAGTTTCAAAGAACACGGAACCATTTAATGGTGTTGTTGGAGGGTTACCTGCATTTTCCAAATTTTCTTGACTACAATATTTTTTATGACACAATGAATAAAAACGATAAAAATTGGTAACATACCCAAGAGAGTGGATATCCTGAATTACTTGTCTTATTTTGTTATTTTGAAACCAAAGAAAAAACCAACAAATAAAAATTAGATTTTACTGTCTTGTCAATTTTCATTATAATTATTCATTTCAGAGTAAAAAAATTTTTTTTTCTTATACATACATTTTCATTTTATATCCTTCTCTGGTAAAATAAAAGTTATTGGCTAATTAAATTATATATTCATGTTATTTTTTTTTCGTTTATTCTTTCGGTATTATTTTTATTATTATTATTACAAAAGAAACGTTTCGCTGTTCACTTTTATTGTACAAAAATAAAAAGTTTTTAATTTTTTTCCATTTATATTAAAAGTCAGCAGATTTGCTACTCACAAAAAATAAGTTCTGTACTTGCTGTTCCTTTTATTTGAATTTCAAGTATTTTTTTCCGTTGTTGTTTACTTTTAATGTTTTTTGTTTAAGTTATTAAAAGTTATAAATTTTATTTTATATTCTTAAAAAAAACAACAAATAAAATATAAATTTAGCTTAGATTCGTTTCTATATGGGTATAAGTTAATTAGACGAAGTAAAAAAGCAAAATAAAAATACATTAAACTTAGATTAATGTTTTATTTCCTATTTTATATTGTACTCCTATAACATTCCCCGTAAGAACTCTTAATATTTATAAGATTTTGTAGAAAAATATATCTTCTGTGTGCGGCGGAAGAAGACATAAAGTGATACTAAGGTTTTAAACTTGAAGGTGGAAAATGAACTATACATTATTGATAGTATAATACTAGTATGAAAGATTAAATAGAAATGCTTTATTAATTTGAGTTTGCGTGCTACACAATAAAATTAATTTTTTGCAGTGCTTCATGCAGTGGCACTCCCGTCATATAATTATAATTTGTTTTAATTTCATTTCAACAGAATATAATACAACACGTTAATGACCAAATAAAAAATCATTAATTTTCTAACACTCGACCCGATTTTTCAACAGTATTTTTTACCCTTCATAACTTTTCAGTTTATACACCTCCGTATTATGTTATGACGACCAATCGTAATTACATTAAATCCATTTATGCTAAAATATTTTTTGTACTGCATCTATCATGTTGAAGTGGTGGTGGAGGTAAAACATTTTATTTTATTATTTATAAAATGAATTAAAAATCAACTTCTGTTTATTTTTTTATAATATAAAAACGCAAAAGTGCAATTAATTAAAAATAATAAATTTAATTAGAATTATTTTATATAACGTTCTTTTTTGCATTTCAAATAACAATAATAAAAAATGAGAACAGAGAAACGCGACATTTTCATTAAAACAAAACAAAAGTGAATTAATTTTCTTTCGTTTACTAAGAATTATCCAACTAGAAATGTGTAAATTCATATAAATTAGTCACCTAATTTACTAAAGTAGTTTTGTGTGTGTGTGTATATTTTTGTGAACAGATGATAATGACAATTTCATGTTCAGATGAATAATTCCTGTTAATTCTATGGAAATTTAAACAAAACTTTTAGAAAGTTAGGTATTTCGGTATTATTATGGTATTCCTGTAATACTATATATTGATGTTGTGTAAATATATTTTCAGGTGGTTTGGCTTCCATACCAAGCCGCGGGACCATAAACTAGAATTTTTTAAGAATAATACCTTAAAATAATTCTTGTTTTAAAATTTACTAATGATATCCATGTAATACGGGATATCTTTTACATTTATTTCAAAAACTGCAACATTGAACACTGGCATTGTGAATAATGTGATTGCTAAACTGTTATATCAGGACAACTAACCCTCAAATGAGTGAAGAAAATCTCTTAGTTTGAATGATTAGTATGGAAACTAATTTTTACCACGTTCGTCCAAGTTAAAAAATTGCTCATTTTTAAGTGTGATCGTAATCTATCAATTGAACTATGAAGCTCATAAAATTTAAAGTTTTTATCGTGGTTATCAATTTTGTAAAAAAATATTTTATTTATTTGATGAAAGAATTACCTGTATAAAAATTAATCTTTAAGTTAAAAAATATAAATTGAATAATAACTGGAAAATAAAATTTTCAAATTAATTTTTTTATACAAAAAGTATGAAATCAATAAATCTCAATTATTTTAAAAATTTCCGTTCGTGATTAATAAATAATTTATAAATTTTTAAAGTCAGGTACAATTCCCCTGCTCCCACAAAATTTAAATTTTGTGTAAATATCTTTTACATAAAATAGCATAATTCTAAACTGTTTATGATGTTTACTAAAATTAATAATGTGCATAACTTTCATTTGCAACTAATAATTTATTTATTTTTGGTATCCCTTTTTCAACCAAAAACAAAAAATTGGCTCAATTTAAGTCCTTGTGAGTAAAAAACCATAGTATGTAATGGGTTTTTTGATAAAAAAATTCGCTTGATTTGAACTACAACCAAAACAATTGTGTGTATAGGTATAGTGTTTTTTTTTGGACGAAAATAAGTTTGAAAGGAATGCATAAATGTGTAAGTTGGTTCAAAAAACATACAAAAATAAATTTTTTACATGGTACTTTTGCCGTACACACACAATTATGTTAACAGGCAGCAAAAGTGGTATACAACAAATTTGAGACAGTATCGCAAAAAAATTTAGTTGCTTATTTTGCAGTCAACATACAACTTTCTTTCGCCAGAACACAAATCAAACTATCCCTTGGTATATTTAATAAAACGAAAATCTTACAGCCTGATGATTCTTATGTTAGCCGCTCACTCACTAAGTCAAGTAGTAAAGATAAATACTTAAACACAGAGGAACAACCGAAACAAAATGAAGTAGCTTCGGGGCTTAAAAATCATTCGCAGTTTTATTTACAATTATAGTAAGCAGAAATTATTTTAAAAGTCATCAATAAATTGAATTTAATGAAAACATTTTTTTTTTTTATATTTTTAAGATTTTTCGCATATTAAAATATATAACCCCAAAATTCCACCACCCCACCACCACCAAATTTTCTGTACGAGTGTTTGTAATTGAACTCCTCATAAACGGCTAAACCGATTTTAATGAAATATTGGGTGTGTGTTTGAGTGGGTCCTTGGATGGTTTAGATTCCCAATTGGACCCGGTAGGTGGTACTGCGATCGGGTCTAGGAATTTTTCTTTGTCAAATTTTTTTTCTATTTTTTTTTTATATTTTTCACATATCAGAACCAAAACCCCCAAAATTTCACTACCCCCACCACCTAATTAAACTCATCCTTAATGGCTAGACCAATTTTAATGAAATTTTGGGTGCGATTGGGCTCTAAGAACTTTTTGATTTTTTGCATATATTTTTTTATTTTGACGTGAATACGTCTTTATTTTTGCTTTCATAGGGAAGCAATCTTAAAAACACCTGATAATAACGAAATATGTAGATACAGTTTGACGCTGCAGTTATTGACCTATCATCTACATCCAAAATTTAATTTCACCTTTCGATAGCTAAAGGATCAGAAACTTCGTTACAATGAGTGGGAATCGTGACGCATCGCTTGCGGTGGAGGGGAAGCATCGTCATTTTCTTGTCTTCCGTTCGTATTGAATTCTGTATTTTCTTCACCGATTATGGAAATAAGATTCTTAATTAATTTTTGGAAGAAGTTCTGGAATATGGCCACCTGGGGCAGAACTCGGTAAACTCTTAATCGATTATGGTGGAATTGGGTAAGTTGGATGGAAATGGGATTCTTAAATGATTTTTGGAAGAAGGTCTGGAATATAGCCACCTGGGACGGAACTCGGCCATTTCCTAACCAATTATGACGGGATTGGGTTAGTTGGATGGAAATGAGATTCTTAAATGATTTTTGGAAGAAGTTCTGGCATATGGCCAACTGGGAAGGAACTCGGTCATTTTCTAACCGATTATGATAGGATTGGGTAAATTGGGTGGAAATGGGATTAATAAATGATTTTTGGAGGAAGTTCTGGAATATGGCTACCTGGTTCGGAAGTTGGCCATATGATTTTTAGAAAAAGTTTTGGCATATGATCAACTGGGACGGAACTCGACCATTTCCCAACCGATTATGATGGGATTGGATATGTTGGATGGAAATAGGATTCTTAAATGATTTTTGAAAGAATTCTTTAATATGGCTTGCTGGGGTGGAACCCAGTTATTTCTTAACCGATTATGATGGGATTGGCTATTTTGGTCGGAAAGAGATTTTTAAATAACTTAAAAATTATGTATTAATTTAACATTAATACACTTCATGCTACGTGAGTTCAATCTTTCTTCTAACGTTCACCAGTAATCTCGATGTACCAGGTAGGCCATTTCCTTTCCAAAACATTGTACGTATTCACGTCCTTTGTCCGTACATGTGGTACAGACACCCACTTTTTTAAGATTTTTTGTATATCAGAACATATAACCCAAAAGTTTGAACAAAAGCCGGATTCTTTTTTTTTTTTGGGCGCACTAGGCGATACTGACAAAACATTCCTCATCTCACTTGATACTGGCAATTGCTTTATTTGGCATTTGTTTGATGGTGGTCCTTACGTCTCGCACTCAAGTTGTTATTGAACGTTCCCACTAATTCAGACGCAATGTACAATACAAAGGAGCATTTCGGCATGGCTAAAATTTGGCAAAAATGCAAAATTATTATCTGGGATGAATGCACTATGACTCACAAGCATTCATTTGAAGCTGTCGATAAACCGATGAAAGATCTCCACGATAATACCGCAGACTTTTCGGTGGTGCTCTACTGTTGCTGTCTGGTCCAGTGATTTCAGATAAAAATTGCCGGTCATTCTACGCGTTATACGTGTGCACGAAATAAACGCATGTTTTAAACAATCATACCTATGGTGAAATGTAAATAAAAAAAAACGATCCATCGGCACTGTCGTTCTCTCAACAATTGCTCAACATTTGCAATGGAAAAATATGATTTCATGGAAATACACAATACCCCAAATTGCCAGATAATATTTGCAATATGGTAGCAACGAAAGATGATTTGATTTTAAAGCATATTTCCAGGTGCACTACGTGAACGGGCTATTTCGGCCGCAAAAAATATCAAGTTGAACCGTTCATTGTTCAACTCGCAATAACATAAAAACAAAACAAACATTATTTCTTTAATTTTAAGATTCAACATTTTTATTTCAATATTTTACATCTTTTACATTAATAAGAATATGACTGTCATGGAAAAGATTTGGGTTTTTCTTTGTTTGCTATTATTTCTGCGGCAATTCAACATAATCACTTAACTGAAATTCAGTAAATATTCAGAGTGTTTTTTTTAAATAATAAAGTAATATATAGCAATTCAGTGCAGTTAAGGGGTTTTGTTTTATAGCCACAAAACGGTCGAAATTTAAACAAATTCATCCTAAATTGGCTTGGTTATAAATGATGCGAACAGGAACAGGTATAGAAATAAAATTTGACAAAATAATTTAACTGATATTAAGTGGTTATGTTGAATTGCCATAGATTTAATCAAAATGAAAATCGTCCAAATTTGCATCATATAGCGTTACATTCTTCTGCTACTCGCAGCCCATCTGCGGTGTGCATATGATTCAGTGAATGCACAGCGTAGAGGCCTTCTTTTTCACGCGTCACTACATCTTCAGTCGTCTTCTGTAGATCCATAATGAGCTCACCGACCAACTGAGTTTCACACAGTCTTTTCCACACAGCTAATACATATTGTTCAATCTAAAATCAAATTACGAGTTCCTGAAATACATTTGTTGTCACCAAGAATACATAAATCATCGCCTGAAAGAAAACCACCACCAATTTATCGTCGAACCCAACACTACAGCTGAGTTATTAATATTAGCATCCGAGAATCGTCCCTCATTAATGTATGTAGTCATCTGAAATATAATTAGATTAATTTAATTAAGTGCATACGTATATTATAATAATTTACTTACCGATTAATGGAATGCCTTTCCCAGTTCAATTTCTCTTGTATGTATATAACTTAAACAACTTCATTATGTATGTCGATTCAATGAGTATCCCCTTGTAAATATGTAGTATATCCCATGATAAATTTAATTTATATAGATGATCTGAAACATAAAATTTAGTTTATATTTAATTATAATATAATAATTTAATTCTACTTATCTTGATTTCATAATGTAAACATTTAGCCTCCATTTGTATTGTATTGAATATTAACGTCAAATTATTGGATGTGCTTGTAAACCTATAATTTATTCCAAGTTCGAAACGACACTGCACTGTAATATTATTATTGTATTGGAATGGTGTTTTTTCGAGCTTCCAATGAAATTTAGGTATGTCATTTTTTAGAACAAATCGTTCATTATAAAATCAACCAGAAAACGAATTGAATCGTCCGTTTTATAAAATAAAATTAATAAATAAAAATTATAAATTGTCCACTTTAAAATTAAAGTTAAATCGATCCGGAGTTTAATTATACACATATGAAAAACACAACCGTCAGACATTTACACACATGCAACAACAGCAATATCTCTTTTGCAATCACATTATTATACTTACCACCAATATCATGAAAAATACCGCTTCTATCGCAAAATGTGCCAATTACAAGCATCAAATATCGCCTGACCGTGAGAAGTGCCTGGCGCAGAGTAACGAGAAATAGCAATCATTTAGCACTTCTCAAACGAAAAGATTGAAATGTCTAACTCAATGTCAACTGTCACTTAGTATATATACAAAGTTTATGGCAAATTTGAATATCGAAGAAACGTTTGCTGAACCCGCTTATAGCAAGCCAGCCAACGTTCGGGCAGGTCAGTCGGGTCCGTTAGTATCAATATAAATAACCATGCAGTGTGTGTTAAGACTTAACGAACTTTTATATATATATATATATATATATATATATATATATATATATATATATATATATATATATATATGTGTATTGCAGAAACCATTATGTACCATTGCATTATAGAACCATTTGTAAAAATATTAATAGAAACATATCGAGTTGTGAATTTGAATTTACGTCGCATGAATTGAGGGGAGTTGAGGGAATATGGGAATTGAGTATTATATGACGTTTATAAACTTAAATGACAAATTTAATTGTCAAATTGATAAAATTACAATGAACTCTCTAAAGTTATGGAAGAGATAAATAAACCCGGTCTACCATCGTAGGTTGTGCGAAAAAACAAAAATATTATGTGTTTTTTGATTTTTTCCATGATTAGGGAAAACTAAAAAGCACAAGTCAATATTGAGTTTAATGTAAATTGGATTAATTTAATTTATATGTTCATTTTTACAAATAAAGCATTAGCAAGTTGTATAAAGTTTCAAAAGTTGTGAAAATTATTTAGCGTGTGAATATCAAAGATCAATAAAGGTAGTCACCTTTAGAACCAGTGCGAAACGAGATCAGGACACACAGAGTGAATTTATAAATAGTGGGTCTAGGAATAAACAGACTACCCACAAATTGGTGACCACGACGGGATCTGTGTGCTTTCCTATTCATAATCAACTGTGTTTTGCAACTATTTTATTCCTAAACGGTTTCATCAGTCTTGTGCTGTGGATTTTGGTGTCGAGTGCATCCAGATAATTCCGAATCTATTGGGTAACGAGCGATCAGCAGGACACCGGGCAACAATAAACAACAACAACAGTAGGACACCGGGCAACAATTGTAAACGTGAGTAGATCGGGTAAGTTTTTTTTTCTTTAATTTCATTGAGTTCATTGCCTCAAATTTAAAAATAAAATTTTATTTTAAAAATTAAAATTAACTCCAGCATTTTATTTATTTTCTTTC
Source organism: Nephrotoma appendiculata (assembly GCA_947310385.1). Lineage (NCBI taxonomy): Eukaryota > Metazoa > Arthropoda > Insecta > Diptera > Tipulidae > Nephrotoma > Nephrotoma appendiculata. The sequence continues at coordinate 140,418,817 of OX371225.1, read as the reverse complement.
TTCTTTTTTTTCTCCCTCCACTCGATTTCGCATTTTTGTTTCGCGTTTCTATTTAAGTTTATAAATGTCGTCTGATACTCCATCCAACTCCCCGGCAAATGACTAGGATTATGGAGATGCAAGTTCTGCAGATCCAATTAATTCTGCATCGCAACTGCAAAATTTATTCGCAGAACAGTTTCAATTGTTTCTGCAAGCTCAAAATTTCTTCCGGGATCCAGGAGTTGCTCAGTCGTCTGGGCAGTCTGGTTCAGGACCTGGTTGGACTGGGGTCCAAAATCCAAATTTGGAGATTGGAGCGGTCCGATTCCGACCTCCACAACCGTTGTATGGTCAGAATCCGGCCGTTTGGTTTACGATTCTGGAATCGCAGTTCTCTGTCGCGAAGTAATTTCAATAACAAGTTGCTCAGACAACTTTGGATGAAGAGGTTGCCTTCGCAGATTCAGGTTATACTAACCTGTTTTAGCAACACGAGCCGATAACATGATGGTGGTGATGCCACCGTTAGGGTTAAATGCCGTTAAATCGTGCAACCCTTTCGACCCATCCTCGTCTGCAGCATCTAACCGGTATGTCAATCCAACTGGCATTTCTGATGCATCTAATTTAGACGCAAAATTAGAAGATTTCAAAATTAAGATTTTAGCTGAAATTAAATCTATGGTTAACCCTAGATCTCGATCTCGTTCACATAATAGAAAACAAACAAATTCTCGTTCGAGATCTTATAGAGGTCGGGTTAACCCAAAATTCGATTTATGTTTTTATCATTTTCGGTTCGGTGAAAAGGCTCAGAAATGCCAGCCTGGCTGTAAATTTTATGATAAAACCTGCGGAGGTCAGTCGATCAAGAAGGATTTTTAAATGTTCATCAGAACGTGACGACCGTTACTGATGAACCTATTACAGTCGTCTATTAACTCATGATGCCAATTCAAGAGTTGCATTTCTAATAGACACTGGTGCTGACGTTTCGGTTGTTCCACTCAAAATTTGTCACATTCCGCAGGCATTAACTACCTCCAAATTATTCGCTGCGAATGGAACGCCAATTAAAGCTTATGGAACAAAAATTCTAAATTTTGATTTTGGGTTACGGCGTAATTTCAAGTGGGAATTTATTGTGGCAGATGTCTCGGTGCCCATTATCGGAGCTGATTTCCTTAAAAGCTCTGGTTTGATAGTTGATCTTGGCAAACATCGTCTTCTAGATCCAACGACATCATTGTTTACTGTTGGTTCTATATCTCTCACAGCCGAGTCAACACTGTCTCAACTAGACAAATCTCAGGTAAATAATGAAATCCAGCAACTTCTTTCTAAATTCTCAGAAATTATGACAAACTCTCTAAACGTCAAACCAGTTAAGCATATGATCACTCATCGGCTGGAAGCTTTTGGAGCACCGTCTTGTAAAACTAGACGTTTGGCACCTGATAAATTGACGATTGCAAAACAGGAATTCGAGAATCTGAAGGCACTAGGAATTTGTCGTCCGAGTAATAGTGCATAGTCTAGTCCTTTGCATCTTGTCATGAAGAAAAATGGAGATTGGAGACCATGTGAAGATTACCGAAGTCTGAATTGTGTTACGATTCCAAATCGTTATCCTATTCCACATCTTCAAGATTTTTCGTACCAGCTTGATCTTGTCCAAGCTTATCATCAAATTCCTATTGAACCGTCTGATATTCCAAAAACCGCTATTGCGACTACCCTTCGGTTTATTTGAATTCACTAAAATGACTTTTGGTCTCAGGAATGCAGCGCAAACTATTCAGAGATTCATCAGAAATGAATCATTTCAGATGATATTCTGATAGCGTCTACAACTTTCGAGGAATATCACGCGCATCTCGAACTAGTTTTCCAAAAATTATCAGACAACGGTTTAATAATCAATCCTGGAAAATGTGTCTTCTCTTCACCTGAAGTTAAATTTTTAGGACATTTTGTTAATGCAAATGGCATTTTACCTGTTCCAGAACGTGTTGAAGTCATCAAAAATTTTGGACGTCCTTTAACGGTTAATCAACTCAAAAGATTTTTGGGGATGATTAATTTCTACAGACGTTTCATTCCAAACGCCGCGGCTGATCAAATTTTACTTAATGATTTTCTTAAAGGTTATAAGAAAAATAGTAAAATTCCAATTAATTGGTCAGCAGAGTCCATTGATGCCTTCGACAATTGTAAGGATAAATTGTGTAAAGCTACTCTTCTTACACACCCTTCATCTACGGCTAAACTCGCTATCATGGTAGACGCTTCGGACACAGCTATCGGCGCAGTAGTTCAACAGTATATCGGCGATATTTGGCAACCATTCAGCTTCTTCTCGGCTCATCTTAATGAAACGCAACAAAGATATAGTGCTTATGACAGAGAGTTGTTAGCAGCGTACTCTGGCTTCAAGCATTTCAGATATCTTTTGGAAGGACGACAGTTTACGTTGTTTACGGACCATAAACCACTTGTCTACGCTTTTTGCCAGAATCCGGAAAAGGCATCACCGCGTCAATTCCGACATTTGGATTTCTTTGGGCAGTTCACAACCGACATCCAACACATATCAGGCATAGATAATGTCGTCGCAGATACACTTTCCCGCATTAATATAATTTCTATTCCTGAAAGTATAGATTATGCACAAATTGCGGATGCCCAAACCAATGATGTCGAGCTTAAAGATCTTATGCGCGATAATTTAACTTTAAAGTTTGTCCAAGTTCCGTTGAGTTTTAACTCTAACAAAACTATATATTGTGATATTTCGACAGCTAATCAAAGACCTTTTATTCCAATTGAATTTCGGAAAAAAGTTTTTGAAGCCTTTCATAATCTTTCACACCCTGGAATTAAAGCAACAACTAAATTATTGACGAAAAATGTCATCTAGCCCTCCATCACGAAAGATTCAAAAACTATGGCACAATCCTGTTTAGCTTGTCAGAAATCCAAAATATCAAGACACACCGTATCACCTCTTGGATCTTATCAATTAACTTCGCAACGCTTCGCAGAAATTCACTTAGACATCATTGGTCCTTTAACTATTTCTGACAATCAGCGGTATTGCGTTACATTAATCGACAAGTAAACGAGGTGGGTTGAGGCAGTTCCAGTTCCTGATATTACTGCAGCTACTGTCGCTTCTGCGGTATACTCCACATGGATTTCACGCTTCGAGGTACCAAACGTTATACGACCAAGGTTCGCAGTTTGAGTCTTGTCTTTTTAATGAATTGTCAGCGTTGATCGGATTCAGGCGAGTTAGAACGACGGCTTATAACCCAAAGTCCAACGGTATGATTGAGATGGCACAGAACATTAAAGTCCGCAATCATGTGTCACGAGTGAACTGATTGGGTAACGTTCTTGCCAACCGTGCTGTTAGGTTTACGCACGTTATATAGTGAGGAACTTAAAACTTCTCCTGCTGAACTTGTTTACGGAAGTACGTTGAGGGTGCCTGGTCAATTTCTAAATTACTTTTCGACCGATAAAATTCTTCAGACAGATTTTGTAAATAATCTTAAAAAACATTTTGATGGAATTAGACCGTCTCCGGCAACCAGGCACTCCAATGTAAAAACTTTCGTAAGCAGAGAACTTTCAACGTGTTCACACGTTTTTTTAAGGTTGGATTTTGTGAGAAAATCTTTACAACCACCTTATTCAGGACAATTTAAAGTTCTAGAAAGAGGGGATAAGTTCTTCACTATTGACGTAAACGGCAGGTCAGGTGTGGTGTCTCTGGATCGCCTCAACCCATGTTTCGCGGAGAATGCGGACATCGTGGGATCGTTTCCGGCGACCCCGCTGGGTGAGAGAACTTCGGATATATAGCAGGCTTCTGATGATACACACGTGTTTAAAAAGGTTTGCTTCAATCTTCCACCGAAGGAACCAGTTCAAACCAGGACTGGAAGGAGAATTAGACCACCAGCACGTTTTAGCTGAAGCAACTTTTGGATCACCCTCGGTTGTTTTAATTAGTTTATTTTCGGCCTCGCGTATAGTCTTGTATTTTCATAAATTCTTCCAAATTAATTGGGGAGGGAGTATCGTGGCGATGTTTATAAACTTTAGTGACAAATTTAATTATCAAATTGGTAAAATTACAATGAACTCTCTAAAATTATGGAAGAGATAAATAAACCCGGTCTACCATCGTAGGTTGTGCGAAAAAACAAAAATATTATGTTTTTTTTTATTTTTTCCATGATTATTAAGAAAAAACTAAAAAGCACAAGTCAATATTGAGTTTAATGTAAATTGGATTAATTTAATTTATATGTTCAATATTACAAATAAAGCATTAGGAAGTTGTATAAAGTTTCAAAAGTTGTGAAAATTATATAGTGTGTGAATATCAAAGATCAATAAAGGTAGTCACCTTTAGAACCAGTGCGAAACGAGATCAGGACACACAGAGTGAATATCTAAATAGTGGGTCTAGGAATAAACAGACTACCCACAATATAGAGAAAAGAAATTGCGTTGATTATGTTTTATTGTTCAATATTGAATCAATTATTTGATCGTGTATATTCACTAGTACTGAGACATATTTTCAGTTTTAGGTAAAAATTCATTTTATGCTGAAAATAGATGTGCAGATTTTCTGGAAGCAGCACCGCATGCAGATCTGCACGTCAAACACATGAGCATCATTTTTTGACACTTGTGTGCGTAATTTTTTATTTAGAAAGCAAGTTATCAAACAATTCTGTAATTTTCTCCTCCATCTTGACAAAATTTAGTGTCAAAAGTGGAAAATATGAAACAATGTCGCATGAAGTTGCCGAAGATTTTTAGTTTTATTTTTTTTTCATATTGTCAACACCGACGGATGCGCCAAATTAGAAATAGAGACGACGTGCGGAATTCTACATGGCATGCGCTTTACTTGTATTTTAACCCATATACACTAGTGTATTCTAATTTTGATGCATGTAGAATGCTGAATATGTGTTCCCAGCATTACTATATAGGCTTGTGAAATATTTCCTAAATTATTCCTAATTTTTTGTTTTTGATTTTAGGAAACAACTAGGAAAACGTTCACGGGCATATAAAACTTTGTATCAAACTTTTTTCTTACGTAGGCAGGAAAAAAATAATTTGAACAGAAATTATAAGCGAAATCTTTCCCAAGTTTCCTATTCCCGGGAATTATCAGAATAGGGCCACTGGAAGACGCCACTTTCGGTTGAACTGAAATCTATCAACCGTTAAAAATCACAGATGTATCAATTTATAATAAAGCTTAGGTATGCAATTTCACTCCGATCACCACAATTAGGCACTTTACATGCAAAAAAATGTTTTTTTCATTTTACATGTAGAAACGTAAATTATAAAATAGCTAAAGTTTATATATATTTCTATGTATAGCCGAAATTTTTTAAACTAATATTAATAACTAATTATACTTTGTCAAAACCAATTGTCAACCGAAGCCAAACAATTATTTAAACAAGAAGTAATATTATTACATTAGACACGACTTCGAAACAGATTACGATGAACATAAATTTGAAGTGAGTCCCATTCTCGGTTCGCTTGTTAACAGTTGCGGCCGTGAACTTATTACATCGGGTTTATAAAATGAAATTTGCCACGGAAGTTTGTTTGATCAAAGGATTGAATGATATACTTAGAAGTTGCTTGAGTAAAAATAAACACGAGAGTCATTACAAAAACAACCCCATACAAAACCGAACATGTTTTGTTTTAATCGGACAAAATCTGTTCCCAAAAATTTACCATAAAATAAATTAAATTTTAAATGTGAATGACATTTAATTATAAATTATTCAGACGTTTTTTTCTCTAGCCATTTTTTGGTTACTTTGATTTGATTTCATTGAGTGACGTGCCGGTTTGCTATATATTTGAATTGATTGCTTGTTTAATTTAATCGTCTTGACTTTTGGGTGCACCTTGAGTGTGACTACTTTACATTAAACCTTTTCGTTAATTCCTCTTTCTCTTCTTGTTTACCTTTGAGTACAGCTGTATTAAATAAACTGTTTTTACGGTTTTTGTAAAAAAAATTCAACATTTATTCGATTAGATTCCAGGTTCATTCGTGGTCAATTTCCAATACATGACATTTGCTAAGTAAACGCTGTGAATATAAGCCAACTCGATAAATTCATTCAATTTCCAAATATCTAAAATTTCAGGACAAATCATAATAATTATTAGAATAAAATTTTAAATTTATGTGACTTAGGATGTGGGAAAAAACTTAAGGTAAATCGATTACTACGGGGAAAACGGGTGACGGTCTCTTTATCGTAAACAATTTATCGTGTTTATCGTAGACACAATTTACCTTGGACACAATTTATCGTGGGACAATTTATCGTAGAATAGTTTATCGTGGACAATTTATCGTAGATCAGAATTATGCGTGTTCTTAACCGATTATGATGGGATTGGGTATGTTGGATGGAAATGGGATTATTGAATGGTTTTTGGAAGAATTTCTTGAATATGGCCATGTGTGACGGAACTCAGTAGTTTCTTAACCGATTATAATGGGATTGGGTATGTTGGATGGAAATGGGATTATTGAATGATTTTTGGAAGAAGTTCTGGAATATGGCCATGTGGGACGGATGTGAACTAATAGATGTGAACTAATTTTGTAAGAAATTTAATTTACAATCCTTTTGATATTTTTTGTTGATGGTAAAAATATGTTTGGTTGCTGCTGATTGTAAGGCATTTAAGTTAGTGCCTAAAGAGTAGATCTTGGCTCCTCACAATATTTCTGGTGAGTTTTTTAAGCTGAAACTTTCAAATATCTCGGAAAATAAGCCCTCTACGATAAAAATGACCATTATCAAAATTTAATCATTCTTGAAAGGAAATACATTAGTTCTAAAATTAGGACCCCTCGCCACCTGTTTGTAAGAGGGGTGAGGAGCAACCTGGAAACTAAGATAGGAACCCCTATTTTTTATTGCAGATTCGAATATTTCGGCTAAAAGTACATATGATTCCCTTGAAACATTTTTTTTCGATTCATGATAGACGGCGCTGTAATAGGCGATATTAAATTTTTTAATATACCAACAAGTACCAACAACACATGAGAATATAATTGAGCGAATAAGAAATGCTTGTGCCGGAATTTCAGCATACACGCTTCTAAGTTGTGTCCATTCATTTGAAATGCGGATTAATAAGTGCATTGAAGTCGAAGGCCATCATTTTGAGCACTTAATTTAATTAAAAGATGATGTCCATGTCGTTGTTCCTGGGTTACGCTAAAAGTAGTTTTTTTTTAATTTAAGAAATATAATTTGTATAAAACTAATTTCAAGTATTGAAAACGTGTTAATTTTAATGCAAACATATTGCAGAATCGTATGCAAAATGTTCTCAGTAGGAGAAATGGAAAAAAATTTTATATCGCCCATTACAGCGCCATCTATCATGAATCGAAAAAAAATGTTTCAAGGAAATTCTACGTACTTTTAGCCGAAAAATCCGAATCTGCAATTAAAAATAGGGGTTCCTATCTTAGTTTCAAAGTTGCTCCCCACCCCTCTTACAAACAGGGGCGGGGGGTCCTAATTTTGGAACTAATGTATTTCCCCACCAGAATGATTCAATTTTGATAATGGTCATTTTCATCGTAGAGGGCTTATTTTCAGAGATATTTGAAAGTTTCCGCTTAAAAAACTCACCCTGTATAACCATATTAATGTTATGCGAAAATTGCCAGCCGAAAAATGTCAATAATGCAGATTCAAACTAATCAAACGAAAATGACAGTCGTTTATTGTCGGTAACATGTCAAACGATACTCCAGCCGCGAAAAAGGTCAATAATTCAGATACAAACTTTATTTCGAAAATTAATTAAATATATTAGAAATTATTTTTTGCTGTTCCAAAAGAAAATTAAAATAAGAATTTTTCTTCGAAACATCTGAAACTAATAAACCAAACCAAACATTTTTAAGTGCTTTATTAGATGTTTGGGAAAGTAAGATGTGAAATGCATGTATAGTGCATCTATAGTTTGGAACATATTTTAAATGAAGTGCCTTCTAATTATTATCATTTAAAAAACGTCAGGTCAAGTTTGATTTGGGGAGTTCAGGAAAACTCGATTGAATATATCGCACACACAAAATTTTAAAAATTTCAAAAAATTTACCGTTTAAAATGTCATGGCTGGAAAAAGATGTAAATGAAATTTTTTAATGATGCTCACAATTTTTATAAAACTTCAGATCAATTTTCATGTGAGGAGTCGGGAAATTTCGTTTGAATATATCGAACACACAAAATTTTAAAATTTCTAAAAATTGACCGTTTGAAGTGTAATGGCTGCAAATAGATTTTAATTAAAGGTCTTAAAAATGCTCACACCAGAAAAAAATGTGAGGTAATTTTTCTTGTGAGTAGTCCGGGAAAATTGGTTTAAATATATAATTGACTGTTTAAAAGTGTCATTGTTAAAAATATTGGTAGTAAAAATTAGTTCGGTCCGTTTTTTAATTTTCTTAATTCTCGGGAAAAATTCGGAATTGTCAACCGAAAATAAATTGCTATTGTATCAACAGGTGCTAAAGCTTGTATGGACTTACGGAATACAGCTCTGGGGCTGTACAAAGGAAACCAACACCAAAATAATACAAACTTTTCAAAACAAAGTGCTACGTGGTATAGTTAACGCTCCGTGGTACATTAGGAATGAAGAACCTTCATAGGGACCTAAATATCCCGACGGTCCAAGAAGAATTTAAAAAAATTGCAGTAATTCATGGACAACGTATCTATCAACACGTAAATGAAGAGCTTCGTGGTATGTTGGACACTTCACATGCAGTAAGACGATTGCAGAGAACGAAACCAATTGATTTAATGGATTAAGGACACCAGAGCAAAGACTACTTCAGTAAATAACCTATAAATGGAGCTGGTCAATGGGCCTCTTCTCATTCACAAGTGACTAAATTAAGAAAGAAAAATTACTAGATGAATTGTATTCAGTTGTAATAATTTAAATAAAAAAAAAAAAAAAAAAAAAAATACTTTACCCCTGGAATCTCTGAAATATATTGTAGGATTTTATAATAACGATATGTACAGTCGAATCATGCCATCAAAGAAAGACTTTGTTTCCGTATAAATTAAAGATGGCACAAGAGAAGAAAAACGTGTAGGTTTATTATTATTGAATATAAAAAAGAGCTATATTCTTGTTTTAAAGAGACTGACCCGAAAATACAAATTTCTTTTAGTAAATTTGCATTGCTAAGACCAAAATATTGTATTCTTCCCGGAGTATCTGGAATGCATTCGGTATGCGTATGTACTATTCATCAAAATATGAAACTTATGTTAGATGACATAAGCTTGAAGCAATTGACTCAAAATACAAGTACTCCTCTTTCTAATTATAAAGCCTGCTTATAAAAAAATGGTTTGTTCTATTCCAACTTCCCATTGCTACATCGACAATAAATGTCCAGGAACTATGGAAGTTATATCTCTAATACGTGAACAATTACAACATTATTCTATTTCTGATATAAAATATTCATCGTGGACTGCAACTGATAGAGCAATATTCGAGTGTTAAAGATTATTTATTTGATTTAGACAATAAGCTTTGATTTCTCAGAAAATTATGCTTATGTGTGTCAGGATGCTTCCCAGGCTTTCCATTTCAAAAATAACCAATGAACAGTGGTACCTGTGATTTTCTATTACAAAGAAAATAATGAACTTGAACATCAGAGTATGATTTTGTTGTCTGATAGCCTGAAACATGACACTGCAGCTTTATATTCTATTCAAACACTACTGATACCAGAAATTAAAAAAGCTTAAAAGAATTCAAAAAATTTATTATTCTACAGACGGCGCTAAACAACATTTTAAAAATAAATTTAAAATAAACAATTTGATTAATCATAAAAAAGATTTTAATATTGAAGCAGAATGGCATTATACAGCAACTGCACATGGAACAAGCACGTATGATGGAATAGGTGCTACTTTCAAAAGGTCAGCCTACAAGGCAAGCCTTACGGAAAACCGTCTGAGGCAATATTATCTCTCCAAGCACTATTCAACTGGGCAAAAAAACATTTCGATAATATTAATATTTTATACTTTGATAAAGTATTTCATGACAAAATGAGGAGAAAATTGAATCGAAGATATCTTAATTGCGAGAGTGTTCCTGAGATTTAAAAAAACCACTGTTTTATCGTACAGAAAAATGAAATAGTTTGGATTAAAAAATTTTCTAATAATACGAAAGAAAATGCAAATCACTGGTCACCAGAATCAAAAAAGTAATTCACTGTAAAGTTTTATTAAAATTTAAAAACAGAAAAACAATAACACTATAGACAGATGGACAGAAAGAGGAAATTGACTTGAATTTAAATTGAAGCTACACCTTGCAGATAGATGGACAGACGAACAGAATTGACATAGACGAACACAGACTTGTGTCGGGTTTATTAGTTCCTCATCGAGCGCCTCCCCAAATGGTGAATTGGGGAAAGCCTTAACAAGTAAGGTACAAGGAAATGAGATCCCTAGGGCGAACCAAAGTTATTAAATGCAGAGATCTAAGAATAATCGTTATTCCAATAATCTATCTACAATTAACGTTATTTTGAATTTTGTTGAGGTACTATTTCGATCTAGAATTATCAATAAAAATAATTTTTTCTAACATTTTCTGACTCTTTATAGTTTTATAAATCATCTACCGAAATAATTTCGAGAAATTCGAATTTTAAGCCGGTTAATTTGAATAAATTCGATGGTAAATAAGTAATGTCTGCCATCTTGGATATGCCATCTTGAATTTGAAACCTGAGCTCAAACTCGTTATCAGAGACCTCAAAAACTTCCGTTTACTAAATTTTGTAGAAATCAGCCAATTATGAGAAAATATTTGTCCACCATTTTGGAACCGCAATCTTTAATTTGAAAGTAAGGTCCGGCGTTTTGCATCCGCCATTTTGAATTTGAATTCTGATATCGGATTCTTGTTCAGCGACCCCCAAAATAATTTTAATGAGTAATTTGGTCAAAATTATTGAGGAATTATACTTTTTTCGATCATTTTTGACTAAAAACGGCTTTTTATTGCGAGATATCTTACTATAGATAGTTTTTTTGAGGTTAGATTTTTTTCTTTTTTAAAAACCTAACGGTATCAAAAACCAGACTTCTTGACAAATTTTTTCGTCTGCTCAAAATTTTGTTTTTCCCGCAAATTGAAATGGGCAGAGCAGGTGGCTCAGATTTGAAAAATAATTCCCCATATAATTTTCATGTAAAAACCATGTATATTACATTTTTTAATTTACGCACGTAATTGTCCCGATCTCGGCACCACATACAGACAGACACATACAAAGTATGTGTATGTTTATTTTAATTTTTCGATATAGGAGTAAAATTATTTATGTAAATAAAATTCATCAACTAATCGAGTATTTGGCAGATGAATTTAGTTTTACACATGTTATCTGTTCCTATTAATTAAATATCGAGTGCGTCTTCACTACGAATTTCTCTTAATAAGTTACTTGTGATTGTTTGTTTAAAACTTTAAGAAATTGAATCAATTAATCATTAAAAATATAACACTTTTTTTAAATCTTTACCAAAAACATTCTTGCAACCGACAAAAATGGAATATTTGGCTAAATCAGTGCATAAAAATACTAAATCATTTATTTAAAAAAACAGCAATATCACATTTCCAACCTACAGTCTTTTCATGATTCACGTTATTTATTGGATCTCCCACCATGAATATTAATTTGGATGCCAAACACAGTTTAGAAACCTAGCTGAGGTTAACTGTCTTCTATGATGGCACAGTGCTGTATGCATATTAATTCATTTAGGGTGTGGATAAAACAATACTCTCCAATCGCTCAAATTATATCTTTGGAAGAATGAATATACTAATTTTAATGAAAATCAATTATCCTTAAAACTATTGATTTATAATGATGGTTAAACAATTTCAACATAACACATACGAAAAAACATATTAAGAGTTTATTCCACTCAATGACATAGCAATCATGCAAACACAAAATACATCGCCCACCAACCAAAAAAAAAACAACAAGAAATACAAATTTCAGACGCAAAGTAACTTTTTGAACATTTCCAAAAATCAAAATACGGTAAAAATCGTAAAATCATCTAACTTATTATTTAAAACTAACAAATTCACCTCCTTTTCAACAATAATCATCAATATATTTTTATGCATATCTAGGAAAACCATATATGAAAAATACAGAACGATATAATAATTTTTACAATAAAATGAAAAGTAATATTTCATATTTGATTATGTTTGGAAAAATATTATAGATTTTTCCGTTTTGATGCTTTTCCTGGGTGTTTATATAGAGAAGAGCGTTCGAAAAAAATAAAAAGAAATAATTTCATAAAATTCGGTTTTTCCATTTTTCATGAATTTTCAGATTTATTCCATGCAATAAATCAAAGCAATTTTTTTTTACTTTTTTCAATTCATCCTCATATATTTTTCCTATTTTACTTTTTCGTTGATCTGAGTTTAGGGAATTTTAGGATTTATTATTAACTTTGAAAATCATAATATATTACAACGTTGTTGTGCTCAGTTCTTGGATTTTATTCCCGGTGTACGTACTAAATAAAACATGCAAGGTAGATAGAGTGTAGCTAAAAGCATTCCAATTTGTATAAACAAAAAAATAATTGAGTACATGCGTGAGCTAAATTTTAATATTTTATGGCCTCGACCTTGATGCTCTTTGGTTTCCATACGTTTAGGGTCTGCTCTATCTCCCACGCGTAATTAATATTTTCTTAATAAAGATGTTTTCAAATATTTCAACTGTGTTCTATGAACAGCTTTATTGTCCAAATGCATTGATTTTCGACAACGCGTGTCATTTAAGTTGGTATATAGATATCACCTGTACATTGTATTACCTGTTTTGCCTACGACATATACCTAATCAAAAACCAAATCCACAAAACCAAATTACCATATTGAATAATGTTTGTATAACCCAATAATTTATATAAAATATAAATCTACATTTTGATTCTGTTCTACCATGTAATACTGTAGCAACACGCCATGCATAATATAAAAATAGAAAACCAACTAATCTAATTCATTCATTTATATGTTTATTTTACCGAAAATTTTAACATAATCGAAGAATTTTCCCGCAAACCAAATCAAATCAAATTACTAACTGAAGAAAAGCTACCTAAAAATAAAATCGAAATAAAAATGATCGGTCGAGCAAAAAAGGTCGAATACTAAACATAATTTTTTTTTGTTTGTAGTCTCATCTTCCTTTTACTCAATATACACGAATGTAAAACACATTATTTTGATAGACTTTCTATGTATAAGGAACATACAAGCGGACGTACACAAATATATTGAATTCAATCCTTTTTTGTTGCCTTCTGGATACACAGAGTCATGGAAACCCCATAAAGAGGGAAACTTTTTTTATTCGGTTTTTCATTTTATTTATTTATTTTTAAACAGGAGGAGGTATACGTAATAAGATGAAGAAATACGCAAAAACCAATTTGAAAATCAGTTTTTCCCTTTTTTAATGTAATTCCCTGAATTGGTTGTGAATTTATGTATTTCTTGCTAAATTGTCGTTATCATGCTCATATCAGAGAAAAGCAAGAAACATAAATTATATTTTACGAAAAATATAGTAATTTGTGGACATTTAATTATAATGCAAAATCGCAGATTATTACCAGATTAAGATTATTTGATTAAATTACAAAATAATAACATTTTCCATAGTTTTGATTGATGCAATTGATCTAAATCAGATAAAGGCCTATTTTTTGGTAGATTCACGTTAGATGAGTGGTAGTACAGTTTTTCGAATATTTGATAAACAAGTCACATTTTTCGAATTACTGGTTGCTTAACCCTAAAGCTCTTAACATAATCTTATAACATATCTTTTTAGCAAAAGCCTCTCAATCTCTGACATGGAACTATTTCTATATTTTTAATTTTATTGAAAATAAACGTTTAATTATTTTAAAAAATTAATTCATTTATTAAAAAACATAACTTAAACTAAAAAAATACCAGTTTAAAAAAAAATTAGTGACTCACAGGCTCTTGTTAAGAGCTTTATGGTTAAATGTTTAAGCAACCTGTGACAACTGAATGCGAGGTATAATACCAGAGCCATCTATGAGGGAAGCTTTTATTGAGTTACTATAAAAAACTGTGGTAATCAGAAATTTTTTAAAATCATTTAAATTTTAATTTTATATTTTTAATAAAATATTCAAAAACGTGTACGTCATGCCAGCCGGAACCATATCAGCCGGAACCAAACAACTATGGCACAAGTAGCATGATGCATTGTGCATTATTGAGCTCTATATGCTTTATCAGCAGGAACCTTATAATTCTAGCCGGAACCTGACTAAGCCGGCCAGAACCAAACAAAAGCCAAACCAACTACGGCACTAGTAGAACGATGTATTGTGCATCATTGTGCACTATATAATTTTCCAGCCGGAAACTTATAAATCCTTAAATATAAGATTTTTGGAAAAAACCTTACAAATTCATACGGAACCATACCTTCTACAGCCAAACTAACTATGCAATGTGCATCATTGTACACTATATAATTTTTCAGTCGGAACCTTATAATTCCGCAACGAACCTTACAAAGTCAGTCAGTACCATATAACAGCCAAACCAAGTATAGCACAAGTAGCACGATGCATTGTGCATAATTGAGCATTACATATTTTTTTCGCCAGAACCTTATAAATCAACCAATATACGATTATTCGAGGAAAAAACCTTACAATTTCAGAAGAACCCTACAGTCAAAATAACTATATCACAAGGAGCACGAGCATTGTGCATCATTTTGCATTATATATTTTTTCAGACGGAACTTTATAATTCCGACCGGAGCATACTAAAGCTAGTCAAAACCTTACAAAATACATTAACTTACCTTATCTTGCATAAGTAGCACGATACATTGAGCATCATTGTGCACTATATAAGATTATATAGTAGTTTTCTATATATTTTTGCAGCCAAACTATAATGCCATCCAGAACCATAAAAATCCAGTCGAAACAAAAGGTTTACATAAATAGTGCAACATAGGATTTTTTCGGAACGATCAAAACGTTATGCACTACAATGCCAACCCAATCAGAACCACCAAGACCAGCCGCAACCGTATGAAGTTGGTGTGAACCATTCGGAGTAATAAAGAGTAAGCATGGTTGACGGTCATTGTGAACTAACTAAAATTTCAAGTGGAATTATTTGGACACATTATAATTCCCGATCCGCTAAAAGTGTTAATTAAATAAGAAGTTTAAATAACATTTAAAAAAAATCCGGAAATAACATTTCATTTTCTAATAATATATTTATAATATTTTATATTTCATCGTTTAGAGAAGAACGTTGATTCGGGTTCTTGTACATAGAACAACATGTAAGCAAGCATGTTTCGTGAAGTGTTGGTGTTGGTCTCAGTCTTTTGAAAATCGTCGTAAGTTTTCCATATGCCACCGTTTCTAAGTGTATGTGCAGTGAAATGCTCATTTACACTATCCTACTCAATTACACCGTGCAAATTGAACAATTTACTTCCTGAATTCAGCGATTTCGTTATGTGTCTTATAGCCACCTTTTACTGTTTTTCTAGTGGTTCAAACGGCTCGACCTCCAATGTTACTACACTATCATATACTTTATTTAGATTATGTATAAGTTTCCACAGCTACAATACGATTGCCGATTATTTATCTTTATTGAGTTGCTCAGATTTCTCAAATGCAGTTCATTAAAGTCTGTTGAAAGCAATGGCAACTTTCTTTCGAGTTTAGTTCCACTCACAAATTCTTTCAATATTGACACTGAAAGTAACATCATCGTTGAAAATGCATAGATCTGCGAAAAATCCTCCAATTGATGCATAATGAATTGTGCTACTTGCACCAGAGCTGGTTTGGCTGTAATATAGTTCTGGCTGGCTTTATCAGGTTTTGGCCGGAATTATGTATAAGGTTTCGACTGAAAAATTATATAGTGCACAATGCTGCACAATGCATCGTGCTACTTGTGCTATAGTTAGTTTGGCTATAGAGGGTATGGTTCCGGCTGAAATTGTAAGGTTTTTTCCAAAACAAATCTTATATTACTGGATTTACAATTTTTCGGCTGCACAATGCATCGTGCTACTTGTGCTATAGTTGGTTTGGCTGTAGTACAGTTCTGGCTGGCTTTATTAGGTTATGGTCGGAATTATAAGGTTCCGGCTGAAAAAATATATAGTGCTTAATGATGCACAATGTATCGTGCTACTGGTGCCATAGCTGGTTTCGCTGTAATATGGTACTGAGTGGCTTTATTAGGTTCTGATCGGAATTATAAGGTTCCGGCTGAAAAATAAAATAATGCACAATGATCGTGCTACTTCTGATATAGTTAGTTTGTCTGTAGGGGGTATGGTTCCGGCTGAAGTTGTAAGGTTTTTTTCACAAAAATTTTTATATTACAGGATTTATAAGGTTCCTGATGAAAAAGTGTATAGTGTACAATGATGCGCAATACATCGTGCTACTTATGCTATAGTTGGTTTGGCTGTAGTATGGTTTTGACTGGCTTTATTTTGGTTCTTTTCGGAATAGTAAGGTTCCGGCAAAATAATGCACAATGCATCGTGCTACTTGTGATATAGTTATTTTGACTGTAGGGTTCTGCTGAAATTGTTAGGGTTTTCCCCTGAAAAATCGTATATCGCTTGATTTGTAAGGTTTGGGCGAAAAAAATACATCGTGGTACTTGTGCTTAAGTTGGGCTGTTATATGGTACTGACTGGCTTTGTAAGGTTCTGTGCGGAATTATAAGGTTTCGGCTGAAAAATTATATAGTGCACTATCAAAATAAAATAAACAAAAAGGCAGAACGGACGAAATACTGAATGAATGTAACCATAAACAACCATAAGGCGCCTTTAGGTACGTAATTCTTAATACCTTATTTATATTATTAGTAACTTTCATTTCATATTTTCAGAACTATTAGTAATCGATTCGAGTACACTAAAACTATGGTGTGGCACATAGTCAATAATTTATCTCAGAAAATTTTAGATTAAATATCGAGAAGACAGTTTTGGAGTCAGCACTTGCTGCTTCGCCAGTTGTTTTAATGGAGTGTAAGTTGTACCGTTTTTTAAATTACTGAGACTTCACTATTGAAGACTTGCATATTTTAATAACCAATTTGGGTAGGGTATGTTGCATGGAAATGGGATTCTTAATTGATTTTTGGAATACGGTCACCATAACCAATTCTTATTCGAAATTGATAAGATATTGTGCGTTGGATGGAAATGGGGTTCTTTAATGATTTTTGGAAGAAGTTTTGGAATGAAAGAGTTGTTGTACGTTGTATATAGGTGATAGAAATTTTCACAACTACTTGGCACCACGTTTTTTACTAATATATTTAGTTCTAGTGAAATGTCATACATTTATGGATGTACTTATACAGGAAATACGTGCTCGCAACCAACGGATTGTAGAACAAAACTAGAAGAATAGTTCACATCCCTCTGTTGTTTTAAAACAGAGCGTACGGAGTTCGAAATTATGGTGCCTCGATGTACCTCGAAATCGCCTCTGATTTGAACATTTAAATCATCCAGTAATATTTTATATTGTAGTATTTTGCTCACGATTCCCTGTTGTTGTTGTGCAGAAAGCATGCTTGGGGTATTCGAGTTTATCTTCACTTAGGGCTTGGATATTGACAAACTAAATGTCAAATTGACGCCAAAGAAACCTGAATACGAAAATACGATGGCTAACAGGTGTGAAAATAATTACGAAAAAAAAAATTGTAGGCCTACTGAGAAAATAAAATTGATGTAAATATTTGTAAATTAGGAATAATTTTAATATTTCTAAATTGGCAGGGATAATTATTCCCATTTTACTTTTGTTGTCAAAAAAATTAGCATTAACATCTTTTTAAATTAGCAGAATAGTGTCACATGTGGCCATATTCCAGAACTTCATCTAAAAATCGTTTAAGAATTCCATTTAAGAATTTCATTTCATTACGTTCAGGACTGTTATTTACAAATGAATTTATAATAAAATGAATTTAATTAAAGCGTATATTGTTATCTTTTACAGGATATTTTGTTTAGGATGTCCTTACATAAATTGTCGTAAGCCATCCATTCATTTAAACAATATACAGTAAATGATACATTTATTCAATCTAAAATGTATACTCAACTCATTAGTAAGACATCAAAATAAATCAAAGTACCATGACAATTTATTTTACATGAATCCATTAATAACATTTAAACGTATGTATAAAGCTCTATCAATTATTACAAAACATACAAAAAGCAGAAAAATTTGTCAAAATTTACATATGAGCAAGCAAATAATAATATCGTAAAGTAGTATTCTTGTTATATTTTCATTATATCTAACCCCTATTTTTCTATTTCCAAAGCGCAAAGAAAAACATGAAAATATCTTGAAATGAAAGCAGCAAACGTATAAAGTCAATCATTTATAAGAAATAAAAGAATGACGACGTTATATTTTCAAAAGCATAGTAAAGCTTTTCTTGTTTTTTTATGTGACGATTGTGATTTGACGACTTTATAAAGTATACACACACACACACTTTCATACAAAAATAAATGTTTTTAATATATATAAAATTGCCGACTAGCGGCATAAAAAGAAATATGAACTCCAAAAGCTCTCTAAACGAAAAACGAAATATAAATTTGGATTTCCATATATAAACCATGTATAGTGTGTGTTTATATAATGTGCATACGTATATTGCACACTATACATAGTTGTTTTCCCAAAATGAAAAAAAATAAATAACAACAACAAATACGCAAAATAAATATGTCTATAAAAAATAAACTAAAACGAGTTGAAGAGGTGATATTCAAACGAAATTGAATGCAAACACAACATATACGAGTACGATAGGATTGTAAGAATATGTAAAGCTTTTAATGGAAATACTATTTTGAATTGAATGGGATATAAATAACAATAATGCTTTCATTTGTATTTATACACAATATGTATGTGGATCCAAGTAATTTGGATATTGTATATTAGGGACGAAAATGTTCCGAAATGATAAATCGCACATTATCATAATAGTGTATATATCCATATATAGTTTTGCACGAGTTTGAGTAGTAAAAACTAAAACACACAAAATCAACATAACATATAACAAATTAGTTTCAATTATGTATTATGTTAATGTTATACAATGGTTTTTATTTTATTTATGATAAATACGACATTTAATGAGTAAGGAAATAAAAAAATGTAATTTGAATATTATGTTTGATGATTAATGATTGCTTGGTGTTACGCATTACTAACAAATTATTATTTTTGCACACAATATAGTCGCGCACATATACCGCACACAACAAACATTGTTCATCATTAATAGTTTTCCCTATAGCGGGAAATTATAATCCATTACACTCTATATTCAACCGGAATAAATGATAAGGCGAAAACAAACAGTAATTATTTTATGTAAATATTGAAGGTGGTATAATGGAAAGGGCTTAAGTATTATTTTACTCGGAGTATTTGTGTAGTTTGTACGACTTTATACTCGCAGGCTAGATGGAAAAGTGTAGTACATGCTCGTAATCAGACGAAATATGTCGTGATTGAAGGTAAAACTTTTAACAGTAATATGTTATTTGGCCCAATATCTTACTCTATAACTAATATCAGAGTCACCTAGATATAAGAGCCGTAAGATTCGGCCATTTTTTATCGTAATAATAATCAGTCTACATTAATTTTTTTAAATACTATACACTTTTTTTTAATAAAATCTGAAATGATTAATTTGAATTTGAATTTGCAATTTTAAGATAGTAACATTTTAATTGGTTTCATAAAAAACACATTATTACGAAATCAATTTAATTTTATTGATGAATTTATTTACACTCCGCCTCCACTATACACGGCCGTTTGTCGTTTTACGTCACTCGTTCACTATAAAAGCAGTGCCTGGCCATAATATGTATTATGTTAACTACCGCATTTACTTTTTTTCTGTATTGAAAGAGAGTATTTATCACTGGATTTATTGTCCTTTTAAGGTCAATTAATACTTCAAACCCCAATCGGCGTTTTTTGTTTTTGCTAGGCACCTCGAAATACAACATGTCTCAAAACTAAAATTTTTATTGTTTTTTCCGCTTCAAGTCATTGGTTTATAAATTGGATAACTTTTCATACAACTTACAGATTTTTATTACCACTGGGAGCGACAACGACTAAACTAACGAATCGAGTTGTTATTAAGGTCCTGTTTAGTTCATGTTTTGTCTAATTTTCTTAGAAAGGTTGTGATTCATATCGATGAGACCAACATTCATTTATAAAAAGGAACGGTTTAATTGGATTTTTGCACAATTAGCGAAAAAACAATTTATGTATCTTTTACCAAAGCCAATCTAAATAAATCAGGCCTGTCTATTAAATCGTAACGAAAATACGTGAACCAAAAAATAAAAATAAATCATAAATTTTGTATGATAGCATTACGTTTGATAAATAAAATATCTATTAAAAATTTTGGAAAATTATGCGCGTTAACTTATTCCTAAAACATTCCTAAAAAACAAAACCAAAAATTAGAAATAGTTTAGCAAAAATTCACCAAGCCTATCTATATAATATAGAAATGTAAAATGTTTCCGAAAACTAAAAATATATCTCAGTATTATTGAATATATTATACAAAAAAGCTCAACTACACGGTCCTAAGATGTTCAACAGATCCTGATCACCACAATAGATTAATCGGATATTAATCGGAATAAAAAAACAAGTTTATTATCTATTATTATGAAAAAAGGAACAGAATGAAGCCTTATGATATCAAGGGGCCGAATATCGAAGGGCCGAATTTCAAAGGGCCGAATGTGTCGAAGGCCCGAATGTCGAAGGGCCGAATGTCGAAGGGCCGAATGTGTCGATGGGCCAAATGTGTCGAAAGGCAGAACTTCGAATGGCCGAATGTCGAAGGGCCGAATGTGTCGAAGGGCCGAACGGGTCAAAGGGCCAAATGGGTCGAACGGTCGATTTTTTTTGATTTTTTTTTGTTTTTAGAAATATATGTTTTTAATTTGTTGGTTTAAGGAATATTTTGTTAATTTCTTTATAAAATATATTTATATAAATTTGAACTTCTTATGTATTTTACTATTTCTCATCTTTAGATAGTCTAGCAGTAAAAATGTTCCATTAATTTTGGTTGTTTATATTTTGTGTTCGTTGATAATTTTTGTTACATTAAACAACTATGTAGTTTTTTCGTGTCAACCTTATAACACTTGGGCTGAAAAGTCCGGGGCCTAACAAAGAAAACACGTTTTTTTGTCAATTTTTTGTTCAACTAAACACGTTTTTTTGTTCAGTTGATAATAACCTTCAAAAGACAGCTGTCGAAATTTCATTATATTCTGTTCATTAGTTTGTGAGTTATTGTGCTAAGAGTGACGCTAATTTTTAAAAAAAGTTTGTATCATCAAGACAACGCACCGAGTCACGTCAATCAAAACAATGGCAAAAACTTCGAATTGCTCCCACATTCACCGTATTCGCCAGATTTGGCTCCTAGCGACTACTGGCTGTTCGCAGACACTAAAAAATGCTCTCTGGTGAGAAATTTTGCTCAAATGAAAAGGTTATCGCTGAAACTAATGCACTGAGGCGTATTATGAGGCAAAAGATAAATCGTTCTCCAAAAGAGGTATTGAAATAATAGTGCGGCGCTGGAATGATTGTGTTGCTCTTGATAGAGATTACGTTGATGAATAAAGCCAATTTTGATCAAAAAAACGTGTTTTCTTTGTTAGGCTCGCGACTTTTTAGCACATTGTTAATTGACAGGTTTCTTAGCTACCCTTGTGTTACACGCTTTTTCAAACAACCTATTACTTTTTTAGTTTCATATGTTAAAGTTATGGCAATATCAAAATCAAAACTGTGATTAGTTTCATGACAGTGTTTAGGTAAAGCTGATCTATAATGATTAACAGTTTTACCCTTTTTGTTTTTTAATATGATTTTCATCTTTTTTGTTGATCTATTCTTTCATTATTTCTTTTGCTCGTTTCACATACTTAACGGCTACCCGAATTAAGAATAGCTGAATTAAGAAAAGTGAATTAAAAAAAGTGGTATTTGTATGTGAAATTTCTACTTATTTTAATTCGTATTTTAAATAATTTCCAGAATTTAAAAAGTAATTACAACAAAAAAAAAACTCAATTCAAAATGAATTAAAAAATGCACATCTTATTTCATTTTTTAGAAAATTTATCTTAATTAATTTTCAAATTGATTTAAAATATGTATTTATTTTAGTCATGTTTTGCTCACTTTTAGGATACAGTTTACTTTAAGTATACATCGATAAAATCAGGTAAGGAGTATACATTTTTAAAATTTTTAAATGCAGGATTGTTTATTAATAGTAATTGGGAGGGAAAAGCTAAACTTTTTATTTTTTCCATTTTTTCAATATTTTTTTTGATTTATTTATTTTTATTATAATAATTGCTTCGTCAGGCTCTCTAAATTAAGAAAATTTGAATTAAGAAAAGTGAATTAAAAAAGTGGTATTTGTATGATCGTTGAATTTTTTTTACACAGTTGACACGTATCACCGTGTAAAAAAGGTTTGGGTGTATTTTATTTCACATTATAAACATAAAATTTACATTTGTTTTTAATAAAAAAGAAATGCATGCGAAATTTAATGTTTTTTAGAAAATGTTTCATCTTACAGTTTTTTTATTGTATTGTAGAGAAAGATTTTTTGACATGCATTTCATAAATTTCATTTGTGAATTATTATTTGTGTATTAATTGCGAATTAAAATATGAATTTTTTAATTCATTTAGAAATTTGCGTTTTTGTAAATTTTATTAATGAAAGGATTACTTGAAAATTTTGAATGGCTTTAATTTTCATGTTACAGTAAAAGCCCAATTATCCGACATCCAATTAACCGGAACACTCAGGTAGCCGAAATTAAAAATTTTTTTTTTTTGCTTTTTTCTCTTTTATTTCTCTTTCATATGCATTTTTTAATTCATTTTCAAATTTGCAATTGTTTTTTGCACATTTTTAATTTTTAAGAATTTATTTTTGCAAGGGAAAATTCTCTTTTACAAGGAAAATTTTTTTTTTTATTATTTGGGAATTCACAGAAAATATACTTTAGTAAAGGCTCTGTTATCCGGAATGCTTGTGGATGAGAGCTTTCCGGATAATTGAATGTTTTATTAAAACTAGCAATTTTACAAGAATTTTGCTTGATTTCATTAGTTTTTAGGATTCTCCTTTATTTATTTTCAAAATATATACCATAAAACATTTTGTTATACATCAGTTCATTGAATTTATTGCTTAACACTTCGTAAATACATACATATTATGTATACGAGTACACCCATATGAGTACCCGAAATTTAATAATATTTTCATTATTTCACCAACCTAACTGTAATACGACTTTACACATTTAATTCAAATAGAATAATGCATAAAACATTGAAATTTGAAAAAAAGTAAAGGGAAGTATATTTTCTGTGAATCTCCGAATAATAAAAAAAATATTCCTTTATGAAAGAGAAAAAAGCAAAAAAAAACTTCCTCAAAATTAAATTTCCGGTTAACTGAGTGTTCCGGATAATTGGATGCCGGATAATCGGGCTTTTACTGTAACATGAAAATTAAAGCCATTCAAAATTTTCAACTAATCCTTTCATTAATGAAAATGTGCAAAAAACAATTGCAAATTTTAAAATGAATTAAATTGACAATGAATTTTCCAGCATACAAATTAGAAAAATTCTGTGTTGAGATTTTAAAATCTTTAACAATAAAAAGCAAATTTAATATAAACATTTTTTAGTATTTAAAGATATTACATTGGGTGAAAATGGCATATTAGCGTCGTTAAATGTTGTTTCTTTATTCACTAATGTACCATTGGATTTGGTTCAGATGAAAGGAGAAGAATGCAATTGATGAATAGTGGATGAATTGGTCGATGTTTGTAATCTTACTAAAAGTTTGGTTTAGCAATGGGTAATCCATTACCACCAATTTTAGCGGATATACTCTTGGAAAAATTGTTTAATAATAAATAAAACACTTTCATTTTTGGATACTAAATTATTTAGAATAAATAATAAAATTAACACAAAATGGTATAAGAAAGAAAAAGCATCTAACACACTTTTAAATTTTATGTCAACTCATCCATATAGTATGAAGAAAAATTGTTGCACTATCTTTCATCAAAAGAGCAAACTATCTTACAAATATTGAATTTAGAAATAATACTATTAATAAAATTACTAATATTTTAAAAAGCAATAAGTATTCTATTAAATTAATTAAAAAATGTATAATTAAATCATTATACATATACAAAAATAAAAAAACAAATATAAATCAATTAAAGTTTGAGTGTTTACCTTACGTACCAAGATTGACGGAAAAAATTAGAAAAACACTAAAAAATAATTCGGAAAATTTATGTTTAGCGAAAAAAGTTATTAAAAAAACTGATTATATTTACACTAAACTTAAAGATAAAATTTTACCAGAACAAAAAGATAGTTTAGTATATAAAATTCTTTGTAAAAATTGAGATAGTTGTTATGTAAGTGAAACGAGCAAAAGAAAAAATAAAGAATAGATCAACAAAAAAGATGAAAATCATATTAAAAAACAAATTGGAAAAACTGTTAATCATTATAGATCAGCTTTAGCTAAACACTGCCATGAAACTAATCACAGTTTTGATTTTGATAATGCCATTACTTTAACATATGAAAATAAAAAAAGTAATAGGTTGTTTGAAAAAGCGTGTTACATATGGGTAGCTAAGAATCCTGTCAATTATAAGGTTGACACGAAAAACTACAAAGTTGTTACATTAACAATAACAAAAATTATACTTCAAATTAAAATAAAAATAAATTTCGACATAAAAAAAAAAATTTTAATAGGTTTTTTTCTAAAAATCTACTTGTGTTTCTAAAAAAAAATTTAACTCTTTGAATCTTTTAAAATTGTTTTTTTGGATTGTTGTCCGTATCGTGTTAAGGTTGGCTACAGAATTTGATTACTTTTAATTGTTTTTCATTGGAAGTATATACGTTGTATTTAAGTTTGGTGACGTGAAAAAATTATTTTATTTATATATTTTAAAAAACTTAAAATTTCTAAAAAGATCTTTCTATTTTATATATTAAAAAAAATGTAATTATTATTGTTGTTTTGTTTATCTTAATTTTTGTTTCTTATATATAATTTTTTATTATTATTTTAATAAATTTGTAGAAATTAAACTTCCCTGATGCTGGTATACAATATCGAAAATTTGGAGAAATAAAGGTTTTTTATTATTTATACATTTAATTAGAAAGGTCTATAAACTTGTCACAATAATTAGATTACAATTATTCAATCCATCGAGGATGGAAAATTCGGCAAAAATACACAACCGTTTTGGATGTAGAGAGGGCACAGACATTTATTCTGCATGACATCACATATTGGCATACACTGAGGGAAATTCAGAAAAACTGGGGAAATTCAAGCGAAAGCCGGAGGAAAATTCAGGGGAAATTCAGAGAAAATCCGAGGAAATCGGGAGAATCCGAAGGAAATCTCGGATTTTTTCGGTATTTCCCAGAAATCCGGGAGAAATTCTATCAAAATCCGGGGCAAATCTGGAGCAACTCCTGGGAAAATTCAGGGCAAATCTGGGGGGAATCTAGGGGAAAATCCAACGGAAATGTGGAAAAGAGTTTGCAATTTTAACAGTGTGTTTATTTTAATTTAAAATATTTTGAAACAATAATTATAATAAATATTTATAAAATAAAAGGAAATGTTTAACATTGAAAATGTTTTAAATTTTTACGTAAATAAATATTATATCATATACCAAACTGTATAAAATTAAACACCAAACAGAAAACAACTAAGAGCTGGCATAATGACTATACATGTTCAAATCTGTAAGCCTTCTCTCGATTTGATGACCAATGCATATCCACAGATATTCTAACAAACAGAAAAAATAAAATTGTGTCCTATAACTTCACAATGAACACTGTCATAAATGCTTGTCCGCAAACTTTTGTTCAAGAACTTTACACCAGTGCCCATGGATAACACTCTATCATTATGGACACAATCAAATTCTTCTAAAATTATGTAAGGATCATGTATGTGCTCTTTGAGCCAGGTTTCGGATACACAATTCTAATGAAACTTTAGTTCATTAATCCGCAACCTTATCTCACCACTTTTATTTACGATACGGCAAGCATTAAAATGTCTAAGACATATTAAAAAACTTAAAAATGAAATGCTAATTATTAAATTAAACACTAAAAAATAATTATATAATAATCAAATGTATTTTGAAACGTGTGATGTATTATTTGGAACATTAAAATGTTAATGAAAATTTGAACAATCAGATATTTGGTTCTAAACTTAGTTTAGATTTGTCAACTGCTGCATAAAAATGTTTTAGAGATTGATAAATCATGTTTTAATTAGCAAACTGATACGAATTTCGGGCGTTCAATAAGAATCCGAACACGATTTTGCAAATAAAACACTCTGCGATTTAAATTACAAACTTCATTTTCTAACACCTTTTATTTCTGCAGCAATTCAAAAATTTCACTCGTTCACTGGTTCACTCGTTCTATCTTTATTCATGCAAACCAACTATAAAATAAATAAATTTTGTAGTAGCTTTGGTTTTGAGCGCCATCTGTTATGAAATATATTTATTTATCGTGATAGCAGAATTTTTTTTGCCATGTAAGTGTACAATTCTAATATTTTCTTTTCATTTTGTTATAGATCCATTAACTGTCACATACAATTTTAAAGTACATTATTTGCCTATAGTAGTTTAAATATCGTTAAAAACATGAGAAACGAAAAACGGTTTGGCACTTATCAGTTTTTAAATTTTATATTTTTGAGACTTTGGCCAAATGTCAATAGCTGTCAGCATAATATAGAAAAAAAATTTACTTTAAAATTTAGTGTCAGTTCACACAAGTAATTAAGAATAGGTGGCGAAATCTAAACTTGAGATACGATACACTAAAATTTTATTCTAATTTGCAAGTTAGAGATTAAACATTAGATACAATATGTTTTATGAATACAGTGACAACTATTTATTTATTTATTTATCGACATAAATTTTGTGAACCCCACACCTCAATTGAGCATAGAAGCTCATTTGCTTAAGATATGAGGTTCAAGATTGATACCCAAAGTTTAAATGTAATTTTATTTTCGCTGGTACATATATTTCAGGCAACTGCTTCTTAAAATTTTGTACGATCTCAACTTGTCCTGGGGTAAGTTGACATTATATCGGTTACCACCGCTTCTTTCAGTAACACAAATATAATAGTTAGCATCTTCTCTCGAAAGATGATTTTGTATACGAGTGCAGCTCCCAATAAAGCCAGTTGAAATTATTTTCGTTTTAAAATATTAGTTATGCATTTTTGAATTGAATTAAAAAATATTCAAAAATATTAAATAACAGACGTCTGCCTGACGCGAAAGTCAAAGCTACTTTTCAACCTATCAACTTTTTTTATTATCACTTAAACTACCAACTAAATATTTTAATGGCGTAAACAACATTTTAGGAATCAAACACATAATGGGTATATCCAGCCCAAGTAGGCCTACATTTGAGATGTCTCACTTGTAGATTTTCCTCAGTTGTAGAATTCTACATGTGCTGGATGCAATATATTCGTATTATTTTTGGTTTATGTCTAATATAATTGATTTTAATAATTAAGTAAATATGAGATTCCTTAATTTATTAAACTTCAGACGATGAAGGTAAAAACAATAAAAAAAAATGAAAATGGAACAAAATAAATTGTTATTTAAAGTACAGGTTCACTCAAAATATATCTATTCAAAAGTAGACAGACAATTTTTGCCTCACTAAACAGTGAGATATCTACATTTTTTGAGTGAGATATTTTGCATCCAGCCCATATTATGTGTGAGGCCTACTATTGTTTACTGAGGCCTACATGGGCTGGATACACCCAATATCTTCGATCGATTGTATTGATTAAAATACTAAACTAGGGGTTTGAAGTTTTTTTACGTCATTATTTATGACGGATAAAAATTGCGTATTGTAAAATAACTATAAGCTTTTACTTATTCTACCCTCATCAATATTCATGATATTTCTAATTATTTATAAATTTAGGCATGCACGCTTTTCAATTTTCTGCTCGTAAACCAAATAAAGAGTGGTGTGCTTAAAATAAATCACCTTGACGATATGGCAACATTTGAAAAATAAATCTTTTCTCTAATGTAACATATATAGTCGTACATATTTATTTATGTACAGAATCAAAAATATTCCGCGGAATACATACACGTATTTGGTTCTTGTTAAACATTTATAGAAGCTTGTGACTGAAATTGAGTACGTTACCTTCAAATGTACCATATACATATCTGTAATATTGTACCTCTCCCTATAAAAAGTTTACTTTTCTATGAAAATTAGAAAAGCGTAAATGCCACATTTATTTTTGTATTTCAAAATAACTGGAAAAATCAATTTAAATGTTGTCAAACTTCATTAAGATCATTACGTTTTCCTCTCTTTTAAGAAGCATGTTTCGGTTTGAAGCCAAATATACATACAAATAAAAGAAAAATGTTTCTTTTCTCAAAATTCTGTTGGGAGTTTGTATGCAAATTTGTTGATATATATGTATAAAGAGGCGGAAAACAAATTATAACACAGCAAAGTAATTTTACTTTGTGATTTTTCAAAAATTTTCGCGAAATTTATCTCAAACATTACACACAAAAAAAACAAATTGACAGAAACGTTATTTTTATGTTTCGCTCCTTGTATACGCACGAGAACCACCCCACTATCATTCCGAAAATTTACTTTGTGATTTATTGGAATCAATTATTAGCGAAATATTTGTCTTTATTTCTGTCATACTACCTCTCATCTTAATGTCGTTATAAAGTTATATATTTTTTTTTATCTACAATTTTATTATTCAAGATTTCCAAATACAAAATGTTTTTAGGGTAATTTCATTTTGATAAACGAAACAAAAATCATATATTGAATTTAATTTTGTTGTTTTAACAAATAATTTTACTTTGAGGTTTGTATATTGGCAGCATCATCCCCGCCATAGAAAATAAAAATTTTTGAAAATCAATGGAACTTTTTTGCGAAATATTTTTTTTATTGTTGTTGATTGTAAATTTTCATAGCTGCATTATATCCCATTATAGTTGTTGCTGGATGAAACTGCTGTTCGTTATTTGTTTGTAATATGGGATTGTTATTCTAACATTTAGGACGTGCTTTTAGAATTTTGTCGTACTAACTGGAATCGACTATTCTTAAACGGAAATTGCAAAATTCTATTGGCGATTTTAGCGTTAATCAAAGTTCTATAGTTTTACCATGTTGAATATAACTATAGAGTATTTCTTTACCAACTACGGTCAAATTGACCGTACATTACAAGTACATGATAGTTGAAATTTGTTTAATACTTTCGTGCAATTGGGTTAGGACATTATTATTAGTCCGCGCAAAATACATCGTACAACCACAAAAAAATCATCTCTCAATTCTTGTTTGGTATCGAAAGGTCAACAATTTTATAAACGAAAAAAAATGTTCCCAAATGCAATCCCGAAAATAGTAATCCAAACAACAAAAATATCAAAACCCATAATAATAAAAATATATTTACCGCAAAAAAATTGGTTGAAGACAAAATCTCAAAAAAATAAAAATATCGAATTTAAAATCCCAAAATTTACCTAAAATAAACCCAAATGAGTCGAAATCTGCGAGCGCAAATTTCCGAAGCGATTATCTTTCAGTCGAAATTGGTTGTAAGAACCCAGTCGATTAGATCAATTAAAATTTTCATTATGGAGCCGCAGCAGTCACCATTTCTCCCGGCGGTTCGTTGAAATATCGACTTAACGTATCGAAGTGAGCCATGCACTCTACCATGCACGCCACTCGCATCCACTATCTTGCGATTTTAGGTACCATCTCAGTTTTTTCTTTTATTTGTGCGATGGCAGAACGATACGAAATCGTTTTCCAAGAAAACATATTCGGAATCGATCAAGACATTCCACAACGGCGAGAACCTTCATTTCGTAGCTGTGGTATTTTTGCTCAGCATCTGTGCAATGACGACTATAATATATAACCAGTTTCCTAGAAACGTCGGTGTGAAGTTCGTGTTGAGCGGCGAGATCGTAAAGTGTGAGACACGCGGTTTGTTACAAAGAAGCTCGATTAACATCAAAAAAGCGTGCGGCTGCGGTTCTTCCCAATTAAAGTTTTTATCTTCGGATTTTCATATCCAAATTGATGAGCAGCTTCAAAATTAATTAATAATTCCTAATAAAGGAGGTCCATCATCGAAACGAGTTTAATCATCATGGCTTGAAATACGGGTGCATTGACTAAATCAAAAGCGGTGTACTTCTTCGATTCCTCGATCTGATGATAGTCCATTTTCATATCCAATATACTGAACTATTTGTTTCCGGTCAGATATGCCAACAGACCATCAACAATAGGCATCGGGAATGGTTGCTTTACAGTGACGGTGTTCATTTGCGGGTAGTCGACATACATTCGGCTTTCATTCTGTAACAATTTTTCCACAATAATCTTTACAATCGGCCTTTTTTCGATCGTGTATCGGTGGTTAGTTTAATTACCATCTTTGTTGGAACACACTTGCCTAACTCTGATACTGTTGAAGCGAAAACACCGAAATGTGACGACAGCAAAGCTTTTACTTGACTTTGTTTGGTTTCGCTTAACCCCTTTCCCATGTCAAGATTTTCCGTAATCTCAATTATACAGCACTCCCGAAATGAATTCGTCCTCTACGACAATCAAACGAACAATCAAATTTCGGATTCATATTTTCAGCAAATGCCTTACGGATCAAGTTTCGATTGCTACTAGTGTTCACAAATGAAGAAGTTTCTTTACCATTTCGTTCGAAAGAAAATCTTCGACGGCGGCGGTTGGTAATGATTTTTGCAGTGTTTGCTGTGACATGAAGCGGCTTGCTGTGTCGTACGAAGGCAACTCATGCAACGTTCTCATCTCTGTGGTTTTGGGCATTTTATTGACAAATGTCCTTGGTTGAAGCAATTGTAGCAGTTCACGGAATTGGAATTTGCATTTTTTTTAACGGCGGTTTTACATGATTTGACGACACGGATGGACTCGACGATTGAGGTTTCAATAGCATGGTGAATGATTCAGTTTTCGGCGTAGGAATAAATAGTTTCGGTGCGAATGTCGATGTTCTTTGAATTATAGGAATAAAGTTGACGTATCCCGTAGTTCATTTTTCTTCCCAGAAACAACATCTTATAATAATACTCCTCGGGTGTTTCGTGAAATTTACGCTTTATTTCGATCATTTCAATATGAACGTCTGTAACGTTCATCGCACACGGGAAATCCTGAAGAAATTTATTTATAAATTGTTGCCACGTACCAAAGACTACTTGAACGCCATCAATCTAATATTTTGCAGGTCCCAAAAACCTTCGATTGACCAGCAAAAATCACAACTCGGTCGTCCCAGCAATATGCATTTTGCAAACTGTCAGTTTTCTGAATAAATTTAACCGAACTCATTGGCAATGGCGATGACGGGTTAAATTCCGCAAGGATTGACATAACGTCCTTCACATACTGAACGAATTGCCAAGATAAAAGCTTGGCAACCCAATTTGGATTAAAATTGTTCATTGGCATCGGTGTTAGTCCATGCGGGAAAATAGAAAAAGGCTGCGATCCAAGTTGGTAATATAGGTTACCAACCCAAACCGGGGGTATTCGTGACATAACCCGTTGATGCCACACTCGGTGTTGCCCTACAACCTTCATTTAATTAATTAGCCATGTTTGAATTGACCGATGTTGCCTTGTTATTTACAAACTCCTGACTGGGTAAGCTCAAATCAATTTGTTGCGTCGGAGTGATAGAAGACTAAAATTGTGATGACGTCACAAACTCAACCGGATTTGTCAAAACTTGTGTTTGTGGTGGTGGTTCAAATGAACTTAATTGAGAGTTCAGCATCGTATTGATACATAGCGATGCCGCAATTAATGACTGTAATTGCGAACAACTCAAATATTCGATCAGCTATTAATATGTTCACGACATTTTCGAATCCCTCATTACAATAAAATTCTTCCAGTCACTCGATCAACTCTTTTCTGTTACCGGTTGTATAGGTAGTCTAGCACTTTTACATTTATTTTTATGATGTATCATCTTTCAAGTATTTGAAACTCGGCATTTTTTTATTTTCACAACACAGGAAATTTTAAACTGTTATTCATTTTCGGAGGAATAACGATTTTATTTTACACGATTTTTTTTGTAACCCCACATGAATTTGCCAAGTTAAAAAGAAAAACAAAAACTTAAATATTTTACATCAAGAAAAAGAATTTATTTTAGTTTTATTACCGCAAACACGTTTTTCTATTTTAATGCTACGGCGGGTACGAGAGAGAGAGAGAGAGAGAGAGAGAGAGAGAGAGAGAGAGAGAGAGAGAGAGAGAGAGAGAGAGAGAGAGGGTACGAATGTAAACTAATTCTCGATATTTCTCTTTTATTTTTTTATTTTTCGTCGTGCGTGATTGCTATGTTATCAATTTCTTACAGAATGCTTATCTGAAAATATAGTTCACTATTGCCAGCGAAAAAAGGGTTTTGTAACTTTGGATTGGGTTGATGGAGAAAAAAAGATAGTCTAAAAGAAGCATATTTGTGAGTAGAATAGAGGGGTATGAGTCTTATACTATTTTTATAATGTTTCACATATCCCCTTTTTCGCTGGCATTAGTGAATTATTTTCATAAACTTCATTTCCTTTTATATCGTATGACGTATATTGTTTTGCCAAAATAAAGAATATTGAAATATGATGATATCCTTTCTAACAGAAAATATTAAACAAATTTGGCCAGGCCCATTTTATTACAAATCATGCAAAAATTTCCAGTGTGCGACTGAAACCGGAAAATCAAAAACGATTGTCCCAAAATTCGATATTACTAATTCCAAATTAAATATGAATTTCCGATTTAAATATTATGGATCTCAGCGAGTTTTTCAAAGCATCGAGCAATAAATATATAAGAGAAATCAAGTAGTGCAAATTTTATAAGCAGGTCTTTCCGAGGTTAATCTTATTTTACAGTTTTTATATATTTATATACATAAATTAAATTTTTTTCTATATTTAATCCATATATACGAATCTTATAAACATATCGGCATAGTTATTTTATAGTTCATTGTTCTTGTTAGTCTTATATAGATTGCTAATTGTAAAATAGATTAAGGAAAGTCTACATGTCTCTTTTTATGTAAATATATTTTGCTTTATGTTCAAAGCCAATAAATTTTTTGTTCACCGTATACGTTTTGGGAAAATGACTTTGCTTGGATCCAAATTATTTAAGCTGTATTTGATTTTAAACCTAATATTTTTTTAAAGGCTTCTTCTAAATGGCTGCCACGGCCACGCTTGCAGCACCATATCCTATTTGCGGCTGTATGTTTTCGATAACTTCACGAACTTCATCTTGAAGGTCTTGAATCAATTGTGTAGCATTGGCATAGACCTTATCTTTCACGTGGGCCGAAAGAAAAAAGTCTAAAGGTGTTAAATCACAAGATCTCGATGGCCAATTGTGATCATCTCTTGTTTCGTTGCTTGTGTGGCACGTAGCGCCGTCTTGCTGAAAATAAACGTCGACCACATCAATATCTTCCAATTCCGGCCATAAAAAATCATTAATTATAGCTCGGTA
Organism: Nephrotoma appendiculata; assembly: GCA_947310385.1. Classification (NCBI taxonomy): domain Eukaryota; kingdom Metazoa; phylum Arthropoda; class Insecta; order Diptera; family Tipulidae; genus Nephrotoma; species Nephrotoma appendiculata. Next base: position 140,384,682 of record OX371225.1, on the reverse strand, counting down.
GCGCAATTCATGCACCGTAATAGTTGCACCAGCCTCATTTTCGAATAAGTAAGGTCCAATCACACCGCCAGCCCAAAAACCGCACCAAACAAGGACACGTTGACAATGAGAAGGCGTTTCAACAATCAGTCTTTGATTTTCTAAACCCCAAATGCGACATTTCTGCTTATTAACGTATAGCCTCTGAGGTGAAAATGAGCCTCATCACTGAATATGATTTTTCGATGAAAATCCGGATCATTTTGATGCATTTGAAGGATCCAATCAGCGAAGATACGACATTTATGGTGATCGACCGGCTTGAGTTCTTGTGTTACCTGAACTTTAGAAGCCTTAAGACTTAAGTCTTTATGCAAAATATGGTGTAATGTCGTTTGTGGAATGTCTAATATCAAAGATCGACGAGGAATCGACAAACCTGGGGTTTAACCTACGGGCTACAGCAGCAATATTCGGAATTGTTCTTGAGCGACACACACGGTTTCGATTCTTCCCCCAACAGCTCAAATTTGTCCATCAGTTTCGCTATTGACGGTCGAGAAAGTTATTCACGATGACCCAAAAGTGCTTTAGTTTTGTGAACTGTGACTGCAAAATTTTCACCATTTTTGTAGTGAATTTTAACAATTTCAATACGTTGTTGAAGCGTACCATTTTTAGTTTAGTAAGCTATTCAAAATGAAACCTCTTATTGGAAAATCCTTTTATAAAATACAATGAAAAAAGAAAGTTAATTTACATGGAATTGTTGTACATAATAAAAGTATATACGTAATTAGTTACTATCAATTCAGTTGTGAACATACCTGTGGCCGTATTGTGGTAATTCCCGGGGAATAAGGTTTTGGGGAAAGAATTTAAATGTAATTTTTATGTAAACATTTTTTTTTCTGGCAAACTGAGGTAAAAAGTTAGCATTAATTTTTTTGAAAACAAAATTAAATGGGGAATAATTTTCCCTGCAAATTTAGGCATGGAAAAATTATTCCCAATTTATAAATAATTACATCAAACATTTCTCCTCAGTATGCCGGAAAAAACTATAACAACAGAAATTACATATAAATTCTTTCCCTAGTTTTCCCGGGGAATTACCAGAATAGTGCCACTGATAGGAATATGCTTTCTAGAACATTTTATTTCAGAAAAATGATTATTCAATGGTCTTCATTGTTCAATGAGATTGGTCCAATTCTAGTTTAGCACAAATTTAGCCACTATATTTTTCGGATGACAATAAGCATGTCTGATAGGAATATACTATCTGAAATGCTTATTCTTGAATCTTGAAACATTTTATTTCTATTATTTTGTTTGTTGTTTAACACAAATATTATCGAACGGTATAACTTATGTATTATTTGTTTGATATAGTGTCTTTGAGGGGCTAGTTTGTTTTGCCTCAAATTATGAATGAAAATTTATGAAAATTATATTTCTATGATAAGCACAAATTTGGTCAGTTTACCCGAATATGGAAAGTGTTAAAATTAAGCTTAAATGATTTTTATTTTTTTTTTTCTAGAAATCGGGTGGTATTATTTGTTTCGTATTTAAGGCGAGTACTATTTTTTCGTGAGCACTAATCAGCACAAATTGAGCTTAGTCGTCATGTAAAGTTTCAATTTAAAATTCGAAAGTTTCTTTGTTGCAGTTACCCACAAATATGTTCGATATCGCTTTGGATTAATTTATTAATTCAGAGAATATAAATTAGTAAATTAAATAAATGTGAGAGACTCGCACCAATGTCCTACTTTCAATTTTAGTAATTCAATCTTGAAATTGCTTCTTTAATGTGAACTTCACATTTCAGATAATAAAAAAGAAAATTTGCGATTTGGCAATTCATATTTTTTATTTTTTTTTTGGTTTTTGATTTGGCGACAACGACAACCCAAGTGAATGTATAAATTTATTTTAACTGTAAAATCGTATAATTCCTTTTGTTTATTACACAAAAAACATATTTTATAAAACCCAAAATGTCTATATAAAAAAACCCGCACTAATAAAACATCCATCCGCAAAAACAAACATCTAATAAATCAAATCTCATCATAATTTTGATTCTCATAGAACATTTTATATTGATTTGTCATCAAATTCAAGTGTATATGCAATCAAAATGTAATAAAAACAATGGACCATTTGTTATTGTCATCTAAGATATTTCTTGATTCAATGAAGAAACTTTTTCTCGGATATCTCTCTACTAGTCTGTTTGTAAATATATATAAACGAGATAATATACTTTGTCTCATTCCTTTTCATTTTTCATTTTCTTATTTTGCAAATGAAGCAATTTTCATTTTATTGTCATCTCGAATTCATCAAACAAATGTAACAGTATGGTAGAGTACCAGACAGCACGAGTAAATTCTATACAAGAAAAAAAGGATCTATAAAAACCTTAAATTAATTGAAAATGGAACAAAAAATAGAAAACCTTTTCAATGTTTTGTAAATAAAACATAATACAACAATTTTTTTTGTTGTTATTTGTTAAAATTGATTGGAAAATTTTAGTATATTAGATTATCCACTGTACAGCATACTGCTCCTGTATTTTATTTTATGGGGAAATCAACTCATAAATTACGATAAATCGTCGTATCTGTGTCAAATAAAGAAGATACATTTAATCAATTTGATTAAATTAAATAGACATTCAAGACGATTACACACAATGGAGTTGCTCAGTAGGAAAATAATAATTAAACATTTTTTTTCGTATCAAATTTAGATAGGTATTTAGAACCCCATATACAAAATTCTTTATATGTATTGTCTCCTTGCCTAAGGATATAAATCAAGAAATTAAAATAAATAAATTAATGATGTACCGAAATAAAAACTCAACATATACTCAAATATTTATAGGAAAACCACTCGCGTATACATATGGAGATAACATTAATTTTTATGATTGGAAGACAAAAATACGAGTACATAGCATCTGCAAGTGACACGAAATTACATATTACCTGATATATATTATAACGAGAATGATTTGAAATATTTTCCAAAAAAAAAAAAAAAAAATCCACCCCAAAGAAAATTATACGAATTTGGATGAATACATAAAATTTAACAACCATTTTAAATGACATTCTATCAAAATCAAACGATATTCCAACCACCACATAAAATTTACAAACGGTGAAGACACCAACATGGTTTGTTTTAATGATGAAAAGAAAAAACAAACATTTTATTGCAAGCTTTTTGTGCTTTCTTCGGTTATCAGTTGAATAGAGCTTATCCCACAATGACTGTATACATGACCCTTTTCATATTTCATATATGTATGATTATAACAACGTTCTGATCGTAAAAATCAATTGCAACTATAAATTATGTTAAGTGATGGGTCCCTTTCAAAAGAAACTCTGCTATAAAAACATCATTAAATATTGATAAATTATTTACAAGCAATGCACTTGAGAAAATAAGCTTTATTTAAATGGATTTTTTTTTATTGTCCAGTATGGTCGCCACCAATAGAAATTATGATTTTGAACTCGTATAGTAGTCCTCTACTAACCCCTACAGTCCTCTTAGTTATTTCCACAGAAATTCAATTTTGAAACAAAACAATCATTATTTTATTTGGCTGGAAAATAAACGAGATTCTACACTCAATGTCACACTGGACCAATGAAGAAAACTGATTAATATATACCAAAAATGGCACAAGTTGTAAACTTAGTTGTAAATTTATTGTTAGGCTATATAGAAACGACTGTGAGGTTTTCGACAAAATTAAAAAATAGCAAAAGATGGCGGAAATAACAAAAATGCACATGCATTAGTGTTGCATCAATTGACCAAGCCATGCTAGGATTATTCAAAAGTTTTTTATGAAAAGCAACTGCTTCCAAAAAATAGATTAATACAAAATTCGAAATGTTCAAACAAATTAAAATTATCCTTTTTTTATTAGGCGTTCATTGTATCGATAATGTGCCACCTCACGAATATTTCCGATAAGTAGACCCAGTTCTCAGGCTAAATTCCATTTATTTTATTTTTGCTAAAATTGATCAAGTTCGGGGTCAATAACAAAATATGGGTCTACTTCATCGTATTAAAATGAGGATAGTTTTTATTTGTTAAAATATTTCGAATTTTGTATTAATATGTTTTTTGTGAATCTATTTATACTGAATTTAGGAGAATGATACCCCGCCGCAAAAAAGGAGAGACCAACCGCTGGTTTGCTTAGAGCAAGCAAATTTAAAACTGGGGAAAAAAGCGGAAAATAGAGAGAATAAAAAAAAAAATAATAATAAAAACAAAGTTATGCAAAAATAAAATTAAAAGAGACGCAAAAAAAAACGAATATTAGAAATTATAAATACTCAGTAGAGTATTTAAGTCAAATAGATACAATAGATAAAAGAAATAAAATTAATCTAAAAATAAAACAAAAATTGCCTTATCGATCGGTGGAAAACAGTAATCTCTTAATAGCGACTTTGCTAATGTGGTAGTCGAAATGGTAGTCGAAAAGTTCGAAATATTTATTAGTCTCACGCAGCATTCTTGTCATAGGCTCGTTCTGGCCGTAGGTCGTTCTGTGAGGGGCAATTCTAAAAGCCGGTGTCGTTCTCAAACCGCGAGCATTTACATTAAGATTTACCTTATCGAGCAGAGCTGAAGAATCTACACCGCCAGATAGGAGTTGATGTATGAAAACGATGTCGGCAACAGATCGTCGCTTACTCAGTGGCTTCAAGTTAATAAGCTCCAAGCGGTCGAGATAAGGAGGCAAATTATAAACGTCCATCCAAGGCAGTCCACGCAGAGTAAAGCGCAAAAATCTACGTTGAACCGCTTCAATTCTTCGTATGTGTACTCCATGGTAAGGGGACCAAACCTGACTGGCATACTCGAGAAGGGGTCGAACAAATGTCATATATAGAGCCCTCGTAACATAAGGGTTCAAAAATTCTTTAGACCAACGTTTCACAAATCCAAGCGATGAGTTTGCTCTGTTGACAATATAATCGATGTGATCCCTAAAGTTAAGTTCGTGGTCACAAACTATCCCTAGGTCCCGTATGGTTAAAACGTTTACAACAACAGCGCTGTTGATGGTATACTCTCGAATAATGGAATTTGCGCGTTTTCTTGAATATGTTATGAATTGGCATTTACTCACATTCAGATGAAGATTATTCTTAGTACACCAAGTTGTGAAGCTATTGAGATCATTCTGCAATAAGTTAACATCGATGAAACTTGAAATTTGTCTGTAAATTTTCATATCGTCCGCATAAATGGAAATTGACGAGTTTTTGATAATGAAATCGACATCGTTAATTGATAAAATGAAAAAAAATAGGCCCAAGATGACTGCCTTTCGGTACCCCGGAAGTAGCTTTGAAAGGAGCAGATATGAATGACCTAAAGATCACTTGATAACTACGATTCCTCAGATAAGAGTCCACGCCCGAAAAAATTAAATCAAATTTGTTGCAAAACATCTAATTCACCATAGCGTCGAAATTATCGATAAATTTTACAACTTTTACAAAGTATTTATCATGACTGAAGTTGTTAAGTGCGATCGATTTGGTGTTGCTTGCAATACTGTCATCAATGCGGTCAAGCGAACTCGACATGTCATCAACACTAGCGCACAATAAATTTAGTTTTTTTTTTCATATTAAAAAGACGGTTACAGTTTGCGTCAAAGTCTAATTTACAGTCCTCCACGCGATTTGCAATTGTAGCAATGGATTCGGTTATAAACGGAATTTTGGCATACATATTGCTTCTATTTTTGCATTCAATGCAGATGAAGGAAAACTTCTTTAAAAAAGCGGAATCAGCGCGCAAGTGAGGTACTCTCTCAGAGGAGTGATCAAACGCTGAGCCGCAGAAGCAGCATACAATTATTGTATTCATAATTAAAAAAGTAAAATAAAAAAACAACTGTTTATATGCACGCGAATACGGAACAAATTTAACCGTTAAAACATAAAAAAGATACTTAGCTGCAGTAATCGTGTTTTATTTGTTGTATATAATGTCCAATGCGTCTCTTCTTAATCCCGTTAATTTGATTATTTTAATGTCAGTATTGGTTGTGAATGGCCGCACAAATTGATGGAACAATATTATTTTGTGATGTCGACACTAAACGGCAGTTACGATATTCAACGTAACAACAACAACAACACACACCAACCAAAACTCGATTATTGTATATTATATTTTCCAAAAACGGTACTAGTTCAATATAAATAAGTATTCTACGCCACAAAAAATTATAGAAACACAATTCAGAAAACCGTAGTAATGCAATGTACCAAAAGTAGTGTTATGTATTATACGCACAGTTAATATATTTTACACAAATTTTAATTAAAAATTATTCACTTAATTCAATAGACACTGTTATTTATAATTAGTATAAATATTCACTTTATAGTTGAACAAATTATTTAATATTATTTAATTCATAGATTTTAAAATATTTCGACGTGCCGCGCCCAAATCTTAGATAGAAACTTTCATTATACAAAGTATAATATGCACATTAATTAAAACACGTCTGTACTAGACGAAGTCAAATAACAATGAATTTAATTTTTTATGTTCAAATATCAATAAATATACCAAACAATAAACTTTTTTCATGGATTGAAGCCTGGTCGCCATACATAAATGTCCTAATCACCAATAAATTTCGGTAATTTGTTTGTAACTCCAAAATTTGTTCTAAACAACCTTTAATGTGAAATAAAAATAAATAAATTTAAAAATGAAATAACTATTTTATTAATGTATTTAAGGAAGGAAAATTGAAAACGTTTATGCCCAAAGATCTAACACAGTTGCTTTTCATAACAAATTATTTGAATAATCCTAACATTGCTTTTGTCAACTGTTTTACAAATGCATGTTTATTTTTGTTATTTCTTCCAAATTTGTAGTTCACCATGTTTTGTTAATTTTTGATTTTGTTGGAAACTTCTCGGTCATCTATAGAAGCTATATATGTTGTAAAAACAACATCTGCCTAATTTTTGTGTGTCCACCATCAAATTTTCGATTACGTGATTTTTATCCTTGTAGGGCGGAATCATTGGTCCGATTTCCAAAATGAAACTAGCATTGCCATAACCGTCAACGGCGAGCGGTATAGATCGATGATACGCAACTTCTTGTGTGCCAATTTGGATGGTATAACTAGAGAGCGCCGATGTGTGGTTGCAAGACGAAGCTTTTGGTTTTTCCATCGTAAACGAAATCCAATAATTACTTCATACAAAGTCAACAACGAAGTACTGCAAAGAGTCAATGAGGTTATAGACTTAGGTGTTACATTTGTCGAAAACGCCAGTTTCAATAGGCATATTGAAAATTGTATTGCGAAAGCGAATGCCATGTTCGGATTTGTTAAAAGATGGACAGGTGAATTTAAGGATATCCAAACCTTATGTTCACTCTATTTCGCTTATGTTCGATCTCAACTGGAATACGCTGTAACGGTCTGGAATCCATACTATGCTGTACACATAAAAAGAATTGAAAGCATTCAAAAGAAGTTCCTGATTTTTTTGTTAAAGAAAAGTGACTGGGATTACGACCACAACTTACCATTCCATGAAAATGTGGCTCGCTTACCTCCATACACAACAAGATGCACAGATTACAAAATATGCACGCTTGAAAATAGACGACTTCTCTTGGGAGCAGCTTTTATTGGTAACGTTTTGCTTGGTCACGTAGATTCAGCTTACATCTTGGAAAACATATCAATTCACGTGCCATGCAGAACATTTAGAAACCATAAATTTTTAGCACTTGAACACCATTCCACCAACTATGGAGAAAACAACCCAATTAATAGGATGTCTAAATCTTTCAACTTAATTGACGATGTATTTAACTTCAACTTATCAAAGGACAACTTTAAAAATATCCTTAAAGACTTTTTTCTAAATTTTTAATTGTTTAAACCAAAATTTGGTTTATATTTTTTTTTTTTTTATTCTGTTTTAAAGTTTTTTGTTGTTTTAATATAATTTTAACTATAACTGTAAATAATCTGAAATCATACATGTATATTACAAAATAGATTTCTTTAAATAAATAAATAAATAAATAAATGAATATTCTGCACGAGCGATTTGAGGACATATTTTTTTCGTGTGGCGGCGACGTTAACTGGCCATTAAGATTGTGCGATTTAACACATTTAAACTGCTTCCTCTGGGGCTTTATCAAATTACCGGTATATGCTAAAAAGTGGCAAACAATTGTCGACAGTTAACAAAAAGAACGTCATCTAGCAAATTCAAAAAGATTGATGCGACAAACTCATCCACCTATAGCTAAACCGTGGCGAACATTCAAACCACGTTGAATGCCTTAATGCCATAAAATATTCTAACAAAAAAAAACGAATGAATTTGAACGAAATAAATCTTGTCATAATGATCATCTATTAAATTGTTCCATTCTTCCATTGATATACTAGAACTGCTGTACGAAAATCTTAACATGAGTCACCGCTCTGTCGTGTTTAAATACGTTTATTTTGCGTCTATGATTGATATTTGATGTTGGATTAATGCGAATAAATATTTCTCATTGGATTCTGGCTTTTCCATTTGGTTTTCTAGGGTTGAGGCATCCTTTTGTTTCATGATATCGAGAACGTCACTAATGTATCCTATTATATCCATTATGTCAAGTTTCATCAATAAACATGTTCCTTGTTAGTTGACATAAGAAAGACATTTTGCATTCATTTAGCTGATATCACTAAATCACAAAGGTTTAGTTTGTTCATCTACTTGCCGGCATCTGTTGGTATTAATGTGTTTTCATATGTCGCAGTGGAGAAAAAAAAGAGTATTAATATCATTTGTCGCATCATTGCATTTTTTCATATTACCTTATTGTGGTATACTCGTCTCTGTTTAAGCTAACGGTGAGGTTGAACACGTAAATATATCGCTGGTTGTAGTGGTTGCTCGACTGACGACTGTGTAGTCGTCTGGTCAACCTAGTTTTCAGGTTCTATTTGTGATCGTAAAAGTTTGTGAATTCATATCTTTATTTGAACGCTAGTGAAGGGATGTTGTCGGTCTTGCGAAAACGAGGCTCTCAAACTATCTTCATGTTTGGTGGTTCATCTTACCATTTCCTTCTTTATTAAAATTGAATCAAGTACACCCTGTTAAACTTAGCCAATAATTTCTAGCCGAAAGTAAAAAAAAAATGATAATGCAGATAGTATCTTTGCTATCTCAGCCGGAAATATAAAATATGTTATGTCAAATATTAATATGCCTCAGCCGAAAGTCATCAGCAGACATTTTTCAGCCGACAATGCGCAGATATTGCTTAGCCAATATTTTTCAGACGAAAGTATTTTTTTTATACCATAAATATTTTGTTACTCCAACAAAAATAAAAAACTTTCAACTGAAAACGATCAGAAAAATTCATTTTCCTATTGGAAAACTTGTATATACATATACCTAACAAATTTTTATGACTATATTGTATCAAACATAAAAAAATTGAAAATTTTTAAAAACTCCCCGTTTAAAGTGTCGCTGTTGGACAGCAGATAAAATGAAAGGTTTAAAAGATGGTTACACATGGAAAAAATTGTATGTCACTTTTTATGTGGAAAGCTTTGGAAAACTCGATTGAATATGTACGTATAAAATTTGGAAATTTCTAAAAACCCAACATTTAAAGTATCTATGTACCCTAATTCTCTAAGCTGTAAGATAATTTGTAAACGTGTAAACGATAATTTATTTCGCCTTTTTACAATATTTGCATTCTGTAATTGCACTCCAAGATAAAATTTAATACGGTTACGATAAATAAATGTCAAAACTTAACACACTCTAATGATGTAAGTAGGTTCATATTTAGACTTTGAGGGCTTATAACTACCGTTCCCATTTAAATTTCAACATTATTCTTATGGATATAAGTTATTCTAAATAGCATCTGTTCACAAACTATATAGTCTAAGTTGTTACGGGTTGTGGTAAGGGTAATTTTACAGGTGAAAATTTTATTCAATATATTATCTTGGCATTTTTAAATTGCATTCTCTAAACAGTTTTTTTACCCAAGATAAACCTATTGACAGCAAGCGAGCAAGATAACATTAAACGTCAAAATGAAATTTTAATTATTTTATATCCATAATAACTCAAAAAATATTATCTCTAGAAACGTAAATTGTTGCATATACATCAAAGCCATTTAGAATCACACATAGCCCCAAAATCATATTGAAAAATATAATCGGAGTCGGGAGTCATTTGAAATTCAAATCAAGATACGGTTAGATAGATTTATAAAACAAATCAAATGTTTCACGAGAACATTATAACAGTCAAAAAATTCTTTACTTCGTATGGTAAAGACGTGTACAATATAAGTCTTGTTTACAATTGATCGATATTCTTTATACTAAGCACAAAATCGCATTATTATGTAATTATTATTTGCGATACGTTTTTGAAATCCAATCGAATCTGTCTTAAGCAGATCATAATTTTAGTGTATTTCATTGTTGTAGACCCATTTAGCTTCTTCCGCACATGCGGATCTCGAAAAGTTCGGGATTGTCTTGTTAGAGTTTTAGAATTTCGAGTAAACTACAAAAAGCTATGCGTTTTAAGCAACGAAGCTCATTTAAATATCAAATTTAGTTTGCCCCTGCCACTTTTCCGAACTCCACGAGTTGATCATCCTATATTTTTTATGTGCCTCCTCAATAGCACCGAAAATTTGTTAATCGAAACAATTTCTAGTAGTTGATGTAGGTCTAGTTATGGAGGGACGGTTTAGTGTTACGATTTGTTTTTTACCATGAGTTAATTTTTAATCTTTGTAAAATGTTTGGGTTAATCTTAAGGATCGGTAACGAGTAGGAGGTGAGACTTTGATCAATTACCTGCACTTTAGCAATCGATTTTATGCAATATACATCTTGTTTGACCTTAGTGCTAGTTAAAAGCTAGTTTTAATGCATAATAAAGGGTTATCCAATTCAAGCTTGGTAAAGTAAACTTAAAAAAAACACACAAAATATTCGGAATGTATTGTAATTTTTATTTCATTTTACAGATTGATCCTTGCCATTTTTAGTTAAACAAGATATCATTCAAATGTCCTCCACGGGACTTCTTACAGGCCTTGATTCTTTTGAGGTAATTTTCAATGACTTTTCGGCACATTTCGGGCGGTATCTCGGCCATTACCTTACGAATATTAGTTTTCAATTCGTCAAGAGTTTGAGGATTGTTTGCGTAAACACGATCTTCCGCGTAGCCCCACAAAAAGAAATCCAAAGGCGTTAAATCACAGGATCTTGGAGGCCAATTGACATCAGCCAATCGCGAAATCAAACGTCCAGGAAATTTCTCTTGCAAAAGATCTCGATTTGCTCGTGTTACGTGACTGGTTGCTCCATCCTGCTAGAACCACATATCGTCAAGATCATACTCTTCGATTTTCGTAAAAAAATAATCGGTTAACATGCGGCCATAGCGCTCAGAATTGACGGTAACGGTTCGTCCATGATTGTTCTCAAAAAAATACGGCCCAATCACACCACCAGACCACAATGCGCACCAAACAGTGACTTTTTCCGGGTGTAATGGCTTCTTTACAATCAATTGTGGATTTTCTGAGCCCCAAATTCTACAGTTTTGCTTATTAACGTATCCACCAAGCGAAAAATGAGCTTCATCACTGAAGAAAATTTTGTTCGAAAAATCAGCATCAGCAGATTTAATAATTTTAACGCGTTGGTCGATTGTTAATTGCTCCATACTCTTAAATGGCAGAATGTCAACTTAATTAATGACAGCGTACTTGACGTTTATCTTTGACAGATGTCGGTATACAGATTTCTACTTTATCAACCTCGAATTGGATAACCCTGTATAATTAAATTTTGTACTCGTTCATTATTGTTCGAAATTTGTCCTAATTATTAATTTCTCAAAACATAAGATTAGTAAATAGTTTAGAATTAAAACATTGTAAGATCTTATAGATAGACTGTTGAGAGCTCCTAGTGCCTTTAAATGAAATATTAAACAACAACAAACTGAAATTTGTTAACTAATTTAGATTTTCTATAGGCCGTCATATTTATTGTGATCGTCAGTTTTTTAATTGTGCAAGTGTAATGATCAACTAAAATATTGCAAGTGAGCAGAAAACTAATGGGATAACTATTAAATGAAGGAAATGGCTGTATTTGGAATTTTAATAAACTGCACATTTGACAACAAATGAGCTTGAAAGCTCAACGTTTTAAGTGTGCGGTTTTATTCTAAATTGTAATGTTAATAAATAAATAAATAACTAAGTGTACATCAAGTTGAAAGCTTTTCTTGCTATGTGGAGAGTGGGTCCATTTTAGATGTTGTCAAGTGAGACACTTGAAACACTTGACATTTATATTTGAAAATTGACCAACTAAAATTGCTTTTTCTGTAATTCACAGACCATCTCGTTCTAGGATATTCTACCCCTTAAGTCTTTTTCTTTTAATATTAATGGGTACATTATTTATTCCCTATTTTAAACATAAAATTATAAATAATAAATTTATTTGTTTTATTGTTTTTTTAGAGATACTGGAGCTAACCTAAGCAAAAGTATAGGTTAACTGAAGACGATCGATTACAATGTTCAAATGTTTGATTTACTGAAAGAATATGTTAATTCCATCGATAACAGTCCACTTTTACATTCTAAATGGAAAGAATTTTATAATTTTTTTATGTAAAGTATCAAAGTTATTTAAATTGTTAGAACTTGGTTTGTTTAATTCCAAAATAAAATTATAAACTGAAATATCAAAAATTGCAATTAATTATTAATAGTATCCAAACGAAAGCGATTTACACATTCAAGAAAAGTTTTTCCGCGATAAATTACTTGTGTTACTTTTTGACATAAACTTATCTTGCCACTTTTAATTTTATCTAGAAAAAAAATTTAGAGAATGCGAATTTACTAAAACATCACGATATCCAATATAAATCTAGGCTTCTACGATAATTTTTTCGTGTGTAAAAGTTATCACTTTTACATTTTACAATTTATCTTGGTTTTTAGAGAATTATAGGCCACTGGGTTGGAAAGCAGATGAACTAATTTTTTTTCATGGATAACGATCACTAAGACCTTACAATTCATCTACTTTCAAACCATGACACTATTATAAAAGATCAGTGTAAATCATTTTTCAAAAGTGTACTTACACAATTTAATCAAAAGTCTAGTGATATACAAAAGAAAATGTAGCAGGGTTGAGTTTTTTTATTTAATCAAAAAATCATTTTATAGGGACTTTAAATTTAAAAACCATGATAACCAAAAAAATAAATAAATCATCTAAAGGTATTTAAATATATTTTGTATGTCTATGCGGTTAAACGTTTTCATATTAAACCGTAGTTGTGAATAAATAGATGAAAATAGTACGAGTAATTTGTGAATCCCATTAGCGTGTGTGTACTCTTATAGATTAATTTTGATAACCACCATATTAACAAAACCCTCGCAGAATTTCTCACCGATTGGACTTGATTTCTCTGATCTGTTGCCTGATTCATTTAGCATCACCCAGGGAGCACCGCGTGGAGGTATGAATTTTGAACTTTGCTTGCCTCCCGGACTGCAGTCTTTAATTAATTTTGTTTATAATATGTAGTTAGTTGTACGTTAGGTGAATTTTTAATTTAAAATAAATGTTGATACTTTTATTTATTTATAACTTTAGTGTATTAGTCACATGTTTAGAATTTGGAATTACCAGTTTAATACTTTCAGTATATTAAAATAGCTGGATTAGTTTTGTGTTTGGAATTAATTTCCATTGGAAAAGGTAACAAATCAACATGTTGTTCCATATGTTATTTCGTTTTGTAAAAGCTCGAAAGTAAACTTGTAAATTTTTCATAATGAATAACACCTTTTAAATAAAACTCATCATCACCTAAATGAATTGTTCTATTTATTTGATCTAGACGTATACTGTACGAATTATTATTTGGCTGTACATCAGCAACAATTAAGCCGTAGTTGATAAAATAATTGATTGTACGTTCTGATTTACATTTGGGACAAATCGACTGTTTAAAATCTATGCAGTTTTGAACATCACTTAATGAGTTTTGATTGAAACTAAACACGTTTTCAAACGGGAGATAAAAGGTTTATCTTAAAATATCAGGATGCTGGTTTCCCAAACAACTACGAATTTCAGTTAAAAGGTGGAGGCAAAACTTTTTCTAAAAAGACAGAAATACTACAAGTAGCGTCTAATTTGGTGAAATTTCTCTTTCGAACGAGGTTCTTGCGCTATCCTTGGTATATCTCTAGTAATATTCGACTTCTCTCTTTCTACAGAACAGAGTTATTAGAAAAAGAGTTAATTTCAGACAAAAATTTGAAAAATCTGTTCGGTTTTAATAAAAATATTATTAAATCGAAAATAATAGGGACTGTTGCTAAAATTGGATCTAGAAAAAAATTGTGATCATTGTGGCGATCTCCAGTCATCTATTTCAGATGGGGTAATCTCAGATTTGCCTTGATTATTATAAATTTGTTTCAACATAATTTTGTCACAATCAATAGAATTAGCTACCTGTTGTGTAGAAAATTTTGAGCAGCGTATTATTATTTTTTTTTTTTTTTTTCCTGTATCTCCACTTTAGGAGCATAGGGCGTCTACTATACTTTTCCATCTGACTCTATTTGGGGCTACTGATTTTATTTCAGCCCATGATTTTCCAATGTTTTTGGCTTCCGCAATTACCGTTCGCTCCACGTTACAGGTGGTCTTCCTACTTTCCTCTTTCCTTGTGGGTTCCACTCTAGTGCCGTTCGAGTTATATCGTCTTGTGATTTCCTTAATGTGTGTCCGATCCATCTCCATTTACGCCTTCGTATATCAGTCTCAATGCTCTCTTGATATGTTTGCCTATGCAGCTCGGTATTGGATATTTTGTTAGGCCAGAAGCACCTTAGTATTCGTCTGAGGCACTTGTTGACGAATACTTGTATCTTGTTTGTGATCTGCCGAGTTTGTCTCCACGTTTCGCAGCCGTATAGAAGCACTGATTTCACGCACGAGTTGAACATCCGTATTTTGGTGTTTCGAGAGAATACAGAAGTGTTCCAGACTTTGTGTAGCATGATGAAGGTTGCCCTGGCTTTATTTATTCGCTTGGTGATATCTTCTTCTGTCCCACCGGTTATTGATAGAGTACAACCGAGGTATACGAATTCTTTTACATCTTCGATTTGTAGTTGGTTGATGCTTATCGGTGTGGTTATTGCACTGTTGAGCCTCATTGTCTTGGTCTTATTGATGTTGATTTTTAGACCAACTTCGTTCGCTAAGTCCGATAGTTTCCGTATTTTCTGCTGCATATCGGAATATTTGTGAGTTAACAGGCATATATCGTCCGCGTAATCCAGGTCGTTGAGTTTGTTCGTTAGCCCCCATTGAATGCCATTGGGTGATTCCCCGTCCATTTTTTTCATGACACTATCTAATACTACTAGGAACAGTAGTGGTGAGAGTACACATCCTTGCCGTACTCCATGATTGTTGTAGTACGTTTCACTTTGCTTGCCTTTGTGTTGTACTCGGTTGCCTGCATCCCGATACATTTCTTGTATGAGTTGGATTATTTTGATCGGGATGCCCATTTCGCAGAGTGTCTTCCATATTGCATTCCTGTGTATAGTGTCGAAGGCGCGTTCGAAATCCACGAAGAGCAGGTATAGTGATGAGTTCCATTCATTTGATTGCTCTATGATGATGCGAACTGTATTTATATGGTCAGTGCAACTTCTCCCTGGTCTGAATCCGGCTTGTTCTTTTCTAAGTTTCATGTTTATTGTAGGCGATATTCTATCGAGGATGATCATTGATAACACCTTAATTATTGTGTTAAGCAGCGATATACCTCGCCAATTTTTGCATTCCCTTAGGTCACCTTTCTTAGGAATCATTATGGTCAGGCCTTCTTTCCATTTCCGCGGTATTTTACCCGTGTTCCATATTTCGGTTAGGAGAGGCGTTATGGTTTTCACCGTTGTGGATGTAGCGTGTCTGAATATTTCGGCTGGTATGTTATCCGTTCCGGGTGCCTTGTTGTTCTTCAATTTCTCAATTACACTACCAACTTCCCGCTCCGTTGGTGGATGGGTGCTAATGGTTTCGTTGTCAGCGTTATTGAGTAATGTGGAGTTTTCCGAGCTAGTTGATGTTCCATCGCCGAAGTATTCTGCCCATCTCTTTAACTGCGCTTCATCTGTTTTTAGTATTTGACCATTTTATCATGCAGCGTATTATGCAGTAATTCAAATAATTTGTCAATGTCATCCAAAACCTCACAGTTAGGCATGCATGCGGCAAATTATATCTAATATTTAGTTTCTGGTGTCACTTTTCTTTTAACTGGGATGATATGATATTGACAAAATGGGTGCAACATACGAAAGTGCCCACTTTATTAATATGAGGAAATTGATGATGATTCGAGATGAGTATATCGTTCGTATAGTTAATGTACTTGGATACAGTCACGAAATTGAAACTAAGCAGAATCGATTTTATTAGCGCCAAAGACCAGTCGGTGACAAAAAATTATGGTTTGTATTCTTTTGGCAAATTTTGATTTAAGTCATCCAAAAATCGTTTGATGGTATAAGAATCATGTTGGGATGAAATTAATTTAGCGATAGGGGTTAATTGTTTATTAATATTTATTACACACGCATAGCTTTGATATGGATGGCAAACAGGACTTTTTGTAACTTTACCAGTTGCATCAAAGTAAATTTCATAACAAGCGAACTGTTTTAGAAGATCCAAAGTTGATTTTCGGAATAAAACTATTTTTAATGGGTCTGGTGTAAGTACGTTCATAAGAGTACACAACATACGAGGGCATTCACAGCCTATGCCCCACAACCTACCCTACACTTTCATCTTAAATTTCGCAAGCGGAGCGGTATTTTAAAATCGGTGAGAAATTTCCCGATGGTTTCGTTAATATGGTGGTTATCAAAATTAATCTATAACAGTACATACACGCTAATGGGACTAACAAATTACTCGAACTATTTTTATCTATTTATTTATACGGTTTAATATCAAATCGTTTAACCGCAAAGCCATATTTTATTAAAATATATTTAAATACCATTAGATGATTTATATATTTTTGTTTATCATGGTTTTTAAATTTAAAGTCCCTTTAAAATAAAAAAAATTCAACCCTCCTACATTTTCTTCTGTGTATCACTACACTTTTGAATAAATTGTGTAAGTACACTTTTGAAAAATTGTTTTTTGTGTCGCCAATGTTTTGTGTCAATGTACTTTGAATTTTGTTACTCAGCTGACTACTAATCGCTTACCTGATGTCCCTCTACCTTTTTTATTTTGCTTTATTAATTTTTCCGTCTAAACAACAGATGGTTGGGACGATCAATAGATTAATTTGAATTGTCTACTTTTTGCCTCTCCTTTTTTATTTTTTTTCTACTATATATAAATAAATTTTTATTTTTACAAATCAGTAGATATACCTAACAAGCCGAAATCGATCAAGTGATTTTTTAAATTAAAAAAAAAAAAAATTTATTTAAAATATTCAAAATTTATTTTTGCGAAATAAAAAAAAACAAGTGCTAATAAAAAGTGTTTATTAGGTGTAAGGGTGTTTCGCCAAGTGCCTACGGCAAATATTGTTAAAAGTAAAAAATTTACGAATGCTTCAAAGGAAAAACTTATGTTGAGCTGATGTTTATCATGCAATACTTCCTTTTTAATTTCTCCATGTTTTATCTATTTTGTATCATGCGCTCAGCTGCTTGGTAATTGTTACTATTGTTGCTAGGTGACTGATGTGTTGAGCTGCTTCTTTCTGAAGGTTTGTGGATTTTTTATTCCTGTTAAATTGTTGCAATTTTATTATTTGAGTTCCTAACTTTTCTTTTTGTTCACTTAGGTCGTTCGTTATTTTCTCCACACCGTTTCAGTTTACTGTATTCTTAGGTTAACATATTCTTTAGATACGTGGCTAATATTCAATGAATAGTTGATTGAAGCCAAATTCTGATGAAATTCGCACATGAGGGCGTCTTGATGGCTGAATGGCTTTCTGTCATTATTTTATTTCGCCGTTGCTGATTGAAAAGCTTCTTCTTTATGGTTGATACGTAGTTGATTTTTCTCGTTGTGAAACTCTTCCTAGTTTTCAAGTGAATTAGTTCGTAGCGGTAGGCTGTGTTATTAAAGTCGTTTTTACGACATTTTAAATTTGCTTGAACCAATTTTGCATACACGTTGATCGCTATAGTATGTTATTAGGTATGCCAATTTATATTTTGTTTAATAACAACCCCTATACGGATTTATTGTAAAACATAACGAAAAAAAATATTAGAAAATTGCAGGTAAATTTACATTAGATATTCCTTGTAAAATTTTACATCTATTAAATTCTTACATAAATATGTGCCTATATTATGCAAATGAAAATTCCAAAAGTTAATTTTTCATTTCACATTTTTCCCGCAGTTAAAACCATATTTGCCTTTACAGAGCATATTGCTACTCCCCTATACAAAAATATAAAATATTTATGTCTTATTATATTTCTTATAACTTTATAATAAACTGGAATATTATTTTTTTATTATTTATGTATATTTACAAATCAATAAATAATATAAATACACAACATATTACATATATGCGGATACGTGTATCTATCGTATGTACATATGACGTCGTATATGAATATAAAGAGATATTTATATTTACTAACTGTATAACGTTGTACATAGGATGTGAAAAAATATCTTTGAAGAAAATTCATTTTTTGTTGAAGCAACCAAATTGCAGAATGGAAAATGTTGGTGAGCTTTTTTTTGTAGGTTTATATCAATACATATATATACATGAATTTCTTGTTATTTTAATCAAAGAAATTGAATTTTCTTCATCTTTGTTGGTTTAATATACGTACTATACCTGCCGCTTTTTTTCATGCTGGTATGTTTACTTTTCACAAATCAGTGGTGCGGTACTTTTTAATGAAGTAAGGAAATACTTGTATTCTATGTATATCTAAGAAATAGTTGGTATTGTTTTTCATCTGTCGCTTCTGTTTAATTTTTCTCTGATTTCAAATATTTCATTAAAATTCCTGTTCTAAAGAGAAATAAAAATTTCAAAAAGTATATTTTTCCATCTTCCTGTTTTTTTATCATTGCGAATCTTATTTTGGTGTTTGTGAACATATTAAATACTCAGATTTTCATTGAAGTGCACTTATACAGGATTAAATAACTTAATTAAATTATAATTAAACACATTTTTGAATTATTTTTGTAATTATACCTGACTTCTGTAAAACTTTATCATTTACATTTTTTCTAAAGCTACGAGCGTATTATTTTTCATTTAGTATAGAAAACCTTAATTTATTAAGCAAAAAACATAAAGAATACCCCATTCTATATCATTCAATTATTCAAAACACCATAAAAATAGTACGTGGGATGGATTTAAACTAGCGGTGATTTTTAAATACGACATCTTGAAATACGGCATTTTGAAATAAGAGATTTTTTGAAAAATGGTTGTTTGGGAGCAGACTTCTTGTAGCAATAATCACCTAAACTTTTTATCTTCACATAATTTGACTGACTAGATATAAGCTATAACCAGCGAGTCTGTAAGAGTCAGTAACGAAACCTTACAGAATTTAAAGAGAACGTTTTGTTACAGAATATTTGACAGTTTGACCAGCGAATCTGTAACACGATTATTATTGTCAATTGAATTTTTAAATGTCAATCTGCAAAATAACAAATTAACCACACCACGATTTTCGTCAAAAATGAATCTATTTTGGAAAATTGAGCAGCTTCTTACCTTATTTAAAGGGCGAAGGGGCAAAAATAATAAAAAAAATGGTCTTGCTGGTACGAAAAATAAATCGCACAAGAGACAGATTCGGATATTAGAAGGTACATATTTACATATAACTAAATACAATAAATGTAACTACGAGTATTTAGAGGTATATGTACATAATTTATTATAGGTAACGATTTTATAAATTAAGAATTGTCAACAGCAATTTTTTATCCACATTCGCATGACATGTGAGGTTTTTAACATGCTGATAGACCTTGTGCGGCCACAAATGTTGGTGAACAATCGGAATTTATTGAGCTGAAACGAGCTGATGAAAAATGTACATAAAATATTATTTAAATTATTAAAATATAAATAAATATTTGTAAACATAAATTATAAAAATGTAAACATACCAACATACCGCCTTTTCAAATATACAATTTTGACGTTTCCTTCAGTTTGTGCGATAATTTTCGCTCGTGTTACAGATTGCTAAATGACAATTCAAATTTAACGAAACTGAACGAAAAGCTCTTTGAGTTTCGCTGGTCAGTAATGTCAATAAACATACATTTTTCAGATGTCGCTTTGTTACTTAAATTTCTTACAGACTCGCTGGTTATAGCTATAAACTTTACAGATAACTTGACGTGTTCCTTGCATGGCGTTATAGAGTAGGGTGGCAATGCAACAAATTGTGCCACCAAATGTAGTTCTACTAAAATTCAATAGTTTTTTGGGATATTTTAATTTTTAGGTTTTTGTTGATTTTAGGATTTTATCCCAGTAAATGTGTACATTACGCTCAACTAAAATAACAATTAAGAAAAATAAAATGTTTAATTAATAATCTTTGTAAACACTGGTGTTTTAGAACTTTTAATTATTAACAGTGATCTGCTATGACATTAGCTATATGATAAAAACCCATGAGCGCAGTACCCTTTTTTTAATAGGCTTTAAGTGGCTAAATCTTGGCTTTTTCAACAATAATCTAAAAATTATAATATCTCAAAAACTACTGATTTTCGGAAGCACATTTATTGGTGGCTAATAGTTTGCTGCATTTTAAATATAAAGACTGTAACGTGTTCCATATTATCGGGGTATGGGTAGACGAAAGTTAATGACCGTTTTCTAAATAGAGGTTGGGCGCCAGTCTACCAGCACGTTTGGCCCATCTTAGCTCAGATGTGAGAAGGGCGACACGGGCGAGGTTTCACCACAAAATACCCCAACACAAAAAAAACGCGTTCACCTGAACACCACAGCAACTCGCTATTGAATTCGGGCCAACCACAACATACGGAACAAATCAAGGAAACACGACGTTGGAAAGTATATAGAACAAAAGGGTGACTCACATGTTGACCTTCGATAACGGTTTTCCACTCCCGTCGCTTTCCAGTTGGCTCGACTATTCGGCCTTTTCCACCACAGGCACTGCACAAATCGAATTGTTTCTGTTATGCCTTGTCGCACAACACCAAACTAAGGCTTTAGCAAGCCCACCCCGACTGCCTTCAATTGGTATTAACAATGCGCTGAAGTACACTAAGATGGTAGCGCCCCGTTTTCTTCCACAACAAATGAAATAAATCACCTTCGCACACACAAATTACTCGATTTATTTTTATATTTAATTCACACACAGTTCATACCAAGATTTGTTTTACTGAAAATCTTGAACAAAATATTGTTTTTTATTGTTACATAATTAATTCTACTCCGGTAGAATTCGGTTCTATTCTGCTACATAATTAATTTCTTAATATTATTAAGTCCCTTAATAATAATTCTCATTTGATTTCATGATTTAGATTAACTTCTTCAATAGTAGTTTCAGTAATAGTGACTAAAAGTTTACGTTTTTTTCGAAAAATATCGATCGAGTTTTTGTGGCGAGAGACTACTAGATTAAATTTAGAGTTTTGATTTGCATCGACAGATCGGTTTGTGGGAGGTTCTGGTTCAAATTGATGGTTTCCAAATTGAAGACCAATAAAACGCATTTTAAGTTCTGGTTTGTAATATTTTTAATTGCGTATTTTAAAGATATGCCATCGGCTATTGGGGAGGGCAAGAAAAAAAATGGCATTTCGAGAAAGGCTTCACGCTAAAAAAATGAATTGATAGAGGGACGGCTAAGTTGAGGATTTCCTAATAAAAATTCATAAATTTCTCCTCAAGTTTTTGCTGGCGAGCATCTAATTAGCAGCCGAATGCCACACCAGGTATTTCACTCCAACATTTAGGATTTCTCTCGAGCGTTATTTAGTAATGCTGTTTGACAATACCATCAAGCAGAAAACTGACATGCTTTACTAACATTTTTATCGCCATTCTTCCTGGCCCTCCATTGAATTTCAAATTCCACTGATTGATAGTAGTTTCGTTGGTTTAACCGCTATATGCTTTTATTGATTCAATATTTCAATGAACAATCTCTTGTAAATATTCCGTGAGTGGAGAACCTTATTAGCAGAAGGTCTTATTTACAGGCATATAACACATGTAATGTGACATGTAATTTGGCTGAAGAATGGAATGTTGCACAAGATTATAACCTAAAGGATTAGGTGAATTAGTTATTGGTTGTGGAGACAAAAAAATTACATTGTAGAGATCCATGTGGAATTTGAACTAGGTGCGATTAGATTTCTTATTTGGGATCAGAATGTATTACGTTTGGCACAGAAATGTGGTCCGCAAGACGGATCGGAATGCGATTTTTTGCATTCGCTTCCAAAAATTATTTGTAAATTCGCCTCTATTTTTTTTTTGAACAAACGGGAAATTGCATTGCTGCAGCCAAAAATCTTCCTGGCCCTCCATTGAATTTCAAATTCCACTGATTGATAGTAGTTTCGTTGGTTTAACCGCTATATGCTTTTATTGATTCAATATTTCAATGAACAATCTCTTGTAAATATTCCGTGAGTGGAGAACCTTATTAGCAGAAGGTCTTATTTACAGGCATATAACACATGTAATGTGACATGTAATTTGGCTGAAGAATGGAATGTTGCACAAGATTATAACCTAAAGGATTAGGTGAATTAGTTATTGGTTGTGGAGACAAAAAAATTACATTGTAGAGATCCATGTGGAATTTGAACTAGGTGCGATTAGATTTCTTATTTGGGATCAGAATGTATTACGTTTGGCACAGAAATGTGGTCCGCAAGACGGATCGGAATGCGATTTTTTGCATTCGCTTCCAAAAATTATTTGTAAATTCGCCTCTATTTTTTTTTTGAACAAACGGGAAATTGCATTGCTGCAGCCAAAAATGCATTCAAAAAATGCATTTTTTGAGACGGCTTTTGGAAGATTAGAAAATTTTGTAAATAAGAGTCAAAACTAGCCCCACTCGGGTTCGCGGGGGTTTTCGAGGTCGCTGATCACGATTATGATGTTCAAATTGACTCACCGCCGACCTGAAGCTCAGGATCGCCGATGAACGTCATCGCCATTGGACTTTCCAAAACTAACGCGGGGAAGAAGAGAAACTCATAATAAACGAATATTAAACGTCAAAACTGCTATAATGGGGAAAAAGTTTTTTTCCCAAACGCCAGAATACACTTTTGGGGAAAAGGGAATAAAACTGCTATAAAATTTAAAATTTCCAAATAAAATTATGAGACGATTTTCGGTTAGTATTTTGCGATCGTGTGAGGAAAACCCTCGGAGACGACGTTCAAGGCAAGGTTCCGGTGCACTAGAAGTTTGGAGGATCGTTTTCGACGTAAAATTTGAATTAAGCGCCCCAAAAAACGCCCCCACAATGATTTTCAGATTGTTTTTGCCGATATTGTCAGGAAAATTCTCGGGGATGACGTCTGCGACCAGGTTCAGGTGCACCAGGTGTCCAGGGGTTATCGCCGATGCTATATTTGGATTCAGCGACCCAAAAAACCCCCGAGCGCTTTGTTTCTCTCCTTCCCCGCGTGATTTTCGGGAGAGTCCCACGGAGATGACGATCATCGGCGTTCTTGAGCTCCAGGTCGGCTGTGGATCAATTTGAACATCATAATCGTGATCAGCAGCCTCGAAAACCCCCGGGAACCCGGGGAGAATACAAAAAATGTATTTTTTGAATGCATTTTTGGCTGCAGCAATGCAATTTCTGGGTTGTTCAAAAAAAAATAGGGGGCAATTTTTACAAATAATTATTGGAAGCGAATGCAAAAAACCGCATTCCGATCCGTCTTGCTCTCAAAAATTGCGAACTTTTTTGCTTCATTGCCTCGACTAGTAAAGATGAATAAAACTTTCTAAAAAATATAGTTTTTTGTTTAATTATATAGGTCATTTTATAGGCCATAAATCGTTGTTTAAAAGAATTTTAGATTATATTTAGCAACTTTCGGTACATTGTTTAGCTAATTGACCAGAATTATAAATTTGCACAAATTTTTTAAAAGTATTGATAAATTCTTAAAACAATCAGTTAGTTTAAAGTACAGTTGAAACAGCAACATACAATTTGCCATTTCTTATAAAGGCTAAGGTTCAATTACAAATCGAAAAATGGTAATTTCGATTTTACTTTGTAGTTGTTAAAAAAACGACTCCGAAAATGCTTTGTCGACAAAAATTATATATGTGCTTCATTCACTTATTGTCAGTAGGGTGGATACAGGCTGTAAAATTGCTTAAAACAAATTTGAAATTGAACTACGTTCCATTGATACCACTTTTAGTGACGTCAAGAAAATCACAAAATAATTTACTATTATTTGTATAATTTAGAGTATTAAAGGTTAACTTTGCAGTAGCCTTATAAATAAAGGACAAAAATTGGCAAATAGGTCTACAGTAAAATGTTTGAAGTGGATGATGACTAAAATGATTTTATTTTACATCTTGTTAAAAATTAAATAAATTGTATGTGATCTAATACATAAATTAAAATGCATGTTTATAATATTTAAAACCCGTATTTCATTGTCGTTACCTAAATCACCTATTCTGACATTTGGTTGATATACATATAGTACTCGATTATTCCGTACGTTCAATTTTATGAAATATTTATCATATCGCAACACAAAACAATTTGTATAACCAAATTCGCCTTCCTCCAGTCAGTATAACGTCGAAAGTTCAAGTTGAAATGTGTCAATTATAAAACTCACGTTGAGTTACAAACAAATTTATCGAGATAACTACGTCGATTAAGGATTATTATAAAATTGGTACATAGAATGAAACATCATTTCAACTTTCCAATAAAAACAAACCAAAAATAAAACTCAGACGAGAGAAAAATGAACAAAAAATAAAATAAAAAAATATCCGTTGATATTTTCTATATAGAGTTTCTATTTCAAATTCAATTTCTATCAAAATGTAACCATGTAAAAGTCATTTTATCAATTATTTTTATTCGAAATGAAATCCGAAATTGTATTCCTTTTATTTTGCTCATATATACTAAATTAAACAAAATACAAAACAATAATAAAATAAACAACAAAAGACAAGAAAATTTATTTATCAAATTAAAATTCTAATCCTTCATATCCTAGTCACGTAATCAATTAAAAACACAATACCCCACAAAATTCCTTTTCGAACTTTTTTTTTTGTATTTATGTGATAGGGGAATTAAAGTTAAAATCAAATCAAATTTTAATGAAAATTAATTTACTTTCTGTTTTTCGTTTTTTTCGGAAAAGGCAACAACAACAATAACCAATCGGCCAAATTATTTAAATTCGTGGTCAGAGAAAGAAAAATTAAAATAAAATAAATTAATTTATGTAATTTTTGATTTATTTTTAGATTGATTTTGTTGTTGCAGCTCCTGTTTTGTTAAAATGTGGTTTCTAGATAACTTAAATATAAATTATAAATTCAATAAATAGGAAATTAAATTTTAATGGAAATTGCGTATATATATAAAATATATATACATATACAAGTAAATAAAGGAATAACATAATATTTTGAAAGACCAGTCCTTTTAGAACCTTTTCTGTTGTTACGTATATAGTATCTGTATTCTTTATTTGGAAATGTATATTTTCTATTAAAATACTAGAGAGACGAATCTGTTGGTTTCAATATGTAAAAGAAAATATTTTTGTTTAACAAAACAAGGAAATCTATATTATTCCGGAAACCTAAAAATTATATATCATTATTTTTATTCTCGGAAAGAAATGATCCAAGATTTCAAATGTATTACAGAAAACACAAATATACTAGTTTTGACGAAGGCAAAGCAATATAAATATACGAAGAAATGTGCATAGTTGGAAATTAAACTTATTTTTTAAAATACATAACCTTATAGTTTGTTTCCATCATCACCAGAAGCATCATAATTTTTATTGACATACGAGTAAAAGACAAACTGCTCATTTGCATGGTATATGTACTCGTATATGTTGACATAAATAAATGAAGCTTCATATCCATTTTTTTTATTATTTTAGCAGCAATAACAGAAAAGCTTTAA
Organism: Nephrotoma appendiculata; assembly: GCA_947310385.1. NCBI lineage: Eukaryota > Metazoa > Arthropoda > Insecta > Diptera > Tipulidae > Nephrotoma > Nephrotoma appendiculata. The sequence continues at coordinate 140,358,238 of OX371225.1, read as the reverse complement.
AACTGTGCTTTGTGTACAATTTATAATGAAGAACTGGGATTTACTAGTTTTCAGCAAATAAACAACTTTACATTTTTTTCCTGTACATAAATACAAAATATTTACATAACATAAATGAAACAAGAACTTAGAGTCCAACATCAATTTTAACTTTACCATTCAGCTGGTTTAATAAGTAAACTTATTTTTTTCATTTATTAATTATTTTTTATGTTAACATTTAGCTCGTGTACTCTCCAAACAGTAATTTATAATACAAGAACATTGACTAAATCTTATGGAGATACAAAAATAAACAAAATTAAAAATCAACTGCTATAATGATGAAAATTATTTTCTATTATTAATTTTTCTTTTCTTTTGCTAAATACGATTTTCTTAAATTTTGTTAGAAAGTTCCTGCATCAGTTGTCAATCGGGTGCCAATTCCACATAATATATAACCTCTACAAAGAAATGGCCAGCTATACACAGTTTTTAACATTACTTTCTTTTATGCTGGAAACAGACGTACGAAATTTCGCATGCGGAGAATTTCGCATAGCATGCGCTATTTCGCAAGTTGTCTCTATTATCTTGTTCATGTGGTGCGGACTGGAGTGGACTGAATTTGTAAATCCGGTCGTAGTATGAGTGTTCACCTGGGTGTGGATCGTAGTAAATCGGTAGCGTGAAGCTTCCGACAAATTGACAAAAAACCTTACAAAAGCTTAAAAGTGTATATAGATAAATATTCTGATTAAATTTAACCTACACTAATCATGTGTAGTGATGATTAATAGTTAATGGCAGTCATAGATTTTTTATACTTTTAAAACTTTGCTATAGTAAAATGTGTAGTGGCGGTTCGGTGGCCAATGAAAAGGCATCGTAGAGGTGTGTACGCTTAACGTTGTATGACCTTATGTTATTTGAATTTTTCTTTATGGCTTCTATAAGCCAACGTATTTATGCGGTGGGGCAGTCAAAAACTTTTCGAATTTTCAATAAAGATTTCTTTAAATTAACAGATAATTACTGATTTTCAATATAAATAAGACAGACAGGATTAATTATGTTATCTGCGCTGGTGTTTAATTTAATATTTAGAAGATCATCGTATATTTCCCAAGTTTGATTACTTTTTTTATATACGAAACGTCACATTTTTAACTTTGTTGGCTCGGCTCGAGAGTCGAGCAGATTTCATGCGGCCGCCTTCAGGGGCACATAATGTATGTGAAGTTGGCCCAAATGTCAGCCCAAAAAAACGCACTGGCAACACGAAAACTATAATTTCTGTCACGTAAGAACTGTCAGCCCAAAAAAATCGTATATCACGACCTTTTAATGATGTCAGCCCAACAAACAAATATATTTTTCGTTATAGATTTTTGAATTCAGCTCAATTTTTTTTTATCACGACAGTAACAATTGTCGTGACAGTTACATCGGATACACTCAGCCCAAAATTCAAATTTTTATAATTAAAGGAACCATTGAAATCGTGTATAATAAATGTACAACAGCCAAGAAGCAATTCTTATTATTTTCAATTGGTTCACGAAAATATTATTTTTAAGGAAGAATAATATGTGGCCTCGAGTTTTAGGGACGGACATACGCCAAAATTATCGATTTTTCGAATTTAAAGAAAATTTTGTTTACTATCTTCGAAATATGGAAACTTCTATTAAGAAAATCAAAGTTTTTGGAATTTTTCATAACTAAAATACTATGACGTATGTCGGTCTTTATTAGTAAACGCCTCATATACGATTAGTCGATCCGTTCATAAACAGTTTAATTTTTATTTTTTTTATTTTTTTTTTTTTAATATTTATTATCATTACCAATTTTTATTTACAAGAAATATACAATAATTTAAAAATATATAAATTGGTAAGAAAAAGTGTACCTTTGGTTTAACAGAACACGGGCCAGGTACACTGATTCCTTTTTAACGAGAAAATGTTTTGTAATTATAAAATAGTTAGAAAAAAAAATGTAACAAAACAATACAATTTAGAGTATAAAATAAACTTATAATTTAATTAATTAATAATTTACGGTATAAAATGATAATAAAGTATATAAATATAATAGATGATAATAATATAATCTCTAGACAAAAATGTATGACAGTTGATTCCAATTATTATAAGATAAACTTCACGAAAGTGTAACTCTACTCGTTCGAGTTTCAAATATAAAAATGGAAGAGCTCCTCAATATTCTTGGTTGTACTAAGTCAATGTTTTAGTTCTTTTGAAAATGATGATAAGGTGCAACACCTACGAATCTTGCAAGGTAATTTGTTAAAGATAATAGGTGGAGTTACATTGAAAAAACTTCTTCTGAGATGTGAATTATATTTTTGAATATTTTTTTTGAATAGAAGACTAGATCGAAGACTATAATCTGAATAGTTAATAAGAGTTACCGCTGATAGTGTTAAAAATTCTTAATACTTTGAAGACAAACATGTGACGCAGAGGCAAAATATCAAGAGTTTGAAATACGGGCCAGGAGGGAGAACAGGTTTCTTTAAAACAGATGATTCGAGCAATGTGTTTCTGCCTATTAATTAATGGCATTAACGTGGTTTTGCATGCGTTACTCCAACAGGAGAGACCGTATTGCAGGATTAAATCAGCTAATGCGAAATACACCATTCTCAATAAGTATAATGGACAATATGAACACAAAACGTACATTTTCTTTGCTAGCAATAAAAGCTTAGTTTTCATACCCTCAATATGCGCCTTCCAATTTAATTGTTCGTCTATCAAAATGCCAAGATAACGATAAACATGAACCAAGTCAACCATAAAACATCCACTGGAATCACAGATCCTATTGCAACCATACTCATGGTACTTAATGGCTGGTGGTGATGACAATTCGTGTCGAAAATGTAATATTCTCGTTTTATCACTTACAAGAAGATTGTGAGCTTTGAGCCAAACCGAGAGCATATTCAAATCACTATCAATATACATAATGTTATCTTGTAATCTAAGACTACTATAGGCAAACGAAAAATCATCAGCAAATGCAATCGGAGAGCCACAGAATTGTTGTCTAAAAATTCCGTTTATATAAATCAGGAACATTAGATGCCCAAGGACTGAACCTTGAGGAACCCCTACATTAATTGGCAGAACATGGCTAAAATGACCATTTATTTTGACTACCTGATTACGACCAGTGTTGTGCCTGTTTTTTAAGTTACGTAATATACTCGGTTTTTTACTTGTAAAATACGTATTTTACACATAACAATTTTTTACAAAATGTAAAATACAAAAACTATTCGTAACTAATTCAAAATTACTTATAGTTCATAATCTCAATTCTTACGTATCTATATAAAGAAAATTGGATAAAGGTATAATGTAAAATGAGAATTGAACTTTAAATAATTGAATTGAATTGAATTTATTTATAATTCTTCTAATTTATTAATTATAATTAAAAGTAAAATATTTGTAGAAAAATATAAATAAAATTATTTATTTTTCAAAGAAAATTTGGTTTGTTTCTCAGGTACTAACTTATTTTTTAGAATAGAAAAACAAAATCCACAACATTATGGGATTGAAGTGTAAAACGATTAATCATCAAACCCATTCAATATTAATGCTATAACATTTAAATGTTATCTGTTACAAAAGCTGTTTAGATGATTACGAGAAATCTTTACCATCTTTCGACAAGATTATTTAACTTGACACAGACAGAGACATCTGTAGTGCAATTTGTTCTCTATCGATTATTTCTTAAAATAAGAATTACATTGCTTAAATTAAACAACTTCATACTGCTCTAATATTGTAGCAAAACGAAATAAAAAAATTGTTGCGCTATGTGACGTGAGGAGTAAAAATCCAAAAATTTAGGTGTCATTTGTTATTGTCAAATGTCAACACAAAAAAACAAAAATAAAAATCGAAAAATAAAATCAGGTATATAAAAGTTTAAATATTATATTATATCAAAATAATATAATTATATCCACCAGCTCCAAATACACCAGCTCCAAATACACCAGCTCCAAAACTAGAGGATTTTATTACGGCCAAGGAATCAAGGATAGTGCAAATTTGCTTGAAAACGATATTTCGTATGAATGAGTTGGAGTTCAAAACTATGCTTGTTCGATATATTGCTCATCTTAGCCTTAGCTATAAGAATACGGCAAATCAAAATTTGGCCCGAGATATTAAAATTTTACTAACCGTTTTCGAGTGAGTTTTCTATTATTTATTAAATTACAAGTCAAATGAAACTATACCAATGGCTCTTTGATCCAAATATTTTAATTTTCTTAACTAAGGGTCTATTTTTTAATTCAACCCGAGCAAGCAGGCTTGCCCCGGGTAGTGTACACCGAGCAAAGGTTGTACTGGGTAAAATTATCCGGTGCGCATAGAGTAAAAAATTGTTCTTTACTTTAACTGACATTAATTTCAGAGTAAAATTTGAAGAACCGAGTAAGCTCGGTGTAAGCACAGTTCACAAATAAAAACGCAGTGTGCAGAGTAAAACTACTCAGGTTGAATAAAAAAACACAGAATATTTTTTGACAGCGCACTGCTTGCTCAGGTTGAATTAAAAAATAGGCCCTAAGTAGAATTTTGACTGAAAAATAAATATTTTGTTTACTTATGCTTATAATAATTATTAATAAAAAACAAATATGTTGTATTTCAAAAAAATTGTTTATTTATTTATTATAAATTCAGTTTTACTTTTAAAAGTAACATTAATGAAATTTTGTTTATCGCAAATCTTCATTATCATCACTATCAACAAATCGAATTAGAATTTCTTAATTATTTAAAGAATAATATTAATAAATATGAATTAATTTTTTAGACCTATTAAATGTCAGGCTATTTCGAATTAGGCAAGGAATTTGGCCCTAATTTGAAAATTTCCGTTCAATCTGCTCTGTCGATGCTGGAAGATTTAATAATTTCAGTGCTAAGTTGGATACGTTTGGGTGGCTTCGCTGCAGTGCTCCAAAAAATGTCTGGAATCTTTTGAGTATAAAGTTTGGAAAATTTCACTTTGTTTTTGTAAATGTGCCAATCCTCAATCCTCAAATTTCCGTGGCCAATTAAATTTGTCAGACACCAAAATAGTTATGGCAAATATGTCAAAATTAATTTTTGATAAAGATTTAATCGAAAGCGTACAAAACTCAAAAGAATTGTTTGATCCCATATGTAATCTTATAAACACTTTCCAACGTGGAAAAACTACTTTAGCGAATGCTGGTTTTATGTGGCTATCATTTAACGTGCAGGTAAGATTTAAAGATAAACTACAAATATTTTTCGAAAAACGCCAGCTTATTATGTGCATCCTTATTACGATAACGACCTTTTAATTGATAGTCAAATGGATAAAATCAATCAGTTTTAACAAATTTAAATGGCCACGGAAATGAGGATTGGCTCATTTACAAAAACAAAAGTGGAATATCCCATACTTTATACTCAAAAGAAATAAGAAATCCACAAGATTTTTGAAGCACTGCAGCGATAAGCCACCCAAACTTATCCAACTTTGCACTGAAATTTTGAAACTTATCCAACTTTGCACTGTTCACATTCGAAACTTGTCCCTTCCTAGTCGAAAATTTTTATCGAACAGACTCTTGGGGATTAACTACGATAGCTGTCTTAAAGAAATTCGTGCAAACCCATCTGAAAACTCCGTAAGATTAATCGATATTACTATTTCGATTTTTATTTTTATTTTTTGTGTTGACATTTGACAATAACAAATGACATCTAAATTTTTGGATTTTTACTCCTCACGTCACATAGCGCAACAATTTTTTTATTTCGTTTTGCTACAATATTAGAGCAGTATGAAGTTGTTTATTTTAAGCAATGTAATTCTTATTTTAAGCAATAATCGATAGAGAACAAATTGCACTACAGATGTCTCTGTCTGTGTCAAGTTAAATAATCTTGTCGAAAGATGGTAATGATTTCTCGTAATCATCTAAACAACTTTTGTAACAGATAACATTAAAATGTTATAGCATTAATATTGAATGAGTTTGATGATTAATCGTTTTACACTTCAATCCCATAGTGTTGTGGATTTTGTTTTTCTATTCTAAAAAATAAGTTAGTAGCTGAGAAATAAACTATATTTTCTTTGAAAAAAAAAATATTATTTTATGTTTTTCTACAAATATTTTACTTTTAATTATAATTAATAAATTAGAAGTAATAAATATAAATAAATTCAAAAATTTCAAATCCATTTCTCATTTTACATCATATATCTAAATTTTTTTTTCATATACGTAAGAATTGATGTTTTTGAATTAGTTACGAATGTTTTACGCAGTGTTCCTCGCAGTAATTGCATATGCGAAGTGTATATTTGGATAACGGCTTCTGTAGTTATGCTTATGTCGTATTTTATATTAATTTAACTTAGCATCTTTTATTAATATAGTTTTTATCGAATAAAATTAAATGTAAAAATATGATACAAATTTACATTTCGTATATTAAGGTTTGCGACTTAGCTAAGGTTTTTAAATACGCGTTTGATTTTATACAATATTATACGTTTTACACAGTAATTTAAGTATAATACCATTTTTTACGTAAAAAATGTATAAAACAGTTTTTTACATACAATTGCACAACACTGATTACGACCATTTAAATAAGAATATAACCACTTGTGGATCGTATCGCGAAAGCGATTTTAATTTTAATATACATATACATAATACTATACAGCCTCATACTGAGAATGACCTATGTATATTCAACCGCTTAACGAACTTCCATAATATATAATGGAAGTAAAGATTTTCGGTATTGGTCATCGGTCTCACTACGAGGGCTGCCTTTTATATTTCGGGATTAGAGAACAAAAACAAATATTAATCAGCGAAAATCGCTTTATTGTTTTTCAAAAAATTCCCCATGAAGATCTATAAACTTTTGCATGCGTTTGAACCAATTGTCGAAGCACTTTTTCCACTCTGATTGAGGTATCTCCAAAACATGCATTCTGAACGCAGCAGCCGCTTCTTCAGTTGTCGAAAAACGTTGACCTCTCAGTTTGTTTTTTACGTACGGGAATAAAAAGAAGTCATTTGGTGACAAGTCAGGACTATACGGAGAATGACTCATCAAATCGATGTTTTGAGTGCTCAAAAATGCAGGTGTTTGAGCCGATGTGTGAGAGCTCGCATTGTCGTAGTGAAGAGTGATCCGTCTTCGGCAGTTGGTTTTCCTGATTTCTTGGAAGACAACTGGCAAACAAATGGTTGTGTACCACTCAGAATTGACTGTTCTGCGTTGTTCTAGTGGTACGGTTGCGACATATCCATTTTTTCCGAAAAAACAAGCGATCATTTGCTTGCAAGTGCTTCGTGCGAGAACAACTTTTGTTGGATTCGGCTCATCTTGAAACACCCATACAGTCGACTGCTGTTTACTTTTGGGCTCATACGCGTAAATCCACGATTCATCACCTGTCACTATGTCATAGACGTGTTTTGAAGCACCGCGATTGACAAATTGTGTGGGATCCAACGCGAACAAATTTTTTTTACATTCAAATGTTTATGCAATATTGTATGCTGGTCTCAATAATGCCTAAGGTTGTCTCAATCTCACGATAGGTCACATGAAGATCTTGCAATATCAGTTCGCGCACAGGATCCGGATGATTTCTGGAACAACAACTGAATCATAGTGAGACCGATGACCAATACTGAAAATCTCAACTTCCATTAAATATTATAGTTATTCATAAATCGCTCGAATATAGGCCATTCTTGGTATGAGAACCCCATCACAAACTCCTGAAACTTCTTACTCGTAAAGGCTAGAACCAGATCTATACGAAAATCATAGTGAGACCGATGACCAATACCGAAAATCTCAACTTCCATTAAATATTATGGTTGTTCGTAAATCGGCCGAATATAGGTCATTCTCAGTATGAGGATGTATAGTAGTTATTATGTATATGTATGCATATTAAAATGAAACTGTTTATGAACGGATCGATTAATCGTATATGTAACGTTTATTAACAAAGACCATACATCATAGAGTTTTAGTTATGAAAAATTCCGAAAACTTCGATTTTTTTAATAAAAGTTTACATACTTCGAAAGTTATTAGACAAAAGTAGAAAGTTCAATTTTAATTCGAAAAATGGTAATTTTGGCGTATGTCCTTCTTTGAAACTTGAGGCCACATATTATTTTCTTTAAAAATAATATTTTCATCAACTAATTGAAAATAATATGAATTGCTTCTTGGCATAAAAATGTATAAAAATGTATTATACACGGTTACAATGATTCCTCCAACTATGAAATTTTGAATTTTGGGCTGAGAGTATCCGACATTAATTTCAAGACAACAACAAGATATAAAAAAAAAATGTTTTCTTCAAAAATGTATAACGAAAAACATTTTTATTTTTTGGGCTAACATCATTAAAATGTCGTGATATACGGTTTTTTGGGCTGACAGTTCTTACGTGATAGCAACTATAGTTTTTGTGTTAAATTATTAGAATTTTGAGAAATGTTCTTTATCACTTTCATTTAAAACATGAACATGTTTTAAATGTGTATATTTTTTATTTTATTATTAGTATAATTTTATAAATTTAAAATTCATTTGTATTATTTATATTCATTTTATTCAAATTCATATTTAATCTTTGAATTTATGTGATATTCAATGTTTTTTCAGTTTTCTGTCATGATAGTTAAGTCAAAAGTATAGTCAAAATAGATGACGGTATTGCCAGCGGCAAAAAATATAATTTTTTGAGCCAGATTTTTGGGCCAACTTCACAAACGTGCGCACATAGTTTAAATTATTTTGTAATAATAATTTCCGAATTTAATAAATAATTTAATTATATTAAAGAATTTAATTAGACAAACTTAATTATTTAAGTTAATTTAATTAGAATTAAGAATTATTAATTATTAACAAATCCGAATCCGCTCGAAACGCGATATTTTATAACTCGATATTTCAAAATGAGATATGACAAAACGGGATATGGTACAAAACGCAATATTTCAAAATGCGATATTTCAAAACGCGGTACGGAACAAAACGCGATATGGTACAAAACGCGATATTTCAAAACGCGATATTTCAAAACGCGATATGGTACAAAACGCGATATGGTACAAAACGCGATATGGTACAAAAGGTGGTATTTTAAAACGCGTTATGGTACAGAATGTACATTGCGAAGCGACGGGAGTGCAGCGACCCAATTGATACCGATCCTTTATACTCTCGCTCCTATCGATTTTTAAATTCCTATAAACTGAAATTATATTTTCCCTTCACCCGCCTGATATAACCCGATCCTAAACTCCAGTTTTGTACCATATCGCGTTTTGTACCATATCGTGTTTTGAAATATCACGTTTTGTACCATAGCGCGTTTTGTACCGTATCGCATTTTAAAATATCACGTTTTGAAATATCGTGTTTTGTACCATATCGCGTTTTGTATTCTATCGCGTTTTGAAATATCGCATTTTGAAATATTGCGTTTTGTACCGAATCGCGTTTTGAATTATCGCGTTTTAAAATATCGCGTTTCAAATGGGACCCTAACAAATCTAGTTTTGTTAAAAGAACCGTAATTCATAAAATCCATAATTCATTCAAAATTACTATTGGTCCACTTTATTTTTATGTTAGCAAATTAGTCAAACTGTAAAAGAAACAAATTTCAAGACAAGCCCTTGATTTTTACTAGCTTTACGGCCTAAATAACTGAACCCAGTGATTATTTATTATGCATGTGTAGTTAGACCTAACCAGTAAAAAACTAGGTTTAAGACTAGTTTAGCACAATCGTCACACACTTGTACAAGCGTTTAAAGTTAAAACTTAAGTAATCCTAAATAAACAAATTTACAATAAATGTAAATGTATTGGTAAATAAAGCAATGACATTTAGGTTAATTCGTCTAAATTGGCATTTTAGGTAATATCATTGTGTTTATAATAAATAGTGGAATTATGGAGAAAGTACAATATTACCTCAATAGATACCGCTCCATATAACAAAAATTTCCTACATAAACACAATGGTAATATGTAAGATTTGTTACGACTGTATTGTCTTAACAAGATTTTTTTTTGTAAATTTGTTTCCATTTTCATCGGTTTCTTGCGTCCGAGTTTTTCAATGTGTGAACGTGGCGTCTTGGTGGATGGATTCTTGTGTGTTTTCTTTGGTTATGTTGGCAACGGAACAAAAATAGGAGAGAGAGAGATAACAATGCGCATCGAGTGTGTGCAAAGTAAAACGTTTTGGAAGAAATGTTTTTCTTGTATGTCTATCTCCCTTATATCAACGAAAATCTGATATAAGGGAGAGACAGAGAAGAGAGATTAATTTCTTCTAGAACGTTTTACGAGCTGTGCGACGCTCGAATTTTTTTTGGTGTCATGGCATTCAGTTTGTGATTTGGGATAAAACAGTCGAGTTTTTTGAGTTTTGATTATATAATTAAAGAGTCGAGTTTTTGATTTTGAGACATTCAAGTCTAGTTTTATCTGATTTTGTATTCGAGTTGGATTTTGAATTTTATGAAAACTTATTCGCTACTGTATTACATAAAAACAAATAAAAATTGTAAATTTATAAAAAGTTAAATACTTAAGTTGTTATTAATTATAATAGAAATTTATAAAATATTTTTAATAACAAAAAAATAATAAAATCCAAAAGTTAATTAAATTAAATAAAAATAAATAAACTCTTAGTTAAATAATAATAAATATTTTAATACCTAAAATAATAAATTTTCATAATAAGTTTTGTGATTGTGAAATTCAAGTAGCGCCTGTGCTTATAAACTGTGCATATATTGCGATAGTGGTAATAGGACGTCACAAGTTTAGCCTATGATATGAACCAAGTTTTATTTGAGTGAAGGTCAAATTTTGTTTTTTATTTTAAATTGGAAGTGCGTTTTGTCACACGAAAAGGAGGTTCATGTGACGCTTGAATTAGAAAACCTAAAGATTGTGTGTTGCTAAGAATTATAGCTGCGTTGGATTTCTACGGGTGCTGTTATTAACTAGCGGGGGAAGCGCACATGAATCGGCGTATACCGCAATTATTTAAAGAATAGCCAGTTGAGGCCATTCATATATCCGGGTTGATAAACCAACGCCTAAGTATATAGTGTGGTTTATCGGCGAAAACACGTCCAATAAAATCATAATCGCCACATTCAAGCCGCAACGGTTCGGGTGGTACGTCAGCTGTGGTATTACGGTTACAAGGCCAGGTTTATATTTTGGAGGCGAGGCAACGCCCAACTTTTGGCGGCCGATCAAGGCCTAATTTTCGGTGAAGGCGAAAGGACGCTCTACGGTTGTTATAGTGCCCAACCAGGCAAGCGCTCGAGCGCAACGGCGGAAGACGCCCAACGACGGTACCAAGGCCGCATCAGTGGGGTAACGGCACATAAAGCCGCAACGGTCCGGGTGTGGTACCACCTGTGGCATGACGGCCGCGCAAGGCCGCAACATTATTTTAGTATATTTAAGGTACGATCTTTTTATATTTTTGTTTACTTTTTTTTATATTTCTTACATTTTGTTTTTATAAATTTAAATTTGAATTTTGTAATCGAGCGCCGCACGGCTGGTGCGCGCTCGGTACGTATTGTTCTCTCTCTCTGTCTCTCTCGTTCCCTCCTTTTCTTTTATTTCTGGGAAGTTGTTTTCTATTGTTTTTTTTTTGTGTTCGTTAAATAAAATGAAATATTAAATTTTTTTTCGGTCGGTATGATGGGAGCGGAGACTCCCTCTGTGTCGGTTTAGTGTTTGCGGTCCCTTGGTGCCCGCATCCAATTCCGTAACCAGGGCTTGGCCCCGTTTGAATTCGGATGGATGCGCGCACCAAGGCACCTCTCTCCTCCTTTATAATTATTTTTGTTCGTTCCTCAGGTTCCGGCCGACGAATTTCGGCGGAACATCCGGGTTTAGTATTATTATTTGCGTTTTCCCCAACTATCTGTTAATCACGGTGTAGGCCAGGAGCCCTGCATGCCTCAAACCCCACGACCCTCGCACTTCTCGCTGAGAACGTAGCCGGCAAAACATCACCGTGGAGGCCTCTGCAGGAGCTTAGTGAATATCTGCAGGTTGGCAGTGCCAGCCTGTAACAGTGGCGCCCAAACAATTTCGCGAATTTTAATTTTTTTTGATTTTTTATGATTTGTAGCTTCATTCCCTTTGGCGTGCGTGTCCAGCGCCGAAACCAGTGTTCAGCACCGTTTGACTTCGCCTGGACGCGCACACCAAAGCCAGTCTCCCGGTTGACATTCCTTATCTACGATCGCAACCAGCACGGGCTGTTTGATTGCGCGTAGATGGGGGGTGTCATCCCCTATTCTTTGGACATCCGACTTCCGAGCTCTTTCCCATTTCCACTATGTTGTGTCTGATTGTGGTGGAGCTCGGATGTCATTTGTCTGGGGTTTAGCTGTTAGCTTCATCTTTCTTTAGCCCCGAAGTTTCTCGACCGAAATTTGAGGAGCAACAACTGTTATTATTATTTTATTATTATTATTTCTTTATTATTTTATTATTTAGCTGACACGGAGTGGGGTTTCCACTCTCATCATACCACTGTATTGTTGTATTGATTTGAAATTTTTTTATGTTTATCTGATTTTTGATAAATTGATATTTTTTATTTTTTTTTATTTTTGGGTTGTATTGAACCCCAGTGTATTTGATAATTCATTTTATTGTATTGATTCTGCTTGCATACCGTTGGGTGTGTTGGTAGATTTGGATCTTATTATTTTTCTCTCGTATCGTTTTGTGAATTTTAACGAGCCCCCCCAAATTAGGTTCTCATCGAACAGCGCCACTTTCGGGGGTATCTCGTCTTCCGTCGTTAAACTAACCGTGGGAATACTGGACCCACAAACCACCACAAGGTAACCATTCCTTCCTTCTTTTATTATTATCTTATTTGTTTTTTTGCTACTTTGCCTCCTTATCTGGGTGTGTTGGTAGTTTCATTAACTACGGTATTATTATTATTAACTTTTATTTATTATTATTTTGTATGAATTCAAATCCGTGGGATACGCCAGAAAGGCCTCAAAGACGTACAGTGTGGGATAACTCGGACGTAGAACCACGTATCCAACGTAACCATCCGTGGGATCGAGTGGAAGTTAACCAAATTCACATTCGAATTGAGTATTATCCAACGCACGGGGTAACTTTCTGGTTGTTTATCGCGATTTGATATTCATTGGTTGAATTTTTGTTGTTGTAATTATTTTAACGAGCCCCCCCAAATTAGGTTCTCATCGAACAGCGCCACTTTCGGGGGTATCTCGTCCTATCCGTCGTTAAACTAATCGTGGGAATACTGGACCCACAAACTCTTACAAGGTATCCATTCCTTTTCGTGTTATTTATAAAAATATTTCGTGTTTTTTTTATTATCTAGTTATAGTGGGTGTGGAATATCTTTAGTTGTAATTTCCTCTAATTTAAAACCTTCCGTTTGAGTTAGAGTTATTTTGAATTAAAATTTTTGTATTTTTATAAATCAATAAAGACTACGTTTTTTCGAACTAACCCAAACTTATTCCCTAACCTTACCTAAATTCTAAAATGGACGTAAATCTACTGCAACGAGACGAAGTGGAGGTGGAATGTCTCCTTCGTGACATACGCTTCGACACATCAGATGCAATTCATCAACTCGAGGAAGCGGTCCGAAGTGAGCAGGCCGAGACTAAACCAACGCCCGGAAAAATGCATACAAGCGCATCGAAAAGACCTGATATCGAAATCTCAACGTGTCTTAAGAAATTGGAGGAGATTCGGGGAGCGATCACAGTGTTGGATCCGGCGACAAAAGATCTCATGCTATTGGTGCAACGGTACCACGCTCGTTTATTACATTTGGCAGGTCGGCTTAGCCGCGCATTTAAATCACCGACATACGAGCAGTCCGCGCGTAAGGCACATCAGGCATGTTCGGCATTATTGACCAGTCTGCAGATGTACCTGGATGACCAGGAAAAGTTGAACGTTTCCATAGAAAGCGCAAAGGGCGTACATCTCGCGTTGGAAATACCTCCTCATGAGGAAATAAATGAAGAGATTCATGTTCAAAACCTCGGTAGCGAGGATGATTCTGATAACCCACCGCAGCCGGAGCGAAGAAGTACTTTGGAGGATCTTCTTGGCCAGATTCGAACGAACCAAGCGGCGGTACAACAATCAAATGCACAGACCACACTCTTGGAATCCATGCTGCAAAAGTTCGAAATGGTATCACAACAGCTGGTAAAGTTGGATCAACGGCAAAACAACCTCCAGACTCAAATCGTTGGAAATAACCTGTTCTCACAAGACATCCCGATTCCAACCGTACACGATCGAGCGCCTCCGACGTCCACCAGTTCGCCAGTATCGCCAAAATTTGTCGATCGACGTTTGTTGTCCGGTAGTGGACTAAGTTTCACGGGATCTCCATCGGGAATCAACATCGATATGTTCCTGTTTCAAGTTGATACCATCGCTTCATCTCGGGGATTATCCGAACAAATTTTATTGTTAGAGCTCCACACCATTCTAAAGGACCTCGCGTTGCAGTGGTACTGGACATTTCGTAAACACAACCCGCACGCGACCTGGTCAGAACTACGAAGCGGAATTATCGAGCGCTTTCAAGATCGTCGCACAAATTACGAAATCCGCAGAATGGTCGAGGCACGTAAACAACAACCGAACGAAAGCTTCCTGGATTTCTACAACCACATATGGACCCTTACCTTACAATGTCGAACGCCGTACTCAGACGAAGAGCTCATTCAAATTTTGATGAACAACATGAAGCCTACGCTACAATACCACCTTACAGATCGTCGGTTCAGCAGCATCAACGAACTAATCAAAAGCTGTTCTGCTTGGGAGGAGTCTTTCCGGCGGCTCAAAGCTCCGGCGGATCCTGCAATCCATCCACGACGCGTGATCAATGAGTTATCAGGCAGTCCGTATGATGATGTTGGAGCATATGACTCTTATGAGAATTATCCCTTAACTGATGTTCTACCCGATAACTCAGTATCCGCAATTCAAACGGGGAGCAGGTATTCGTCGGCAGCAGCGAGACGTTCGGGTGGACAAGTCCCAGCAGGCAGTTCGGGATTGGTTTACAAACAACATGCCAATCATAGTAAAAATATCGTCTGCTTTAATTGTTCGGATATGGGTCACACGTTCATGGATTGTCAATTGGCTCCCGTTGGATTATTTTGTTATCGATGTGGGCTTCGAGGAACGATATCTGCGCGTTGTCGACGTTGTGCCGAAGAACGAAACGCTCAATCAAGATTGTCGGAAAACCAGAACAGTGGTTCTTGGAGGACTGGGCCACGAGAATCACCACAACCACAACCGCAACCCAGACTGATGTTACCACGGACAAATCCACTCAAACCGATTCTGGAGGATGCAGCGAGCAATACGGACGCGGAAATCCGCTCCTATTCGAATCCGACGATGAAGTAAGCTCGTCTGCCAGTAATGATTCCTTTCCCGATCCTTCTTCCCCATCCAATCCTTCCTCCCTTCCTGTCGCTCTTAAATTTTTCTATAATGCCCCATCATTGGCAAAGTTAGATCGTTTAAAGCGTTCAAAAAAATATTGGAACCGTCGCGTCGCAATGAGAAATGATGTGATTTCCTCCGTTCTATTCTCCGAGGGTAGTGACACTCGGCCTTACGCCCAGGTCTTAATAAATAAGATACCTTTTAAGGGTCTTCTCGACAGCGGGGCGAGTGTCAGTGTTCTCGGGAGTGGATCGGAGAAACTTATGTCAAATCCATTTGTTGAATTCCATAACTTTCCTTCCACTATAACTACCGCGAGTGGCCAAGTCCAACGAGTCTTTGGTTATATAAGAGCTAACGTCGAATTTAACGGAGTTACTAAATTTATGAATTTTCACGTTGTCCCTTCCTTGGAACAACCGCTTTATTTGGGTATCGATTTTTGGAATCGTTTTGGAATTTCCCCAAAAATCTCCGCGTTAAATAATTCGGACGAATTAGGTGAAACTACCAACACACCCAAATTCCATATTTTAACATCTGATGATCGTCGTAAATTGGATCTCATTCGCGAATATTTTCCGAGCAGCGATATCTTAGGTTTGGGCCGCACATCCCTCATCACTCATATGATCGATGTCGGTTCCGCAAAACCAGTCAAACAACGTTTTTATTCCGTGTCCCCAGCTATCCAGAAACTCATGTATGCCGAGTTGGATAGGATGTTGTCTTTGGGGGTCATCGAGGAGTCACAAAGTTCCTGGTGTTCACCGGTCACGTTGGTGCGTAAGGCCAATGGGAAAGTTCGTCTGTGCTTGGATGCTAGAGAACTGAACAAGGCAACCGTCAAGGATGCGTATCCGCTGCCCATAATCAACGGATTGTTGGGTCGTTTGGGACACACCCGATTCATTTCGGCGATTGATTTGAAGGATGCCTTTTGGCAGATCCCACTCGACCCAGCATCCCGCGATAAAACAGCGTTTACGGTTCCTGGGCGGCCCTTGTATCAGTTCAAGGTGATGCCGTTTGGCTTATGCAACGCACCACAGACGCTTTGTCGCTTGATGCACCGCGTGATCCCGTACCAACTGCACGATAAGGTCTTTGTGTACCTCGATGACCTTCTGGTCACATCCTCCACTCTGGTTGAACATTTCGATTTGCTACAACAGGTTGCTGGATATCTGAAGGACGCTGGTTTAACAATCAATTTGACCAAAAGTAAGTTTGTGTTGAAAGAAGTAGACTATTTAGGTTATATTGTGGGTGATGGCTGCCTCCGTACAAACCCAGATAAATGTAAAGCTATTCTGGAGTACCCTATTCCGAAAACGACGAAACAGATTAGACGTTTTCTGGGAATGTGCGGATGGTACCGTCGCTTCATTCCAAATTTCGCCTCCTTAGCTTCTTCTCTCACCGATCTTACTGGTAAAAACACTAAAGTATGTTGGTCTGCAGCTGCTGATTCTTCTTTTAACGCTCTCAAAACCGCCTTGTCAACTGCCCCAGTATTGACGCATCCTGATTACACTAAACCCTTTTTTATTCAGTGCGATGCCAGTGCCGTTGGGGTCGGTAGTGTCTTATTTCAGGTGGACGCCGAGGGGGTGGAGCGGCCCATTGAGTTTTATTCCCATAAGCTCAATGCGGCGCAGCGAAACTACTCGGTGACCGAGCTGGAATGCTACGCTGCCGTCCTCAGCGTGCGAAAATTCCGTCCCTACGTGGAAGGTTATCCATTCGTCATTTATACCGACCATTCCAGTTTGCGCTGGTTAATGAGTCAAAAAGACCTCTCCGGACGTTTGGCGAGATGGAGTCTTAAACTCCAAGCGCTGGATTTTCAGATTGGATACCGAAAAGGTTCAGTTAACGTTGTACCTGATGCGTTGTCTCGAGCTTTTCCGGATGAATCCGCTCCTTGTGAGGATGATTCCGAAAGTAAGAGCACGCCTGATCCTGGTGCCCAATTTGAAGATCCAGTCTTGTCGAGTAAAAACATCGACCCTTCCGTGAATGCGTTAATACCTTCTTCAGTCCCCATTCTGCACGTTGATCAAAATTCGGTTGCGTTCCAAGATCCAGATTACGTCGATCAGATCGCGAAAATTCGTTCCTTAAAAGATTGTTCGCACAACTATAAGATCCAGGATGATAAATTATTAATATCCCCTTCGTTCGGTTTTAAATATACGGATACCGACCTTTCGAATTGGAAACTTGTTATTCCTAATTCCTTAACTTCAATGCTTATTGAACAGGCTCACGTACCTCCCACTTCAGCACATTTAGGCGGCAGCAAAACGCTCGAGCGCCTTCAGCGTCAATTTTACTGGCCTCATATGGCAAAACAAGTTAAACAATACGTTGCTAGCTGCACTAAATGTAAAATGAACAAAGCTGTTAATTTCTTTACACAACCAGCCATGGGAGCGCAGGTTACGTCAACTCGCCCGTTTCAAAAACTGTATGTAGATTTTTTGGGTCCGTATCCACGTTCGAAACTCGGAAATACCTGTATCATTATCGTTCTGGATCATTACTCAAAATTTGTAGTTGTAAAACCACTGCGTGAAGCTTCCGCATCTTTGCTATGTCGATTTTTAGAAAACGATATATTTTTGTTGTTCTCAGCTCCCGAAATTATTACCTCCGATAATGGGAAGCAATTTACCTCGAACTTATTTAAAGATTTGTTGTCTAAATACGGTGTAACGCATATTCGTACGCCGGTGTATTCGCCCCAAAGCAACGCATCCGAGCGTGTCAATAGAACTTTAATTGCCAGCATTCGATCATATTTGAGCGATCACGATCATAATTTGTGGGACAAGAATTTGCAAGAAATTGCAGCCGCGTTACGAAATGCTGTACATGATACGTTACATTATTCCCCTCATTATGTCGTGTTCGGTCAACATATGTCGATGCACGGTGCGGATTACTCATTGCGACGGTTACTCGATGAACATGATCCCAGCGAAGTCCAGGTATGGGCTAAGCCAGATCGAGTAAACCTCCTAAAGGATCGTATAACTCATTATTTACGCGTAGCACACGAGAAGGGGGCTCAGCACTATAATTTACGTAGTACTAAGCGCACTTTTCGAGTCGGACAACCCGTTTTCATACGTTCTTTTGCCTTGAGTGATGCGTCAAATAAATTTTCCGCCAAACTGGCTAGCAAATTCAAACCCGCGGTAATTTCCAGCAAAGTCGGACAAGTGGCGTATACCGTCGAAGATTTGAATGGCAAATTCCTAGGCACTTATCATGTCAAAGACATCCGTGTTTAATCGTTTCTCTCTATCTTCATTTTCGTGTTGTTTGTTTTAGGCCCGGCTTATGAGCCATCTCAGGGTGTGGGACGTTCCCACGTTTGTTACGACTGTATTGTCTTAACAAGATTTTTTTTTGTAAATTTGTTTCCATTTTCATCGGTTTCTTGCGTCCGAGTTTTTCAATGTGTGAACGTGGCGTCTTGGTGGATGGATTCTTGTGTGTTTTCTTTGGTTATGTTGGCAACGGAACAAAAATAGGAGAGAGAGAGAGATAACAATGCGCATCGAGTGTGTGCAAAGTAAAACGTTTTGGAAGAAATGTTTTTCTTGTATGTCTATCTCCCTTATATCAACGAAAATCTGATATAAGGGAGAGACAGAGAAGAGAGATTAATTTCTTCTAGAACGTTTTACGAGCTGTGCGACGCTCGAATTTTTTTTGGTGTCATGGCATTCAGTTTGTGATTTGGGATAAAACAGTCGAGTTTTTTGAGTTTTGATTATATAATTAAAGAGTCGAGTTTTTGATTTTGAGACATTCAAGTCTAGTTTTATCTGATTTTGTATTCGAGTTGGATTTTGAATTTTATGAAAACTTATTCGCTACTGTATTACATAAAAACAAATAAAAATTGTAAATTTATAAAAAGTTAAATACTTAAGTTGTTATTAATTATAATAGAAATTTATAAAATATTTTTAATAACAAAAAAATAATAAAATCCAAAAGTTAATTAAATTAAATAAAAATAAATAAACTCTTAGTTAAATAATAATAAATATTTTAATACCTAAAATAATAAATTTTCATAATAAGTTTTGTGATTGTGAAATTCAAGTAGCGCCTGTGCTTATAAACTGTGCATATATTGCGATAGTGGTAATAGGACGTCACAAGTTTAGCCTATGATATGAACCAAGTTTTATTTGAGTGAAGGTCAAATTTTGTTTTTTATTTTAAATTGGAAGTGCGTTTTGTCACACGAAAAGGAGGTTCATGTGACGCTTGAATTAGAAAACCTAAAGATTGTGTGTTGCTAAGAATTATAGCTGCGTTGGATTTCTACGGGTGCTGTTATTAACTAGCGGGGGAAGCGCACATGAATCGGCGTATACCGCAATTATTTAAAGAATAGCCAGTTGAGGCCATTCATATATCCGGGTTGATAAACCAACGCCTAAGTATATAGTGTGGTTTATCGGCGAAAACACGTCCAATAAAATCATAATCGCCACATTCAAGCCGCAACGGTTCGGGTGGTACGTCAGCTGTGGTATTACGGTTACAAGGCCAGGTTTATATTTTGGAGGCGAGGCAACGCCCAACTTTTGGCGGCCGATCAAGGCCTAATTTTCGGTGAAGGCGAAAGGACGCTCTACGGTTGTTATAGTGCCCAACCAGGCAAGCGCTCGAGCGCAACGGCGGAAGACGCCCAACGACGGTACCAAGGCCGCATCAGTGGGGTAACGGCACATAAAGCCGCAACGGTCCGGGTGTGGTACCACCTGTGGCATGACGGCCGCGCAAGGCCGCAACATTATTTTAGTATATTTAAGGTACGATCTTTTTATATTTTTGTTTACTTTTTTTTATATTTCTTACATTTTGTTTTTATAAATTTAAATTTGAATTTTGTAATCGAGCGCCGCACGGCTGGTGCGCGCTCGGTACGTATTGTTCTCTCTCTCTGTCTCTCTCGTTCCCTCCTTTTCTTTTATTTCTGGGAAGTTGTTTTCTATTGTTTTTTTTTGTGTTCGTTAAATAAAATGAAATATTAAATTTTTTTTCGGTCGGTATGATGGGAGCGGAGACTCCCTCTGTGTCGGTTTAGTGTTTGCGGTCCCTTGGTGCCCGCATCCAATTCCGTAACCAGGGCTTGGCCCCGTTTGAATTCGGATGGATGCGCGCACCAAGGCACCTCTCTCCTCCTTTATAATTATTTTTGTTCGTTCCTCAGGTTCCGGCCGACGAATTTCGGCGGAACATCCGGGTTTAGTATTATTATTTGCGTTTTCCCCAACTATCTGTTAATCACGGTGTAGGCCAGGAGCCCTGCATGCCTCAAACCCCACGACCCTCGCACTTCTCGCTGAGAACGTAGCCGGCAAAACATCACCGTGGAGGCCTCTGCAGGAGCTTAGTGAAAATCTGCAGGTTGGCAGTAGCCAGCCTGTAACAGATTTTCTAAGATATTGAATATCTCGAGACATAATATGTTTATCAAGAATGTTATTATGTTTTTCTGATAGATCTAGATTAGAACTATCTATATTCCAAGCGATTTGAAAAGCTAATAATTTTTGGGTGGTCAAATAAATGTTTTGCTAGATTTCGAGATATTCAATTTCTTAAGAAAGACCTAAATTCTCAGGTTAGTAAAATCTAGCAAAAAATTAATTTGACCGCGCAAAAATTAATAGCTTTTCAAATGGCTTGGAATATAGATGGTCCTAATCTAGGCCTATCAGGAAACCACAATAACATTCTTGATAAACATAATTTAGGTCTCGAAATATTAAATTTCTTAATATTTATAATCGTAAATTCTTAAATATGTACCATCGTAATAAGTTTTGAACTTCTAATTATTTATTATAAATTGAAATTGGAATTACAATAGTTCACAAATTCAATTGTTAGCCTAAATGACATTCTTGTTTTTCTTTTTAACCAATATACAAATTTTTGTTTGTTTTTGTTGGTTTAGGATTAAGAAACTTCAAACGCATTTATTGATTAAGTTTCAATCAGTGGAGACCCACCTTATACAAGCACCCTTGATCAGGAAATTTTACTCGAAACACTTCCCAGCAAATCAAACAATCAAAGCAGCATCGTCACCTCATATAATTCCGCCCATAATTAACAAAAATACCTACAATTGAATACCTTCATCACTTTATAGGCTTAAGCGGAAGAGGAGATCTGATTGTACATATGGACTTTGACAGTTCAGCTTCTATTTCCAACATCGATAACAGCTTATTGTTATATTGTTGCCTTGTGTGAGTATTAACAATAATAGGAGAAATATTTTTGTTCTCTGGCCCTACATTGTCCCACTAGTCTAGTTGACACCTATCAGCTTATAATGGGGGCACCGATGACACCTATCAGCTTATATACTTGTGTTGAACATTATTGATAGGATGGCCTTTTTGTTGCATGGAAGATGTCCTTTGAGTGGTTGGCTACTTGAATTTGCCGGATCTTATGTGATCGCGCTTTTACCAACAATTACATACTATGAACGCACACACTGTAAAGAAAGTTTTAGTCCAGAAATTGAATTCAGATTATTTCAGATCAGTGGCACTATTCTGGCTTTCCCTGGGAATAGGGAGTTGGGAAAAAAAATTTCATAGCATTTTTGTCCAAATTGTATTTTTATGGCCTACTGAGTGAATAAGTTTAGTGCAAAAGTTTTCAAAACAAAGTTGATTGGGAAACTTTTGTTCCCCAAAATTTTTATAGGGAAAAATATTTCCCCATTTAACTTTGTTTCGAAAATATTTACACCAAACTTATCCCCTCAGTTGGCCAGAAAAAAACAATTTAGACAAAAATGTTATGCAAATATTTTTCAAAATTCCCTATTCCCAGTGAAAGGCAGGGGGCCTATTATGAAATTGGTCGGAAAATACGACACCGTCAGAAAATACGTTGTCGTAAAATTCGATCCGCGGCGGATATTCGTATTATGAAACATGTATTTTTACAGTCAAACTCGAAATGTTCATATACTCGAAATGTTCATATACGAGGGCAAATCAAAAAGTCTTGCAATATCATATGAAAAAAAAGAGTGAGAGAGACAGCAATATTTTTATTTTTCGACATAATCTCCTTTAAGGTTTATACATTTGTCACATCGATCAATTAACTTACCTAAACCCTCTAAAAAAAAAGATTTCTTTTGCTCCATAAAATATTCATTTACAACAGACTGTACTTCATAGTCACTGGAAAATTTCCGGCCCCTTAGTGTTTTTTTCAAATTGGGAAAGAGAAGTAGTCACTGGGTGCCAAGTCTAGACTGTACGGTGGATGCGGAATTTCCACGAAGCCGCAGTCCTTTAATGCAGCTTGAGCAATATTAGCCTTGCGCACTGGTGTATTGTCGTGAAGAAGCAAGATTTTTTTCCTAACTTTCCTTGGCCGTTTTTCCCGGATCGCTTTTTTCAATTTTCGCAAAACCTCTGCGTAATATATGCCTGTGATTGTGGTTTTCGGTGGCATATAATCGATTATCAAAATTCCTTCAGCATCCCAAAAAATTGTTGCCAAAACCTTACCAGCAGACGGTTGAGTTTTGAATTTCTTTGGTGGTGGTTCACTACGTTTAATCCATTGCATCGATTCTTGTTTGGATTCCGGATCCCAGTGATGAAGCCATGTTTCATCGCCTGTTATTATGTTACCCAAGAAATTTTCTGGATCTGCTTTGTACATATCTAAAATCGCCTTTGAAGTTTAAACACGCATTTTTTTTTGTTCAGCATTCAACAAACGGGGAACCCATCGCGCACTTACTTTCGACATGTGAAGGTGGTCATGTAATATAGTATATGTGGTACCGTATGAAAGAGAAAGTCTCCACGCTAACCGCGGAACAGAAATACGCCGGTCCTCCAATACAATAGAATCAGCCAAAATTACGTTTTCATGGCTAATAGCATCTGCTGGCCGACCCGAGCGGTTATCGTCTTATAATGACTCCCAACCACTTTTGAATAATTTTACCCACTTTGTTACTGTGGCATATGATGGTGCAGATTCGCCGTAAACTTTTGATATATAGTTGAATATATAAATTGCATTTCGTCCATCTTTATAGAAAAATTTAGTAACGGCGCGATATTCAATTTCATTCATTTTAAGAAAAATTCAAAACACATGTTACTAAATTGACAAAAACAAACGAACCGTAAAATTTACATCGAAATGTTCTTCTAGAAGTTTCATCGTGACAAAAAATGGTTTTGAAAAATATATTGTTGTCTCACTCACTCGTTTTTTTCATATGATATTGCAAGACTTTTTGATATACCCTCGTACTTGTCACATTTAAATTTGATTAAAATAATTTAATAGAGATATATGTACTTACATATAAAAATTTATTAAATTTTTAAATAATTCAATAACATATAAAAAGTATGAATTATGATCTATTTTCCGTGCGTTTAATACAATATTCGTCACCAAACGAGCTGTCGGATTTGACAATTGAATTTTGTCGTAAAATCCGCTAACTCGGATTTTTATTTCATAATAGTATAATATCTGCGCGGATCAGATTTTTTTAGTTTCATAATATGAATATCCGACGCGAGACGGATTTTTCGACGTCGGGAAAATTTCATAATAGGGGTCCAGAATAGTGCCACAGCTTTATTTAAAATAACTAAGAAAAACAGCTTGATTATGTATTTTACGCAGTTAACATTGTCGTTATAGAAGCTAATCTAGTCTTATCTATTATAAATCTTCAATACCATCCCCTTCTCAATTTTCTTTTGTTGTGAACAAGGAAGCGCTGATTCCGAAAAAATCAATAATATATGGGCTAACATTCAAATCGATATCATCCATATTAAGAATTTCGATATCATCCATATTTCACACATTTTCAAATGATAAATTAAATATTAAAACAAAATAAGAGCCACTGATAAAACCGAATTACACAAGTTTGAAACTATTATGTTTATACGAGTAAAGTTTTACAAAATAATCTTAAAAAACATTTATAAATTAGTCAAAAACCGTCTATGTCAAAGTTCAATAGCCAAACCTTCCTTGGGTCATTCAAGTTGCAAATATAGTTTGAAGAAATTCTCTTGGCATGAACAGGGTTTAATAAGACAAGAACCACCCAGGCTCTACGTTGAGCGACAACATTTAAATATTTCAATTCCAGAAACCATTATAGACTTTTGCGGTTATGTAAGATGATAATAATATTTTTAGATTATGGTTGGTTCGTTTAAGACACACAGTTGTTTGAAGAAATTCTTTTGGGATTAAGACGACCAAATAAAACAAATACTAGGTCATACGTTTAATGGCAAATTTTCAGAATTTCCATTTCAAAATCACTAAAGGCTCCTAGCCATAGAAGAAAATAATATTTTTCAGTTCAATATGTACACACAGAGTTTGAAAAATTCTCTTGTTGAAACTGTATTGTATAATCAAACAAAGTTAAATATCAGAAAAGCAACAATTTCAACTCTTATGATTTGATGATTTAATTGTTAAATATTTAAATTTTTAATATTTTATTATATTTTTGTTAATGTTAATTTTATTACAAAAATTGAGAAGCTCCCAATGAAAGGTTTCGCAAAGATCTTTTAATTAATTAAAATGAAATTGAATTTACAAAGTTTTTTGTTTTAAATCGTTTAACAAAATCACAGAAATCTCCCAATTTAAGACAAAAGCTTAAGTATGAAGTTTCATTCCCGATCAGACAGTCAGTCATGCCTGAAAAGAAGCTATAGACATTTTCACACAAACACACACATAGATTTTTAAAAATCACTTTTAAGTTCATAAGTTCAATAGGGCGATTAGTAAATCTGCAAAAATCTCGAAGTCAACTTTTTTCATGATTCCTATACAAAAAACAATTTTTTGGCAAAACTCGTCATATCCGCTTAAATTTGGAAATTTTATCTGTGTATTGTTGTATATTTAATTCAGAATCTTTTAGTTTATTTAGTTTACAATGGTTTTTTCGTGGATTATATACTTTCAAAATATTTGCAAAAATTTTAGAAGCTCCTATGGGGGCTGCGACTTCCGGTAAACTGATTTCAGTCAAAAATATGTGTGATCGCCCAATTTATAAGAAAAGCTTATCATGAAGTTTCATTTCGGCCAGTCCATCCGTCTGGGGTGTAGAAAACCTATAGACATTTAGTGGGCACGGCAAAACATACGCATATACATACGCACACACCCTCTCAGATTTTTCAAAAGCGAACTATATTTACTTTTATGTAAAAAAAACTACACTTGTAGGTTGAAATAATGTAAATCAAATTTTAAGTGCTAATCTGCTATGTCGCATACATATAGAGTATATTTTAGTAAAATCGGTTTACAATGAAAAGTTGTCACTTACGGTAGACCGATTTCAGTTAAAATTCATTAGAATCGCTCAATTTGTGGAAACAGCTTAAGTATGAAATTTCATCCTGCTCACCCAATCCGCTTGTACGTACAGTACAGCCGGCCAAATTTTGGTTCAAAAACAGGATTTTGACAAAAATTGTCAAACTAATTGCAAATAAAAAACTCGTTTTACTGTTTAAATTTTAAATATTTATTAGGACTTCTTTATATTAATAAAATAAACTGAGGGAAGAAAAATTTCAAAAATCGATATTTAAAAATGAATTAAATGAAGGCCCAATAAATATTTGAAATTTCAAAAAGTAAAACTAGTGTTTTATTTACAATTAATTTAAACAAATTGATAAAAGTATACACAAAAGTGAAAACATGAATAGTTTTGAAACAAAAATTGTCATTTTCACTTAAAATTGGGAAAATGATCTGACCCGGTGTTGATGCAAACTTTATTTTGAATCCTCTAATTCATAGTAGTATTTCTCATAATTTGCACGAATGACAAAAATTTAATGTGCAATTTTCATTAGAACAAATAATTTGAAATCACTCATAACAATTCTATGAAACCCCGAGCCAGCTAACGAAATGTTCCGCTCGTCAAATAAAGCTTCCAAAGTCATATCTGAACTTATTTTTAGCAAAGTCAACCAAATTACACTCAACAAAATAAAATTTAACTAAAAGTGGTGTGCTGTATATACAACTAGAGCGTCCAGGTACAACCAGATGAAAATTAACTTCAAGGAAATCAAACGATGAAAAACTAAGTCCAAAATGTGACCATAATCATTGCACACAGCGCTAAATTGTCACAAAGTCATCTTACATCTAGCTTCACGAAATTTTAGGTAGATTAAATCGCAAGAAACCAACACTTTGTTGGATTCGCCACATAACGGTAGAACAAACGGTAGAGAAAACGGTAGAGAAAGTTTATGAGGATATGGGATTTTCAAAATTAATAACCTCGAATGACTTGTTTTCCCGAGAAAATGAATTCGTTAAAAGAGATTATCATGAAATCGCAAGGAAATTCCGCAAAGCAGGAGGTGGTTAATGTACATTCACAAATTGAGAAAGCTCTAAGAAAAAATGATTGGATGTCATCAATTGATCTTATAATAGTCGTAAAAACATCAACATTAAGAAACCATTTGGTGTTATTCAAATGCAGCCAACGGACTTTAAGGACTACGATACTCAAAAATAATATACAACTTTAAAGAAGTTCCATTTGATCAGCTGAAAATTGTGCCATTCATTCAAGAGCCGTATTGCATCAAATTCAAGCTTGATTATGCTGATGATTCATTTACGACTGACTTACTCCAAAGCGTTCAGTGAGTTATTAATCGAAAGGGCTTACCAGGACCAAATAAAATTATATAATATTTTTTCAAATCAAAGCTGTGATGATTTATAATTTTATAATTTATTTTACATATTAAACTTTTAATTTTGTTTTAGTACAATAAGAACTGAAATAAGAACTGAATTAGTTCTAATTTTAATTTGAATATATTATGTGTTTTAAGATTCGCTTGTAAATTTTATCAAATTGAACTTTTTTAACTTCAAATTTGTTTTATTAGAATAAAAAGGTTCTACAATTGAAATAGAACTTTTACGCTCAATCTATCTCCATTTCGATTGAATCATTTTACTAATAGTAATAAAGCCATTTTTTGAAACTCTACTAAACAAAAATATAAAAATTATCACGATTTGAATCTTTCAACTGCAATTTCTCTGAATCCTGTTTTGCCCAAATATAACTATTTCATTCTAAGGTTGCGAAATGCATCTCGAGCAAGTCAGTGATTGTATACTTGGTGTAAGCTGTGGTGGACTTTTGAACGACATTATATTCCATACTTAATATACCATAAAATATTCTTTCAAATAATAAAAAATTGGGTTGATATCTCACACACATTTTGTTTTATTTACGTTTAAAGATTGAGCGTTCTTTAATGTAAAATTTTAATCTTTTAGTAAACCACTAAGCCCGAATAACATATCACACGGTCCATTAATCTGCACATTAGCAAAGGTCCTTTCTACAAGTAATTTGGCATGGTTATGGTTCGATACGGGGGTTGCCAAGATACAATAAATTTTAATATAGCTTGTCCCACGACCCTATGGGCAATACAGAGAAACATGAAATCTCTACGAACTGCAACTCTATAGGCAATATCTTTATTAAACTCGCAATTTGAACAAGAATCGTATGTCTCTCATTTGTAAATGAGAACGTCCGAGTGCTAAATGTCAAATACGAAACGTTTTCGTTTAAAGTTGTTTCTGTGTGCCTAGACGAACTAACACTTCGTGCCAGCAATATAAAATACTATTATTTGATCTAAATACACAAAAAACTGTTTTTGCATAAATATATTTGTGCATATTGGGAAATCATGCTTCATTAAAACGTCCATTTTCATAGTAGTATAAATAACAAGGATAATTCACCCATTAAATTATTAAAAATTCTAGAATGTGTGCTTCCCAACATTTTTTCTAACTTTATATTTTAGTAGGTAAGTATATGGACCGATCACAAAATAACATGATCCCTATATAGCATATAAAAATCGGAACAAACCAGCAAAAAAAAAAAATCTAATAGATTTCTGCCAAATTGAATAAAGATTAATGTCTGTCTGTCTGATGGTTTTGTTCATTTCTCTCAAATTTTGTCTTCTGTTTATACAGCAAATAGATTTTATACATCCAAGCAATTCACAAGAAGATGGAAAGGCAAAACAAAACACACGACTCAGCATCATCAGTAAAATTCTATTTTTAGTTTATCCTTTCTTCAGGCTTTATTGTTTTGTGATTTAATAATGTAAATGAAGACAAGAAGAAAAATTGTCTTGTATTGATGATGGAACAAGTAACCAAATTTAATCTATTAATTTTAATTTTATGTAAGTTTTTTGATAAATGGTTCCTTTATTTGTATAAAATTTTGTCGAATTAAAAAGTAATAAAATTCTTGGTATTCCCTTGAACGAAACGAATAAAAGGGCTGCATAAATAAACAAATACATATACAAAAACAATTTTTTCGTCTTAAGTGTCAAATTAAAATTTACTTATAAAAATATAACAACAACAATACACTTACTTTGTAATATATAATTTATATACAAAAAAATAATGTATGAAATAAATGGAACGCGTTACATCACAGAGAAAAGCAGAATATAAAAAAATGTTACATGAAAAACAATTTAAACTTTTAAGCCGATTATATTTTTATTTTTCAGACTCTTCAAACTTCATCAATCAATAGAATTAATATCTCTAGATAGAGAATGAAGGAAAGAAGCAAACACAAAATGTACCAATTTTTTTGGTGTGTGAGAACGTGTTGAAGTAAAAAGGTAAAAGTTTTCCTCATAATTTTTATCATCATCATCATCATCATCTTGATCATATTTAAATGGAAAATTGGCAATATTTATTTGAGAAAAATTATTATTTTTTTTATTAAAATTTGTTCATGTGAATGATTATAACTTGAAGCTTTTTTGGATTTATCAGAACAGGGAAGAATACATTTTTATAATATTTTTAATTTTTCGTTCAAAGTTTATTTAAAAAATAATCATACGTTACATACTATATAGTACGAACATTTTTTTAAATCGGGGGTAGAAGACGATATATTTTTAGTCATATTATGTTTTATGCAGGGTGATTTTAGAATATTTTTAAGGAATTTATTTACATATCTCGTGATTTGGTCCATAATTCTCCAATTATTAATACTTTTTTATTCATGTGTGAATATTTTGAAATATTTTGTGTTCTTTAATTTTCTTTTTAAATTTCTTTCAGATTACTATTAATTACCTCAAATAGCTGTAAAATGAATCAAATAAAAAACCTCTTAACGAGGTAAATGTTCGAGTGACGAAAGCCGAATTCAATTCACAAAATTTCTGATATCAAATTTGTGCCGAAAAAAAACAATTGCATTCGATTTGTCAACGATTTTTCAAATGTTAGTGCATTCAGCGCGTTGTTGTTGAACATTCCGAAAAATCGTTGGCAAGTTGTTGTTTTTGACAGCTAGAAAGAAAAATGTAAACAAACGCGCCGAATGCACTAACATTCCGAAAAATCGTTGACAAATCGAATGCAATTGTTTTTTTTCGGCACAAATTTGATATCAGAAATTTTGTGAATTGAATTCGGCTTTCGTCACTCGAACATTTACCTCGTTAAGAGGTTTTTTATTTGATATCAATGATTTTGGCACGGCAAATTGAAAATGAATTGAATTGCCATTCGTTTTATTGTTGTCAGTCAAAACAGTTCACACACACTCGATAGCACACAATTGGCCGCTACGTGTTATTGTGGCTTAAGTCGTATTCATACGACAGATAAAAATCTGGGAGTTTTCTATTCCATCGTTTACCAATTACATCACGTAAATTATACAACAGACACGCTTTTTTCATACAAAAAGTTGAAAAAAATCTGGGATAGGAAAATCTGAGATTTGTATCCGTCGTATGAATACGACTTCATACAAAGACGCGCGGAATTGAAATTACGAATAGCCAGAGGCGAAGAACGAATTACGCATACTTTCACACAGCTGTCGGCTGTATGTTACGGAGTGTGCATGATTCGTTCTTCTTCTCTCGATATTCGTCACTACAGTGGCGTGCGTCTGTGTATGAGGCACAATGCTCTATTCAACACTTGATCTCACAGAAATTATAACTTTCTTCTATTCTTTCCCCGTTTACCTATGATACTGGTTTTAATTGTGACTGAAACAAATTTTCGGTGAAATCACACTAACACAAACATAAATGAAATATAAAAGACGGGAAAGGTTCGGAACCGAACTTTATAAGCATTTTTGTTGCCTATATAGTATTAACAGTATTATTATTCCGTGTCTAAGAAAAAGAGGTTCTATGCAGTGTGGTTTGTGTATTTCAAATATCACAAACACCCACATCCACCCACACTCACCTAACTCCATCTACACCCAGCCCAACCAACCCCAATCAATCGCAAACCACGCCTCCTAAACATTACTACCTTCCCGACCCACTATCTAATTTAAACACTCAAAACCCGCATCACCCTACACCACACTACCCATGTTGAAAAGAAATAGGGTCAGGTCTCATCATTAGGTTCAGATAGGTAGTTTTTTTCATTATGTTCGGGACGATAGCCTACGTTCTGGTGTATTGTTTCTGGTGTGTGGTAGACGATTCTATTTCTTTATTTTGCATGCATTTTTTCAATCTTCATTTTGTAGTATTTTAGTAGATTTTATTTCAGAATCCTTTACCACATGCCACAAACAGGTCATGCCGGGTGTGATCTTATTACACACCCGGTTCTACGGCTATCGGCTTAACATTTGTAGTTTAGTTTTTAGTGCATGTTACAGAGTAGTAAAAATTTAGATCAGATGCATGTGTTTTTGGTAGAAATTCGATTGAGTAATTCAACCGCATGCAGCTACCATTCATTTTTGATTCCTTAAACAATACAATAAAATATTCTTATTTTAGTGTGTTAGTTGGAAACAAAAATTAATGGTAGCTACCCTCTCGCTGATATTCCATCTTCATGCGATGGGAGGGGAGATAAGATCTGTTTTTTTAAAGAAATCATCATAAAGATTAAAAAAGTATCGATTTAATGCAAGGAGACTGTGAAATGTTCAATATTTTTAGTGATTTTTCCGATCACATCAATTTGTCAGTTTTTTAATTTTTTTTGTTATAAAAACAGGGTCACTGGTAAAAATTTTCTTAGCAATGATAATAATATGATGTATTTATATTTGCTTCATTGTAATACGTTGATTCACTATCATTATGAACCGCAACGGACCGATATTAGGGTGCATTTGAGCCAAAAAATGAAATTTTGCAAAAAATTAGGGTGGCTTTTAAGTTATGGAGGCCAATATCTAAAATATACGAGTTTTCTGGGACAAACGGTTGATGTCATATTGTAGATGAGGTTTGTGGCTAATAATCCTGAAAATATGAACAAAAAGTCTTGGGCTCATTTTTTAGCAATCTGGCCGAATGTGGCCGGCCGATTTTGCATTTTTCAGTTTTTTGGCCAAAATGACCCTCCACCCTAATTTTTTGAATTTTTTGTTATGCTATTTGATAGCTGGCGTCAATACCTTTCAAACGATATGCATATGTCCAGGGTATGTCGAATAGGTTCAGCGCTGTGGGCGTGACAAAATGGCCAAAAATGGCCTTTCAGAGGCTGGCCGCGGCCAACATGGCGGTCAAATCAAAAAGTTGTAGAACAAAAGTTGCTTATTTTTTCAAGTACTACAAACCCTGAAAATATGAGATCAAATGAAAGAGGTACGGACAAACAAACAAACAAACAAACAAACAAACATATATACCAAAGCAAGATTAAATGGTGACGTCATAGAAAAATTTAAAAATGTCATAACTCTGGTTAAAATCATCCGTTTACGACGTTTGAGGTGTCGTTGAATTGGTATTGAGGTCTACAATCATAATTTGCTAGTTAAAAAATAATTGGGGCACTTTTTGGGGCAGTTATACCCGAAAAACTGATTTTTTGGGGCAATTTTCGGAAGGTCATATCTCCACTCAATGTTGGAAGAAATTTATGTTTTTATACATTATTTGGGTTTATTTTTCAAGACCTTTCCAATGGTATATAACATGACCCTGGCGGCCTCAAAGGGAAAAAGTTCGAAACTTGCTGTATATATACTTCGTTCGACTTCCATCACAGTAGGTGCTTTCGTCACTCGTTTGGACTGCCGTCCAAAGTGATCGATTCACGCTTCGCAATAGTTCTAATATACGCCCGAAACAAGGTTGGGTGGGATAGATTACGCAATGTAATCTACGTGGTTGTTGTCATGTAATGTATTACATAGAGTTCATAGCATTTTATGCGTCCTTGTCGTTGACAGTGTAGACAAGTTGACAACCTAGGAAATGATATTAAAAATTTAATTTTCTCATTATTTTTCTTTATTTTATGTAACCCGGTCTGATAAGTTTCTAATTATCATATTATTCTAGAAGCCGAATAAGTTTACAATTTGAAAGTAAATACCTAGGCGCGGATCTAATCTATATGTACATGGAAGCAACTAAATCGACTCAAACCTTTGGCGCTCACAGAAAGCTAATTTTTTTTAAACAGGCTTGAACAATTTTCACAAGAAAGTAATTTTTTATGCCTGCTATTTTATACTTTAAAATGACACTATTTTCATGAAAATTGGATATTACTTTTTTTATAAAGAATTTTGAATAAAAAAGCAACCAAAATTGACGATTATGAAAAAAAAAATATTGGGGATATTTAAATTTAAATTATAACAAAAAATTCAAGGAAACAAAAACAATTTTATTGGTTAATACTTAATATTACCAGAAGACATGGGGGATTACGCCCTTTCCACATCCGATGAAACTTGAGATCACTGATGAAACGGCCCTACATTTGGGTTGTTTTTTGCGGTAGCGTGCTGTCAATTTTGGGCATCTAGCGGGGTGTCTTGGAGTAATAATGGCTCTCTTCAAGAGTCTCCTTACTGTCCATAGACTAACCGGTCTATGTGGAAATTGTCTTAGCTCAGAATTTCGCAGTGAAGGTAGAGCGATAAATTGATGGTCCCTCTCATGATGTACACCGACTCCAGCTAGTATGTGGTCTCCGATTGAAGGAACCAGTTTCCTGAAACCTCCTGAATACTCTTGAGACTGCAGATTGGTTCATGTTCAGCTGACGAGTGACTTCTCGTTGATTGCGTCCTTTTTGCTATAAAGGAACCACTTGTGCGGGTTTTTCTGGAGTAGTATGCATGATTAGGGTAAACAACGAATAAAACTGGTAGATATTTGTTCAGGTAAACGTCTGATAAGTGACTGATGGCAAGTATCGGTCAACGTGGTATTATACAGGAAATTGCAGAACACGAATTGTTTTCAACGAAACGACATTTTGCTACGATTGCTTTAATTTAAAAAGTACTGTAAAGATTTTAATGATAAAAGTGCCCTTGTAAAGTTGAAATACTAAGCTGTCAGAAAAAAAAATAGTTGTTTTACAATAATTCGTTAGGCCATTTTAAAAAATATGACTTTTTGTACGCGCGGATGTTTGAGTTGACTTAGTTGCTCGCAAATGTAGTTCTCATTGTACATAAAGAGGAGCGTTTTCGAAGATCATTGTAGTGAGTTAACCTATGGGCAACCTAGAAAAAAAAAATCTTTAGGCTAAAACCGTAACTACTATGGCTGCAAATCTGAAAATGGATGAACATATTATATAAATAACATATGTGTATGACACGTTAACAACACTCAGTAGCAACTTTTTTACTGGTCACAACCAGAACGTAGATTTGGTTCGAAAAATCGAGAGCAAGAATTGAAAATTTCGTATATGTTTATAGTAAAATTTGGTATATGTATATAGAATCGGTTGAATCGGTAATTTTTGTTTGGTGCTTATGATCAATTCGCGTCTCGCATTTTATACTTTTCTCTATCTATTTAGTAAACATTTATGTTATCAAGACAAAACAATATTGGTTCGACACATAATTTATTTTTATTTATATTTAAAAATTACCGTCTTAATTGTTCTGTCGTAGTATGGTATATTTCCATTCATTGTATATTTCGAACACCAACAATGTTTGTAATATATGCAATTGTTATTAATTGAAAAATAATTTATTTTAAAATAATTTACATTTTTAATGCTACCACGAAAAAAATTCTTGGAAATATCATTAAATGAAAATATGTCACTAAACGCCAAAGTAATATGACACGCATGCGCATTGCTAATAAATACACACATACATTTACCACTACTATGAATTTGCGGTTAATTTATTCCCGCTCTCAATTTTTCGAACAAAATCTGCTTTCTGGAATCGAATCTGGGACTCCTGATTAACAGAGCAAACACTACTCTACTTACTAAGCTAACGAGGGCGACCAGATAGACAACATTCCTACTGTGCACGGTTAGTATGAAGAACACAATTAAAATTTTACCACTAATAAAAACCAACAACCACCAATTCGGGTTCATCACTAATGTACATGTTAATTAGTTTTCTGTAATTTTTTGGCATTCAACTGCCTTTGAACTTATTTATTTCATGCATTGTGTTAGTTTGGTGGATGTAGTGTATTTTGAGCGGCAAATTATTCTGAAGAATACTGTCATTTTTTTGGTAGAAAAAGGTAGAAAATGGATATAGAAATGGATGGGGTAATTTTTTACCCCAGTACACAGAAATGCGTTTAGTTTCATTCTAACGATAAAAAATGCAATAAAATCAATCGATTATAACTCGGTGTTTTTACCGGTCGATTCTGCTGTCTTTAGGAAATAGGGATTTTTTCCTATTTAAGAAAAAATTTGATAGCAGTTTTTTTATAAAAAATCTTTCATTATTTAATTTGGTACACATAGGAATAAATTTTTCCTTAATTCTTGATTAAGTTGAGTACTGAAAACCATGACTCTGTAAGCGGCTAAGAAATGTCAAACTTACATTAATTGTATGTGATTATAATTTTTTTGTCTAATTAAAAACTAAACGCATATTGTATGTGTTGTAAAAGAATATCTTTCCGTATCCTAAAAAGGTGCGGAAAGATAAACAAAAAATTGCGATAAATAGGAAAGAAAAATTCCTATAGACACACCAGAATAAGCTTATAGGAAAAAAATACAAAACTGCTATAAAATTTAAAATTCTGTCCTTATTCCTATCCCTATAGGAAAACCAGAATCGACCCACTGTTGTATAATATCTTATTGAAGAAGACATATCTTAATGGATTTCAATAATTTTTTGTAATTAGATTTTTATTTACATTTTTGTAAGTCTGGGGTAGTTTTTTACCACAATGTGCGGAGTGAAGGTTAACAGCCAGAATTTGAGGATTAATGTCTCAGAAAAGATGATATTCGCTTTTAATGTTGTTTTTGAAGAAATTCACCCCAACTGTTTACCATGCATACCACCAGAAAAAAAATTTTTTGCGACAAAAGTACTATGAAAATATTTTTCCTAATTCCTTTTTCCTATAGAAAAGCGGGAATCGACGTGCAGTATAAGTAAAAAAATGGCATTGTTATATAGCAGACAGCCAAATATTTAATTCCGTAAAATACAGTAGTCCGAATTTCATCGATTTTTAAGTATTGAGAATTTGCATTTTGTTTTCTTCCTGTCAGCGAGTTATGATCTAGAAATTTACAGGGTTAGAATTAAGTAATCAGATTAGCAAGCAGGTTGTAGCTACACATCCAAAAGATTATTGTTAATGTTAATTGTATGTTTGTTTTCTTCTGTAATTTACAATTACCTCCTTAAGTTGACCAAGAAATTATGTTTTTGTGGTCAACTTAGGCAGGCTTTAAGGTGGATTTAGATATCCGACGATTTCTCGGCGAAGATGCTTGCCGCAGGAAATTCGGCGAACGCTGTATTATCGATGATTTATATAGTCAACGAATTTTCGGCGCAGTTTTTTCGCACATATGTACATACATAAACAATATTTAAACACATAATTTTTTTTAATTTGTTTGTGAATATTTGTTGTTCAAGAACATAAACCATTTTGAAATTTTTTGTGATTAATGAATTTTTGTCAGAAATTAGTGTTATTATAAGGCCGAAAATCCAATTTGAATAGAATTAAAATATTAAAATTATTATTATTATGGGTGTACCTTAAAAAGTTAGACCGAAAGCCTCCCAGATGTTGGGTAAATAACTTATTAAAATGTAGAGAGCTGCAAGGGCACTATGAGAATTTGGTACAAGAGATGTGACTTCACGAATCTCTCCAATTTCTTAATTATCATCGGATGACGAATCTTTTTGACGAACTGCTACATAAAGTTGGACCAGTCATCGAAAAACTGACACTATCCAGGAAACCAATATCTGCTGGGGCACGTTTGTCATTAACATTAAGGTAATAAGCTGTAAATACAGTTTTTAATACTTACCAGGTGAATAATAATCCTGTTTTATTTAGATATCTCGCAATTGGCGACTCAATGAAGTCTCTATCTTATAATTATAGAGTATCACCAACCTCTACTACTCAAATAATTTCAGAAACCTGTCAAGCAATTTGGGACTCTTTATTTACATCAGCGTTCGAAAGATTAACCGAGGAAAAATGGAAGAGAGTGGCGAACGATTTCTACGAAAAATGGAACTTCCCCAATTGTATTGGAGCGCTTGATGGGAATCATTGTGTTGTACAGGTTAAATTTTTACCATAATTCTAATTTTAGCTTAACTAATTTAAAGATTTTTCTAGGCTTTTCCGAATAGTGGATCTGCTTGTTTTAACTACAAGGGGTCACACAGTATAATCTTAATGGCACTTTGCGATGCAGATTATAACTTTTTGCTAGTAGCACAACCCTAAATATTCCAAATGATGAGTATTTACCAAGATCAACTATCAAGGCAACATTCGTAATTTTAGGGGATGAGGCTTTCCCCCTCTTAAAAAATTTGATGAGACCTGGTAGAAATCGATCTGGAGGTTTACTCGTAGACGAATCGACATACAATTACCGGTTATCACGTGCTAGACGGGTAATTGAGAATAGTTTCGGAGTATTGTCCGCTAAATGGCGGGTTTACAGAAGGCCAATACTAGCGAAAAGAGAAACTGTGGTTCAAATTGTCAAATCCACAATTTGTCTACGCAACTGGATCAAAAATAAAAATTCATTTTATTGCCCGTAGTGATATATAGACAGAGAAGAAGCAAATGGACAAATATCCACTGGAAGATGGAGACAAGAAATCCCAAAAGAAAATGGTGGATTAATTCCAGTAGGTCGAGCGGGGGCAAACAATTCCTCGGGAAATGCCATTCATATTAGAAATAATTTTAAAAGGTATTACCGTAGAAGTGGATGTGCTGCCATGGACAGATAATGCAAGGTATACAGCATAAGTATCATCATAGGTTCCATAAATTTTTTTTAAATTGTAAATATTCATTTAAATAAAAAACAAAATATAAATTAATTTGAATTCAATTTTTGTTTAATTACATTATAGTTTAATTGTATAATTACATTATATATTACTGCTCATATGAAGCGTTCAACAATAATTTAGAAATTTCAAACCGGATTCGTCTTTGTTCGTTGGGGGCCATTTTTTTAATGTCTTTGGCCGCGGAAAGGCAAAACAGGTCGGCTTCGTCATATTCTTTTCTACAGGAGTTTGGATCGCGCTTATTATTTTATCAATGTCAGCATCATCTAAAATATTTTAAAAATAAACATGTAAATGGTTGTACATGATTATATGGTTGTATTAAAGTATACTTACTTTCTGTGTGACGAGCACGCTTAGTTGACCTAGGTGAACTATAACTAGGTCGCTTGTTGGTCCTCGGTGTCGACGAGCCAGTACTGCAAGACGTTTCTTCTGTAGATGGTAGAGTATGTGGTAGAGATGGCCGGAGAGGCGTCGATGAATTGGGAATTGGTGTTTCATTGTACATCGCGAAATCATTATTTGTTCCATCAGTTGGGGTAAAGCTGCTGAAAAGCGATTGGAGAGTGGAATCGTCCGATGATGGGGGTTCTGTTTCAGATGTAAAATTGCTCGCAAGTCATCTAAAATTATAAAATTACCAATTAATTACCAGGGGCGAGATTTTGTAACATCACTTTCGAAACTATCGAAAGTGATGACCGAATCGAAAAAGGTGCTAGTAGATATTTTGTAACATTTACGACGAGATGCGATAGTTAAATATGGCAACCCTTTTTCGAAAATGAAATGACAGTTCTTCATTCTCAATTTGTATGTCGAAAATTATTGTGCTTTTGAAACTCAATAAATTTTAATTGTTAAATTTTTATTCACGAGTAGTGTAAAAGTGTAAAATGAGTAGTGCAATAAACTTGGTATTATTGTTAAACGATGATGATTCGGATGTTACCAATGAGCCCCAAATAAATTTTTATATTGAGCGGTGCTTTTTACGTGACCGCTATAATGTATTGGATTTAAGTAATGAAAGGTAAGTTTGTCATCTGTTGTACGCATACATATTATTGCAATTCACAAAATTGAATAAATGTATGAATTTACGTTATTTTATTTCAGATTTATGCAATCCTTCAGAGTGACAAAAGATATCTTCGTTTATTTATGCGACCAAATAAAATCTCGATTAAATTCTGGAAGCAGAAATACCAAAGTTCCACTAAATATAAAATTGGCAGCGGTTTTAAATTTTTACGCTACAGGATCTTATCAAAGAACTGTAGGCGACATAATGTTGCATTCGATGCACCAATCAATGTTATCTAATAATAATAATAATAATATAATAATAATATTTCCGGATGAACAAGCCAAATCGGTATATAAAGAAAGATTTTTTGAAAAAACTAGTCATCCTGGCGTTATTGGATGTGTAGATTGCACCCACATAAATATGATTTCCCAGGTTCAAAATGAACATATTTTTGTAGATCGGCGTGGTTATCACTCGATGAATGTTCAATTGGTAAGTACCCGAGCAAAGCACAGTACATCCTTCTTTATACATATTAATTTATTTTTCAGGTTTGTAACTACGACCGTTTGATCCTCTCCGTGTGCGCCAGATACCCGGGATCGGCGCGTGATGCCGCAATATGGCAAATGTTCAAGGACCGAATGAAATTAGGAGCATCTTACGAGAATGGGGAGCGTAATACTTGGTTGCTGGGCGATTATGGATACCCATTAGAGCCATACCTAATGACGCCATATCGCAACCCAAACGATGTTCAAAGAATTTATAATAATTTGCACGCTAAAGCCCGAAATCCGATCGAGCGCTGCATTCGTGTACTGAAACACTCTTATCGGTGTTTATTAGGGGAGCGTGTACTGCGATATGATCCAGTAAAGATTGTCAAAATAGTTAATGTGTGTGCGGCTTTGTACAACATTTGCTTAAAAAATAAATTGGAAATGATTGACTTGCCACGGCCTGAAGAGAACAATGAAATTGTTTATGAAACGGATTTCGCATATGAAGAGCAATCGAGACATGCCTCTGCCGTTATAATTCGAGACAACCTTCTAAATTGTTGTTAATTTAGCAATAAAACAAAAATCTTATTCAAAAATTATAAAATTATAAGTAGGTGTTTAATATATTCATAAATTTCAATAAAAATTTAAATTTCATTTTTTTTTTGTTATTCATTTTAATTTACTAGTGTGCTCAATTCCACAGAAAAAGGACGTTGCACAGAAAAAGCTAGTTGTGCACCAGTTAAATTAGTTCAGCCGTGATTTTAATTTGAGGCGGTCCTCAGAAACTTTCAATCGTTTGTTGCTAATATTATTAGCTTCTCTTAATAAATCGAGCATGTTATTTTGAAATTGCTCTTGTTTTTTCCCTTGTTCCTTAATTTCGTCAAATATTTTTGTCGACATATTTTTCCGGCGACGTTGAGTTCTATGGGGTGTTGTTGAGACTGTACTAGCGATCGCTTCCTCAATTTGTGCACCATCTCTAGCAACTTCGTCTTCGTTGTTAATCATTTATTCATCTGAGTTGTGACCCGCATCTCTCCCTGCAACTCCTACAACGGTTTCCATAATGCCCGCTAATTGCACTACCCGTTCCTCAAAAGGATTTAAATGTACTGACCGTGACCCTCCACCCGTTTGGTGGATATCGACATGTATCTTTCGAATTTTTTTTTTAATTTTTTTTTTCAGATCGTCCCATACCTGAGATGGATAGAAACATATAGTCATTAATTATTATAAATTTGATTTGTACCTATTAATTGTAACGAACCTTTCTCCAAGATTCCTCGTCTCGCACAGGCGGCCCTTCGCCATTTAGCCGGTTGGCCAGTTCCTCCCAACCCTTTTGCATGCTCTGCCGAGTATTTAAATTATTAAATCTCCCGGATACCAATTCTCGATTGTCTTCTAAATAACTTAACATAATATCAAATTGTTTTGAGGTTGTTATCTTTTTTTGGCTGGAAAACAATTAGGTTATATCATAAAATTAACAATACAATTGAAATTATACAACTAAACCCTATTTAGTTATATAATTTACGTACCTGGCCATTTTAAATGTTTTAGTTAATGATTATAATATATTTTTAAAATAATAAAAATAAAATATTATCACAAATGCGTATTAGCACACGGTATCGCTAGCTTATAATTTGAGTGATGAAATATCGATGGTATCGCTCATCGAAAAAGCTACAAAATAACAACTTTTCGAAAGTTTCGATATTTTTTCGAACTTCGAAAATTGTGATGTTACAAAATCCCGCCCCAGGTTAAACAATTATGTGTATGTGTATTTCAATTCACTTTTATTAAATTCATTTCCAAAAAAAAATAAATATTATAACTTACTCTTCTGGATCAGCCATAAATGGTATTAAAAATTGCATGCTTTTGATACAAGACGCCATAAATTGTGATACTGCGGCACTTTCACTCCTGGGTTTTCGTCTGTGGTTAGTAAATTTTTCCCGAAGACGTTTCCACATTTTTGGCACTCATTAACTGTGAAATATAATTTATAAAAATAGATTTAAATTTACATATTACAATAAAAAAATGCTATTATAATGGGCTTACTCTGGGCTAACTCCTAACTCATCTGAAACCGCCTTCCATATTATTCTGCGATACCCGTTGTTTCTATACAATTTGTGGGACAAATCGTATAAGACGGGGCGTTTTTCCACAGCGCGAATAAAATTTTATTCGCGATTCATTTTTATATAAAAAACCGCGATTTATTATTTAAAACTTTAAAAAATTAATAGAAGCCGATAAAAAAAAAATATGAACATAAACACAACCACAAACATAAGCTACAAGAAATAATTTGAATATGGCGCACAAATGTCAAATCGTAGAAAAAATTAAAACACAGAAGGATGTTTTTTTTATCTATGTGTGCTGTGTCGTCGCGCCGAAAAGATAAATTTTGTTCATGTCTTCGCCGTGCCGAAAATTCGGCGAAGAAGTGCTTTCTGATTGGTTGAATGTGTCACGTGATGTTCGGCGCAGAAAAATCGTCGGATATGTAAATCCACCTTTACTGTATATTTTATAGTATTATTAATTTCAATTAACTAAAATCTTCTTCCGCGATAGATGTTTAAAATCCTCTGACGTGAATTACAAGAAACCTTATCGAGTTATCTACGATTACTCAACGTTGTCGACGAGTAGTCGAGTAGCACAACGCAGGTGTGTTTTTATAAATTACAAAGTAGAAGGTACAACAGATATTAGAGGCACAATGAAGAAATATTTTTTTCAAAAACACAACCCAATTTGCAAATTATTTTGATTTAATTATTTATTGAATATTAATCGTCATTCATTATTTATTATAGTAATATTCGTTAATTAGTAAAATTATATTCAATTGATACTTGTGGTTTGAATGTTGTGATATGTTCCAATGTGTCTCATATGCAATTGCGGTTACTTCCAACCCAGCTCGAAGCTGTACACCAAATCCAGCCAATTAGATTTATCTCACCCTTGGATCGTTATATAATTTCCATAAAAACAATAGATGTTTGGGCTTTGCCGATCTCTTTAAAACATCATTCATTTTATTTCTGTTGACTTTAACAGAATGGTCGTATTAGACAAAATGACAGGTTTTACTATTTTTACTAGTATAATATATTCTCTTTTAAGAACAATTAATATGGATTCTCAAATATATGTTTGTAAGTGGAACATAAAACACATTTATACTCGTAAAGTTTTTCTTTCAGTTATCATTTTTGATCCTACGTAAACAAAATGCAATATTAACAGAATACATAGGGAAATTTAACACAGCTAAGTTTCAATCTAACTAATGTACAAGATAAGTTGGTATTAGTATTCTTTTTTTTGTAGGTTAATGTATTCATTATTGTTACCGACAAGTGATAATCAACAAAATTTCCAG
The DNA here is from genome assembly GCA_947310385.1 of Nephrotoma appendiculata. Taxonomy (NCBI): domain Eukaryota; kingdom Metazoa; phylum Arthropoda; class Insecta; order Diptera; family Tipulidae; genus Nephrotoma; species Nephrotoma appendiculata. Next base: position 140,315,124 of record OX371225.1, on the reverse strand, counting down.
AAATATTGAATAAATTGAAGAATTCAATTAAGCTTTGTGGAACAACCGATCAACCTTTTGGTTTTGGCCAAAATGAGTGAGCTAATATAAAGTGTTAAGAGCTGAAATCTCACCAGGAAATCAAAACTTCGGTCTAGAAAATAATAAATTGGAAGAATTAACTGAAAATTGGGAAACCGCATATTTCCAGAACGAAAATTGGTTACAAAATGACTTAAAATATAGTTGGTCGAGAAATAACTCACAGAAACCTGCCCTTAATATGCGACTTCATTGATTTTGAAAATAACACCAGTTTTAACAGTTTTTCATGATAAACAATGAATCAAAAATTAAGAACATTTCTGAAGATGCATACATATGCAAAAAACACTTTTCTAAGAATATAATTACCATTGCTCCTACCTTAAACATTCTAATAAAATGAAAATCAAAAATTTCTAATATTAAATTTTCACAAAACGACTCAGAAAAATTTTTTGATACTATATTTATTTTGTAAAAATTTGTTTTTAAAAATAACATGTTTTATGTATTATTAATCCCGAAGGATTAGTTTATCACCACCGTTAAAGCTCTGAATTTGTGAACTAAAATAATATAATTGTTGGTTGATTTTCCAAAATCTTTTAACCATGAAGGATTTACAATATATGTCACATGAATTTATTGGAATGAGCTAAATGTCACTGTTTCCAGCGCCACGACGGTAGTTTTGAATATTAACGGGCTTGAACTTATTTTAAGACTTTTTTCAATACCTTTACAATATCATTGAAAGGAGGTACATATATTTTCTATATACCAACCAATATCGCTGAATTTGTGTTAAAAACGATATGCCACATGATCATCTCCGCATGAGAAAAATATATTTTTAATAAGCGCCACATCGGTAATTAGGAGTACTAATATAATTCAGCTCACTTTGAGAAATTCTTGAAGAACTGTTTATTGAGATGTCACAATTATGAATTCTATAATAAATCAATAATTAGCCGCCAGTGAGAAAACGGTGGATGTAAGAACTACGGTATTTATAACAAAATTTTTGCTTTCTCTGAGGCCTTTCAAATGATGTGTACAATATGTATATATATACAATATATTCCCATACCAATTTAAGTCTACTTCGCTTACCTATCTTCCATAAGCAAATAATATGCATTGCGATAGTATAACAAGTACAGATACTAGTAAAATAATTTTTTTTTGTGGTACGGTTATAATGGTAAAGGTATGTTCTGGAAAGCGGGGAAAAGCGTGCGAAACAAATGACAAGCTAGGTGTAGAGTAATAAACGAGCGGGGTGGACGGGGAGTCAAGTTCTAGAGTGCGAACGTGAAAGGTCGAAGAAGCCTAAAATATCATTTTAAAAGTTATATAAATTTGTCTGTATTTATAATAAAATTGAGTTACATATTATACATACTCAATAACAAGTATTGAACTTTGTAAAATTAACGTTTAACAAAAAGTAGATCAATTAAGTTGTCAAATAATTGTTGCTAATTTAAGAAAAAGAATATAAACTGTATGTATGGGAGTTAAATATTGGCCGCTGTTAGGCTGACCGCCAGTGTCCTTGCTTGGGGAATTGCTGTTACAATATAGCGCTATAGACTAATATTGCGCGCTGTTAATCATCAACGTGTTTTCTAGTTTCACCTGCGTCTTGGTTTTAATATTGATAGTGATTTTCAATATTTCATTAAGTTCCTGAAAATACGAAGCTGGACGGGAAATCTATGAGAAAAAACATCGTGTAAGTGTCCGTAAATTTATATCAGAAACAAAATATACCCAAATGTAATATATTTTTCTTCAAATTTCACCGTTCGAGTTTTTCTTGTTTGTGGCACCTTCGCCTCACGATGTCCACTGCGGTGATTGGTTCCTACTATAAACTTTAGTGCGTGATGATGATGTGGTAGGAAAGGACCGATAGTAGAGGCATTCATAAATTGTTTCAGTTATTTGTTTTTTAACAGTTGACATTTTTGTCGTTCTCTAACTTTTATTTGTTTCAATTTTGGCATGAATATGTTTATACACACTTTTACAACTTTCTTTGCAGCATGGCTGCTGGCATCGATAGTTAACGGAACCCTCCCAGTCCATGAAGCGCTACCCATACAGTGTGCAACCACCATTACCGCACAAGACCAAGCCATGAGGTTACAATATGCTTGTAGAAGAATGAGACAAATTGTAACTGCTTCCAGCGTCACAGTAATTGTTTTAAATACAAAGGTGCTTTAACAAAATTTACGGCAATCTTCAATACATTTTCAACGGTTGCGTCAAAATTGTTGTTTGATCCAAGACCTTTCAAACGACATACTACACCTATAGATTAAGATTTATTTAAAAAAAACGCAATAGAATAAACTGTTCTTGGGATATCAGCGGTACAGATCCATCCATCTATCCAGGCATCCAAAGGGACGGACAATGTTTCGTCGTTTTTATCAAAAATAGAATAACTTCGTCTTAGGGACCGAAGATGAAACAGAAGGCTTATTTTGCTTCTCTTCTAGCTGAAATGAAAAAGCTCCAAGTGCACAATTTCAGCAAAAAACGAAACAAAAATTTATGTTATTTTCTCAAAATAAAAATTATTATTGGTGCAAAAAGTTATCGTGCCGCATAAATATCATTACGCCACAATTAAAAAATCTCATTACAAACACCCGTTAAAACACCAGTATCTAAAACAAGAAGCAAAAAAAAAATATTTCAATATATGCAATAAACCACGATGCCGTAAAAATAAAAAAACAAAATAAAGCAACATAAAATCACAAAGATTTTCCTCATAAAAACCTTTAAATTGGTTTCGTTAATGTATTTCCATTACACTTAGAAAACACATATAATGTATTTTTTGTATCATAAAAAAACAATTAAAACGATTTATGTAACAAATTTTTGTTAAAATTCAACAAACAGCATTAAAAAAATAAAAGATACGAGTATACAGAGGGCTCTAGAAAACATTTTCATTAATGTACGCGTTTCCTGGCTTTTCCGCACTTTATGATACGTAAATGATAAAGAAATAAAAAAACAACAAGAAAATTGTACTCAACGCTTTTTACAACCCATAATCGAATTTAATATTAGTGAAAGCACACACATTAAAACACCCAGAGCTATTTTATGTTTGTGATGGAACTGGGCCAATAATTCGAAGCAAAATTTTTTTTTTTTAGAATAAAACTCATTAAAAATTAAGGAAAACAACAAACACACATACAAACGAATTCACATTGAGACAATAATAAAAAAGGAGTTAAATGACATGATGATGATAAAAATAGAAAACAAAAAACGGAAGAAAACAAAATTTTTATTTTGTGTTTTGTTATTTCGACTTAAGTAAGAGAAAATGATTTTCATGTTTGCGTTGATAGAGAGTGGGGAGCCTAAATTTAGATTGATTGATGTAGAGTGAAAGTATATAAAAGCGAACACGAGAAGGAGCTTCGAATACAACAAAAACAAATAAGAATTTTTTTTTTGTGTCATTACTTGATTGTGTTTTGATAAAATTGATTGATATTTTAGAGAGATTACTTAGAGGAATTGAAGAATAAGCAACTAATAGATGACATAAGAAGTGAAAAGATGTATATCGACTTAATTTTTTGTTTTGTTTTTAGATCAAAAGGGTATCTTAGCTATTACAATGATTACTTTTTTCGAAATTTTTTATATTCTCTATACCAGCTTATTGATTATAAGGAGTCCACGCTGTTTACGCAGAACTAAATATTCAATGAAATCGAACGAAAGTTTTAGGATTTTTTTTTCATAATTATTAACTTTAGTATGTATTTTATTTAAATTCGTAAATATTTTTGTTTGCCATTTAAAAATTTTCAAAGTCGTAATATTTTGAATTTTGGTGGGAAGCTTATAATTATATAAAGGAATTCGTTTATAAGGAATAAGCTAAAGTAGTAAACTTTCTATATATGCATATATTCAATTCGTCTAGACCATAAAAATGTCGAATTTTGGTAAACCACAGGTTGTTTTCAAAACTTGTCCTTTCCGGTAAAAATTAGAAATGTTCAGAATAAGTTTTGTTTCAAACTCAGTTTCAATCTTTATATCATTAATCGATTTTCCGTAAATGCGATTTACTTTTCCAAATATTACTAAAATAATACTTTTCCACTTTCGGTGAACAGTTCCAGGCCAAACATCAATGAGACGTCCCATTTTATGAAAAAAGCTTAAGTATTCGCTCCGATTAATCAATCCGTCTGGGGTGTACAAAGGCCTTATTTTAAGTTGAAAAACATTTTTTCGTGAAAAAAACTACCATTTCCATTAAATTTTGGAAAACAATTTTGGACCAATATATTTTGCAAAATTTATTTTTAATCCTTTACTCGATTTTCCCGTAAAATAAATTATTTTTAAAAACGGAAATGTCTCTAACTGGAAGTTGGCACTAGATAAAGCGATTTCGGTCATAATCAACAATAAACTCATTATGTTCTACAGGGGCCATGAGGCCACAATGTTTTTTTTATTATTATTTAGTATGCGATCTGTTTTGGGGCTGAAGGCTCACCCTGCTCTTCCGCGGTTATGCTTTTTACGTCCTTACTTTATGCCTTTCGGCCAACTCGAGGACGTACGGCTATAGGACCGATTTAAGGCCATCTGCACATTGAAAGCTCGATGCCAGCCTATGCTGGCAAGGAAGATGGGTCGGTCGATGGGTTTTGCACAACGATAGGGGGTCATAGATGTGTTACATTTCATCACAGATCGTAATCTGTTGATGAAATTTCACTTTGTATCCTGCCCCTATCGGGATTCGAACCTGGTACCTCCCGATCCAAACGCCAAAGCTATAACCACTGTGCCATGTGTTCAAAATTATTTTTTGCTGAAAACGTTATTGCTGCTTAAATTTTGGTAAACCGATTTACACCGTTATTTTAAATAATTAATTTAGAATCTTTAAATTCAAAGTTGCTTTTCTTGTTAATGACGTACTTTTCAAAATATAAGAAAAAATCGAAAATGATTTTATCAAGGTGCCACTTCCGGTAGGCCGATTTCGACTAAAATTCACTTAGATCTCCCAAATTAAAACAAAACGTTTTGAATTAAGTTTAAACCTAATCAGTCAAACCGTGTGGATTGTGGTTGGGACACAGATATTTAGTCTGCACACAAACACACATACACATCCACATGAAGGTTTTTTTAAACTTGTCTTTGACAACGTAGAAATAGAGAATGGTAAATTAAAAAAATTTCTAGGTCGAAATTTTGCATCAATATTAGACTTTAATTTACTGTATACAAAAAAGTAATAAAGAATTATTATCATGAAAATTTTTGACCTCGAGATTTTTCAAGATTTACTATTCAGCAGCGTATAGGTCAAAAGGTAGTTCGAATAAAATGGGTTTGTGTATGTGTCAGTGTGTATGGTGCTGTGTAAACTAAATATCCGTATTCTTTCTATAGCGAAGATATTATGGCATGATTAGGGTGAAATTTCATATATAACGGTTTTCCAGAAAATTGGGAATCCCAGAAAGAAATCGACACAAAATCTAACTTGGGTCAAAATAACATATAAAATTTCAAAAAAAAATGTTACATGAATACTAATCTGGGTCTAAAAGACCCAAACACTTTTTGAAACTTCATTTCAATTTGGGTTCATTGGATCTATTTATCTATTGGATCTAGTGTGTGTATTCGAGAGGTGTAGTGAATTCGATATTAATGTGGACATTTGTGGCAATATATGGTCTGATGATGGCCACAACATAATCACTACTACATATTTTGTATTGTCTAAAATGATAAAATTGATTGATTGATTGATTGATTCTGAATGCACGACCAAGTTCTTGCACAGGAGCTCCCGGGTGACGCCGGGCCCACCGTACACTCTTTTTTACATATAACAAAACCGAAGGATTGGATAGGTTAGTTAAGTGGGACAGAATCGGCCCGGTTACAGACACCTAGGTATAGCCGATAGTTAGTAACACACAGACAGCACAATACTAATCTACTAAGGAAGGATAAAGGTTTAATAGGTTTAATGGATAACGATGGTATTGGTCTTCAACAATTGCTTCTCTGAATCAGCAACCTGAGGAAAAATTTGTATTATTTCACGTACATCTGGAAATTTCCTGAAATGTAATTGTAAATTAATGCAAAATTTAATTGATTAAATCGGCCCAGTTGCAGACCCCTAAATAAAGTCGATAGTTATTAATGCAATGACAACACCATTCTAATCTACACAATCAACAATTAATATTTCAAAGAAATATTATTTCACGTCTGTAGATTTCCTGAAATTTAATTCTAAATTAATATTTTCCGGCTTCCTAAATATAATATAAACATTTATTAATTTAATCCTCCTGCAATTACACGACTTACAATAGGATTTCCTGAAACCATAATTATTTAAATTATATCAAACTTAGTCTAAAATTCATTAGTATTTAACCCTTAAATCGAAAAAAAAAAAAAAAAAAAAAAAAATTCATATGTAAGGCATCCCAAAGGCAATGGTTCCCGGAAAAATATCAACGTTATTCAATGCCAGATTAACTACCGGATAGGATATTTCAAACAAATTTAATTTAATTCGCAAAAATTTCAAATATTTTATTAATTTGTTCACCAAAGAAGAAAATATTCGATTAATTACCAGCATAATTATAGTGCACAGTATATTTATATCATGCTAAATGGAACTTAACTATTCCTCAACCAATAACTGTTAAATATGGTACGCAGAATTGGATTGGCACTCTAGCATGTTCAATGGAACTAAGCAAACTCAAAACAAATGATGATCAAATTCGGGGTGCAAAGCCGAATTTGATGAAATTTTCGGATTCAGCTATAATGAATGAAATAGGCCGTTTCCAACCGAAATTTTCCAGTTCAGATTGTAGAGCTGGGCTAGGATTCTATTAAATTAGGATCAACTTGTATTGGGATTTTTTTAATGTGTCTTTTTGATAAAGTTCTAAAATTCGATAATTCTTAATGGAACTTGGCCATACCTCGACCAATTATTGTCAAATCAGGTAAGCAGAATTAAATGTGAATGTAAAAATGGATTTTAGAGAAGTTCTGGAGTTCGGCCGTGCTAAGCAATGTCTTAACTAATCATGTTCGAATCTGATATGTTGAGCTGAACCGGGATTTCATCATAAATCCCGGGTGAAGTACTGGATTTTTCAACAAACAAATCCGAAAATAATCGGCAAAGAAATTTTCCTATTCCTCCATTTACACGTCAAAACAACCAGTTGACAGATGAAGCAGCCGAACTAAGCCTCTCCCAAATTAATGCTAATTGCTAGAATTGCGATTTGCTAGAATTCCAATTAAGCCCAAAAATGATTTTATGCATCTTCCGCAGTATACTGTCTCAATCAAACAAAAACGATCATGATTTATGTGAGATGATGACACGAACGGAAGATAGAACCACGCGGAAGGCTTTTTACGCAATTGGTGCATGAGCAGGTCGTTGATTAGGATTTAGAATTCAAATCAATCGATATTCGTATATATCATTCCCATGCAAAGACAAACCTGTTTCAAGAAATATTATTGAGCCAGAAATTCTTTTAGACAAAATAGTGCCAGCAGTAAGCAATTTAAGGAAAAAACAGTCAACATTAAAAGGCCGAAGGATATCACATCAAAGATTTAATTGTCATTACAAATAGAAATAAAAAATTAAAAACCGTTTTCCCTTTGCCATGCCGTACCACATATGAGGTTTCATTCCTTTAAATCAATCTACAAAAAAGTCATGAATATTTATATATATATATACACATATACATACATATATACACACATACACACACATATACACATATACATACATATACATATATACACACATACATACATACAAACATACATACATCCATATACATATATACACATACACACATACATACATATATACACATACATTTACATACATACACATTTAAAATATTAATATTTTAAAATATTAAAATGATTATAAAAAGGTAAAAACATTCAATCATATTATATAAATATACACATGCGTATATATAACTAAACATATACATAAGTATAAATGCATATGAATCTACACACACATGCATATGCACACAAATCCACACATACGCCTATATCAGGGTTTAAAAAAGTCGCTCGTTAAAATGTATTGTTCACTCTACACCGATCGAACAGTGTCATGTTCCTATTCCATGGGAAAAATCTGCTGTCAGTAAAAATAAAAGCGAGTAAAAAAATATAGATTTTAATGGTTGTGTACGAAACAAAACATGTTGTCAGTAAAATTTTTCTGAGAGAATAGTTGTGATGGTGGTAGTTTACTAGCATAATACTGCCATAAAAATGTAAATTGGACTTTTTTATGGCAGTATTTTTCACATACATATGTACAAAAAATGTATGTAAAGATAAGAAATTTTTGTCACTCATACAAAATAAGTCGTCCGCCATTTTTATACTCAGATGTCGATTTGTTTTTTTTGTGTTGAAATTTGTTAACGTTAGAGGTTTTTAGTGGTATAGGATATTAAAATTAAAATATATAAAAAACAAAAATCGAATTGTACGAAATAATGTACAAATTAAAAATTTTAAGAAATTTGTAGGTTATGCGAAAATGTAAAACCATAAAATTTTACTATAAAATGAAAATAAAAAATATTTCTGTTCTTTATCACTCTTATGAAATTTTAAAGTTTTTTTTTGCGTATTATCAGTAAAAAAATTGCTGTCAGCAAATCTTTCCACGGAATTAATGCATTATTTGTAAAACTGATCTCAACAAGAAATATGTAAAGGAACAAAAAATATTTTGTTTTACTATTCACTTATCAAGAATAAAGTAGAAAGAAATGATATGTATCATCTATTCGATCGTTCAATACAGGCAACAATACATTTTATCCAATCAGTACTACAATGAATTTTCGCTTTCTTATTAGAATAGCAAAGTAAAACCAAAAGAGCAGTAGATCCCGTACGCTAACACAAAAAATAAGATCAACCTTTTTAGTTTCTCATTATTCGCTCACTAGACACTATTCATTTTTTACTGCATAACATTTCTGAAAATTCATTTTACTATTCAAGAGCGAAGAGAAATTAGCATAAAAAAATTCATATGAAAATGAACGGAAAATGAATGATAAGCAACTGAAGAGTATTTTTATTTTCATCCTTTTTGTTTTATTTGTCTTTAAACTAGACTGCGTTATATTTGACTGAGTGAATGTATGTACATATACATCCCTTTTTCTACCACAATAGTAAAAATTTCGCTTGATTTGAAGTACAACCAACACAATTGTGTGTTTAGTCATAGTGTTTTTTCAGAACGATAATAAGTTTGAAAGGAATGCACAAATGTGTAGGTTGGTCCAAAACACATACAAAAAACATGGTTTTCCTGCCTTACCGACAGAGTTGTGTGGGCAGGCAGGAAAAGGGATATAAAAACTAATGTTGCTGTGCACACACACACATACACACACACACACCGTAAACCATACCACAACATTACTACGACACATATTACAAATGCAAATAGTAAAACATATTTATATTAATAAAATTAAAATTTGGATAGATTTTTATTAAAAATATAAATTAAACAAAATATAAATAAAAAATATGAAAAACAAAAAACACTTATCTTATGATGTTCATCATTGCAGCGTACAGCGTCACACAAATTATTTTATTTATATGTATATTGACATATTTTCACATTAATTTAATTTTAATTTTAATTCACTAATATTTATTTAATAACACTTTATATTATATATTTTATTTAATTTAATTAATAACTTTTATATATAACATATTATTTATTTATTTATTTATTTAAATCACATAAAATTTAAGTTTTAATTTTTCTATACAGAGAAAGACAAAAACGCGTCTTTCTCGTACGACGATCGATCGCCGACCGTATTGTCTAAAATGATAAAATAGTTTTTTTTAATTTGATAGTTTAAGCTTGACTTTTGATAAATAAATTTTTTTTTGTATAAACTCGTACTTAACTAGTCATTCAAGATTAATTTAAAGTCTTGTGTATTATCTGGCACTATCAATTTTGAGTTGTCTATATAATGGCCATAACCGAATTAAATAAATGCAACAACACGTTTCAAAATCCCTAAAGATTTTTTGAATAGCGTACTAGTATAAAATTAAAATAAAATTCAAATTAGGATGTCATCGAATTTATAATTTTTTTGTCTGAATTAAAGTCTATATCATTATTTTGGTAGAAATATAATACAAGAATGCTTCGTATATTCTCTATTACCGTACATATGCACTCAAAAAAAAAAAATATGATAAAAAACTGAAAATGAAAATTATCCAGAAGAATAAATTCATATTTTTCCCTGTCTTTCCCAGCCTTTTCTAATCTTCCATTTTTTTTGTTAATAATAGACAAGCAAGAAATATGTTTAAGATAGAACAAAAAATATGAAAATCAATGGCAATATAAAGTTTCAATATTTTTTTCTTTTCGTATTCCTTATTTTTCGTGTTCTTCCATTTTTCATATCGAAAGAGAAATTGAAATAAAAAATTAACAGGAAATACACACAAGTTAAGTTTTAAAATTTAATACCATTGGGAATAAGTTTAATCGTGTTCAGAATCTTTTGCTATGTACTGTTTCGTGTATTATGAAGACGATGTTGATGATGATTATGATGATGATGGAAAAACGAAACAAAAAAATTCATCGAATATTCTACCATTTATTTTTTTTTTATTGCAAATATTCACCAAGAAAAAAAGGAAGGATATATGAAAAAAATGAAATTCTGGAAAAGATCAAAACCAAAACATAAAAATATCAAGCAGATTTTAAACATTACAAAAAATAACAGAAGGGAAAAGCGTTGTCGAATTTCGTTTTTCGAATACCAAACATTACCAAATAAAAAATAGTCAGAAGTATGATGATTTTGATGAAGATAATATTGATTCTTAGATTAACTTTTTTCCTTGTTTCATTTTAAAACAAAAATAATAAAATTGAATTTTTGATAAGCTTTACTCTAAACTTTATATTAAAGTTAAAAGTCAAAAAAACAAAAATATGGATTTTTGGTTTGTTGTTGATCCAATTTACTTTATCTAATTAAGTTTATTCAAATATGGTTTATAAGGTATGCAGAAGGGATAATCTCATTACATAGAGCCTCATTTTGATCTTAGAATATATTTTATAATATGTAATCAATTTATTATAAAGCTGCTGGTCATATGGGCCTTCAGTCCTTTCTTGAATTAGGTAAGCTCAGGCAAAAAAGCGTTTTTAAAACCAATTTTACTTATTTTCTTACATTCTACTTGAAAGTAATGAAAAAACTAACTTTGAATATTTTTATGTTCAGTTATGTTGTTTCATAAAATTATTATACTTTGCAAAATTTTTATAATCGGAACGATTTTGATTGGGGTAATTAAAGCATCTTAGGTTTTAAACGGCTATAAATATTAGTTATCTTATCAATCTTAAGTATGTGATTTAGGATTAACGAGAATATATTCCTTAAATTTAAAATATTGCACATGTTGAATATTTAGGGCTTCTTATAATCATTGGCTTTACCCAAACGTATAATACGGTACTTTTAAATAAAATGAACTGTCTGTACTGGAATTTAGCGTTTATTTACTGTGATTACTACCAGCAATAAAATGAATGCTGCAAATGTGTTAATCAAAGAGTTCGAAGCAAGTTTCAATGGACGAAGGAGGTTTTTCGTCCTATTATTTAGGAAGTAATATTGAGGATACTATAATGGAACCGCTTTGCCTAGGTATAAGCTCATCCCAATTTTAAGTAAATGTTTCGGTTAATTCATTTATTTTTCAAAAACTCTATGACAAACCGATCGAATAATCTATTTTAAATTCGATTTTTACCATAGTAAATGATTTTTTTTCCAAGAAAAAAAAAAGTTAATATTCCAAAATGGTTAAGAAATCTTTTACTATAAAAAGAATACAAATTAAATTAAACTAAATCAAATTAAATTAATAAATTAAGTTAAAGTGAAATTAAATTTAATTAAATTGAATTTACCCGACTATTGGCCCGCAGCCTTAGATGGCAAAGGTTTACCACCACGATAACTACCATGTTCCAACTCCAACAATCTAGCTCGTCTCCAAATGATACCAAAGAACCTCAGGCAGGTTAAAACACAAAAGAAAAATGGATAAAAATATCATTGCCAATTATTCAGATATAAGGCCGACCGAACAACAAGAACAACGTGCTCTAAATGTACAAAATTTGTACAAATTGTAATGACCGAAGGATTTAGTGACTTCAGAAAATACGGTAACTGAATATCAAATGTAATTTATCAGTATAATCTAACACGTAAATTGCTTAATTTTAACATATTATAAATTAAAAAGTATAGTGTATACTTCTATCGAAATAGTGATTTTAGCTAACATATTTTTATTAACACAAACACATTTACTATTATTTTTATTAACCTAAAACTGGCAAATTCTAATTGTGGAATCAAAAGTATTCTGCAATCGCCTGTTACACCCATGGTTAGAAGAATGTAACAAGAATCGTGGCTAGTAACGCAGGGTTAAACTTACCAGACTTTTAGTAAAACTGTCTTGCAATCAAAAACATTAATTCAGCTTAAATTTCAGAAAACCATCAAGTTCAACAATGTTGGTCAACAAAATTCGACCAATTCGAACCATATCCGCAAACAGCGAAATAGATTTTATTGCTGAGGACTTTAGCGGTACACAAAATAACCACAACTTGCTCCATCAATAAAAAATTGTATACGGAAGCACATTAATAGTATTCCACGATCCGATCACTATTTACCAACGAACCACCCACGAATTTATCGATGTCGGTTAATATCATCATCCAATAGTTATAAAAATCTAAATCACGAATTGAATATCCTTTCTTCAAACTTAAACAAGATTGATGCGAGCTTTATGCACTTTATATTGATGCAATAAATGAAGAAAACGGTGCCATTAGATCCACACGAAGTACATTAAAAGCAAAAAGTTTGTATCTCGTGGTGAAGAAAAAATAACGAAAAAGAGAAGGCTAATGATAATTTAATAGTTGCTTGTTACGACCTTAAGCGATTTTACCAGCCTCAAAGAGTAATGTGTCTGTATTCTAACTCAAAAATTAACAGCTTAAAGCCCAACAACTAGAGGTTTGATTGAAATAGGCACGTGTGTTTATAAATGTCTGGAGCAAATAGCGGTATCATCTGGAAACAATAATACTAATGTAGCCTTCTACTCGGATAATTGCAGAGGGCAGCAGAAAACTTACTATTTCAATGTATATGTATGCAGAATAAACTTTGAATATACATTCAATAACACACGCACACACACACACACACACCGACAGTTTTAGTTACTGGATATACTCAGGGTGATAATGAGTGATTGAAAAAGAAATAGAAAAATCATTCGCGGTGCCAAACAAGGAGATAAGCTTTATAAAAATTATTGAATTAGTCCATAACTAGCTGATCTGTGACTGAATAATCAGTCACATGAATACGTTTTATTGAATTTTTGGTTAAGAAATGATTAAGAAGATTTTTTAAGACGTACATTTGATGCACTTTTATCAAAAATAAAGTAAATTCATATATGCGGTTAATTTTTAAATCTTAAACGGCAAGCACGTGCTCAAATGCACACAGTATGACTTACATGCCAAGTCAAATATTCATATCTCAAACGGGAAGCGCGCGCTCAGGATCACATGATCACTTACGCGCCCAAACTAAATATTCAAATCTCAACTTCGGCTAGAGACATTTTCATTATCCATTGCAGCAGTTGTTTTACGAAATGCATCCAACTGCTTTTCGTTTTGCAGTTAAATTCGTAATTCAGCTTCTTCGGCTTCTCAACTATATGGAAGACTTGCACTTCTACGGGACTTTTCGATGAAGTTGGTTATCCGATCATATAGCGCAAGAAAGTCCGTGCGGTATAAAAATTATGTTGATATCGTGTAGAGCCAAATTTTTTGCTACATTTTCAATATGGTGTCGGCTGTAATCAAGAGTCAGTTTATCTGCATACTTCATCCAGAGACCAAGAGGTTTTGAAGGTTGACAAAAGCAACAAATATAAGCGAAAGTCTATCAAAGCTGTCTGGGCATTTAAAAGACTGCTGTTTCTGTTAAGCAGTGAGCCCATTCATCATCGTTTACCAGACCCCGTGCAGCTGTAGCTTCTTTGAAGGTTTTGTAAATAAAACCATTAAATGTTCGTACAAATTCAAAGCTGGTGGAACCTCGAATATGTAGCAAAAGCAGCCGCAAGGAGAAACGCTCCTCATCTCTCAAGATTACTGTATACATTCGTGCAACAACTTTCTCTCCACCTCTTTGACGAAGTTACCATTTACCGCGTACATAAACGTAATGGTGGGGAATGTCAGTATATAGGAAATGATGTGCGTTTGGATCGCTGAAGTTGAGCTGAAACTATGGCTCAAGCTTCGTTCGGCCAGTTTGTGCTGCAAGCAACGCTTCATCTTCATTAACTGCTTCGAATGTAATTATTTGTTGATTCGGTAGGTGGACAGAAAGACGCATCACAGCATAAATCGATCATACATTTTCGACTCGATAAAAAATTATCAAAGTAGTTGATATCTGATGAACAAAATATAAATCATAGTCGGCTATGAAGCAAGGGGGATTAAAACTGTCATAACAATGAATTTGATAATTCTCGGCCCTCTTGTAGACGTAGAAATCAACGCTTTCTACATTCGATGAAAATCGCCACTAACAAATTCAGGGTTTTAATAAAGAAAACTCATAGCAAACTCACATAGCGTCAAATCTTGGAAATTTTCTGAAATCACCTAAGGTACCCGTTTCGGGTACTTCCCGGTGGAATTTTCCCGAGTTTTCTAGCCTAGGCACACCGCAATATTTATGTCGACCTACCCTGAAAAATTTAAACGGATCGGATCATGTTTAGGGGTCATTTTAGGGTATAGTTTGAAAAAATTAAGAGTACATATTAATATAATAGAAGATAATAGATAGATGGTTTTGTTGATTTTAAGGACGCCAGTTTTCATGAAAATTACAAATCATTATCGTTGTGAATAATAGAAATCGAAAATCTCAACGTGATTGCTGTGGATTATAGTTACATATTTAAATAATTGACTTTAGAAAAAGATAAGTTTTATTTTATTAATTGGCCACTTTAAACTTGGCTATCACTTATTTATTAAATATAGGGCTTTGCTGAAGAAAAATGACTCAATTGGTGAATGTTTTCTAAGTAAGAATTCTGCCCATTGAAGTTGCCAGTTCTGTAACAGATTTTCAACAAGTTTCGGAAAAATCTCCCAATTAATAGAAAAAGTTTAATTATAACTTTTTATGCCAAATATAGTTATCCGCTTGTACTGTATAATACCACTGATACCAATCAATTCTTGCAAAGAGCTTAAGTTTATCCCGATCCATTTAAAATAGAATGGCCAAATTTATTTTGAGAAACAGTTAAAACCGTTATTTCCGCTTAAATTTTGGAAAACTAATCTGGACCAATATTGTTCCAAATAATTTTGAAATGTTTTCATTCATGGTGGTTTTTTGTAACAGAAATATATTTTAAAATATTTGTAAAAAAAAACAAAAAATCTCCTTATGGAAGTTGTCACAACCGGTAGATCGTTTTCGTGTTCTAAAATGTGAACGCTATAGAAAAAATACAGAAATTTAGTTTTCACAGTATTACACACACTGACACTTACACAAAAAGATTTTTTACTTTGAATTATTATATCGGGTAAATTTTATACGATTTATAATTTTTATTTTATCTTTTTCTCTTATTTCATTTCTGACATTAAATAATTTTGTTTTCTTTTGTTGCCACACTGAAATCGAATTAAAACCTTATAAATTTCATTTTGGTAGTTGTTTAAAGGCTCAATTACACTACAATATTTTTTACTATAACATGGTTTATTTGTTCAATATTTTTATTTTGATGATTTGCATGGTAGTCTGATCAATTTAATTAAGGGGCGCGAATCAAATTTATTTATTACGATTGTTTATATTAATATGAGTATTATTTTTTTCAATGAGCAGCGCAATGAACTTTAATCTTGTTTATCAAAATATACGTAGTTTAAGAAAAAAATTAGATAAACTGCTTGCACACTTAGGTTCCGGTAATCTTTGGCCTCAAATTATTGGCTTGTCTGAAATTTGGATTTACGACAATGAAGTCGCGAATTATGGTTTAAAGGGGTATGATCTATTCACATCTTGCTTGCATGATAAACGTTCAGGGGGTGTCGCTGTTTATGCCAATAGTAGTCTGAATTGCAAACAATTTAATCTACTTTTCCAAACATTCAATGCGGTTGGTCTGACCTTCTTTATAAGTTCTAAATTAGTTTGTTTTATTTGTATATATCGTCTTGGTTATACAGATATCTCCAGTTTTATTGAAGAATTCGGTGTGCTTTTGGAGGATTTATCCCATCCTAACTTAATTATCATGGGTGACTTTAACATTGACTTTCTCAAGCAGAATGCAATGCTGGATAGGCTGCTGCTTTTATTATGTGAACATGGATTAGATAATATTCTTGAACCAACACGAATTACAAATACCACAGCTACTTGTATTGATAATGTACTCCATAGATTTGATCAAAGGTATTTTCCGGCAGTTTCCTACAGTGTATTAGACTTAAAAATTTCAGATCACTGTCTAATTGAAATTAAATTAGCAGGTACTGCCTTTCACACAAAATCTAGATCTTGGAGAACCTCTGAAGTTTTTCATATCGATTTCAACCAACTACAGGATCTACTATTGTTTGAAGAATGGACTGATGTTTATTCTTGCCAAGATGTGTCTAAGGCCTATGATAATTTTATTCAAATATTTAAAGGACATATTAAAAAATGCACTTCAATTAAGTTGTTTCCCAGTAGAACAACGAAGCTAAAGCCATGGATGTCTAATGATTTATTGAGACTTATACGTAAAAGAAATTATATTTGTCGCCTTGCAAAAAAACATAACAGCAACCGTAGATTGAAACAATATAGCTTGACGCTGTGTGACTCTGTTAACCTACAAATTGAAATAGCCAAAAAAAGTTTTTATTCTCAAAAGTTCATCAATAATGGTAATGATGCTCGTAAAAATTGGAAAACAGTTAATGAAATAATAAACGGACAGCCTGATCCAGTTGGAATTAAAGAAATCGTTGATCAAACAGGCTGCATAATATCTGATCCAGTTAAAACCGCAAACGAACTTAACGAGTCCTTTACGAGTGTTGGTGGTGCAAATGCTACGAGTCTCCTCTTGGATAAAGCCAACAAAAGTAGATTAATATGTCAGTATTACCAATCTATTGATAGTTGCGTTTTTTCAGAAATCTCATCTGGAGAACTGTATTTTACCATTCTTTCGCTAAAAAATAATTCAACTCCTGGTTTGGATGGCATCTCAAACAATGTTGTTAAAAGAATGTCCTGGTTTTTAGTTGATGTTTTATCTTTTATTTTCAATTTAAGCTTGGTAACTGGGATTTTTCCTACTTCGATAAAGCGAACTTTAGTTGTTCCGATCTTTAAAAATAATGATAAAACAATCATGAACAACTATCGACCAATCTCACTACTTTCTGTATTCTCTAAAATATTTGAAAAAGCTATAAAAAGTAGAATTGTTTCGTTCCTAGATAAAATAGATTTTCTCTCTCCCGACCAATATGGTTTTAGGAAAAATAAAAATACTGAACAAGTTATTTTATCCTTCCTAGAACAAGTAACTGAACATATTGATAATGGGTTCAAAGTATCTACTCTGTTTATAGATTTAACAAAGGCTTTCGACAGAGTCCAACATAACACATTGTTAAAAAAGCTACATTGTTGTGGATTCAGAGGAATAACTCGGGATTGGGTGTACTCGTACTTAAATGGGCGAACGCAATTGGTAAGAATAAATCGACAATTAAGTGAAGAGTTACCGATTCATGTCGGAGTCCCACAGGGTTCTGTCTTAGGACTTTTATTATTTTTAGTGTATGTAAATGGAATCTTCCGACAACAATTACGAGGGTTTCCAACTGCTTTTGCTGAGGATTTCTCGTTTACATATGCTAGTCCAAGTTTTCAAGACAATATCGCGCTCATAGATCATGATTTAAACACTTTATCCATTTGGTTGGAAGCACATAATTTGGTTTTGAGTCATAAAACGAAATTATTGCATTTTAGGGATACTCCATCGTCGTATCGTCAGACAACATATCACACTTTCGAATGTAGCAAAAACTATAACATGCAGTGCCCTTCTAATGAATGCTTCCTAGTGAACACAGTTGATGAATTTCGATATCTAGGTATTATTATTGATCGAGATTTAAATTGGAAAGCGCATACACAAGGGCTAAAGTCTAGACTATTATTGGTCTCTAGGAAAATGTATGTTCTACGACTATTTGCTCCACAATATTTACTTAGAATGATCTACTTTGCATTAGCGGACTCAATTCTGCAATATGGCTTATCATGTTGGAGTAGTGCGTGCAATGCCACGCTACATCCTATCTACGTGCGACAAAAGCAGTTAACCAGAATTATGTGCTTTAAACCGTCTTTTTCGCCATCGTGGCCATTATTTCAAACTCTCAGTATACTGCCACTACGGCATATATACGTTTTTAAGGTTTTAAGAATATTTTATGTTAACTAGTAGAAGCGGACAATTGAAATTGTCCGACAAGCGCTCGATAAAATAGGAAAAATGCAACAGACGGACGGACAGAGGTGTAAAATCGTAAAACTTTCTGGAACGTCTGCTGGCCTCAATGTCGCGCTGTTGTGCATCTGCTCTATATGAAGGATCTAATCTCTTTGCCGGCAATCGTAGACTCTCTGTCTCTTATTTATTGTTTGCCGAAATTGCACGCTGAGCTTTAGTTAATTGTGGAGGAGCCATCGTAAATGATTCTACAAACAATGATAAAACAATTATTAATATAAATGTTAGCATCAAACAATATGAATTTAAACTTAGATAGTAGAAGTGTGTCAATTATACGTCATAAATATGGAAAATCCGGATCGTTTTGAATAAAAAGCTAAAAAATGAAAAGAAGAGAAGTTGAATTATTAAGTTTATAAATTAAATTTAAATTTAAGTTACTTACAATGTAGTTGAAATTGACGATGATGATTGAATGCTAGAAGCGAGCGCTAAAAATATATCTTTCCGTTGTTTTTTTCGAAACGAAAAGCTCATGATTCCAGTATGTTGTATTTGTTGCTAAGCAACAAGTAATAATAGTACAAGAATATTTTCTCTGGCCTAGAATATTAATTGAAAATTTAAAAAAAAAGTAGTATCTGTGTGACCTCTATTTTTAGAAAAAGTTGAATATCTCGAAAACTACTTGAATCAGAGTTCCCAAATTAAATTTGTTTTTTTAGAGTAGTATCTATCTGTGTGCAAATTTTGAGCTCTCTGGTATGTATACAGTTTTTGCTGTGATAGTGCCAACAGACAGACGGCCTAAGTCTTTGTATAAGCTTGCTCGCAAGAGTGAACGCTAAAAGTGGAAATAATTTTGTGACCCATGCAGGTTATAATCTCAGGTCGAATCATACCTTTTTAAAACATATTCCAAAATTTAGATTAGATCTACGGAAAAACTTTTTTAATATCGTTGCACCAATTATTTTTAACAATTTACCTTTAGATATTCGAAAGTGCAGCAGCTTTTCTAGCTTTTCAAAACACCTTAAAAAATGGATCCATCAAACTAAAAATATTGACCATCTTTTTCAATTATTAGTTTAAAAAATTGTTCGCGTTCTCACAATGATAACTTAAATACGGGAAGGATAATGAAAGAAGGAAAAATTATATAAATGCAGTATTTTTAGAGGTTTTAATATATCCATGTGTAATGAATTTATAATAGTAGTTTTAATTATCTATTATATACATATATGCTATTAATTTTAAACGTAAATTATATTGTTTTTATTTCTTATTTTTGTAAATAGAAGTTAAATATTTTATTTTGGTTTTGTAATTTAGAATCAGGGGACCAGTCACGTGATCTATTTGATCCAATGGTCCACTTATCTTACCTTTTGAAACTTTTTTAGTCTTAATATTATTGTACATACTAGTTTTTATTTATTATAATAAAGATGGTAATGAAAAAAAAAAAAAAAAAAAATTATAGTAACACTTTATCACTTTCTTTCTATTACGAAGTAAGTTAAAGGCAAATTTCCGACACCCGCAGTCAAAAAAAAAACATTTAAATAAAATCTGTGTATTTATGTATGTGAGGGTGTCTGTGTGGGTGTGCACACTAAATGTGTGTTTGCCATTTACAACCTAGACGGTACACGGTCAAATGAGTTGAAACTTCCTACTATAAATGTATTTTAATAAATTGGGAGATGTCAGTGATTTTTAGCAAAAATTGGTTCACCAGAAGTGGCAGCTTCCGTTCTTTCCGTATATTTTGAAAATTATGTCATTAACAAGAAAAGTAACTTGAAATGTAAAGATTCTAAATTAATTATTTAAAATAATGGTGCAAATTGGCTTACCAAAATTTTAGAAGGAATGACGTTTTCGAACAAAAACTAATTTTTAACAAAATGTTGGCCCACTTACAGCATAAATGAGTTTATTGTTGATTATGACCGAAATCGCTCTATCTGGGCAACTTCCAGAGGAACATTTCTGTTTTTGCAAATATTATGAAAATGATAGTTTTTGGCGAAAAAATGTTTTTCAACTTAAATTAGGCCTTTGTACAGCCTAGACGGATTGATTAATCGGAACGAATCTCCTTACTTAAGCTTTTTACATAAAATGGGAGGTCCCAGTGATGTTTGGCCTGAAACTGTTTACCGGAAGTAATAGTTTCCAAATAAGTTTTTAGAAAATATTTGGAAAAGTAAATCGCATTTATGGAAAATTGTTGTTCTGAATTTTTTTTTAAATTCCAGCTGAAATGATGAGTTTTGAAAACAACTCAGTGATTCAATGAGCATGGGAGCATACATTAAAGATCATTATCGTAAGACCACTTAACAAATAGTAAGGTTGAAATCTCCCAAAATTATCATTAAGAATCATAATGGATGGATATATTATAGATTTCTTCTAATGCTGTAACACAACTTGAATGTTTTGATGGAACAATTGTGTGATTTATACACTGCTCGTCAAAAAAACTCGGACACTTGAATTTCTTCGTAAATCTTCAATTTCTAGAGAAATTGCGCTATTTTAAAGCCACTATCATTATTAAATAGTACATAACCGAAAAATAGGTGTAACAGACACCGTATTTTTTTATTTAAAATCCAATCACAGCAACAAAATGTAATAAATGAAAAATATTCAAAACTTCGATTGTTACGTTTCTAAATAAATGGGCATCTATCAATTGTTTTGAAACATTTAAAGTAGCATTTATTGTTAGTATTATTATAACAGTTAACGTTAACCATGCTTAGTTATTATTTTTAGCAAATATTATAATTATGAAACCAGAAAATATCGCAAAAGTAATCGCTTTGAATGAGGATGGCCGTAGCGTGCGTTATATTGCTGCCCACCTAAATTTCCCTCGAAGTACAGTTCAAGACGCTATTAAACGATATCGTGAAACTGGTCAGTATGAGGGAACGGTTAGATCAGGTCGTAAAAGAGCAACAAACGAGCGGGACGATCGGTTTATGGTATCAATGGTAGTGCGAGATCGTTTCCAAACAACTAGAATCGTCGCTGGTCGATTGGCACAGGTACGTGGTGTCAATATTTCAATTAGCACAGCATCGCGAAGATTAAATGAACATGGATTGTAGTCCTAGAGGGCTGCTACAGGGCCAGAGCTTCTCCCAGCTCATCGAAGAAACCGTTTGACTTTTGCTCGTAACCACGTCAGTTGGACTACGGACGACTGGAAGTCCGTGTTGTTCACTGGTGAATCAAGGTTCAGTCTGCGATCACCGTATGGACAGGAAAGAGTATGGCGGAGATTCGAAGAGTGATATTCACAATGTGCCATATCCCCAAGGGTCCCATTTCATTGCCGCTCACTAATGATGTGGGCAGGTATTTCTATAGACGCCCGTATGGACCTTGTATTTCTACGCGGCGGCACTCTAACTGCCCAAAGGTATATCGTGGAATGTCTAAAAGAATTTATGGTTCCATACGCCCAATTTATTGGACAGCAATTTAAACTAATACATGATAACGCCAGGCCCCACGTTGCAAACGTGGTCAACAATTATTTGGATGAGTTGGGAATTGATCGAATTATTTGGCCCACTTGCAGCCCTGACCTTAATCCCATTGAGCACATGTGGGATATGCTAGGGCAAAGGGAAGTCGTTCCAGAAACCTTGGATCATATTCAATCAGCTCTGCAGGAAGAATGGGAAATGATACCTCAGGAGTACGTTGCAAACCTTGTGCACAGTATGCCAAAAAGAATGCAAGATGTGATCAGAGCTCGTGGCGGAAATACTCGATACTAGAGTAACGACCACTTAGATTGATTGTTGGTTTATATTTAAATAAAGATGAAGATATATCAATATCCGTTTTTCGGTAATTTTGTTATTTCAAATGTTTTGATATTGTGGTTACTTTTATTAAACGAAAACTTGATCCGTTAGTGCCTTTTGATGCACATTATATTATTTCGTACAACCATAACACGAATAATGCGAATAGTTACCGTTAACACAAATATTTACTGCAAAAATGTAGTGTCCGGGTTTTTTTGACGAGCAGTGTAGATAGCATTTACAAATTTGATTTATTGTTGCTAATTACTTTAACGCAAATATGTTCAAGGTGAGGACTAGCAAGTTGGAAATCTTTCCTCCTAATCACAGTGTGCACGGCAATAGATACACCTGCTCCGAACTTTTTATGGGTGGTTGCTGGAGCACTTTTACATATGTATATACTGTTTTACTTGCTTGTAAAAAATTACACACTTGGCATATTATTGTTACAACAAGTTTCCAGAATCACGTACATATATTGAGAACGATGTTTGTTGAACAAAGTTTGAAAATTGAATCTCTTTGGTTGCCATCTTGTTAACATTATGAAAGTAAATTTTATGTGCCGTGTCAAAAATTTGTGTCTGGAATATTCAGTTTTCGCATATCAGCAGTCATGATTGGTTTCGGGATTTCAGTGGAATTGAAGTACATTGAAGGTTTTCATTATATAGTTTTAACTGTTGTCGTTTATGTAAACTGATGACAAACAAGAGACATCTCGATTTAATAATTGTTGTGAGCGAATCTTGAGATGCCTCGGTCGAACAGCGATATAGAATAATTTGATAAATTATTGGATTAATTGCAGAAAGTGTATAAACTCAGGAAGACCAGTTGTGATATACTAAATTTACAATTTTAGCAACAGAATTTAAGTGGATGCTATAAGCATGTTTATTGAAAGTTATCACTGTAGAAATATATGATATTTCATCAACGAAAAAAGTCCTTTTGAGGTATGATACCATGTCACTATTAATGTTTACACTGTCCATAATAGCGGTCTTTCAAAGCAGATGGTAATTTTAGATAAACTTTCCCATTTAATGGTGCAGCACGTCACGATCCGTTCCATGACATTTAATACCAAGATCGTTAATATACATGAGCTCATCTGATAATTTAGATGACATAAAATATCCATTTTTCTCAAGCTAGTATAGGTTTTGGTTGTTACTCCTCTGGTTGGTGTGCTAGGATTGTGGTTTCTCGGAGCTGATTTTACCCAACTCGAGGCTTGGCGTCGTTTGACCACTGAATGATTAGGTTATCATTTTTCCCTCTATCATTATGATAAATTTTTAATAGTCGAAAAATTCGGTTGCCCTGCTTTTGAGCTAAACTGGATAGAAATGAACTATTCGAGTAACCGCCTTTTCCATTTGACCATCTCGGGTTGGCTGAATTGAAAATAATCTGTATGAAATTTAGGTTACTACGTCGATTTTACCTTAAATTGTTTAATGAGCTTGTAAGTTTAAAAAAATTAAAAAAACGGTTATTTAGCTCTTTTACTATTTTATTTATTACTACTTAAGCTTTCGGCACCATTTCGGTTCCATTCTCAAAAGTATGTAAATCAATTTAACAAAAAATAATATTTTCTATACAAAATAAAATCGAATTCAAGGCTAACTTAAACGTAGCTATTTTCCTGATAAAATTTGACTAAATCCTAATAAAATTTGACTAAAAACATAAATTGAAAACAATTTTATCCATCTTAAATAATATTTAAATTGTGTAAAAGCAAAAAATCAAATTATAAAAATAGATCATATGAATTGCCAATGTACGCGAAATCGTTAATTTTGTTAAGAGAATTTGAACTAGATTTTATATGTAACATTTCCAAAATAGATCGTTTTCTGTAATTAGATTGTTTTCCCAAAATGTCTACATCTTCAAAAATAATATTATGGTTGGTATCTCTAATATGTTCCGAAAGTGCACTTATTTGATTTGAATTTGAATTTCCCGAAGCACCACGTAAATGTTGAAAGAACCGCTCTCGCAAAAACTGTTTAGTTTGTTCGGTGAAAATTAGGTTACAATCATTACATATAATCCTATAGACAGATTCTTTCTTTAAAGGTTAACTCATAGCTGAACGACCAATAATTTTGAAATTATAATTTTTAAATAAATGTTTTAATTTTTCGAAAAGATTTTTTATGTAAGGTAAAGATAAATAATTTGTACTCTCAATTTCAGGAATTAATGTACAGTTTTGATAACTTCTTTGTTTCCAAATCACTTTATTAATTAATTTTTTAGGATACTGATTATTTACCAAAGTGTTTTCCAAAAGTTTGAAATTGTTGTAATGAAATTTAATATCGGACAATTTTAGAATTTTTTGATTGTATTAATTTTGTAAGAAATAGGAAGCCAAGAATTAAAATTAGGTAACGACCGGACCAGGTATTTTTATGGTACCAGTCAAAGAAATTTCACCATCCGGTTCATGAATTAAAAGTAAATCTAAAAATGAAATTTTGTGGTCAATTTCTTTTTCAACAGTAAATTTTATTCTATTATCCAAAGAGTTAAATACATCCAGAAAAATTTCCATTTTGTCTTCAGTTTAATCCCATTTTTCCAAAAATTCCATCATTAAATTTGCGATTATGGGACTAATAGGAGAACCCATTGGAGAACCAAAAGTTTGTTTGTAAATTTTATTGCCAAAAGAAAAATCAGAATTATTCAAAACTATTTGCAATGCCGACATAAATTGAACTTTAGTCAATTTAGTTTTTGAATTTTGTTTAATACTCCTCCAGTTATCTTTAATAATGTTAGTCACACGTCTATTATCAACATTAATGAACAAAGACGTAACATCCAAAGAAACTAAAAGGTAATTTTGAGGAAGAGTAACATTCTGAATTTTTTGTTTAAAATCTTCCGAATTTAGAATATTTGAATTTGTATTACCAACACTAAATTTTAAAATATTACCCAAAAAAGACGATAAACTATGTGTTGGACCATTAATTGAACTGATAATTGACCTATATGGAAAACCAGGTTTGTGGATTTTTGGTAATCCATATAATTTTGGAATTACCGAATTATATTTGGTTAACATTTTTCTAGTTTTTTCATCTACATTACCGGAATTTTTCCACTCTTTAACCATTGTGTTAATCGACTTCTGTATCGGAACTGTATTATCTTTTGGTAATTCCACATATGTTGCGTTATCGTTGAGTAAATTTTCCATTTTTGTAACATATTCAATTCGACCTTTACCTTTGTCCGCACGAGTTACCACAATATTTGGATTAGCTTTCAAAAATGATTTTGATTGTTTAACATAACTTAAAATACGATTTTCAAAAGGAGTTAATATATTTGAATTATATTTATATTCCATAGGAGTTAATATATATGAATATTTCGTTTACCATTTTAATGAAACCAAGGTAAGGCAAAAAATAAAATTTGATAAAAGTTTAGTAGATAGTTTAAATGAATTGTCTGGAAATTTAGTGAACACTGTTGATAAATGGCTAGTGAACATCTCCAATATAGATCTTCCTTTTCATGTCAAAATTATTTTAAGTTTGGGAAACAAATTTTGTCCTCCTTCAATTGGCCATTCACTTCCGTATTTCAAAATTATTTCGGATGTCGAAAGTGCAATTTTTCATTTGAACGATAATGATCGTTATACTATTCGGAACCGTTTTATAAATGTTTTGACAAATTTTAAATATAAATCTAATTCAAGAGACATTATAACGGCGATCCGTGAAGACAAAATTGAAATTTTTCTGGATGTATTTAACTCTTTGGATAATAGAATAAAATTTACTGTTGAAAAAGAAATTGACCACAAAATTTCATTTTTAGATTTACTTTTAATTCATGAACCGGATGGTAAAATTTCTTTTGACTGGTACCATAAAAATACCTGGTCCGGTCGTTATCTAAATTTTATTTCTTGGCTTCCTATTTCTTACAAAATTAATACAATCAAAAAATTCTAAAATTGTCCGATATTAAATTTCATTACAACAATTTCAAACTTTTGGAAAACACTTTGGTAAATAATCAGTATCCTAAAAAATTATTTAATAAAGTGATTTGGAAACAAAGAAGTTATCAAAATTGTACATTAAATCCTGAAATTGAAAGTACAAATTATTTATCTTTACCTTACATAAAAAATCTTTTCGAAAAATTAAAACATTTATTTAAAAATTATAATTTCAAAATTATTGGTCGTTCAGCTATGAGTTTACCTTTAAAGAAAGAATCTGTCTATAGGATTATATGTAATGATTGTAACCTAATTTTCACCGAACAAACTAAACAGTTTTTGCGAGAGCGGTTCTTTTAACATTTACGTGGTGCTTCGGGAAATTCAAATTCAAATCAAATAAGTGCACTTTCGGAACATATTAGAGATACCAACCATAATATTATTTTTGAAGATGTAGACATTTTGGAAAAACAATCTAATTACAGAAAACGATCTATTTTGGAAATGTTACATATAAAATCTAGTTCAAATTCTCTTAACAAAATTAACGATTTCGCGTACATTGGCAATTCATATGATCTATTTTTATAATTTGAGTTTTTGCTTTTACACAATTTAAATATTATTTAAGATGGATAAAATTGTTTTCAATTTATGTTTGTTGTCAAATTTTATTTTGTAAGGTGTTTTTTCTGTAGATATCAATTTTTGTTGCTTCGCTAAAATAAAGAATATATTTTTTCTAGTAGCGAGCGATATCTACAAGAAAATAGCTACGTTTTAGTTAGCCTTGATTTCGATTTTATTTTATTTTGTATAGAAAATATTATTTTTTGTTAAATTGATTTACATACTTTTGAGAATGGAACCGAAATGGTTCCGAAAGCTTAATTAGTAATAAATAAAATACTAAAAGAGCTAAATAATCGTTATTTTAATTTTTTTCGATTTTACCTGTTTCATTCTTCATTCCTTTAAATTACTTCAGGAAAATTAGACTAAAAAAAATCGGTCCCAAAATTCATTTCGTGCGAATAAATTTTATTCCTTTAATTAGCTCTAGTGCCAATTAGATAATTAGTATTAGGTAATTAATCAAACGAGTTTAATAAGACAAGTTCGCGTGCAAAATGAATCGTCTAGTTTTTATTACAAAATAGTATCATTTAGGACAACTAGGTTTGCACGTTCTAGCATTGTTCTGAAAACGGTCATAATCAAAATCAATTATACAAGTTATCAATATTAAGTGGTTTGTAGTTGCAACCGGCTAATCGGTAGTGTACCCATATAAAAACTAAATAGAAAATTAGTGATCGAGGTAAAATTTTAATTTAATTAACAGTAAATAATAATATTACTTACAAATATGAAATTAAATTAACTATAAAAAAAAACAATTTAATAAACAAAACAATAAATAAATCAATAAATTATAAAATAATTATAAAACTTACAGTATATCACAGTGTTTTTAATTAGAGCGCTACATCCAAATTTTTGATTGATTAAAATGGTGGCGTATTACATAACAAACAAATCCGACATCATCCCATTGATAAATTAAGTTAGCTGCTAATGTATATGTAGGTCATTTAATTTTACTCTACGAACACAAATAATCCCGTTAGCGGAAAAAAATTGTGTTGATTTGTTTTTAGATTACGTACACATTTGAAACCAAAACCGGTTTTGTTTTCATATTTCATTGATTATTTAAATTTTAAAAGGAGAAAACGAATAGAAAACAAACCAAAAACACGAAATACACACATAAAACATCTACGGCTTTGAATTTACGATTTCATAATACATAAATACAACAAAATGGGGAAATATTTGCGAATACACGAGTAAACAAAAGATAGACAAGAATGCGACATACGTGATTTTATTATTATAAATAGAGACATGTTTGTGGGAGAGTGGTTTTCTCTTTCAACAGCAACATTATAACGAAACAAATTAATTGTTGTTGTTTAAACACAATTTTTTAATGCTACGAATGGTGTTATCTCGCCTCATATAAAAATATCAACAACCTTAAGTGTATTGTGAAAAACTATGAAAGGAAGACCTTTATTGCAAGATCAAAAGGCGTAGGGAAAATACAGGGTGGGCCATCTGATAGACGATTTTTCATTTGTCAATATAGAAAACACATTTTGAGATAAAAAGTCAAAATTTTTTATTGATAAGGAAAGGTAGTTCTAATTGTCGATGACATTTGCCAATAAAAGCGGATCAATAACCTAAATTTCAGCTCGAATGTTGTTTTTAGTTTGTTAAATTGTTTGTGGATGATTAGCATACACCTTACCTTTCAAACAAACCCCAAATAAAAATAAGTAAGTGGTGTTAAATCCAATAATAAATAAAATAAAAATAACATAATAATTTCTTAAAATTATGCGATTAACAGATTTTGTTAACAATAAATGGATTATTGTACGACTTACGTTTCATATCGCTCCGTCTTGTTGAAACCAAACGCCGTTTTGACACACCATTCTTTCAATTTGAAACACAAACAACCACTTAACATGTTGCGATAACGTTCCCCATTCACTGTAAGGGCATTTTGATGTTCGTTTTTAAAGCAAAAACGGTCCAATGATGCCACCAGCCCATAAACCACACCAAAAAATGACTTTTGGAGGATGAACTTCTGCTTCGCGAATAACATGAGGATTCTCCGCTCCCAAAATTCGCCAATTTTGCTTATTGACGTACCCATTAAGGTGAAAATGAGATAATCGCTAAAGATGATTTTTGATGAATAACCTTTAATTTCAAGCATCCAGTTAACAAAACGACGACGATTTAAATGGTACGGGGGCTTCAGTTTTTGAGTTAGTTGAATTTTGTATGGATGCAAATGAAGATCAACATGCAAAATCCATCATAACTAGCTGACCTGTGACTGAATAATCAGTCATGTGAATTCATTTTATTGAATTTTTGGTTAACCAATGCTTAAGAAGATTTTTTAATATGTAAATTTGATGCAATTTTATCGAAAAAAAATAAATTCATATACGCGGTTAATTTTTAAATCTTAAACGGCAAGTACACGCTCAAATGCACACAGTATGACCTACGTGCCAAGTATTCATATCTCAAACGGAAAGCACGCGCTCGGGATCACATGACCACGCACCCAAACCAAATATTCAAATCTCCAACGGGAAGCGCGCGCTTGGGAACACATGACCAATTACGCGCCCAAACCAAATATTCAAATCTCAACTTCGGCTGACATTTTCATTATCCGCTACAGCTGTTGTTTTACGAAATGCATCCAACTGCTTTTCGTTTAGCAAAAAGCAATTTATAATTCAGCTTCTTTGGCTTCTCGAACTGTATCGAGGACTTGCACTTCTACGGGACTTCTCGATGGAGTTGGTAAGCTGATCATAGCGCAAGTCCGTGCTGTATAAGAATTATATTGATATCGTGGAGAGCCAAATTTTTGCTACATTTTCAATATGGAGTCAGCTGTAATCGAGAGTCATGTCATCTGCATACTTCATCCAGAGATCAAATGGTTTTGAAGATTGACAAAAGCAACAAATATAAGCGAAAGTCTCTCGAAGCTATCTTGGCATTTGAAAAGCTGCTGTTTCCGTTAAGCAGTGATCCCATTGCTGCTGTTTCCGTTAAGCAGTGAGCCCATTCATCATCGTTTACCAGACTTCGTGCAGCTGTAGCTTCTTTGAAGGTTTTGTAAATAAAACCATTAAATGTTCGTAAAAATTCAAAGCTGGTGGAACCTCGAATATGTAGCAAAAGCTGCCGCAGGGAGAGACGCTCCTCATCACTCAAGATTACTGTATACATTCGTGCAACAACCTGCTCTCCACCTCTTTGACGAAGTTGCCATTTACCGCGTACGTAAACGTAATGGTGGGGAATGTCAGTATATAAGAAATGACGTGCGTTTTGATCATTGAAGTTGAGCTGAAACCATGACTCAAGTTTCGTTCGGTCAGTTTGGGCTGCAAGCAGCGCTTCATCTTCATTACTTGCTTCGAATGTAATTATTTATTGATTCGGTAGGTGGGCAGAAAGACGCATCACGGCGTAAGATCGCTCATGCATTTTCGACTCGATAAAAAATAATTTGATATAGCGATTTTCAACAAAGTAGCTGATATCTGGTGAACAAAAAATTAAAACTTTATATGCTGTGTGCCTGACACCGATTTTTTTGTCTAAATTTCCGACTAACTAAATTGATCGTTAGTTCACCCAGGTATTGTTAGATGTCTCTAATTGTAATTATATAATGCAAAATCTACCCGATATTTAGTTCTAAACACTAAACTTAGTTTTGATTTATTAATTACTGATTAAGAATGATTTGTTGAATGTTACATTTAAGTTTATATAGCAGATTTTAATTAAACATCAGATGCGGTTTGTTTTGTGCCATCTTTGAACGATTGGTATGAACTAACCATAAATTTAGTTAGTTGGAAAATTATACAAAAAAATCGACGTGAGGCACACAACATTATTAATATAATAATAATAGATAGAAAATACATAGCGTGTCATGACAAAATTGTATTTTTACACTCACAACTATTATCACCAAAATGTATGTAAAATCATTTTATGTTCTCTGTTTTGTTTAATTGAGATTCAATTAAAAATTTTCTACTCATTTTGTCATCACAGTGTGTCATCACAAAAACAGCGGCAATTTTAATAAATTTTGTCATTGTCACGGTGTAATGCGCATGATCATAGATTCAATATAAACAAATTTTGTCATGGCATTCTGGCGTCGTGACAAAATTTTGCTGAAAACACCTGAGGTACTCGTTTCAAGTACTTCCCGGGGGAATTTTTCCGATTTTGTAAGCAAAGGCACACCGGTATATTTATGTCGACCTACCCTGAAAAATTTAAACGGATCGGATCATGTTAAGGGGTCATTTTAGGGTTGAGTTTGAAAAAATTAAGCGTAATAATATAATAGATGTGGTTCGTGGAATGTTTAGTTCTTGTGATTGCGATGCCTGGTTGATGTGATTGGTTGATTACGAACACTTTCACTAACAACTGCCACTGCATCAGGAATACGAACTGGATGAACATGTTGATACGGTCTACGACCTTCCTCTGAACCATGTTCTTCAAAACAATTAATCATTTTGCCAATTCCACGCCTCATGTACGTCCATTTCGACCAAAACTGTCACGTAATTTACGAAATGTTGTTGTTTTTGAACGATTATTTTCATGATATTTTTGATGTTTCATAATACCAACAGATGGTTGCCATAGGGAGCAAGGTCGGGTGATTATGGTAGGTGCGGTAGTAATTCGTAGAACAGTTCATGCAATTTGGCCGTGAAAATTCCTCAAATTTGACAAATTCGGCAATAGTAGCACCCATAAGGCCAACATTTTTCTCACACTTATCTTATCATTTAAAGTATTAATTGCCGTTCCGTAAGCTTCTGTACTCTGCTATACTTCTCTCACTTTAGTTCGGTGGTCAGCGAGAATCATGTCCTGACCTTTTTCACGATTTCCTCGGTTACAATGCCGGACCGCTCATCATCAAAAACAGATGTACGACCACGTTTAAATTCGTCGAACCAATATCTCACGGTTGTCATAAATGGTGAAGGATCTCCATAAACAGATTCCATGCTTTTATCCACCTTTTATCTCTTCGCGTGTTTTTCTTTTTCCATTTTATTGAGAAACATGAAAAATACAACTGCCTGACAAATAAAAACTAACCTTTGAACTAGACTGAAATTTAGTATGGTGTCGTTTGACAGATGACAATACACGATGGTAATGTCAACTTTCCTCAGCAGTGTCTCCTGTTTTCAGACACGGATATTTATGATCGAGTCTCCAACCACTTCACAATCAAACTTAATTTATTATTTTAAGCATCGGAATTAACAAACATTCAAAAGATGCGCTTAGCTAAAAATAATCCTATTAACATATTAAATTAATCCTTTAATTTCTTGTCACTGATAAATACCATTTGCAAATAAGTAAAGATAAAATTATAATATAGTCATCGAGCCATTTTTGCACATATTCGACTTTTGTGAACCGCTGGTCTTTCAAATTTGATGAAATCGGTTTGGATAAGTGGTAATCAAAGGGAACCAAGTCTGGATAATACGTCGCATGCTGTAAACATTCACAGCCTAAGGAGAAGATGAGTTGACAAATGACAATGCAGCAATTTTACGTTCCAGGTTCCAGAAGCCCGTAGTAAATGATTCCTTTCCAATCCCACCAGACATACAACAACACTTGGCATGAAAATATACACTGTGGCCAATAAAAAGTTAGAATCGAATCAAAAAAGTGAACTGTCATAATATTTGAAAATGCCTAATAAACACGAATATTTTATTTCTACACCTAGGTGATACGAACATTCGATTCTGCATTCTTTGACGATGATACGTATTCTTAATTGTCCGATCATGTGGAGTTTGATCAAGATGCAGACGACAGTTTAGATGATGTTTGAATTGATGAGCCGCAGTCGTCATACTTATCAAAAGATAAGCATATTCAATTGAAATCTAGTCCGTTTCTTCAGTGGCCGAACTTCATCCTCGAATATAATAGTCCTTACTCCGGGAATTACTAGATATGCTATCACACGTATTTTGGATGAACTGTCAGCTTTTCAACTACTAATTACAAAAGGCATTGAAAAATGTGTTATTGATAATAAGAACTTGGAAGGGATATGGGTATATGGAGTCGATTGGAAAGAATTGGATTACATCAACTTGAAGCGTATATTGGCCTGCTAATATTAGTTGGCGTGTATAAAACAAATAATAAAGCACTAGAAAATTTATGGCATGAGTACAAAGGCCGACATGTTTTTGGGGCCACTATGTCGTTGAAAAAATTCAAAGACATTTCAAAAATGATAAGATTTGGTGATCGCAGCACAAGATCTCCTTGCAGAATCACGGATAAAATGGCCCCGATTCGTGAGTTGTGGGATAAATGGGTGGTCTATGAACAATTAGTCGGGTTTCGTGGAGGTAGCCATTTCGTCAATACATGCCAAGCAAACCTGCAAAAAGTACGGTATCAAATTTTGAATACTTTGCGATAGCAAAAACACCTATGTTTGGAATATCCAAGTTTATACAGGAAAGGCAGCTAACGCGGCTCCGGAAAAAAACCAAGGATTATGCATTGTACTTGATTTGTGCAGAACTCAACTGAAGGGCAGAAATGTAACGTTTGATAATTTTATCACGTCGTACGAATGAAGAAATGTTGCTGAAACGACATATGACGATAATTGAAACGATAAGGTAAAACAAAACATCAATTCCGTCTGTACTTCTATAGATGTAAAGAGCAAACCTGTATTTTCATCAATATTTGCATTTACCAAAGACTCAACTATGGTGTCTTATATTCCGAAGAAGAACAAGAGCGTTCTTTTGCAAAGCACATTGCATAACCGTAAAGAAGTTACTAATGACGTCGAGAAAAAACCAATTATAATTTTAGACTATGACGAGACAAAAGGTGGAGTCAACACTGTCGATAAAAAGATTGCTTGCCATACCTCTAAAAGAAAAACGAATAGGTGGATGCATTCGTGTTGTTCACCACCGTTTGTCATGAATGAAATATGCAAAAATATCATAGAAGACGCATTTTTATTGTAATACTTGGTGACGCATTGATAAAAGGTGAAATTGCGAGAAGAGTTTATCTCCCACGCTCCTTAGGAAACCGCAACTTAATCACAGATATTGCAGCCTCACACACAGAACAAACATCACCACGAACGTTAGCTAGTACGGTGGGTGACCGAAAACGAGGACGCTGTTTTCTCTGCCTTAAATCATACAACAAACATTCATCTAAATGTTTTATTTATAGTAAATTTATATTAATTTATATGCTCATACTAACCATATATTTATCAATAGTGTACCAAAAACCAAAATTAGTAATTATAATTTAAAAAAATTAAATAATCTATATTATATTCTTATATTCATTCTTTCTTTTGACTAATAAAACTTGAAATAAAATTTGAAAAATATTTTCTTTTTTAAGCAAATACATATGGGTCCATTTTGGCCTCGAGTATAGCCAACAAACTAAATATATCAATTTTAATTAGTTTTATTAAAGCAATAAAATAGTTTATTAAATTAAATTAAAATTTGTTAAATTTATTGGAAAAAACCACAATCATTTCATTTCGGAAACGGTTTCTCTCGTTTATTCGATTTCAAAACTTCGTTGAAGGAAATGTTGTAAAAATGATGAATGTTAATCAAATGTATAAAAATTTTCATTTTGTTAAAATCAATAAACGTTCTGTCAAATTATCTTATTAAATTATGATAATATTTCCTTAAATTTTTATCAAATTGATAGACCCTTTTTACTCCATTTAATAGACGTTTATCAAAAAGATCACAATATATGGGATAGAATTTATTTAATTTGATGGTGATTTATTGTATT
This sequence comes from Nephrotoma appendiculata, assembly GCA_947310385.1. Classification (NCBI taxonomy): domain Eukaryota; kingdom Metazoa; phylum Arthropoda; class Insecta; order Diptera; family Tipulidae; genus Nephrotoma; species Nephrotoma appendiculata. Next base: position 140,279,895 of record OX371225.1, on the reverse strand, counting down.
TTTAAATTGAATTTTTTTTTTGTTGTAAAGCTGACATGGAGCTTGCAACGTGCAGATGGTAATTGCGTGAATATAGGTGAATGTAGCACCATGGGCCCAACGTGGCATTATGTGCTGAACCGGCCTGTTAAAAATTTAGTAATCAAACTTTATTTTAACTTTTCGCATAATTTACTCAGCTTCTAAATTAAATATCAACTCGAAACTAACGTTTTCAAATTTGAACCTTTTTCTTTCCGGCTTGTTCTCCAAACTTAGAACTAATTAGTAATCATGACAAAATCATCTGATATAATTCTCTTTCTTCGATAAGATGGCAAACAGGCAAAAGATGGCAAAGTGGTTAGCTTGCTTCAACTGGAGGTTCTGAGTTCGATTCCCGGTGATGACATGGACAAATTAACTTGGTTAGGATCATTGAATTAATCGCTCAAAAAAGAAAATATGGTCATAAAACCCGAATGGAGGCGGTCAAATCCATTGACAGGCTGAAGTTGCCAGCGAGGGGGAAAAATTAAACATTTACATACTTATATTTTTAAAAATGTTTTTTCTTTCCATTTACTATAGATTGAAATTGATCTTAAAATTATATATACTGATAACATAGAAACCACGTTAAATTCATTTGCATTTCATATAATTGAGGTCTTCGAAAGAAAAATTAAAGAAAAAAATGCAAGGTGCTTTGATAATTTACTAAAACTGCTAGAAAATATCTCTGCAAGTAAGTGTTTTTATTCAACTCAATTTATTTTTGGTAATCGAAAATGTTTATTTTTTCAGTCGGTTTACATGCAACAAATTTGTATTTAGTTCATTTTGTTCTTCTGCCAGCCACTAGAATCGTTAAGAAGGTAAATGGACAGAAAATAGTTAATAAAATTACAATTAAAGATTCACAACAATCATTTATGTTGGTTGGTGCTACAGTCCAACAGATTGAAGAACTAATACAAAAAAAGCTTGACGAAGGTCTAGCTATACAACTATTTTTAGTGAAAAAAGGCTCATTGGAGAACCCGGAAGAAATATTTATTTATTTTGACACAATAGAGTATCAAGTTTTTTCTATTATTCGTCCAGTTGAAATATGTTTTAAAATATTCTTTGAAGAAAAACTAATTGGTAGTATTTAAAGAAGATATCTATATTTATATTGAAAATTAGCCTAAAAACTTGGATTGACTGAAGACTGAATTAGTAATTAAAAGTAAATTTAAATTTAGTTATCCATCAATACACACAGTGTTTCTTGTTTTAAAAAACTTCATTTTATAAAATTCACTCAAAACTATTCACAAAATTAAATGTTTTCTACTTATAGTGTAGAAATATAAAATTCGTGTTTATTAAAAATTTTCAAATATTATTATGACAGTTAATTTTTTGAGTGTTTTTCAATTCTAAGTACTTAAAGGTCATAGTTTTGTTATTTTGGCATAAATTTACGACTCCGATCATGAAAGTTCATTTTATGCCACTAATATTGATGGCTGGTCTGGGTCAACCCATGGTTTTCTGCCTAGGGGATTATCACATAAAAACCACTTTTAATCACCCGTAACGATTTAGCAAACCAATTTTACGATTGAATGACTCACAAAATGTTCATTCAAAGTCGAATTAATCAATTCCATAGATTGATCTCTTAAAATTGATGCACACGGAACAACAGCTTGTTATAAAAACAGCAATGACTAAGCTACATATATCCAAAATGGCGGTCGATTTGGATGCGTCCAATTATATTTTGATGTAACCATAATTTCAGAGCCGAGTTTCTACTTGCACACATAATAAATCATATTAATTATTAATTCATAAACCATCTTAAATTGTCTGCCTTAGTAAAACAGCTATAGTGACTTTGTACTGTTGATATTTAATTCTAAATGTTGTAGTTTTTGCTTATTAAAGTGTAAATTAAGGACAAATAAAAGTATTGGAGTTTAGGCAAGCTTAAAAAAGGGTTATTGGTTGAATAATTTTAATATAAAAGATGGATCTAGAAATGTGTTTTTTACATTTATACCAATAACAAATTATTTTAGGTGTACATAGTATATACAGTATTACATAGATAGTGTATATAGTATATAATATAGTGTACAAAGTGTATATATTATTACATAGATAGCTAATTTAGATATAACTTACGTGTATAGTCAACTATAATATAAGATAAAACTAATTTTAAGGTAATAGATTGTAATAGTATAATTAGTCCAAACACGAAAATCCGGTGTTACCTGCAAATATATACATTATGTAAGTTTATTAAAAAACCAAAAAAAAACTCAGAAATGAAATAAAAACATATTCTCGAATAAAGATGAAAGAAAAGTTTCAGTATTAATAACTTTTTCCAGGTAACTTAATAAATTAATTATTTTTTGTCGTGTTTCAAGAGTAAAGCTCACAAAATTAACGAATAATTCCACAGAGAGTGCCATTTAATATTTTTTTTAATTCCTTTTTTTTGTGTACTCGGATAGCAGGCAAACAAATCTTAATTTCGTTTAATTTCAATTATTTTAACTTTTTTTAATTTTCAAAATAACCCTTTCTAGGATTTCATGTATCCGATGGAACCAAAGAAGGAGCTAAAATATATGAAAGGGATTTTAAATGTATAATTAATTTTCCTTTTCTGTACTGATCTTATAATATGATTGAATGGGATGATGAAGGATTTTGTACCGTATCCATGGAATTCTAAATATTTATTTTTATTTTATTTGAATTTAATATTATTTTTATATTTTATTCTGTTAACATAAAAATTGTAAAAAAAAATATATTTTAATGTTTTTAAAGTTAAATATAAAACTTAATTAGTCGGGAAATTTTTTTTTAGCAATATGTACTTTTGAACGAAGGGCAAACAAAAATCGAATAAAGTATTCAATTAAGATAAATGACGAGGTTGCTGTACCAATACATATAGACGACTTTATGCAATGTAAAATGAGCAGCTGAAGGGGACAAAATAAATAAAAGAAAAAATTTATATATTTTGTGTTCTTTTTAATTAGTTCAAAACTTTTAAAATTATAAATAAAGTTCGAAAGTTCTTTGCATATCCGAAAACGTATTATAAATGGTATTGGTCAGGTCTTTTTGTATGAAAAGAAAACGGAACGGAATGGACTTTATCAATTTTGCCAATTCAACACATAATTTGGAAATGTTCGTTCATAATTCAAAATTGGAATGTTTTATTAAAAATGTGGGCATGACGTATCGAGTTGAATAAAGGGGCAACCATAGAAAAATTAAAAAAAATTATAAACGTAACTTTAAAAAAATTATGTTTGCGTTAAATGCCGTTTCTGTGCTTTCGCCCATGGAAAAATTAATTTAAATTAAAAAATTTAACGAAGCTTCGTTAAATATGAATTGTCACTTAATAAAAATTATTGGAGCGAAATTTTGCGTTCAAACGAAAAAAAAATTAAAATTTGTATCGTGCTACCTAAAAAAAACAACAAACAATAAACAGCTGTCACTATAACAAATAGTTTATAAATAAATAAATAGTTGTCATTCAATATTCTACAATATTTACGGCATACTCGATACGTCTAGTATGGGTGGAATGTCATTAAAAATTAGTGTCGTCAAAATTTTTAATTTTTTTTAAGTTTATAATTTTTTTATGGTTGGCCCTTAACACAACAAAAAAATTGAACGTTAATAGTGCGTTCATGACATAGTAAGTTAGTTCGGAAAAAATACTATGGAAACACACAAAATGTATTAAAACAACAACAAAGATAAAACAATTTCAACTCGGGTTCGGAACTAGTACGCGTGGTACAAAGCATTTCAATAATTTGATTGGTTTTGAGTTCGTTAGCGAGTATGAAAATATTTGTTTCCGATGTCATGTACGCGGCGACATAAAGCTTTCACCTGAAAATTGTTTGGTAAAATTTTCATATATATTTTCCCAAATCAGAAAGAAATTTCTCCGTACTACTGAACTGTATACATGCACTGCTTGTTTAAAAGTTCGGGACATTTGATTTATTAATGCATGACATTGCAAACAATGTCAATAATTATTTGGATGAGGTTGGAATTGATCGAATTATTGGGCCCGCTCGCAGTCCTGATCTTGAATGGGAGATGATACTTCAGGAGTACATTGCACACTATGCCAAAAGTAATGGTAGATGTGATTACAGCTCGTGGAAGAAATACTCGATATTAAAGTAATGACCGTGTAGATTGATTGTTGATTTTTTTTAAACAAAGATTTTATTTTTCGGTAATTTTGTTATTTCATTTGTTTTGATCTTGTGGCCATACTTTTATTAAATACAAATAATTAAAAGCTCAGCGAGGTGCTAATATTCTCTTAGGATAAGCGCCAGCCATAAAACATTGCTAAGGACATAAATTCTGGTAGATAAAATGGGTTTAAGAGAGTCTTTAGGAGTATTAAATAAACCAAAGATTTTAAAATATCAATCAAAATTGTTTTTCAAAAATAAATAAAAATATATTCTGATTAGCAAAATAATTTTTTTTCTATTCCTACATACTCTATCGGATCTTAATTTTTATAATTCTTAAAATATTTTTCAAATTTTCTTAGTTTTTTCGCGAATTTTGTGATTTTTATATGGAATTTTACCTAATTCGCTAGAATTAACTAAATAAGCGAATATGTTTTATAAAAAATTAACAAAAATATGAAATATTGGGAACCGTTTGATTCTAATATCTTAGAAACGAATGAATTCTGAGTTGTGTCATTGTTGCAGCAAATAACCTGTGGAAAGTTAGCCCGAAAAATTATCCCGTAAAACCATTATAGTTAAATATGGCAACACTTTTATATATTTACAGAATATTTTAATACTATTCTGATTGCTGCATACAAAACAAATATATCACGAGATTAGCTATAGATTAAATTATTATAAATAGTGTTGTAATTTTAAATTAGTATCACGAAATTTTCATTTAAAATATAATACTATATAACTATATAACTTCGCAGGATAATTTTTTATATCTCCTCGAAAAAAATTACACAAATATAATTCTAATCGATATAATCAAATTTAATAAAATATATAAAAAAAAATTGAATTCAAATATTTAATATTAGAAAAAACAACAATTCTCTGAACGAAATTAGAATTAGAGAAACTAAACCTATTTTAATATTGTAGAATGGCAAAAATATACAACAAGTAGAATTTTATATATTGCCGTTTGAAGCCATAGTAGATATTAATTAACAGAGCAAAGTTGGTATTAATTTTGAAGAGTACGACTCGAATTTTAAATTTGGCGTTTGAAATGTGGATTTTTCCTCTGCAAATTCCAAACCAACCTTGCTCTGTTAATTAATTCTGTTAATATCTTCTACGATTTCAAACAGCTATATCCAAAATTTGACTCAGACTCGAGTCACAATTTTTACAATATTTGTTTTACTTACTCATAAGCAGAAACCATGATTTTGCATTTTTGGATTAACCTTGCCAGTAAATTATTTGTTATTAGATAAATGTTCGTGATATAAATTTCTGCGATTCATCATATTTTGGTTTCGGGATGGCACGAACACCTGCCGCAACTTTGTGTTTACTGAAATTTGAAGTTTAGGAATTTTTTTCGGGATAACAAACAAAAATAAAAAATGTCATGATAGTAAAAATGTCATGATAGTACTAAAAACTAGCGTAATATAGTAAAATGTTCGGGATGACACTGAAAAATGTCGCGATATTGGTTTCTTATTATTGTCATCACATTTTTTCGGGATATTTTTCGGGCTAACTTCAGGAAATAAGCGAATTGTTTGAGCTGCCAATTGTTATTGGAATACAAAAATCACGAAGCATCGTGTGATTTTTAGAGATGTTTAACTGCTTGGTCAAACCAGAAATTTAATATAAAGAGCAAAGAAATTTTTTTGACAATGATAGTCATTGTAACTAAAACCGAAAACAATTTCGGAGTGTGATTTAATTCCACGTTTCACTATTTCAACTCTCTCTCTCTCCTCTCTCTCTCTCTCCTCTCTCTCTCTCTCTCTCTCTCTCTCTCTCTCTCTCTCTCTCTCTCTCTCTCTCTCTCTCTCTCTCTCTCTCTCTCTCTTTCTCTCTATGGCACTATACATCCCATAAAGGGATTTGGCCGCCTCAAATGAGGTTTCATAATCATACTTTCGTTTCGGATAATGAGTATTTAATTCATTGATCCTAAACCAGCCATGCAATTTTTTCCTATCACCTTAGGGAATCGAACCCAGGACCTCCGGTCGCTGGAGCAAGCATGCTGACCACATTGCCACCGGGGCGGCACTATTTCAACTGCTCCACAGATATTTAACCATAATCTGCCACAATTATGGTAGTATTTGTGTGGAGTTGCTTAACAATGAGTGCTGATTTCCTAGTTCCACTGTTCCGCTAGAAATGAATCACACTGTTGTAAACATAGGTTCTAACTAACTTCGTATTAAAAATTATTCGTAATTCATTTCAATTGTAACAACAACAAGTTATTCTCACTTAGTGTAAGTTGAAGGAGTGCAGTATTCCAATTTTTTGGTTTCTTGGCTTTTTCTTATAATGGCTGTTTTGCTTTGGAAAAACCCGTTTAGCAACACCAATTGCACTGTATAAAACCGAAGGCGCTTTAATGTAAACCAAAATATTTTTTAGTTTTAAGAAAATAAAACCATTTTATAGTTATGGTGATGTTTCATCTGGTAATCGGTGTACCCTTTGCTGTTCATTAACTTGATTAACTTCACCACCCGGAAAGTTTACATCCTCTTCTAAAAACAAGATTGATGGAGAGCTATTTGAAGTTCTGTCAGTATCACTACATCCACTTTTTGAATTTAACGTTGGTGGTAACGTTATTTGTGATGCTTATGGCGCTGGTTTAGTAGTATCTATAATTTGGACTACCTGATTATCATCTCTCATTTGCGTGCTATTCGGTAAGGCTTGTTTTGGTGTTATTTTAACTGTTGGTTGAGGTATGTGTGGTCCTGGCGGAGAAACCACTATTGGTTTATTTGGCAAGCATTGCTTCTTGTGGTATTACGGCAATAGCCTAAAATTTTATTGCTGCGCGCGCTCATTCGTATAATGCGCATATGAGGGTGAATCAGTTAAGGTCTTATTTGGTAGCATCACCGCAGTCGTCTGCTGATCTTGCGCATCAGCATTAATTCCCAGGAGAATTGTGGTTTCGTATGACACTACCAATATTTTTTGCTGATATCGGCCTCCGGCAGGGTGATATCGTATTCTATCAGAGACCTTCTGATACCCCTTGGTCGATACCAGCTTTGCTTCATCTTGCCGATTGTATCGTCGAGTACTTCGGAATCAGGGATTCAGTCGATTCGTCCAAAGACATGAAATAGTTTGATGTAGAAAACTAGTTTCAGCTCGTCCACGGCTCTTCTTGTGAGGCATCCTCCACCCACATTAGTCAAAATAAGGATAGGAATAAAGAAAGGAATTGAAAAATTTGATGAAATACGAAATGTCAACCAAACCAGCAATGGTATTCATTACTTCGATTATTACGTTAGCGAGGCATATTGCCTTGGTGAAGCCATTGGTATTTCATTAATTTACCTAAATGGCCTTACCTGACTTTACCTGATTTACTGAAAAAATTCTCTTGCCCTGTTATTTCACAGCCACCATTAAAAATCCCCTTGGATGAGTTTGACTATGTGACTGGCATGCCGGACCGTTTATTTAAATAGGAACAACAAAACGCTGGTTGCTGTTGTGAATTTCCATAACTTTGTGATACTAACTTGACTGATTTATGGCCAGCTTGTGTTCAATGCAGATCCAATTGCAGACCTCTAAGCGTGACCAACCAGTTGAGTCGTACCCTGGATGTAACTATTATCTAAACGAGTAGACTGGTGACCCCATGCCGAAGGATGATAATTTAATATTTAAAAGCAGTAGTGAAGAATAACGCGACTCTTAATTATAAAATTATAGATTGGAAATAATATTTTATGTAATTTTAAAAATGATAAAATTTAACCTGTGGTAAATTCTAGCTACAAACTCAATTGTCAGTAACTCAGGATTATTGGAGTTTTCAATTTTACAATTCCAGCTGGGATGCGGAATGATGTGTCAACTTGCCTGAGAATGAGCAGCGCTTTATACCACCCAAGATCGTTGCTGGGCAGGAAAGGGATAGGCTCATTTTTTTTTTTTTTTTTTTTTTTTTTTTTTGAAAATACAATTTAATCACATTAAAAAAGAGAAAAAGAAAAGAAATAAAGGAAACAGATCGGCTAATGAATTTTCAGTCCTTTTAAAGCCATACGGTTTCCCTTTAACAAAAATTATTACAATTTGTCAATATAAAAATAATATTATGTATTTGAAAACAATAAATATAAAAAACAGAAAAATATAAAAAATATAAAAATAAAAAATATATAAAAATATACTTCCCAAATAATTCACGACGTTAGACAACAAATGTGCTTTTAGCAAATTCTTAAATTTAAAAATATTATAAGTGTTTTTAATTGGGTCCCAAATTCTGTTCTGATATTTAAGCATGTCAGCAAATTAGTAGACCTAGTTTCGTATCTATGAGTTACATATTTATATTCCATGTTAGATAAACATGAGGGCACAATCAAACATTTGTACATATAAACACATAAATGCAATTCGAATAATGCCCCAATTGGAAGAATTCCCCTAGCTACATCGCGATATAAAGCTGATGTTGGATATAATACAGGGAGTTTATAAATAGATTTACAACACTTGTTTTGCAGAATCTGTAAACTCCTTAATCTAGTTTTCGCTGCAGATCCAAAAGCTGCAATAGCGTAATAAAAACGTGAATGAACAAAAGAGAAATAAATCATTTTTGAAACATGAGTTGGAACAAAACTAGCCAATTTTCTGATCAAGAACAAGAATGGACAAACTTTCAAACAAACTGAATTTATATGATCTTCCCAAGATAAATGCTTGTCAAGTATAACACCCAGGTATATAAGTTTATCAACACAACCAATAGTAACACCTGAATATTGCATAATTGGAAACTCACAGTGTGGCAAATATGATGAGTGAACAATTATAATTTTTATCTTGCTGAGATTAAGAGAAATTTTGTTCATATCAGAAAATTCAATCAACATGTTTAAATCATTATTTAAATAAACCTGCATTTGTGTACAATCATTGAATTCGTAAAAAATTGCAGTGTCATCCACAAACATCTTGATTTGTCCAGAAATAGGTAATTGTGCTATGTCATTAATGAAAATTAAAAACAACAGAGGACCCAGGACGCTACCCTGCGGAACACCACAGTCAATATTTAGTAAGGCGCTTTTTATTCCGTTCAATTCAACAAATTGTTTGCGGTTAGTAAGATAACTTGCCAATATATCATAAGACACACCGCGGAAACCATACATATATAACTTCTTAAGCAGCAACTCATGATCTATGGAATCGAAAGCTTTTCTTAAATCCAAAAATAATCCACACACATACACATATCCACGAAGATTATCAAAAGCTCTGTAAATTAAATCAGTTATTTCAATTAATGCGAGATCAGTACCCGAACCCTGTCTAAATCCATATTGATATTGATAAAAGAAATTAAAACTATTTAAAAATTCAATCATACAAAAAAACTGATAAGATAGATATGGGCCTAAAATTATTTATTAATTTACTGTCACCAGATTTAAAAATGGGTATGACTCTTGCTATTTTTAAACAATTCGGGTAAATCCCGGTTTCTAGTACAACATTAAACAAAGTAGACAGTAATTCAGAGAAAAATGATGAATTGCGTTTTAAGATAACATTGCCAATTCTGTCATAACCACAACCCTTACTACCTATACTATCATTACTTCAGGGATTGCATTACTCATCCTTGCCAGTGTATAATTGTAAAACTGTTAGTCATACGAGTATGAAGACTGTATCAAGAAATTAATTTTTAAGGAATGTTTGATGTTGAACTTAGCAACTACCGAAACTAAATTTTAACGTATTGTGACATCATTTGGGATAGTGGCTTATTAAATGTCCGCATTTAAGTATCACTTGAAACTTTGATGTCTGTACGCAAATAATCTATTTAAATTGTAACAGATGTTTTGCTCCGGTTTATAACAATCATAAATAAATTTTTAAATTCCAAATGCTATCACGATTGTTGGTTTATCCCCAGGAGTGCGGGTGGGGACATGCCACATCTTAACCAAGAGTTCGAAGATCCAGCATTCCAACTTAAAAATTTTCAACCCTCTCTAGTATGTGTATGACCCAGCATTTTATCTGATCAGGCATGCCTCTAATACATGACCGAAGCCATACTCATACCAATGAGAATTTTGCCTAAATAAACAAATAAATTATTTAAATCCATATTTTAAAATTGGAACAGATGTTGTGTTCCGTTTGGGCGCCATTGTAACAATTTAGGGTCTATTTTTTAATTGAACCCGAACAAGCAGGCTTACCCCGGGTAGTGTACACCGAGCAAAGGTTGCACTGCACAGTAAAAAAAAAATTGAATTTTCAACGCAACTTTTACCAACTTTGTCTCTCAAATTTAAATTTTGACTGTAATAATGCACAATACTATGATTATTACGTGTATTTTCTCTCTCTTTTGAATATTTCTGTATATTTCAACTGGAATTTAAAATTACATCAAATGTATCGTACAATTACAAACTTATTCAACCAATTTTAGTTTCTTCTTTAAATTTGAGAGAAATAATATCTAACGCGCACCGAAAACATAAGTTATTACATAACTTTATTAGCAAATTTACGGTATAAACCATTTAATTTTCAATAAAAACTTATTTTTCAAGTTTCATGTAATTTTACGTGAAAAGACATGGAAATTCATGCATTTTTTTTACTGTGTGGGTAAAATTATCCGGTGCGCATAGAGTAAAAAATTGTTTTTTACTTTGCACACAATTCGTACAATGAGAGTAATATCAGAGTAAAATTTGAAGAACCGAGTAAGCTCGGTGTAAGCGCAGTTCACAAATAAAAACGCAGTGTGCAGAGTAAAATTACCCAGGTTGAATAAAAAAATACGGAGTATTTTTTGTCAGTGCACTGCCTGCTCGGGATGAATTAACAAATAGACCCTTAGATGAACGGACGCAAAATCGGTGGTCTCAAACCATCACAAGAAACGGGCTTACACATGTGGTTGTTTAATTAGGTCCCTTATGATGTCATAATCCCTAAAGACCTATCATGACAAAGAAAAACAATAGAAAAAACGAAGAAAATGTACCAAGTCAGTTGGAGAAGGACCTTGCCTGAAAGGGAGTGTCCCGCCTATGGGCCAGGTTACTTAAGAAGCTCTCGCTTCTTAGCCTTTGCTTAGAACAAACCTCGCCACTGATTGGTTTTCATTCGCAAGCCTACCCCAATACTACACTTACCGATATCAATTTCGCAACTTTTCGCTGCACCTCTTATTGTGCTATACAAACCACAAAAAACGCAGAATATTTTAAAGTTAAAAATATATATTTTTATCTATCGATTTTATTTTAGTTTTTACACAACACACTAATTATGCACTAGAAATTACTTATTATAATATTAATCACTATCGTAGAATCTTTGCACTATTCAGTTACCGAAACTCAAAACTTAACTCCTACTAAAAACTGGGAGTTACTTAATGTCCCTTAAACTCAAAAAAGTGAATGGCCTCGAGAAAAAAAATTGTACATTTTTTATAAACCTTATCGATAGCCTACACGTAATTATTTATGATATAATTTTGAGGTGTAACTTCGAAGGTTATGCCGATAGGTAATTTTTAAATATTTAGATTTAGGTTGGTAATGGATTTGGGTAGAATATTATATATTCACATACCATTTTTCATTCATTGGGATGTTTACCGGTCCTTTCAGCGCTCCTAATTTGCCGGTCAATTTTAGGGGTATTTTTCCCAGGCAAAAACTGAAAATTTTCTTCCAGAAAAATTATGAATGTTTCCAATTGATCGGCTGTTTTCCAAGATGACCGGTTCGGTCGAGGTAATTCTGTAATTACGTATTATGTATACAATTTATTGTTGAATATTAAAGAAATTTTAAATTAATTTTAAACTACTTAGGTACCATAAGTAAGTTTTGGTAAAAAAAATACAATATTATTTTTATTATTTTCAAATATAATATTTTATAGATACATAACAGAGTCATTAGGCTTGTGAGTCATTTAAAAAAAAAAAAAAAAAGATACAAAAAAAATGCATCTGTTAATTCTCTCCAATATTTGAAGAATTTACTTTATTCAAAATACGAATTAAGAATTTCGCCTTAAAAAAATGTATTAACAAAAATGTTCTTAGATAAGACAGTCTTACGAGTCTTGAAATATGATCTGGCAAACGTACGTACGTACGTAATAGGTATATTTTGCACATTTAAAATTATTTTCATGAAAAGTTCAATCACAATTTTTTAGATTTAGTAAACATTATTTTAATAAACAGCAAATAAAGTTTAGTTTAATCTTTTATAAGCACAAACTATTTTTGATATAACTGAAGGTGTTTTAATTCCGCACAAAATTTATAAAATGGAGAAGTATTAACCACTTAGCACACTGTCACTTAGTGTATTTTATGAATAATTTACTCCAAAATATATTAACGTATATACAAAATTAATTTTGATTGTCGCTTAAATAAGCTGCAAATTATTTTTTGGTAACTACACCTATATCTGTTGTCACATGCTTGTACACAGACACAAACAATATTACAGCGATAATATTTCGTGTATACCTAATATATAAAATATGTCATTAACAGAACATTCTTTTATAAAATTTAATATGGAAAAGTAAAATTTTCTTCTTCTTTTTATTATATTGTTAAGAAGTGAAGAATCTGTTAGCAAAGTGGTTTTTGTCATTGCACAAAAATAAAGTTTCGAAAAACTTTTTTCCTGTATATTGTTACATATGTTACCACCAACAATGCAACATTATAAATTTTTCAGATAAACGAAATTTTTACACAAACAGAAAAATTATAATGAAAATTACAAAACTGATTTTGATTAAATCATGATTAATATGTGGAAATGTGGTTTGTTACCGCTACTATATTTGCCGCTACATATAATAAAAAAAAATTAAAAATCCTTTCATCATTTCCATACAACATAGTTGCGACTTTGCGAGTAATGTTAATACCAAATTTAAGTACTCGTATACCTCTTCTGTAATGTGAATACGTATATTTGGCTCACCCAGTCTTCTGTCTAATCCATTGAAACGAAATAATATATTTAAATTGTATAACAACATAATAGTTTATGTGATAAAACATAAAGCATTAAAAAAAAATATTGTTCAACATAATTTTCGTATTTCACGAAAAAATTATAATTCATGTTTTATATAATTTTGTGTTTTGTCAAGTATGTGTAATACATAAGTAATTTATGTTGTTCTGTGTCTCTAAATAATGTTAAATATTTTAAATAAAATATTATTTAAATGTACATGTATGTACACGTACAAGTGAATGTAGTTGAGGGTTTTCTATTAAAATTTAAAATATCGTGATTTCATGATATTTTTGTAGGTTTACCTATTCATAAACTTTGTATAATACCCTATTGAATCGAGATGAATAAATAATACACTTAAAAGGATTTTTTAGATACCCACATAATTTTTAAAAATATAATACAAAACCTAATTAAAATATTTTTTTATTATACCAATTAAATGAAAAATATAAAAACAAAATATTCCCAATTTTACTTCTAAAAATTTGATAAGCACAAAATTCTTCAGTTATTCATTCATTTATATGGTCTTCATGCCAATAATAATAAATTTTAATTGAGCGAATTTTTAATATATAAATAGCAAATTATTTGAAATTGGAAGGGATTTCAAATTCGAATATACACAAAAATAAAATCTTCAAAATTAAATATCCTATAGAATTTGAAATGATTGAAATTAATATTCAATTATTTTATTGTTTCGTCTATTTTTACAATTTTGAGCATATTATAGATTTAATTTTAATTATGGAATTACAGACTGAAGTATGTCTGCAGCTAATTATTATTTTACGTTTATAATACTAAATATATGTATATATGTAGTTTGAGGGCATAGCTATATTTATCTAAAATATAAACATTGCAATATGGCAAAATGTCGTGCTAAATATATTTTCTAGTAAATTTAACATGTGTGTAGAAATTTGCGATAGCAGTAAATGTCGGAATAAATGTTAGAAAAGTTATTTTTTGTTCCGAAATCTAGGAAATAGGATTACTTTATTCCTGAAACGGTTCGGCCTCATCCTACGAGCTATGGATTTTAACTTAACACTTCATTGCGTAAATATGTATGTCATGCTACAAATTTTAGACTCACTTATTCCATGTGACGCTTAAATAACATTTACCAATTTTCCAGTATACCATTTTTAAGTTTTGATTGTATTTTTGAAAAAAAAACCTATTTTTTCTATAGAAGGACCAAAATGTTCAGTACCGAAAACTCTATGAAATCAACGTAGTTTAAAATACAATTGTATTGAGATTTAAAGAGAAATTAATTATTTTTTTTTTTCTAAGCCGTTTTCTAAATCGTAAATTAAATTAATTTATCGTTAAGATTAAGCTTTTATTTCATGTTTCACGTTTTAAAATTTTATAAAATTCCTAAGTTCGAAATAAGATATAATTTAAGATCATAATTTAAAAAGCAAACAAATCAAAGTTTTTTAAATCATGGTTTAAAGAGCAAACAAAATATAAAAAATTGCATTCAATGGACATTATCTAAATCATCTTTTTCATCCTCAATAAAATCAATTTCCTTATTATCATCAATATTGTTGTTTTTTTATCTATAACGAACGGCCGTTATTAAAGTTGGTCCTGTAAGCCTATGAACGTCGTCCACATTCACCGCCGTTACACCTCTTTTTGAAATATTAATTTTTCAAAATGGTTCATTGCCCTGAGAATAAGAAAAATACATTTAAAAATTCCGTATTGGTTTTATGATTTTTGGTAAAATTTTATCTAAAAATTCAATACAGGTGAATTTGTATATAGTTATATGGTGAAAAATTCCTGAAACCACAAATTTTTGGAAGTCATGTTTGAATTTCATGTTTTTTATATTTGCATGTAGTCTTGATTAAAAAAAAAGTTTGTGGAAATTTTTTTTTGTTGTTGTTGTTAAAGATACAGGATGTCAAATTTTGATAAAAATGATGAACATAATTTTGTATATATGGCTATAAAATGAAAACTAATTATCCGATACTTATAAACCTGGGCTCATTTTAAAGATAAATGAATAGGGATTCTAAAAAATTATAAAATTGGTACCATGTTTCAACTCTTCCTATTCAAAATGGCCGCCAAAATAGTATTTTAGAATTTTCTCAAAAACCTATTTTTTTTTTTTTTTTAATTTTTCCTTATTTAATTCTATTGAACACATCAAAAAATTGTACTTATGTTATTTTTTGTTTTTTTGCAAAAGGCATTTAAGTAAAGAGATCTACCTATTTTTGTATTTAAAATAAAATTTTAATGTGGTATTTTTTTATTTTTTTTTTTTTTTGCAAGGAAACAAAATAGTGCAAGTCCTATTTTTTAGTATATACATTTTTTTATTATTATTATTTTATTAAATGTATTACAAAATAAATAAAGAAATTTAAAAGTATTTACACAATCAAAATTTACATGTTACATAATGTTCACTTTATGAATATTTTTTACATCTTAACTTGCCTTCTCCTGAAGGTATAATTGCGTGAAAATCGCGGGTTCCTTTTATTGTTTTCAAATTCCCTAGTCTAGTCTCCAGTTGAATTTGTTTTAGCTTATATTCAGCATCTGAGCAAAATTCAAAAATCATATCAGTTTTCAAAGTTTGAGCCCATTTGAAAAATTCTTCAGCATCAGTTATGGTATCATCATATTATTTGGTGAGACTGGCTCTGGATGCCATTCTCTTAAAAGTACCTCCTATTCCATCGCATGGTCCCTTTCCATGAGCAGTTGAAAGAAAGTGCCACTCACAATCGACTCGAAAATCCTCTTTGTGTTTAGTTATATACATATTTTTTTTTTGTTTTTAAAATGTGCTACTGCACCATCAGTAACATAATAAACTTTAGATAAATCCAGAATTTTTGTTTTCAAAAACTGCAATAATTTTTCTATGAACACGTAAACTGCTACGGCGTCATGATGGAGACAATCTGATATTATAATGTAGCTGGAATGCTGCAATTTATCTTCTTGATTTTTTTAAATTACAAACGGATGAATAGTTGCTTGTTTGTTATTCCAATGAAAACCCTGTGCTGCATTTTGCATTATAAACGCATAATTTTCTGCAAAATCACACGAATCTAGTACCTCTGTGGGCTCCGGAGTTAACTTTTTGTTTTTGATGAAACCAGTTTGTTGCAGTGTTAAAAAGCAATGGGGAATCAGATTTTTCAGCTTTATAATGAAGTAATCCAGAAAATCATCTAATGGTTTTGAAAACTTTTCCAAATTGCATCGGTCAGTTGAAACCCACTGACTGAACGATAATTCAGCATCCAGACAATCATTGTCCAAAAGTGGGTTTCTAAAACATTCGCGAAAGTTATCCAATCCTGGGCAGTTCTCGCATTGCAGAAGATAACATGTTGATGTTGGATCTTTACATAATATGGATAAAATGCAGTCCTGATATCGCGAAATTTTTCCATTGGTGACAGTTTCCATCCTGGTTCCATAAATAATTAATTTGACATTTTGGTGTATTATACAAACACAAACTGTATGTGTTCCGCTGCTTCCTGGTTGCACACAGTATTTAGGACGAAGCAGAGAAAATTTAGAAAAGCCAATTTTTTTTGACTCATCATCCTTATATTTGATTTTGTACCCCTCATAGCATTCCTTTAATGTGCACATTATTAGACGTTTCTGAAGTTTAACTTTTTCAATAGTTATATGTACAATCGTTTTCCCCAGGCATTATACGACTAACATCATCATCATTATAATATTCTATCACTGAGTCTCTGAGTTCATCACTTATCCGTTTGCCAGCTTTGGGTGCTGGAAGACTCAGTGACCCATTCTTGTTTTGAATATTTTTCGCTGTTCGTACCATATACTGCGTTGTGTTAAATTCTTCCTGGATTTCTTGTATTGTTAGTAATTTCGGCAATGTAGACAGCAACTGTATTATATCACATTTTTTCTCCAACTGTTGAAATTTGGCTTTTAGTTCATCCATGAATTCATCATAAAGCGTGCCTTTTGATGATTTTCCGCTGAGTGAGTCAAAAGAGGCTCGATACCAGATACCGAAGATGTTGATGATGGCGTCAGTGAGGTAGTTAAATTTAGTAATTTTTGCTGCTCATGATGCCTGGATTCCAACTTACTCGGATATATAGGAGACATGCCAATGTCTGGTAATATTTTATTAAGTTTTTCACGAGCGATAGCACTTTTTATTTGGCACTCCTCACTTTCACTCCTACTCGAAATATTCTCGTCACTGCGTGTTGATAATGTCTCCGGGGTAACAGGTGAATTTGATGAATCAGTAACGACTTTTAATATAATCAGAAACGTTTCTTAAATTTTTCGAACATTTCGTCTCAGGAAACGGCTTACAACACTTTTTGAGCCCAGACATTATTATTACACTTCAATTCAATTAATAGAATTAGAATAGTTCAATTAGTAGAACTACTTTAAATTAATTTTTTGTTATTTAAACAAGCAAATTCTTCAAATAGAACTTCCCAAGTAAAACTAACTGAAATATTATTTTGAACTCTAATTTATACAAAAATGTTAACAAAAGCCACTGGTCATGTTATTTTACAGGCCTACTCTCCCTTCTATAGAATCTCAAAAAAATTGTTTCAGGAATACAAATAAATTTTTAAAAATTCGATCCAATCCAGGTACAGAAAATAGTGATTAAACCTAACAAAATAAATGAGTCATGACAAAATTTTATTTAATTACTTTAGGGGCTATCCATAAACAACGTCACGCGTTCACGTACAGAAAATACACTTAATCTTAACAAAATAAATGACTCATGGCAACATTTTATTGTTCTACTAATTGCTTTAGGGGCTATCCATAAACTATCTCACATTTTTATGGGGGAAGAAGTATCGATTGTTGTGACGTGTGTCGCTGGAGGAGGAAGAGTTTTATAAAATGACAGATTGTGACGTGACGTCACGTGACAACGTGTCTAATTATAATTACAGCAGTCACTTTGATAGGATAAACATTCAATATAACAATTTGCAATCAGAAGCTATTGTTCCATTTTTTGAACAAGATAGCGTTGAAAATCGCAAATTTTTTTTAAAGAAATGGAATAATTTTGCTAAATAAACACGCGTAGAAGCAAAACGCTGAAAGGAAGTTAAAAATTATCATACCTAGGGTGAACTATTTATGAACGATTTGTGAACTGAATAATTCTAAACAGTTACTTTATCAAGTTGATCGTAAAAATAGTTCAAAATAAAAAATACCACATTGACTTTGATTTTATATACAAAAAATGGGTAGATCTTCATACTCAAACGACTTTTGCAAGAAAACCAAAAATAACACAAGTACAATTTATTGATGAGGGTTTTCCTCATGTAATTCTATTGATTACATGAGGAAAAAAATAAAATAAAAAAAAAAAATAAAATAGGTTTTTGAGAAAATTCTAAAATACTATTTTGGCGGCCATTTTGAATAGGAAGAGTTGAAACATGGTACCAATTTTATAATTTTTTAGAATCCCTATTCATTTATCTTTAAAATGAGCCCAGGTTTATAAGTATCGGAAGTATCAGTTTTCTTTTTATAGCCATATATACAACATCATGTTCATCATCTTTATCAAAATTTGACACCCTGTTACTTTAACAACAACAACTACAAAATTTTTTTTTGTTCTACAGTTTTTTTTTAATAATTACTACACATTCAAAACATAAAAAGTAAAAAATATAAATACGACTTCCGGTTCCATATACCAAATTTGTGGTTTGATGTAATATTCGCCATATATATTTACCAAAATTTATGCTAAAACGCAACCATTTAATTTAATTTGTCTCCAATTTCACTTTATATTTTATACTGTCCACTTTTCAAATCACAAACTTTTCGTTGGAAAACGATTTGAAGTCTCTCATTTTGGAGTCCATTTAATTGACTGTAACCTCCGTATTTTGCGGTACTGCAACTACAGACAAATTGATACGGTTTGAAAAATTATAAGAAGCTTGAATGTAATGAATGTGCTTGAAGCTTTCCTTTTATCATTATCTTTCTTCGGCTTTTTTCCTTGTAGCAGTATTATAGGATTTCCTATTACACCCATCCCCCGATTTACACGGTACTTTTTTTACACAATTTCGCTTTACCACGGATTGAAAAAACAAAAAAAGATTATTAAATTTTTAAGTTTTTATTTGTTATTTCTAATTCTATATATTTTATGTTAAAATAAATTAATTATATTAAACCAAACGATAATTTAAGAAATACATTGTAATTTTTCGACATATATGGTTTTTCATGCAGAAATCGCATTTTCGAATTTACAAGGTTTTCTGGGGAACCAATCTACCCTACCGTATAAATCGGGGAATGGGTGCATTACGTTTTTATTACCGAATTTTTCTTCGCGACAAATTATTTTCAAAAATTATCGCCATTCTCTCAATTCTGCTGTTTCATTCATCATCGCTGATTTCAGCTTCAGGGTTATCAGTTTTTGAGTTCACAATTTTTGAGGTACAGGCTTTAATAATTCAAATAAAGCAGTCGGTATACTGATCGGTTCATTACTCATTATTTGATTTAATAATTCTTCTTCAACAAAACAACATTTATTTTTATTAACCTTAGATGATTCATCTGTAGGTTTATACAGAAAAGAAATTTAAGATTTTTGAATTAAAATTACATAATTTAAGAAAACGTATAAAAATAATTACATGAAATATACTTTCGTCTAAGTTGATTGTGAGCATTTAATGCCATTTACAATATTTTTTCTTTTTCAACATATACATGGCTAGAGAACTTTAATAATCTAATTTATTAAAATCGAACAAAATTTAATTAGGCATTTTTTACATTTAAAGTAATTTGGCTTTTTTCATCACTTTGCACTTATTAAAACGGCTTATATGTGCATAAATTGTTTTAGAAAATATCAAATAATCGTTTTACAATTGGGTTAATTTTGTCTCAGAATATAAATTTATGTGTGTTTAACACATACCTGATTTAAGTAAAACAATTTAGCTCCATTTAGACACTAAAATCTCACTAAAAAAAAACAATTTTCATGAAACAAGCCTTTTTTCCAAAAGCGAATATATTAAGACCTTTTTCAGTAAAACAAAAGGTACATTAAAATAGAGGAAAATATAGGAGCATGAGGAAAATTTATTTTATTAAAATGTCATATTTCTCTTATTTCGAATAACGCCCTTATGCCATGTAGACTGTGTCCGAATTGTGTGATAAATATTTTTTAGCACAAATATTTGATACTAACGTGAAAAGTTTTCTCTTTCCATAATTTTTTTTCAAGTTGCTGCCCGAATTCTATGATAATTTTTTTAGTAGAAATTCCCCGCTCTCAGTTTTAATTTTAATATGAAAATATTGAATTTAATCATTATAAGATTAAGATTAAGTTATAAATTATTAAAAACACTTGAAATCATAAAACCAGTTTTATTTATTTAATTTTAACTTTGTATTGAATTATTAAAAAATCTAAA
This sequence comes from Nephrotoma appendiculata, assembly GCA_947310385.1. Classification (NCBI taxonomy): domain Eukaryota; kingdom Metazoa; phylum Arthropoda; class Insecta; order Diptera; family Tipulidae; genus Nephrotoma; species Nephrotoma appendiculata. Next base: position 140,259,003 of record OX371225.1, on the reverse strand, counting down.
TACAATAATATTTTTAATATTTAACCTTAAGTTCATTTGTTTTACACAATAAACAGCTTCTAATTATAATCAATGCCCTAAACAAGTATATTGGATAATTTCTATCCGATTAAATTATCACTTATCTGTCAAAAATTACTAAACCCATAGACTATGATAATTCGTGTATCTTCGGTATTTTCACAATGTGTTTACTAAAAAATATTTATTACACAACTCGGACACAGTCTCAGTCGAAAAATATTCAAAATCTTTTAGTACAATTTATTTAGATTTCATAACACGCAGTTCATGTGAAAAGCAGTGCCATTATGATTGTACCAGAATAGATCGAGAAGCTATAAATTCGATTAAAAAATACTCGATCGCGTTCTATTTTTGTAATTTCTCTTTTTTGGTAAAATTGATGTGATTGTGAACAAAGATGCAGTGGTTGTTGATATAAATAAACTAAATGTGATATTGGTTTAAAAAAAAACAAAAATAGTGAGTTATCGGGTCACTACTCCACCAGTAAGCAATACTTTAATTCCATTTGAGTGAGTCCATTTGAGTACCTATATACCGGACAACAAAATGATGCAATCAAATCCGTAATTACACGTGACAAGAAATTTTTATATCTTTAGTCGACCATCCTGTTTCATCTGAGTCCATCAAATACTACATTTGTTCCAATTAAGATCTTAGCTCTCTTAATGAAGCGAACTGTAATCTTCTACTCTCGAAAGATCGTATCATCGATAGCTCTGTCGTTCATATCATTTAAAATTTATTCCGCGAAAGATGTCGGAGTAGTGATTATGGCCACCGACAGATTTATAAACAGTACGTTTGGAATATTTCTATTTTTGAATCAAGTGTGTCTGTGCTATTCTTAGAGCCTGTGGATCACTTAATCATACTCGATAACTCACCTATTGTGGATTGGCCTCGTATTGACGATTTTTTAACTCCAGTAAACTTGAATACTGAGTACCATGATTTCAAGCCCGCGTTATTCATCATAGGTCTGAAGAATAACTCGGGCTTGAGAGACGCCGATGTTAGGCATGGTTGAGGAAATGTGCTGAAGATGTCTTTATTCATAACTGAGAGTCTGTAGCAGGACCTCAATTTCTTAATCCTTTTTAGGATATGTGAAACTGTCATTAATTATAGCTTTGCAGATAGTTTTAACTTCAAAATTATAAAGATTACGATTCTTTTAACACGTCATATCTTAATAATCATAACTGAGATTAAGTTGGGCCGGGTGTTATAAAAAGGTAACGTTACATCAATTTCATCATGTTTTTAATTTGGGAATCGATTAATATATTCTTAAATTTATTTCCCCTGAAGAACCGTGGCATAACAAACTGTTAACGAATCTAATGAACTATTAGGACAACGCCCATAATAGATTTAAACTTCTTGAGTCCCGATCGAATTTCTTTGCGTATGATTCATTGACAAAGAAATTAAAGCCCTTATAGATTTATTTATAATAAATGTATTTTAGACATTTATTCAAATATTAAAGCGAAGCTTTTGGAAGATTATGGATTACAAGAAAAACAATAAGGTATCACCAAATTTTTGACTGTTTTGAAAGCGTTTATTTGTGAAGCAGTCTATCCGATCTCAACGATTGGTTTGGGCGCAAATTTTTCTTTTCTGCTCTTCCAATTACTGGTTTTGAACTTGATTGCTTCCCGAAGATTTGGACATGTTCAGTAGTGAAGCCAATACACAAATCCAGTTCTCGTTGTGATCTTATGTATACATTATCTAAGTATAAGCATTTTCTGTGGGTCTACTATATTTTTTAATTCAAACCGAGCGGGCAGAGCTCCCAGCGTACACCGAGCAAATGTTGCGCGGGAATTATCTGGAATTATCCAGTGTGTATGGACTCGGAGTAAAACTGAATAAACTGTTTTTATAAAAATGAATTGACTGTATCTATAAAAATTAGTGAACTCTGTTTTTATAAAAAAAAAAAAATTATTTGGCAAAAATATTTACTATCTGACCTTAATCGATTGTTAAGATGTTTAGATGTTATGATATGTGACATTGCTTGTACACCTACATTCATTTTGGAGTAAAATTTTAATAACCGAGTGTACACGGTGTCGATTGATTTATATTTTTAGATTTTTGTTCCTTTTTTTCTGTAAAAAATTTCTATAAAGTTACATCTACACATATAAATTTTACGTATTCAGAATCGGGCCATACTAATATGTAATGGAATACTTTGTGTGATTGATGATTAGAATCCTCAGAAGTTAAAAGTTTATTTAATTAATTAATGTCAAACAAATAATTAAATGTCAATATTTTTGCAAAAGTAAATCTTTGGAACGATAATTAGAAAAATCACGGGAATCTGTGTTAACCCGGAAAATGTTACCGTAATTAAAATACAATATAAGGTACATTATTATTTAATTTAATAAACTCTGTAAACTATTAACTGTGCTGCGTGCTCAAATCCATGAATTCGTTACTCCTACTTGTTCGTTTCTCTTTTTATTCCTCTTAGAAGAGCAAAAAGATTCCAACTTACGGCCATCAGATTAATTTCTAATATCACATTGGACGGTAGTCCAAACGAGTGACGAAAGCAGCTACTGTGCTGGAAGTCGAACTCATATATTTACAGCTAGTTTCGAACTTTTTCCCTTTGAGGCCGCCAGGTCATATTATATACCATTGGAAAGGTCTCGGAAAGTAGACTCAAATAATGTATAAAAGCATGAATTTCTACCAACATTGAGTGAAGTTATGACCTTCCAAAAATTGCGCCAAAAATCAGTTTTTCGCGTATAACTGCCCCAAAAAGTGTCCCAAATATTTTTTAACTAGCAAATTATGATTGTAGACGTCAATACCATATCAACGACACCTGAAACGTTCAATTGGGATGATTTTGACCAAAGTCATGACATTTGGAAATTTTTGTATGACGTCACCATATAATCTTGCTTTGGTATATCAAATAAAAAACCTCTTAACGAAGTAAATGTTCGAGTGGCGAAACCCGAATTCAATTCACAAAATTTCTGATATCAAATTTGTGCCGAAAAAAACAATTGCATTCGATTTGTCAACCATTTTTCGGAATGTTAGTGCATTAAGCGCGTTGTTGTTGAACATTCGTTGACATGTTTTTGTTTTTGACAGCTAGAAAAAAAAATTTAAACAAACGCGCTGAATGTACTAACATTCCGAAAAATCGTTGACAAATCGAGTTAAATTGTTTTTTCGGCACAAATTTGATGTCAGAAATTTTGTGAATTGAATTCGGCTTTCGTCACTCGAACATTTCTCTCGTAAGGAGGTTTTTTATTTGATATCAATGATTTTGGTACGGCAAATTGAAAATGTATTGAATTGCGATTCGTTTTATAGTTGTCAGTCAAAACAGGAGCCTTACCACCGACTCCGCCGGCGTTCGTTACTGGTTCGCTTTTACATTTTTTGTACCACAAAAACCGCAAAGTGAAAATTTGATCGCTTCAGGCGTAAATTTGAACAATTTGGTTACTATTAAAAACGAACGACGTCATTTTCGATGACAAGCGATGTTTTCAACGCGTAGTATTTTATGGCGAACAAAAGAGCGAATTTTTTTTTTGTGATGTAAAGATGTAAGTATTTTAAATCGTTTAATATCGTGTAATTTCATATTTTGTTAAATAAATAAATTGAATTGTAAATTAGAGAAAAAATAGTTTGTAGAAGGAAATAGAATTTTAAAATATTGGAAATTTTAGTTAATTACATAATATGAAATACCTAGATATAAGTTATCTTCATAATTGAATACACAATTGTTTGGCCCAATAATGAATTGTATGTGGTAATTTATTAATATTTTGATTATTTTCTAACATTTTAGGGCAGCGAAGAAACAAAAAAATTCCAACACGAATCCAACCAATATCGGGAACTAGTTGAGTTCGTGGAACAAAATATTGATTTGGCTAGAGGGATACTAAATTCACCAGATGCAAAAAAGCAAATGGAAGTGCTATGGAGTGAAGCAATTAAAAAGTTCAACCTATTTGGGCCGCCATTATATGATGTGATGGGTTGGAAATGAGTAAGATGTTTACTGTTTTATTGTATAAATACGAAATGAAAAATATAGTTCAAATTTCAGGTCTGGAAAGATTGGAAGTATAAGATTCGTCAAAATTATTCTAAAAACAACACTGAGCGGACTGCCATGGGTGGTGGACCGTGTAAATTATTTCATTTTAGCGAATTAGAGGAAAGGGTGATTGATATATTAGAACTATCAAAATGTGTAAACGGATCGGGCCACGAATATGGACCACCAGTTAATAGTTCAGAAACAAATAATGCGACAAACCAAGTTAAACAAGCTGAAATTATTTGCCAGTCTAATAGATGTTTCACCGTACAAGAAGATACCGTGCGGGACACATCTATAAAACCACGAGCGGAAGCCGTGAAAACTAAAAATCTTTTAGAAAGCCAAATATCCATACAAAAAAATCTTTCTAAAGAGTTATCGATAGATTTAAAGGCAATAAAAACCGAATTAAAAGAAATCTCAAGATTTCATAGAAAAAAATTTTTACAGCGAGAAGAAAAATTGAAATTACAAAAGGAAGCCTTAGAATTTAATAAGAAGTACCGCTTACAAAAGCTTAAATTACGGAAAGAAAATTTAAAACTTAAAAAATATAAAATTAATTTGCAGTTGGGGAAGGATTGTATATCTTCATCGGACGAGTCTGACAAAGAAAGTTATGTGAATTAAAAGACCTAATGAAAATTACTTTTAAATTGAACTGTGATGAATTAAAATAAATGAATTAAAAATGTGAAAAAATGAATTGGTTTTATTAATAAAAAAAATGTGTATTGTACTCGTATTATAAAATTGAACTTTTAATTCGTTCGCGTATTTTTATTTGCTTCATTTAATGCGGTATTTTCTGAAATATCATCCATTCATCCATTGCAATATTGGCTTCATCAGCTGTGTCTAGAATTATTTGTTCGTCCCAATCAATACCGTAGTGAATGCATATGGTATATGCAACATACAACATACGTTTACTATTTGGCATGCCTTTCGTGGAGTATAGTGTAGCTGCCTTGCTGAAAGTGGAGCTCTAAACCTTGCTTTTAGCATACTAATCGCTCTTTCCACTGGATTTCGAGCTTTAGAATGCAAAGAATTAAATCTAGCTTCATGTGAACCTTCAGGAGCTGCTCGGTATGGAGTAATCACCCAGGGCTCAAGTGGATATCCAGAATTCGCTATAATAATATGTTTTAGATATACATATTATATATTTATCTATAATAAAATGTAATTATGTTTAAAATGCTTACCTATCAACCAAGAATTTTTATCGCCAGCTCTCCATTGACGTTGTAAATAGTCTCGGGTACTGCTAAGGCTCCAAACCATTGAATCGTGGCAAGAACCACCATAACGTGCATTAACTGCCTTGATCCTAAGTTTATGGTCACAAATCTTGTAATAAAGAAAATATGTTACAAAAACATATTACAATATAAATCCTCATTTTAAATCTTACCAACATAACATTTAAACTATGATATCCCTTTCGATTAAAGTAAATATGTTCAGAAATGGAGGGTTTCACAATACTAATGTGACTTGCATCCATCCATGCATATATGCATCCAATAACACCCGGGTACCCTGTTTTCTCGTAAAATGCTTTTTTAATTTCCAACTTTTCCTCCTCTGTTGTATCAAGAGAAATCCCTTTCGAACAAAGCTTTTTTTCTAGTATATTGAGTGTTTCTCCGAACACTTTACTAACCGTTTGCTGGGCTAATCCAACATTAAAATCTTGGCCAACACCTCGTTGATACGAACCTTCTGCAAGAAGTCGCAATGTTGCCGCAAGTTTCGTAATTGGCTGAATTGAATTACTATTCTGTGTATTAAATTCTCCCGATATTTCCTCCAACAAATATTTAAACGCTTCTTTTGAAACCCGAAATAATTGTCTGAAACTAATATAATTATGCATTTGCACTAAAAATGTAAAATATATGTATGTTAAATGTTATTTTACTAACGTTGTTTCTGGAAGATTAAGAGGACAAGCATTAGCTCTAATATTTCTGCGATGAATTTCTTCTTCGCTGGAGTTTTCCAAAAAAAAATGAGCGAGCGAATCCATAACTAATGTTTATTTATATAACTTTCCTAACCACAAACACTAAGTACTTGACAGATAAATTATAAGTTCAGTGCAAGATAGCGTTGCGGATTTCGTGGTATGATTTCACTAGGCGAAGCGAAAATAAAAAAGCGAAAACCAACGAACGCTAGCGGAGTCGGTGGTAAGGCACCAGTTCACACACACTCGATAGCACACAAGTGGAAAATTTAATTTATCTGATTTGATTAGTTTTAATTTTGGTAGATGGGTGGGAAATGAAGATAGCTCTTGCGATAAGTGCAAGAATCCACTGAAAAGTAAGTGTAAGCTTGAGAATACGCGTCGCGTTCTCATATTTTCACTTGTCATTGCCGATCAATACTACGTGAAAATTAATAGTCTACAACTTTCGAAATAGTAAAGATTTATATTATCTTTTTTATGTTGAAAAGTAGGGTCAGGTCTCATCATTAGGTCCAGATAGGTAGTTTTTTTGGTAGGCATGATAGCTTACGTTTTGGTGTGCTATTTCTGGTGTGTGGTAGATGATTTTATTTCTTTATTTTGCATGCATTTTTTTCAATCTTCATTTTATAGTATTTTAGTAGATTTTATTTTAGAATCCTTTACCACATGCCACAAACAGGTCATGCCGGGTGTGATCTTATTACACACGCGGTGTTCGTAGGCTATCGGCTGAACATTTGTAGTTTAGGTTTTAGTGCATGTTACAGAGTAGTAAAAATTTAGATCAGATGCATGTGTTTTTGGTAGAAAGTCGAATGAGTAATTCAACAATTTTGTTTGCATGTTTCTTGCTGTTTTGTCACTAACCGCATGCAGTTACCATTCATTTTTGATTCCTTAAACAATACAATAAAATATACATATTTTAGTATATTTTTTAAAGAAATCATCATAAAGATTATAAAAATTATGATTTTATGCAAGGAAACTGTCAAATGTTCAATGTTTTTGGTGATTTTTTCGATTACATCAATTTGGCAGTTTTTTTATTTTTTTTTTGTTTTGAAATAAGGGTTACTGGTAAAAATTCTCTTAGCAATGATAATAATATGATGTATTTATATTTGTTTCATTATAATACGTTGATTCACTATAATTATGAACCTCAACGGACCGATATTAGGGTGCATTTGAGCCGAAAAATGAAATTTTGCATAAAATTAGGGTGACTTTTAAGTTATGGAGGTCAATATCTAAAATATACGAGTTTTCTGGGACAAACGGTTGATGTCATATTGTAGATGAGGTTTGTGGCTAATAATCCTAAAAATATAAACCAAGAGTAATTTTTTAGCAATTTGGCCGAATACGGCCGGCCGATGTAGCATTTTTCAGTTTTTGGCCAAAATGACCCTCCACCCTAATTTTTTGAATTTTTTTAATATGCTGTTTGATAGCTGGTGTCAATACCTTTCCAACGATATGCAAAATGGCCACAAACGGCCGTTCAGAGGCCGGCCGCAGCCAACATGGCGGCCAAATCAAAAAATTGTAGAAAAAAATTTGCTAGTTTTTCAAGTACTACAAACCATTAAAATATGAGATCAAATGAAAGAAGTTGTTGTTTAAATTTTTCTTTCTAACTGTCAAAGACAAAAACATGTCAACGATTTTTCGGAATGTTCAACAACAACGCGCTGAATGCACTAACATTCCGAAAAATCGTTGACAAATTGAATGCAATTGTTTTTTTCGGCACAAATTTGATATCAGAAATTTTGTGAATTGAATTCGGATTTCGCCACTCGAACATTTACCTCGTTAAGAGGTTTTATATTTGATTATTTATTACAATTCTGAAAAAAATTATTAATGCTCGACATGGTCCTGAAAATTTACTATTTGATCGTACGTGTATAGATATTACATACTAACCTTATTACATACCGTTTAATTTTGGTACGAGAACACATGGGACCTGATAACTTAACGGCTGGCCTAAAACCTTGTGTAAATGACAAATGTAGATTTATTCTTCAGTATTTTTTGTTTGTGACCTCTGTTAATATTTATATTAATTGGTTGCGGAGCGGTTAATCTTCATCGTGATTATATAACAAAAAATTGAACAATTTGCAAAATGTGGTCACGTAACGATCAAATTCAATTTTTTTTATATTCGCCATTATACTAACTATAGTCTATATATGCCATTCATCAGGTATAGAACATGGATGAATGCTCTCGCAATAGAAACTTGGTGGTTTCGAAGCAAAAAAGTCGTCGAGCCATTTTTTCCAAATCTTTAAATTTCGTGAACAGCTGGCCTTTTAAATATGGTGACATCGATCTGAGTAAGTGGCATCAGAAGGAGCTTAGTCTGGAAAATACGTCGCATGGTGTAAAACTTTTCAGTCTAAGGAGAGGATGAGTTCCTGAGTTGATTTTGCTGTATGTGGACGAGTGTTGTCATGCAGTAATATCGCCTTCCGCCTTCCATGGCCCGCAAATGATCTTTTTTCCTCCAGAGAATCACTTAATTTGACCAATTGGGTTTGGTTGTGTTCAGCTCTAACAGCTTTAGTGGGTCCAGAAGTTCGTAGCAAATGACCCCTTTGGAATTCTACCAAACACGCAATAACACTTTTTTGGTCTAAATATTATTTTCTGCAACTGATTCTGATGACTGAACTGGATCAACCAATGCACTGAAAAAAAAACTATTTTCCTCATAGATATAATGACTTATCTGCAACATTTTACCGATTTGGAAATAAAATATAGAAGCATGTGTATTAAAATTAACCAAGTTCAATATAAAATATATCTCAAACAGCCTTATTGCGTATCTCGTAAATTTTATTACAAAGAGATATACACATTTTTACAATAGCAATATTTTTATCTGTTTTGTATATGCTTATTTAGCTATTTCAGTTATACAGTTTATGTGTAACAGAGATAAATATTTTACCCAAGTCCAAATAAAATATATCGCAGTAAAGCATATTTATTGTTATGTGGGAAATAATTTCTATTTCTAAAAGTTATATATAATTTGTTAATTTTCGTCATAAATATAAAATTTACTAGCTCAATATGCACATGAGAAATATAAAACTCGAATTTAAATTTTTTTAAGACGAACTCTAATCAGAGTTCTTCTGGATCAGATTCAGATATAACATATAACTGATGTGATCTGAGACAATAAATTTTTGTATTGGTTTTGGATTGAACCAATGAATTAATGGCAAATATTAAAATCAATTAAAACAAAATGATAAAATGTCATATTCAATTGAGTTATAAAAATATCCACACTGAATATGTAAGACATTCTAAATGGTTAAAATAAATAATGAATTATAAGATGAATATACATCTTTGTTTAATAAAAAAAATACCTTGTCCAGTTATAATTATATAAAATTGGGAAAATTCATATATTTCATATCGATATATTTTATTATGAATTAAGTATTTGTTTTTAACTTTGAGGAGTATATACCGAGCTAAGAGAGATATGTTTATGTCTCTAAACGTTATAAAAATTTAGATATATTTTTCGTTTTTACAGATATAAAATATTCTTGTCCCGAAACGAGATATATTTTATACCTAAAAATCTATTGTATATAAACTATATCTCTGTGGGCAATAATTTCTCTCAGTGTGGTTTTCTGCGATTAGGATTATCGTACAAAATCCACTTTTCATCACCCGTAAAGATTTTGTAAAAAATATTTTTTCTTTTATTCCGAATAAGAAAATTCATGCAGTGTCAATTCTTCGATTTTTGATTTCCATGGTCAGTATATGAGGAACCCAGGTTCCTTCCTTCTTGATTTTTCCCATTGCATGTAATCGAAGTGATATTGCTTGGCGAGTAACTTTTAACTGCTCTGCCTGCTAATCTGTCATTTACTTAATATTATAATAATTGTTACATTTTATATATACATATCGAAAAGGAGACTAAGTCTCTTTTGGTATTATTTCAACAAACAAATAAATAAATAAATAAAAGCTCTTTCGACACGGATTTTCATCAAGAAAAATTTTAGTACTTTGTCTTTCAATTCTTTTGCGTTAACTGGATGTGGATCGTCCTCAAGACTAAAATTGTCATCACGAAATGTTTATTCAAAGTCGAATTAATCAGTTCCAAAGTTTGAGCATCATTTTTTTTTATTTGAAAACAGAATAAAATGCAACGACGTATAATTGTTACGCATTCGTTACGAATAACAGCTTGTAAATTACTGAAACTTATGTCATAAAAAAAGTAATGACTAAGGTGCACATATCCAAAATGGTGGGCGATTTGGATGCGTTCAAGTATATTTTAATGCAACCAACTTTAGAGCCGAGTTTCTACTTGCACACCTAATACTATTTTGAAAAGTTTACTTACACCTTTAAGAAGAAGTTACATTGTGCTATGTTATAGAAATTAGTCGTCTTGTTAAATGTATTGTTAAATAAATTTAAGTTTTTATATTATACTCATAGAGCTAAATGTTAAATGTGATGACTAACTAGTTTTTCTTACACTTTACCAAAATGTCAACCATCATTTTATTAAATTTTATTATTATTATCCAAACACATTTTCATCAGGAAACTAATATAGAAGGCCATTAACTGCTATACCATATAAACAAATCTAAATAATAATAATAATAATCATAAAACTATAAATTATCAAACCATGGACATATTTTTTCTAAGCCTTTAAAATCCTACTGTAAAAAAATGTCAATGAAATATTGGAAACGATATAAACCATTTCCCATAGCTAAAAGTTACAAAAAAGCAGCAATAATAACAGAGTCAAGAGTAAGAAGTAAAAAATACTTGTAATAATTTTATTTGACAATAAAAATTGTGCCAATAAAATTATTCGGGAAATAAATGATTTTTTTTTACTTGCTTTCGTATATTGGTTGAAGTGAATTTATGGGAAACAAAAGCACGAACGAAAAAGGGACAACTTTTCATTTATTGCGAAAACGATAATAAAATGATGTTAAAAACGTTGTTGAAGGTTCTTTTGATAACGAATAAAAAACCAATGGTTTATTACTTTATTACCAATGATAACAGTGCATAAAATTGAGACATATATGGTATAGAAATAAGAAAGCATTTGGGAAATATTAAACTTTTTACATAAATTATTTTTGAAATAAATGTATCGCTACAAAAAATGCGAGAGAGTATCGTGATCTGTATAAACCAACATGTAGCTAATAAATTGTTCATCTTTCGTCTATTTAAAATAAAAAACGCAATAACATATCATAAAATACAGAAATTAAATAAAACCCCCATCTATCCTCCTTCCTTTCATCTATAAATATTGTTTTATTCGTATACCCTCAAAATAAAAAGTTTCTTCCATTTTCAGGAAAATATACAATGTTTGGAGAGACCATCTTTGCATTAAGCATTATATACTAAAAATTATATAGCAGCATAAAATATAAACGAGTACAAACATAATGCTTTTCGTATTTTAGTAGATAAAGTTATACTCCTTTTATCTTCCCCCAATACATGTAATTATAAATATTTCATTTTGATTATATATTTATACAAATATCAAATTTAAGGAAGTTATTTTTTAACTTTATCATTTTCCCATGAAAAATACAAAAAAAAATTGTTAACCTTAAATTAATTCCATTTTAAACCGTGAATAGTTTTTACAAAATTATATGAAATTAGTAATTGGTCAATAATGGATTAATTTATGTCATAGTTAGTTTTTTACAAATGAAAATTTAAGAGCTAGTTTCTACTTAAACTTACGCTAAAAAACAAAATTTTTTACAAAAAAAAAATGAAAACTAAAATTAAACAGAAATTTTATAGTCGATTGAAGCCGACTGCACGAGTGCAAGCGAAAATGTATAGTTTATCTGCACGCTGAACCAATAAAAACGCTTGAAAATCCATCTTTTTTTCTATATAAAAATCCACTGCGGGTTAAAATATTTTTATCTTTTCGCTACTTGGTCACCGACCGGTCTTAACCCTTTCGATCCGGAAAACAAATACTATAGGTATGATGTATAGATGTAGTAGGATGTAGGTTCTGAATTGTATTGATCAAGTACAAATAGTAGTAATACTATCACTTATGATACGGTGAAAGCAGGGTTTTCAGTTCTGGTCCGTCGTTCGATCTTATTTGTCCGACAACCTGTACATCTTCTTCTTGTTGCAAATGTTCAGCAGTTCTCCCCATAAGCTTTCTTCTTTTCGGAGGATAACCAGTTCTACCGGAGCGTATAACGGCTATAGTCCGTCCATCAGCAATAACACTTTCGGTCAAAATGATACGAAAGCCAATAAATGCACCTTGTTGCCGCACGTTGTTCCGTAAATATAATCCATGAGTTAACAACGGTCATAATTTTTAATCTATAAAAAAAACTTTCTTCCACCATTTGGTGGAATTTGGTAGACCACTCTTGTGATCCAATTCCTATAATCCAGACATTTGATCGGAAACATCAACATCCAAAATTACGCTTTTTTGTATAGTTGTCATTGCTGAAGTGTGGCAATTAAAACAATGACTTCTTTTGTATCGTACCACTTTGTAAACATAAGTCCCGTGCTCCTGTATTTAAAAATAGATTCACCTTTGAATTATTTTCCGATGATTCGCCGCAGGAAGCGTACTGGAGTGCAGGATAATTCAAAGTTTCAAGCAACTTGAAGCTTGTAAAAAACCTGACGAAACATAAGGTCTCATCCGGTTCTTTTATAGTACATACTAGCTAAGGTGGTAAATACTCGTTCACAAAGAGTTCCGTTTACCAAATTATTTTATTACCACTGTACACGTTAGAGTCATACACATAACCAGTGCTCTAATTCTCCAAAAACCAAGATAATGTGTCAAAGTGATAACCTTTACACATGAAAAAAATTATCGTAGAAGTCTAGATTTATATTGGATATCGTGATGTTTTAGTAAATTCACATTCACTAAATTTTTTTCAAGATAAAAAATAAAGTGGCAAGATAAATTTATGTCAAATAGTATCACCAACAGTTTATGGTTGAAAAACTTTACTTGAATGTGTAAAAAGCTTTCGTTTGGATATTATTAAAAATTAATTCCAATTTTTGATATGTTAGTTTATAGTTTTGTTTTAGAATTAAATAAAATCAAGCTCTAACATTTTAATTAACCTAATTAATTAACTGACTAATAATTAATAAATTAAAATTATATAATAAGTTATAACAGTGATTTAATTTAGAATGTAAATTTGTAAACTTATAAAAATGAACTGTTATCGTTGGAATTAAAATATTATTTCGGTAAAGTTAAACATTCGAATATTTTTTACTTGATCGTCTTCACTTTTATCAATACTTTTGCTTAGTTTTATCTCCACTATTTCCACATAAACCACAAAACAAATAAATTTGTTATTAATTATAATTTTATGTTTAAAGTAGGGAATAAATAATGGCCTGTTTAAGACTTAAGGAGTAAAATATCCTAAAACAAGATGGTCTGTGGATTACTGCAAAACCCATTTTAGTTGCTCAATTCTCTAATATAAATGTCAAGTGTTTCAAGTGTCGGATTTGACTACATCTAATGGATCAGTTCTTCACAAGCTAAGCAAAGCTTTTAACTTGGTGTGTACTCGTAATATTTTACTTGATCATTACATTTGCACTATTAAGAAAACCAAAGGGTACAAAAAATATGACGGCCTATAGATAATCTTAACTAAGTAGTGAACAAATTTCAGTTTGTTGTTGTTTAATATTTCATTTAAAAGCATTATTAGCTCCCAGCAATCTTTAAGATTTTACACTGTTTTAATCCTAGACTATTTATTATTCTTGTGTTTGAGAAATTGGTAATTAAGACAAATTTAGAACAATCATGAACGAGTATAAAACTTAATTATGTTATGCATTATAACTTTCTTTTAACTAGCACTAAGGTAAAACAAAATGTCTTTTTCACAAACTTGATTTTAAAAGAAGCAGTTAATTGATCCTAGTCCCACCTCCTTTTCGTTACCGATCTTTAAGACTAACAAAGATTAAAAATTAACTCATGGTAAAACTAAAACCTCCCACCATAACTAGACCTAAATCAAATACTAGAAATGGTTTCGATTAATAAATTTTTGGTGCTTTTGAGGCCTTAGTCTCCGGCACATAAAAATTATTGGATAAGAAACTCGTGGAGTTCGGAAAACTCGCAGTGACTAAGTAAATTTGATGGCTAAATGAGCTTCATTGCTTAAAACACATATTTTTTTTGGTTTACTCGAAATTCTAAAATTCTAGTACGACATTCCTGGGATTACAGAAATACATATTCGAGATTCCAAGATCCCACTATTATACTTTGGTATTGTTAGGGCATTTCGTCTTCAACTATGAAATATAGTACACTGAAATTAAGATCTGCTTAACACAGATTTAAGAGATATACGATTTATATTGTACACGTCTTTACCATACGAAATATTTCTTTACCTATTTGGCTGTTGTAATGTTCTTTTCCAGCATTTGATTTGTTTCATATTTTTATACCGTATCTTGATTTGAATATCAAATAACTCCTGACTCTGACTATTTTTCAATATGATTTTTGGGGTGTGATTCTAGATTGCTTTGATGTGTTTGCAAGAATTAAGGTTTCGAGAGATTGTAGTTTTTGAGTTATTAAGGATAAAAAATAATTTAAATTTCATTTTGACGTTTAATGTTATCTTGTTCATTTGATGTCAATAGTTTTATCTTGGGTAAAAAAATGTTTAAAGAATAAAATTTAAAAATTTCAAGATAATTTATGGCTTTTGTGATTATTTGGAAACGATCACGAGCAATTGCTGATTGATTGGTGTCATTTGCAATGGAATTGTGTCTAGACCAATAACGCCCCATAGACGGTACATGATTTTATGACATGTGAACATCATACCAATCATAGTTTTCATTTCTCCAATATCCATATTTTTAGTGTTTTTTCGTTCTTCTTATTAAATTTTCGAAAGATTTCTAGTAACTCATTAGTACATTGAACTAAATGCATAAATAAGTTTTTCAAAAATTTCCATTTGACTATCCGTTCACAAAATATGTGACCGGATCTCCGATGCTTACTAACCTGTTTTCGAGGCACAAAGTTAATGGCTGGTGTCGACCATATTGTCACGGTGTCTTCCTGTGGTAATTCGATGACAGTATCACAGTCTTCTAATACGGTATGAGCACCTACATTAGGCTCATGTGCAGATAAACCATCGTGTGGAAATTTGCTATCAGTGGAGTTTTCTTCTGATGTGCTTTTATGTTTCTCGTTAGGCTCTGAAGTACTAGGAATATTCCTATCAACACGTGAACTGAAATTAATCGGTTCGTAGTTATCGTCACGGCCTCTTAAAAAATCCCTAGAGTCACCTCGAAAATGGTTCTAAGTTCATCTTCGGTGTATGCTAGTCGCATTATGTGGCTATTACTATATTAGAAAATTATTGCTTATATGTAAACAACATTTTTGGTGTTCCATCTGTATGTCTTCTGCTAAAACTTTTAAAAACAAGTGTAAATAAATAAAATAATTATACTTACTCTTTCCTATATCCACATACGGCAGGATAATATTATTTAAGAAGCTTTTGCAGTAAAACTACCTAGGTTTTACCACTATTTTTAACAAAAATCTACGATAATTGTATACCAAAAACGTGACAATTGTTTAAAAAACTTTAAGTACTTCTCAGAACTGTCACAATTAAAACAGACATTTTTTGGAGGACTTTGCTAAAAACTATATTGTTGTGACCCAAATATTTGCAAATTTTAAGTAAAAAAGTTAAAGTTGTAGTTGGATTCATAGTGTTACCGAATTGTTTAGAATTTATTCAATAAAAATAAACCTTTATTAAAAATTACACTTCATGTTATCACAATTCATTCATGGTGAAACAAAAAATTAGAATAATTAATTGTTTGACAAATTTATCCATAGAAACTTTAGTTTTTCATCGTATGCGCAATACTTTAAAGCAGTTGTTTGCCTTTCTCTCTATCTAGCTTCACATCCCATGAAGGTATATTGCCGCCCGCACTATGGCCCTCCATCTGTCTCGGACCATCGCTCTCGTCCTCCAGTTTCGACATCCTAGTGTATCTAGATCTTGTACGACGTGGTCACGGCAGCGCAGTCGGGGTCTTCCTTTACGATGCACACCGGCTGGTTATTGATGGAACACTTTATTGGTCATTCGTTGTTGTCGGGACCTTGTAGCGTGGGCAAGCCATCTAACTAGATTGGATTTGATGAATCCGATAATTTCGCATCCTTAAAGAAGTTGCTTTATCTCGTGGTTCATGCGAATCAGATATTCGTTGTTTGTGACTTTAATTGGACCGAAGATTGAACGAATGACCTTCCTTTCGAAGATAGGTAACAATCTACAATCGCTAGAGGTCATTGTTCATCTCTCACATCCGAAACTCAGCACAGGGGGGCTATTATGAAAATTTTTTTCGATTTCGTAAAATACGAAATCGTAAATTCGATCCGCCGCGAATATTCCTATTATGAAACTTTTTTGATCGTACAATTTATGACCATGAAGTTTGATGTTTTTGTGGTTTTAGCTAAAATTTCAACCATCAACAAATTTTTTAGATGGGCAGTCGGCATTCAGTCGGAATTTAATTCGTTTGTAATTTCACTCCACAAATGTTGGGTAGTCACTTTATATTGAGGCGCATTTAAAAAATGTTTGACTATGCCAACATTTTTTCCACAAAAAAAAATAATTAAAAGTCTAATTGGCGACCATTGGTAATTGACCTACAAAAACCACAATAATAAAGTTTCAAATAAATTGTAATAAATTAAACTAGTCAATTTTTATAAAATAATAGTTTTAAAAAGTAATTAAAGAATTTTATTTTAATAAAAAAAAAAAATTAAGTGTGGTTTAGACCACACTACTGAAGTAAAACTTCTAATATATATTTAATATTTATAATATAATATAGAAAAATTATAATATTGGAAATAAAATTGGCCACCCTTTGCGTTCTCGAGTGTCACCTAGCCGTTTATGTCTGATGCCACAAGAGGTAACCTTGTAACTTGGTAACTGTTTCAAGGCCAACTAGTCGTAATAGACAATGTTTATGTATGTGTCACAAAATGGACAAAAAAACCATTTTTGAAATCTCTTCGCATAGTAAAAATGGCCTTGAAATTATTTTTTATGTCATTTATGTATAACCACAGTACATCATGTGGTTTCATCGAAAATATGTTTAAGTCGCATTAAAACCTGTATCATAGGCAATCGGGGAAAGAAACGAAGAAAGGATCGGTTTCTGCGATACCTCGTGTGAAATGGAGCTATAATATAGAAAAAATACATATATAAAATATATCACACGGACGAATTTTTTTTGGTCACCCTGTGCGTTCTGGAGTAAGTAAGTTAAAAAGAAAATTTGGTCACCCTGTGCGTTCTCGAGTGAGTCAGTCAGTGACATAGAAGTCTATATTATGAATTTCCAATTTTCCTGTTTTTCAATTTTCGAATTTACAAATTTTCCAATTTTCCAATTTACCAACTTTCAAAATTTCCTATTTTCATATTTTTTATTTTCCTATTTTGCAATTTTGCAATTTTTCAATTTTTCAATTTTTCAATTTTTCAATTTTTCAATTTTTCAATTTTTCAATTTTTCAATTTTTCAATTTTTCAATTTTTCAATTTTCCAATTTTCCAATTTTCCAACTGTCCAATTTTCCAATTTACCAATTTTCCAATTTTCATATTTTCATATTTTCATATCATCATATTTTCATATTTTCATATTTTCATATTTTCATATTTTCATATTTTCATATTTTCATATTTTCATATTTTCATATTTTCATATTTTCATATTTTCATATTTTCATATTTTCATATTTTCATATTTTCATATTTTCATATTTTCATATTTTCATATTTTCATATTTTCATATTTTCATATTTTCATATTTTCATATTTTCATATTTTCATATTTTCATATTTTCATATTTTCATATTTTCATATTTTCATATTTTCATATTTTCATATTTTCATATTTTCATATTTTCATATTTTCATATTTTCATATTATCATATTTTCATATTTTCATATTTTCATATTTTCATATTTTCATATTTTCATATTTTCATATTTTCATATTTTCATATTTTCATATTTTCATATTTTCATATTTTCATATTTTCATATTTTCATATTTTCATATTTTCATATTTTCATATTTTCATATTTTCATATTTTCATATTTTCATATTTTCATATTTTCATATTTTCATATTTTCATATTTTCATATTTTCATATTTTCATATTTTCATATTTTCATATTTTCATATTTTCATATTTTCATATTTTCATATTTTCATATTTTCATATTTTCATATTTTCATATTTTCATATTTTCATATTTTTATATTTTCATATTTTCATATTTTCATATTTTCATATTTTCATATTTTCATATTTTCATATTTTCATATTTTCATATTTTCATATTTTCATATTTTCATATTTTCATATTTTCATATTTTCATATTTTCATATTTTCATATTTTCATATTTTCATATTTTCATATTTTCATATTTTCATATTTTCATATTTTCATATTTTCATATTTTCATATTTTCATATTTTCATATTTTCATATTTTCATATTTTCATATTTTCATATTTTCATATTTTCATATTTTCATATTTTCATATTTTCATATTTTCATATTTTCATATTTTCATATTTTCATATTTTCATATTTTCATATTTTCATATTTTCATATTTTCATATTTTCATATTTTCATATTTTCATATTTTCATATTTTCATATTTTCATATTTTCATATTTTCATATTTTCATATTTTCATATTTTCATATTTTCATATTTTCATATTTTCATATTTTCATATTTTCATATTTTCATATTTTCATATTTTCATATTTTCATATTTTCATATTTTCATATTTTCATATTTTCATATTTTCATATTTTCATATTTTCATATTTTCATATTTTCATATTTTCATATTTTCATATTTTCATATTTTCATATTTTCATATTTTCATATTTTCATATTTTCATATTTTCATATTTTCATATTTTCATATTTTCATATATTCCTATTTTCCAATTTTCCATTTACCTGTTTTCCAATTTTCTAATTTTCCAATTTTAAAATTTTCCAATTTTCCAATTTTCCAATTTTCCAATTTTCCAATTTACAAATTTTCAAAATTTCCAATTTTGCAAATTTCGAAATTTCCAATTTTCCAATTTTTCCAATTTTCCAATTTTCCATTTACCAATTTTCCAAATTTCCTATTTTCTTATTATCCCATTTTTTTAACCAATGATTAAAATAAAATGGTATCAACTACCCAAGTAGCAATTTTTGGTTTCAATTAGGATTTATAACCAATACGAAACTTTGGTTTTAAAACCAAAAAGTTTTTTATATGGTTTCAGACACGTTTCTGACACGTTACGAAGCCTTAGCAGATACTGCTTTTGGCCGCGGTTTTTGATACGATCTTGTTTTATTTTTACTAATGAGGAACCGTTTATAAACAGTTTTTAAAAAACCCCAGATTTTTTGAAACGGTTTTAAATGATTTCAAATATTTGTATTAAAACTACTTTTAAGTTTCTTTGAAGCCGTGACAAACCTATTGGTTCTTGGTTTCAAAAACACCGTAACAAAAAATCGAAAAACATCTGTTTTAACGAGCGCGGCTTGTAAAAAACTGAAAATCACTTTAAAATGGATTAATTTCAGTTTTACAAACTGTCTAATCAAAAGCGGGTTTTAACTGATTTTATAAAAACTTAAAATAATCTTTAAGTTCCGATAAAATAGTTCAAAATTTTTTTTAGTCAGATTGGTTTTTCACTTCGAGGTGAATTTACCAAGTGACTTGACAAATCTTATTGTAAGATTGGTCATTTATCATGTTTGTGTCGGTATTGTTCGACTCGAAACATAACAAACCATATATTCTTTGTTCTTATAAATAAAATAAATACATAATGACTTAGCGAATTATCTTAGAAGTTGGTAAACCAATATTAATTCCAGTGGTAAAAATACTTAAATAAAAGAAAATTATTAGAAACAATAATACGGTATTTTAGTCAATATTAAAAGTTACCAAAGGGTTTTTATAACCCGTTTAAAATACGTTCCAAAATAAAACCGTTTACGAATGGTTTCAAAATATCCAGTAAATTTTTGGATATTTGGAAACCATTTAAAAACTTTTGCTGGTGTCAAAATGGTTTTATAAAACTCGTCCAGAGACGTTTTAATTATTCAAAATTAAAGACATGTTAGAACAGGTTCAAAAATACTAGTTTTATAAACTCTTAAATGCAACCTAGATTCTGGTTTTTCTGAAACTTTGGTTTCATTTTGCTACTTGGGTAATGTTCCACCTAGGGATTTATGAATTGTCATGGCACATCCTGATACTAAAGGAAAATGATTTCGTTTTGCGTCTATTGTTTCGTTCGCCTCGTTCGATTACACTTTTCGTAACGCATTTGCCAGTGGGTGGGTGTGGGTGGGTGTGGGTGGATGGATTCAAGATAATTTTATTTCTCTTAATCCGTCTTTTTTTTAGTTCGTTTGAAGTTTTTTAATGGATTACATAACTTTACTAGTAAATTTACGGTATAAACCATTTCATTTTCAATAAAAATTTATTTTTCAATTTTCATGTAATTTTACGTGAAAAGGTTTGGCAACTTTGCCCACATGAAATTTCATGTAAAATTCAATGCATTTTTTTACTGTGCAGGTCTTATGAGTGCTTTATAAAGTGCGAGCTTGCACGACTGCGATAGATGTCTGGACGCAATAATTTTCATTTTGCGTAGACAACTCTTTGTTCGGCAGCGATTCGGGCTTTTATTTCTGCCTGCATGTCATTCTGACTGCATGTCTTTGATATTGCTGGGTCTTCGGCCAAGAAACACGATATCATCTGCATATCCAAGATTTATTAAATATAGAGCGCGAAGTTTCGATGTTGCTTTCCTTGACTACGTACTCAAGCGCCAAATTAAACAGCACAGGCGCGAGTGCATCTCCCTGTCGAACACCAGATGTTATTTCAAAGGAGTGTGCCAAAGTTCCTTCGATTACGATTCAACATACAGACCCAGACGTTGTTAGTTTGCACAGAGAAACAAGTTTCTCTGGAATCCCTAAGCAAATTAGCGCGGCCCTAAGGTTATCGTGGTTTATACTGTCGTATACCTGTCGAAAGTCTATATACTATACCGGGTATTTCTTTTAAACTGAGACGATCAAATATCTCGAAAAATAGCCACTCTACGGAAAAAATGTCCATAATCAAAATTTAATAATACCGCGGGGGAAATACATTAGTGCAAAAAAAATAGTCCCTCACCCCCCGCTTTATAGGTGGGGCGGGGGTAACTTTTAAACTAAGATAGGAAGCCATATTTTTTATTGCAGATACGGATTCATGATAGGTTCATGATAGACGCGCTGTAATTTACGAAATTCAATTTTTTCAATTTCTTCTTCTTAGAACACACGCATTCGATTCTATTTACAATACGTTTGAAATAAAAAACATCACGTTTTCATTGGAAATACTCGAAATTTGTCATCAAAACAATTTATTCAGTTTTTTAAATCACATTTAACGTTTGTGTTATTTCTTATCTTCATGTTTTTCGTTCCAAGATCATCCTCATGGTAAAACATTGGTCAGTGGTCGATCGGTTGGAACAAAAACCACATTGATAGTCGCCAATGATGTTTTTGGCGAGAGGGATAAGTCTGGCAAGTGCAACATTAGCCAACACTTTGTAAGCAGTGTTCAATAGAGCTTTACCATGATAGTTTCCACATTTAAGACGGTCGCCTTTTTTATGCAACGGACATATGAGCGCGGTATTCCAATTCTCCGACAGCTCTTTTTGGCCCCAAATACAAACGACAAGATCGTATAAATTTGTTGCAAGAGTAGCGCCTCCAAGTTTAAAAAATTCTGCGGTTTATTCAATTCGTTTTTCACGAACATAAGTAAATATTGCATTTCTCGCTCCTGATTTAAAGCGGCACATCTTCGCTGTCGGTCCGTCATCCCACACTGGCCAATACCCTGAATGTAAATATCTTCTCCCCAAAGACGATTTTTTCCCCATTTTATTCTTTTTTGTTAGTGGTCTAGGTGGTCGTTTACCTCATCCATATCGCTAGTATAGGTTCCATTGGTTTGTATCGATGTTTCAAAGATTAAAAAATCCGACACATCTAGTTTGAACATTAAAGCGACATACGAACCTTCAAATTTTCAAAAAATCGATTTTTTTTATGATAGATTATGTAAGAATGAACGTTTTAAAACATGATTTTAATAATATAAACATGAAAATCACAAAAAAAAAATTATTTTATTTATTGCGAAGCGCGCCAAAGTCGTTTTTATACGCGGTTATCTCGAAATGACGAACTTTAAACGCGGTTATCTCGAAATAACATTTTTTATGTTGGCATGCAAGATTGAGAAAAAACCACTTATCCAATCGTTCTAAAATTTTAACACGTTGATCTACATATATTTCTGCTCAGAATGAACTATGGAAGGAATAATCGGCTTTCAATTTTATTTGAGTTACAACTAATTGAAGGGGGGGGGGGTGTACAGAAAAAGAAAAATTCGAAAAATTTTCGAAAAAATTTCGCCATTTTTTTATTTTTCAACCAATTTTCTTCCTTTTAGTTCATTCCAAGGGCGATTTAATGCTGAATAAAACCCCGTTTTTTTCAGACGTTTCTGAGAGTAGTTATGATGCACGCCGCGAATTTTCAGTAGTTTTGGAAAACCCTTGTAGCAGAAGACATTAGGCTAAAAAAAATCCAAATTTTTTTTTTTGAGTTTAATAAAATGTCAATGGAAAATTCCATTGAAAGATATCTCTTTTTATTCCATTAAAAAAAAATCTTTAAAAAACTTTTTTTTTCAATTTTGAAGGTGCTATGTCCCCTTAATAAATCAACCCATTTTGCCTTTGGTATTCCTAAGGTTGCGCGATTGTGTTTATACTTTATCCACGAGTTAACAATTGCCAGGCCATTTTTTGTTTTTATATACGTCCTATATAATATTCCGATTGCTGGTCACAACGAACACACCCATATGACTGTTATGGTCATTAATTATATTCGGAAAATCGATTTTTTATTGTTCGCACCACCGATCGACAGTGCAGGCAGGATTGATGCCGCTCATAGTTGATATTTCGTTGTTACGAACTTTGTGTCTTTCCATTATTTGTCTTTCCACTTTGAATTTTGCTCACTCAACACAAATTCTTGTGATTCATAAATACTAATTTGTAAATAATATTAATAATCGTTTACTTTTTCCTCGATTGCCTTCCGACGGCATTGTAAAAAGTTACAACAATAATTTTCCCGCTAAGTTTTATTTTTTATTTTTTCACTGAATAAGTTAGTTTAAATATTGAACTTTAGATGACATCACCATTAAGAAAAATGATATCACTAGAATTGTAACTAGTTTCACGTTTTATTGTGTTATTTAGATTGCAAAGCTCTTTTAAATTTCAAAATCGTTAGATTTATGAGACGATGAGTTTTTACCCACACAATTGCGGTAATTGGCCTCAATTAAATTCCTTGTTGCTGGATTTTGATGGAAAGTTAGTTTTCTTTACACATTTTTTAAAACCAGTATGTAACAAATAAAAAATAAAAATAAAATATATGGTGCTGAAAGGGATAAACTGTTTGCTCAACCTACCTATTTAGTTAAAGCAATCAAATTCAAACAAAAATCTGTAAAACAAAAAAAAAATGCAAATCTAAATAATTCTTCAGCATATTTTCGAAGTTGTCCTTTAATAAATTAAAGTCGTCGACGATATTGTACATGATTTACATAACCTATTGATGGGGTTATTTTCTCATAGTTTGTGGAATGGTGTTCTAGGGTAAAAACGCATTGTTTTGAAATGCTCTACAAGGTACATGAATTAATATGTTTTCCAAAATGAAAGCTCAATGTGACCAAGCAAAACGTGACAAATAAAAGCCGCGTCTAAGAAAAGTCGTCTATTTTCCACCGTGCATAGTTTGTTTGTTATCCGTGCATCTTTTGAGTAGTCCGAGAAAGAATTTATTTTGAGTTAACTCTATCATCAAGTTCAACTTAACTTGAATGTGTAAAATAATAATTATAATCAAATTTAACAAATTTTGTTTGCATTCAGCGTGGCTAAATTGAAAATTAGTTAAAACAGTGATTTCACTAAAATCTCAATCAAAGGTAAATCTTAAACGATTTGATTAAAGCGCAAAAACCCTATAAAATAAATGGCCAAGTAAAATAATAAAAACGTAACAGAAATCATTATATTGACCCTTTTGACTGACGAGGGATAATAAAAATAATCATTTAACCAAATAAATGAGGAAATTTCGAAGAAAATTGTGTATCCCTAAAATCATAAAATAAACATTCTTTGTGTCGTATACGACAGTTACGACGAGAATACGTTCATATTTCGAAATCGAAGCAACAACAAAAAGATTTTTTTTTTTTTTGCTTTTTTTTTGGGAAATAGCATTCTGTGCCATTTTACATTTTATGGTTCTCAGTCATTCCCGGACTATAAAAACCGTAAAATGATATATAAAATCTAATAAAAAACAAATAAAATAAGAAGCTGGAATACATAAAGACATGTCATTATTATTGTCATTGCCATCATATAGCCACCATCAAACCTTTTTGTTTTATGATTTTAACGATCGAGAGAGAGATATATAAAATATCGTAACGGTATAGAATTTTTTCCCCTTTCGGTCTTTTACTACCGTGTGTATGGCCTTTAAGACAGAATTTATTTAGTTTTATTGTTTATATTCGTTTAAGTGATGGTGAAGCTGAAGGGTCTGTGTGTTTGTTGAATATTTATCTGGAGCAATCGAGTAAAGTATGATTTCACTATAATACTGAAAGTAAGTAGCTGCGTATATACTCGTATGTACAAATATGTAGTAAAAAGGATCATAAAAATTCAAACTAATTTATCTTTACATATTTAAGAAGGGCGAGTGGTTCAGAAATCGGAAAAATTTGGCATGTTATAAATATGGGACGATTTGATATAATTCGTCGTTTCCGGTTCAACCACACGATGTTTTTATGTCATCAATTTTTTGTAACTTTAATATATTTTCATGATGATTTCATGTTATCTGAATATCCTTGACAATTTTTATGTCATGTAGAAAATATTATATTTTTTAATGAATTCCCATAAGACATTATAAAAAAATTCTTTGCTCTATCGTTTTCCAATCCAATATTTTACTTTCGACGAAAATTTAATGATGAATAACAGTGACATATCGATTTAACAATATTTATTATTTTTTATAAAAACTATAAATTATTTCAACGTAACAGCGTATTCAGAGCGTATAACGAGTATTCAAGATGTATGAGATTTTATATACTTTAATGGTTGACTTAGCTGATTCAACTAAAAGAGTTCAGTGAAACATATTTTTTTAATTGGTATTTTTTGAATACATCGTAGCTTCTTCATGATTAGAAGTAGATTCATTTGCTTATATTTTTTTATTAGAAAACTTACTAGTATCCGTTTCATCTAAATTAAGGATTTTTTACTAAATTGTTAGGGATTCTAATTACATGTAATCAATCGACAAATTCTCTAGTAGTTATAAGTTAAGAACTAAATTATAACGAAAAATATTTCAATCTTTTTATCAAAAATGGTTGATTCAAATGGTATTAATAAATCGACTAAAACCATGTTTCATCGAAGCACCGTACACTCAACGATAATTATATTAATTTTGCCCATTTAAATGTTCGTAGCTTGGTAAAGCATTTTGATGAAGTTTGTATTATGTTAGACGTGCACAAGTTTGACTTTCTTGCCTTAACTGAAATTTTTCTTAACAGTATAATTACAAGCCGGTCACTTCGCATTAATAACTACAAAATAAATCGTTCTGATCGAGTGAATAATATACGATGGGATGAGGTTTGCCTTTATTTCCGTGATATTTTAAAAATCAAGAATCTATTTACTGGTGTATTTGGTAAAGTGGAAGTTTTAGCATCGGAACTTTAAAAATGATTTTTTCTCAATATTTATCCCAGCATGTAAAAATTATTTAGTCACCACGGCGACTTTAACTATAATATGTTGGTTAATAATAAATTTACTGATTGTTTAAATTTATACAACTTGTATTATTTACCGTTTGGACCAATTAGCTTAGAAAAAACCTTATTGGATTTAATAATATTATATAAATTTGCCAAAGATACTATTATATCTTTTGGGCAGCTTGCAGTTTCTGCCATATTTGATCATAATTTAATTTTTGCCAGTTATAAATTAAGTCGAGTCAGAGATAAAATTTTATATACCTATGTTCATGATTATAAAGCTATCAATTATGAAAATTTTATTAACTGTTTCTGTTCATTAGACTGGTCAACTCTTTATTGGTTTCCTGATGTAAATAATTTACTCGATGCATTTAATTAAAATTCTGTATATTTGGATGCCATTTGTGTTCCTCGCAAATGGATTATTACGTAGAGAGCGTACAAAACCTTCAAGATATCTGGTTTACAGAATATCCTTGTACCATTCAAATGGCGGAAGGCTAAAAATTATTTTATTATGGTAAAGTTAAGAATTCTAAAGTATTATGGAATATATTAAAATTACTGGGTGTTTCATGTAAATTAACTGACAGAAAGGTACCTTTACGGCATTCTGAATTTTTTTGTACTGGCAACAATACCTTATTATTTGATTGTGTACTTATGATGCTGAATGCGATTCAAACTGTCAAATCGGATCTGATATCACTTGATAAGATAAATTTCAAATTATTAAAATTATTTATTGATTTATTCTTACCTCAAATCACTTTCATTATGAACCAGTGGCTTCCTAGGAAAATTTTTGTAAAAAAAGATATAATTTTAGTTTCTAGTTAAATTTTAAAATGAATGTACTAGATTTACAGACAAAATTAAATCAAAAGCATATTTTTAATAAGTTCTAGTTAGTTGTAGTTCTAGTGTTTATTTTACTGGGACTCTAGTGGATATCTAGACATAAAATACTAAAAAACTACTTGTTTGGTTCTAAAATGGAGTGTATAGTTAATTTCAACATAAATCATGTTAGTTTTGTTACTAAAATTCCATTAAATGTTTAATTCACATGAATTCTTGCAAAATTGTAGTAAAATCTAATTCCGCCATATTATTTTGAATGAAATATGATTTCTATTGAATTTTACGGGAATTCTGTTAAATGTATACCCATAAATAAAATGAACGAATTGCGATACAACTTTACATCAGAATTCCAGTAAAAATCTTTTGAAATTGGGAATTTACTGGAATGTTCTCAGAATTGTTTGTAACTCAAAATGTTCTCACTTTATAATTAAGCATCTCATACTATCTCTCTCAGTTCTCTTATAACAATAATATTTACCTGAACTCTAGTAGTATTCTAGTAAAATTTAATCGTTTAGTAGAATTTTACGTGAATTCTAATGAATCTAACCGGTTTGTATCTTTTTTACATCGATTTTGTTTATTCTACCTGAAATCCATGTTATAAATCTTATGATTTTACTAGAAAATTGGTAAAATACTAGGAATTTTACAAGACATTCAACATCACACACTACCTGATATAACGTTAAAAAATTGATTTCGCTATAATTTTAATAGAATTTCTGTTGGAAAAATATTGATTTTACTAGAAAATAAATTTTTTTACTGAAATATCAATAAAAAGCAAAACTCTAACTGAACAGAAATCAGGTAAAAATGCGAGAAGTACAGTATTTACTAAAATTTCAGTGAAAAAAATAACTGAAAACGTCGAAAATGTTCTGGTTTTACTACAAAAATAGTTTATTTCATAAATATACAAGAATTCCGGTTAAAAATGCAAAAAATATTATATTAGAATTCTGGTTTTACATTATCAAAATTTACTTGAAATGTTAACTACCAGAAATCATAGTAAGATACATGTTAGTTGATTTAACTAGATCGTCTAGTTTGTTCACATAGTGGATTTTTATTACCGTGTACATTAACCAGTTTTATGACCGACCTGCTAGCAATTTAAATATTCTTGACGTGAAATACCACTTCATATTCAAGACACCTTTTAAAGCATCCGCTTCGCAGCTTCGTGTTGCATTTCTTGGTCGACCAACTTGTTGCCCAAACTAATATACCGCATATACCAAGCGAAAATATGACTGTTGAAAATAATGTTCGGAATAATATTATGGTTTTGATTCACAGTTTAATAGCTCGAACTTATATGTTACTCAGTTAGTGATTTGGAAATTGTTTCAGCCGTCTGTGAATTCAAAAATACTAAAACGTGATTTTTAGTATTTCACCTGTCTTAGCGTTAGTTTTTTTAATTTGTGCCTTGCTAAAGATGTGTTTAATGCCAAATTAAAAGTAGATATAGCGAAACCACTTTTTAAGAAGGGTTCACGTTCTGACCCAAACAAGTATCGTTCAATCATTTTCTTGAACAGATTCTCACATATGTTTAAAAATATTATTGAGTTTTCTAGGTAAAACTAATTTTCTCAATAATTTTGAAGTGTTATACGAAAAGTTAGCGCATATTGATATTAGGGGTGTGATACTTTCTCTATTTAAATCCTTATATATAATCGAGCTCAGAGTGTGTAACGATCGTCACGTAGTATGAGTGGGTTAGAAATCACCTAGAGCGTGGTTCTTCGCTATAAATACTCGATCGTTATCAGAATTAAGTAGTTAATTCATTTGCTAAGAGCCCTCACGGCGATTGGTGCTTACATGCTATGGCTCAGTGGATGGGGTGGGTTAATGAAGCTTTAGCAAACCGATGATTCACCGCCAGGGAAACAGGTTACATGATAAAAGGCTGGACGGAGAGTTGGAAACCAGGCAATGATATATACCTACCAGAAAGTTTTCACCTCCTCGTTACTTACATGTTGCACTACATTCTCCAAAATCACTAATTTAACTTTAACTCATCTTGTTGACATTTCACACACTCAGAAAGAAAAATAATGGACCATGTTAACCCAATTAAATAACATAGCCTTAAAAATGAAGATCAAGAAAAGATTTTGATTTTGGATCAATTAAAGCTAACAACGAAATTTTATTTACCATTTGATTGATAGAAAAGCAAAGAGATTTAAAAAAAAAAATTATTTAAATAAGATTAGTTTTGTTAGTCGTAAAAATTTAAGTTATTAAATCTAATAATAATTATTTAAGAATAATAAATTAAATGACACTTATTCAGATATTTGATTCGTAATAATAATATAAATAAAGTTTCATGCTATATACAATATCTTAACTTTAATTTTACACTATAACCTTTTATGTTATCACATACTTTAGGTTATTTAATAAATTTTTTTTTTTCAAATAGTTATGACTCGACTAATTTGCACCAAAAATCAAAATCCGACCCCCCGCAGAGACAAAAATTCGTCTTTTTATAAGTATAGGGACCGTTAGTTAGTAAAATCTCTCTGAGTGTATAAGAGGAAGCAACCGCATTACAACCGAGTTGTTTACTAATGAAAAAATTTTCGGTCAGGGAAGCAAAACCCAAAATCATCTGTTCGATTCCCAAAACTTGTAACGATGATTCGTTACAAGTGGTTGTATTAATTAAGCCCTTAGCAATGAAAAAAGAGTTTATGTTGGGGTTCCGCAAGGATCTGTGTTGGGACCTTGTACTGATCCAGTTTTTTTCGCCTTCCAGGTGACTTTTTTTTATTGGTTTATTAGGGATAGTGCTCGTCGGACTAGGATTTGTTTGTCGAAAACCCCGGTACAAGGCGGGCACACTTCACTATAGTTTAGTATGGTGGTCGTGATCGTTTCAGAATATTTGCAATTTTCAACAAAAACAAAAAAAAATTGAGAAACAAAATGTTGTACGAACTTGCGGCTTTAATTTGCCAATTCAAGAAGGTCGCGCGTATATGGGTTTGACAAATATTTTTAAAAATACTAAAAAAACAGCTTAATCGAACAGAGAGATTTATGCAATTTTCAAATGTAGATTTCAGATTTAAGTTAAGTACTTACATAAAAAAAATATATGTATTTCGGTAATAAATGCATCGCTTCCATGTTTCATTCAGGGGGTAACCGTTGTACAGCTCACACGAAAACTCTGGTCACCAGTATTTGCACCAATATTATCCAGCGGAAACTTGTACAACAATCGAACCATGCACCCACAATTTAGAAGTACGAGGATCCACTTTTAGTACTCGATGGATTTTTGTTAAAACTCCTTTACGCAAACGTAAAATCAGCAACCACAAGTTTCATTCACGAATGCATTCACCGCCGCCATGAATTAAATTCAATTCCTTTTAATTAAAAATATTCTTATTTTTTTTTATTATTTTATCAAACTCATAAATTTCTATTATGTATTCCAATGTCGATCACATATATGTTATAAATTTAAATGTTATAATTTTATTCCAATGACTAAGATCATTATTTTATTATTCAAATTTATTTTTTTATTATAAAACTATTATTTATTTGATTAGATACAACTTGACTAATAAATAATGTTATTTCATACAAAAATTGACTACAAGATATATTGCTTGCGTCCTTACACAGGGTTTTATGTCCACATTCGTGTACACAAAGTTTTCTTCTTTTTTTTTATGATTTTTATTGAAGCTACCAAGCTACTTTATTCTAGTAATCTACTACACGTTGGAACCGTTCTTGAACGAAAAAATCCTAGCCCATTTGGCCACGATTATTATAAAATCACGTATACACCAATTTGGTTAAACACACAATATTTTTAAATCACGAAATGATCACGCTTACGACTAGCATTCAACTCCCCGATTTCTTTTTCATAACGCCTCACAATTTTTATTATTATTATTATTATTATTTTGGTTAAATTTTGGTAGGGGAATTCTAACCATTTATAAAGGTATATACCGTTTATTTTAAATTTACAATTTACAATTACTATGGGAATTAACACAAAACGTTAATAAAAAAAAATAAAAAGAAAAAGCGTGCCATGCGCGATCGTTATAGGACAGATCGTCGATGAACCACAGAAATCAACGACGCATCTGAGTTTCTTTAATTAGTCACAATTTTATGTCTTTTGCGTGAAAAGTTCCAATGAGTTTACCAGATTCCTCGTTGCATTTGAAGTAAACGTTACCAACTCTCTCTGCAAAATTTTTTCATAGGATGTACGTACATAAACAAGTTGACCCGGGCTATAGATAACGGGGCTTGTTCTAAGGTTATAGTTACCAGCGTAAGATTTAAAAGCATCTCGAAGATTTTGTTTTACGGAACTGTGGATTATCCAAGTATATAATTTATATGATTTTCCGTCCGCCAACATATTATACCCAAACATTAGGAAATATGGAGAAAACTGGGTAGTTTGATGAATGGCAGTTCTCAAGGCACAAGCTACTTCGGGTAAGTGTTTATCTCAAGTTTTATGATCTGATTTGATATCGGCTCTGATAGCAGCTATCACTGACCTGTTGATCCGCACTGAAGCATTGGCCTGTGGCGAGTATAAAGCAATTCGGCAATGCTGCACATTAAATTCTTTTAACAGCTGTACAGACTGAATTTGTTCTGGAACCCCGAAAAAGAGAAAAACTTGGTTTTTCAAATAAAAAATAATTTTATTTGTGGTACTTGAACTAAGGGGTTTTAGCAGAACAAATTTTGTAATCAGTTTTTTACTGATTTGTTTGGGTTTGGAAATTGTCTTTTCAGAGTGGGTAGTAGATTTTACAAATGTACTTGAATTAGTCACTAAGGGTGAATGCATATCCATGGATTCTTCCCGCTCTGACTCGGTAGGTACTTTTAAAGTTAATATTGACTGGGAGGCTCGGTATTCGTCGCAGAACTTTCCATTTTGGGTGTTGATTGTTTCTCGGATTGAACTAGTCCGGAGAAAGTTGTGCCGGTCCTGTCGATCCCGAATGGCTCAAACCCAGAGGAGGGTTTCCCGATGTTTTATACTTGGTGCAATTAGGACATTCAGGCGTAATCATCCCGTTCTTACCACATCCGTACCAGAATATCCCTTGAAGAGGCAAGACACAGTCACACAAGAGCAAATGGGGGTTTTAATGGTTAGTGTTGTCTGAAGAAATTATTTTCTTGGATAGAATCGTGGGGTAACATCACATACATGAATTACTATAGGATACAATTATTTTATAGATACAAATTTGTTGTTTTTATTTAAAATTCTAATTTCTTTTTGAGGTTTCGAATTTACTTTGTATAATTTGAACTATGTTTTTTACTCAAGTTACTTTTAAATTTTCATTTCAAATACATTTTCAATAAAAAAATTAATAAAAAAATGTTTGTCAAATTTTCATAAATTATTGTGTCCCAGGAGAATACCGGAATATAATGTTGAAACGTCAGGGTTTTATTAATAAAATTATAAAACAATGGTGTTTAGTTTCCACCTAATAAAATAAAATAATAAAAGTATGCAACTTGTGAGAAAATCGACTAGGAGATGCGTTCTCGCTAGTAAAGCATCAAATAAATAATCTTGTGTGTGAGCAGCAATGAAGGCGATCCGATGAAACGTGGTTTAGCAGCAATGGAGGCGTTTCAGTAAGGTGCGGTTCGGGTAATGTTTTCCCACTGCTGTTTCCCACTATCACTGGCTAATGTTTGGTATTGGATACTTGTACTTCTTACAATCACTTAATTAATACCAAAATAATGATTTTAATCTTGAAAATTATTTTATTTCACAATATTTGACTCGGTTGTTGGTACTCCAAAATCTCAAAAAAAAAAGTGACCGAGATGGTAAATTTTTACAATAAAAAATAAGTTACAGGGTGGGTTTTAAATATAATATTCCGCTTAGTACTAAATTCCTTACCATTGAAAATATATTATTCCAATCTACCCTTATCGACGGTATTACCTAAGAGCAAGTTGAATACCGAAATTTCTCTTAAAATATTCGTGAGTGTACAATTAATAAATTGATATACAGCAATCGCACTACTGTTGACAAACAATTGTCAACGAACGTCAATAAATTATTATGTGAATATTTTGAATGGTAAGTTTAGCTAAATAAATTAGGATAAATCAAGTGATTCTCAAATGTTATTAAGAAAATTATTTATTGAAGGCTTTGAAGAATCATTTGATTTGTCCTTTACATTTGTGTTTGATTATAGTTAATTGAAAATAATGCCAAATACATTTTGTTTAGATGTACAATAACAACACAATGGAATTTGCAATAGTAATGGAATTTACAGCATGAATTGAAATGCGATAAGTATTATACATTTAATTGATTTGCTTACAACTAATTTTGTTATTTAATTTCAGGTGAAGTGATTGCAGCTGAATTTGGACAGACAAAATTATAATTATTTTTACTTTAACAAATGGTCTCTGTTTAAGCTATACAGATTAATAGATTGGGAAAAAAATTTCATACTTAAGCTTTTTCCATAAATTAGGAGATCGATAACATTTACGAAAGTATGATTAAAAAAACAAAAGGTTCTAAATTTAATTAGTTCCGATTATTTTTAGTTTTACCGAAAATAACGAGTTTTGATAAAAAACAACTTTATTTTATGTTTTTTTTTATCGGATTAACGTTTCGGAATAAAACATAATACTTAAACTTTTCCTATCTTTTGGGGGATTTTTGCGAATTTTTTATACAAGTGTTGAACTTGCGGCTCTTCTGAAATTTAGTCAGGAATATAGTTTTGTGATTTTACAAGACAATTTTACCAGAAGTCCGGTAAAATTTATCGCTTCAGAAATCAAGAGTGATGTTTTCGATATTATTGTACACATTCAAGGTACACATAAGTCGAATGTTGGCCACATCAAATTTTCTTCTCCATTTTTTCCTTATCATAAATATTTTCAATTTTTTAACTGATTTAAAAAAAAACAATTTGATTTAAATATAATAATCATAATAAATTTATTGGTTTCGTACTAGGCATTTCCCTAGGAACTGTATACGTTTTGTATATTGCTCACGATTGTGATAATACCGCAAATGGGTACTCTGGAAAATATTTAAAAATTAAGCCAATCAATTCTAAATCTTCTAGCCAACCGCAAAAAACCACAAAAAAACTTTTTTAATTTATTTGAAACATTTTTTAATAATAATGTTTTTATCTAATAGATCTAATACAACTAATTAAATTTGTTTCATATCACAATTTTAGAATATTTCAATTTTAAGAAGTCTTGTCCTTTTATTTTTGGCAAAGAGGAAACTTAATTTTTATAAAAACTTTTTTTGTATGTGGGAGAAAATCAAATTCATAGAGTTATTTAAATAAAACTAAACTTACCCTTCCAGCTACTTATGAATTTATACATATATGTGTGAGGCTATAGAATGTTCTCGTCGTTACATAGAATATCACCATTGAAAACGTTTGACTTTTATATAAACATGACGAGATGGGACAAGCTTCTCCCAGACATCTTTATAAGATTTGCTGAAAACTTGTGTGTTGTATATAGCTTTAAGCATTGTTAGGTTAAAACTATATTATATTTAGGAACATTATAATTTCGGTTTTCTTCTTCGTATACCATTATTATTGTTATATGTATACCACACCAAAATCACAAGAGAACAAAAATAGAAAGCTTACAAAAAAGTTTCAGATCAGATTTATATTTCTTTTTTTCCATTTAAAATTGAGTTCTACAAAAATAAATATTAAAATAGGAAAAATATATTTTTTTTGAAAGAAATAACGGCGGAAATTAAAAAAGTTGTATTTTTTTTCCTTTTATGTTTGATATTTGTGTGAGATGATTTTTCTTGATTTTCCTCATTTTTTCAATTCTTATTGTCAGTTTATGAAAGATGGCGATGCTGATCATTATTATAATCTTGATATCAACGAATAACGAAGAGCAACAAAAAATTATGACGACTGCTTTTTTTTATTGTCAATATAATAATAATCACAAAAATATGGCATAATATTAATAAGAGTTTCTAGTTTCTATACGTATTTTTGTACCCAATGAAAATAAATTGTCTATTATGCTTGTATGCTATAGTTATACATAATGTAGCAATATAGAATTCTGAAAGGAAATGAAAATGATAATATAGATAAATTTCCGATTCAATTTATAAATATTTTTCTAATATAAATTTTATCTACTATTCTAGTGTTAAATTCGCAATTAAGCGGCAATTGAATTTTCTTTATTTTGTTTTTGAATTTAAACGAAAATTAACCATGATACTCGAAAATTGCTGGTTCTGTTAGCAAAAGACAATTTATCTTGATTAAATTGTCATGAATATTTCGTTCCGTGAAATTTTTTTATTTAACTTAAATTAAAATTAAGTAAAATTTATTGTGATTTTTATGCATTTGGTAATTGTTTATGTTTAAATCGTGCTATTGACTGTTATATAGCAATCTGTGATTGAATTCAAACAAAAATTTTGTTATTCTGTTACCGCATGAAAAATAAATTACCTGTAAAAGTTGTCGCTTATTTATTTGTGGAGAATTTGGGAGAAAATTTTGCTGTATAAATTCTTTTGCAATGTCGAAAAGTGTGGCAAATGTTAAAAAATCTGCATCTATGTTATGGTTATTTTAAGATTGCTTTTCATTCAGAATGTATCGAAAATGAGATTGAAGCTTGGCGCAAATTGTTGAAAGAATGTCCGTATTCAAAGTTTTTGTGCTACGATTGCCAACATGATACTGACTTTAATGCGTGACCCAAGTTGATTTATTTTAATGAACAACTGCTTCTCCTGGCTCAGAAAGTTATGAAGTCGTTGAAGCTGGCCCGAAATATCATCCCAAAATTGTTTGCTATGTTTCTTCGCTAAAGTTAATGCGAGCCTGATAAATTTGTACATATTGTGTAGTCTTATCTCAAAAAAATAACATATATAATGCAGATTTACAATTAATAAATAGAGGATTTATTATTAATCAGAAAATATAAAATGAAAAAGATCGTCCAAATAAAAAAAACGGATATGCATTATCACATTATTGTAAACAATATCATTTAGAAAAATATAGAAATTGGCGAAACCCTAAACAGAGCCAACGCTAAACAAAATTAGCACTAGTGGCTGGCAAATACGGCAAGTTAGGTCCTGTGTATGCCAATAATCTCAAAAAACCTCGTTTTCAAGGCATGCGGATAAATTATGGACATTTTGATATTCGAGCATAAAGCGGAAGCTTACACTCTTTGGCTTTAATTCTAGAGATAAATGATTCTCGTTGCAAATACGGTAGGATAGGAATTGGTAATAACAATAACTCCTGAGAATCCAATTTAAAATCATAATTATAAATAATGCAAATTTAGGTTTAGGTTTGGTCTTGCTTTAATGAATAATATCTGAGAATCACATTTTCAAATCGACGGAATAAATAATGCAAATTTTGGTTTACGTTTACGTAGAGCAACCTTTTTTTGAAATTCGTACATGCAAAGCAAATTAAATTCTTAATTTAATGTTGTGAAATGCTGGTCACGTTAATATTTGAAAATTTTAATGTTTTTTGTAATAAAATTATTATGGAGAAACTTTTCACAGAAAGTTTGAACCAATTAATAAGAAAACCTACTTTTATAAAAAAATATGTCGACGACGTTATTTTAGCTTTACCCAAAGCCCTAATACAATCGACTAAAGACATTTTTGATTCCTTCAATGAAAATATCCAATTCACAGTTGAAGAAGAAAGAAACAATTCCATTACTTTTCTGGATATGAGACTACACAGAACTAACAATCGGGTTATCACAAATTGGTATCAAAAAGAAACAGCATCAGGCAGAATGCTTAATTTTCTTTCATGTCATCTACTGTCTATGAAACTTAATGTAGCTAAGTCATTCATAAAAAGGGTGATACACATCAGTGATAATAAATTCCTGAAAGAAAACATAAATCGCATTAAACATTCGTTAACCAATAATAACTATCCACCTAAATTGATAAACAGATTAATATACAAAACTATTTTCAAAGAGAACAATATACCTACAGACACCAATTCATCAACTAACACAAATGAACCAGCCACTTCCCAACTGAACACAATTTTTGGCTCTTTAACATATGTACCCCATCTCACAGATAAATGTTTACAAATAATCAACAATAACAAACAAACAAAAATTGCCAAAAAAACCACTAATACATCCCATCAAACTCTGTTTTCCAAACTTAAAGACCCAATACCTAAATCCAAAATACCCAATGTAGTTTGTAAAATTGCATGTTTAGATTGTCCAAACAAATCATATATTGGACAAACTTCCAAAATATTATCTAAACGCATATCCCAACACCAAAGAAACGTCACAAATAAAACAGAAGATACAGCTCTAGCAATACACTCCAAACTAAACAATCACAATTTTGACTTTCCTAACACTAAAATCTTAGAAGTTGAAATGAAAAAACGAAAACGAGAAACACTTGAAATGATTCACATACACTTAAACCAAAACACAACGGTCAATAGAAAATCTGACACACAGTTCTTAAATTTCAACCAAAAAACACTTTTAAATATTTATGAAACCGTAAAAAGAAAATAAAACATTCATGTCATTTCATTAATGTTTATAAACAATGTTGTTTATCAATATTACAATGAAACATCAATGGACAACATCAATGGACAGTCCTATTAGTACAGTTATATAATTGTTGCATTTTTGTTGTAATGCACTTTATGTTGTTTGAGTTTTTAGTTCGGTTCAGTTCATTTTGATGTCATCTATTATATTAATACGCTTAATTTTTTCAAACTCAACGCTAAAATGACCCCTAAACATGATCCGATCCGTTTAAATTTTTCAGGGTAGGTCGACATAAATATAGCGGTGTGCCTTTGCTAGAAAAATCGGGAAAATTCCACCGGGAAGTACCTGAAACGGGTACCTTAGGTGTTTTCAGCAAAATTTTGTCACGACGCCAGAATGCCATGACAAAATATGTTTATATTGAATCTATGATCATGCGCATTACACCGTGACAATGACAAAATTTATTAAAATTACCGATGTTTTTGTGATGACACACTGTGATAACAAAATGAGTAGAAAATTTTTAATTGAATCTCAATTAAACAAAACAGAGAACATACAATGATTTTACATACATTTTGGTGTTAATAGTTGTGAGTGTAAAAATACAATTTTGTCATGACACTCTATATATTTAAGATTTAACAATTAACCGCGTATATGAATTTACTTTATTTTTGATAAAAGTGCATCAAATTTACATCTTAAAAAATCTTCTTAATTATTTCTTAACCAAAAATTCAATAAAATGTATTCACATGACTGATTATTCAGACACAGGTCAGCTTCTATCTATCTTCTATCTATTATATTAATACTCTTAATTTTTTCAAACTAAACCCTAAAATGACCCCTAAACATGATCCGATGCGATAGATTTTTTCAGGGTAGGTCGACATAAATATTGCGATGTGCATAGGCTAGAAAAATCGAAAAAATTCCACTGGAAAGTACCCGAAATGGGTACCTCAGGTGGTTTCAGAAAGTTTCCAAGTTTTTGTGCGCGTGAAATCTTGCAACATTTGAGAATTTTATGGAACGACCAAAAAGCAAATATGTTTGTTTAAATTAGTGGCGCGCGATTCAAATTCAAAGTTGTAAAACAGTTGGCACGCGTTTCAGATTCGAAGTTGCAACAATAGCTGCATTTCATGACACCACCATGATCCAGATCATGACATCATTTACATGTGAAACAACAACAACACGTGAAGGTGTTGTTGTTGTTTCACATGTAAATGATGTCATGATCTGAATCATGGTGGTGTCATGAAATGCAGCTAATGACGGCGCGCGATTTAAATTCAAAGTTAATCATGCCAGGCGCAGAGCTCACAATCATAGACGGGTCGTGGGTCTTCTATTTGCTGGGAAAATCATCCTCATGTGCGTGGTGACTACCTGAAGGTAGGACGCGCGCGAAGTTGCGAATCGACCATCAAGTTGAACCCGCTTTGGAAATTGGTAAATAAGTTTACACTCACCAAGAACATGCGCGTTGATGAAGGTGAGGACGAGTTTGCGCAATATTTGCTTTCTGTTGGAAACGACAATGCTCGAACGGACTCGATCACACTTCCGGCAGACTTCCTCAAAGTGTAATCGATTTCGTGTATGGTGACATCAACACAACACCAGCCGAGGGAACCATGGAGGAGCGCACCATCCTTGCACCCAAGAATGATGATTGCCCCCTAACCTATCAGCAGGTGCTTGACTTCCTGCCCGACTAACAGGAAGTCAAACATAGTGCTGATAAACTTAAGAGTGACAACATGCATGAGAAACTCCGCCTACCCGTCGAGTTTCTCAACAAGATTGAAGGGTCAAGATTGCTGCGCCATGCCATCCCACTAAACGCGATCGTTCGTTTGATGAGGAAAAGGTTGCTAAACACTAGCAAGGGTCGAATCAATGAAACACGCATGCGCGTCGCAAAAATAAACCGGTACATTTTGGATTATGAGGTGCTGACTGGCTTCTCAAAAGGCGAGCGCGTTCTCATCCCACGCATTAAGCTCTCACCCTTGGAAGGCATCTTCTCATTTAAAATGTTTCGCTTTGAATTTACGGTTCAGTTCACGTTCGCCATAACCATCAACAAGAGTCATGGTTAAAGCTTGAAGAAGGTAGGAGTGTATTTGTCGGCCCCCGTATTTACGCATGATCAGATGTATGTGGCCTTTTCACGATGCCATTCATTTGATGGACTCAAGGTGTTTATCGTTGAGACAAGCGATCAATCAGCTGATCGGGATGGGCGCATCACAACAGAAAATGTATTTTTTGAAGAGATACTGTGCATGTAAATTGTAATGTATTTTACTATTTTATTATCTACCTTCTACTACTATTTTATTATCCTTTTGTACATTTCTTATGAAATACATATTTAGATTAAAGTTTGCCTCAGCAATTGTGTGCTTTCCTTTATGAGATTTTAATATTTAGTTTGAGTGCGTAACTGATCATGTGATCCCGAGCGCGCGCTTCCGGTTTGAGATATGAACATTTGACTTGACACGTAAGTTATACTGTGTACATTTGAGCACGTGCTTGTCGTTTAAGATTTAAAAATTTAACCACATTTAATCCATTTACTTTATTTTTGATAAAAGTGCATCAAATTTACATCTTAAAAAATCTTCTTAATCATTACTTAACCAAAAATTCAACAAAATATATTCACGTGGCTGATTATTCAGTCACAGGTCAGCTAGTTTTCGCTAATACGGTTTGTAACATCATAATAAAGTAATGTAGTAGTAAACTGCTGACCACATCCTCTATTACAATTCCATTCTGTATTATTTTGTAAATAAAAATTGTACTATATCATTAACATACAACAACAATTTTGTCAAAAAATTTTATAATTCAGCAGTCGTTCACAATGACACCTAACATAAGAAAATTTTGACAAAAAAAAAAATTTTTATAAAAAATTTTTGAATAAGTAAAAATATAATGAATTTTTAATTAAGGATGAATCGTGTGATTGTTTTTTGAATTTAAGAATTATTTATTGTCAATCTTTATTCTTCGTAGTTTATATATAAACATCAATTCACAAAACATTTTCTGATGATGCCAATATGGCGAAATATTAAATAAACAAATAGAACAATAATTAAAACAGAAGCTGGATGGAGTGTTTTATTACAAAAAACATTAAAATTTTCAAATTAAATTCTATACAACCAAACCAAGATTTAAATGGCACTAAAAGCAAATACGGTTAGTTTCGTAAATATTGTACAACCTTAAATTCTGTGTAGCTAATTCTAGAAATAAATGATTCTTGTGGCAAATAGATAGTTAGGTCTTCTTCCTGCCAATCCTCCTTGAGAATCTCAGTGGCATACGAAAGAAATAGTTTAATTTTTGAATTATATTTGCGCTATATACGAATTTCTCAAAAATGTGTACATATGCAAATATAAATCAAAATTTGAATTATTTATTGAATTCTACTAATCATGTTTGGCACTAGTGCCATTAATATCCAGGATTAGCTCCACATAATCTAAAGTTACAAATTTTACAAAATTGGTGCACTGGATTTACGTAAACGTAAATCAGAATTTGCATTATATGTATATCCCCTTGACATGAGAACGACCAAACTTGCCATATTTGCCGTATAATTAATTATTTAGCGTATCTTTTACATTTTATATTTACGGAATTAATAATAATGACACTAATGTTCTTGTATTGTAATACACCAACACAATATATTTTATTTAAGGTAAAATTCACACTATACAATACACTCTGTCTAAACAGTAACGGGCATTGCTATTTTAAAAAGCCCACTTAAAGGGATTGTAAACATGTTTTTTTTTTGTTGGCACAACTATTCTCTAAGTTTGTTTACAATGCTGTATTTTGTCAGTTCATCTTAACTGTGTTTCACGATTTTTACAATGATTAAAACTATCGAACACAGAATTTGTCTCAAATTTTGTATTGCAAATTGAATTTCGTGTGGTGTGAGTGCATATGAGTAGTACAGCGCATTTAAAAGCGGTTAAGAAGTCGTGTTCAACTGAAGTTAACATCAATAAAGTGAAGGAAATGA
This sequence comes from Nephrotoma appendiculata, assembly GCA_947310385.1. Lineage (NCBI taxonomy): Eukaryota > Metazoa > Arthropoda > Insecta > Diptera > Tipulidae > Nephrotoma > Nephrotoma appendiculata. Next base: position 140,216,914 of record OX371225.1, on the reverse strand, counting down.
TGGTCATAGAGACAGCCGCTGAACTTTATGTGTATACTACGAAACAATGCGTACCAAAGTAGACGGTTGTTTTGGCATGAAGAGAATTTAATTTTCTTTAAAAGCTCAATCGCGTAAAGGTCTCTTAAGATATGGTAAAAAGAGTCAATTTCGACCCCACATTCATAAAAAGCATTATACCTGGTGACGAGATATGGGTTTATGCGTTTAACTTGCCAACCAGTCAACAAGCTTCGGAGTCGCGCCTATCAACTTAGTATTTAGAAACCGATAAAAACACGTCAAAGTCTACAAAAGGTCAACAAATGAAAACGCTGTAATTTTTTTAATTTTGATTATTTTTTATTGAAATTTCGTGGAATATGTTGAAAACATATTACATTTTATGAAAAACATGTAACTTCTCGATATGACCTCCTTTGGCCCTGATTATTTGATTCAGTCTTCCATAGGAAGCATTCCATGCTGACCGAACGTGGGCTTGCTGAATTTTATTCCATTCTCGAACAAGAGCAAACTTTAATGCATCAACACTTTCGTATTTTTTAGTGAACACCTTAATCTCCAAAATGGACCATATGGAGAAATTCATGGGATTCAAGTCTGGTGAATATGGTGCCCATTCTTTCGACGAAATCAGCCGCGGAACGCAATTTTGTAAAAATTGCTGTGTCGCTCGAGCTGTGTGTGACGGTGCCGAGTCCTGTTGGATTGTCCAACGGTTCGTACCAAAGTGTTTACGTGCCCAAGGTAGCAAAGCATCGTTTAGGATCTTTTGGCGGTTCAACTCTTGGTTTACCTTGACTCCATGTTCGACGAAAACCACAGGAGTGCGTCCATCTGCAGTCACTACAGCCCAAACCATAACATTGCTTGCGCATGGCAACTCTAGTTTCCAAATTATCGTTGGACTTGAGCTCTAACCAAACACGATCATTTTGTTTATTCACATACTGTTGAATGGTGAAAAATTTTTCATCCGAAAAGACAATTGTTGGAATCTCATCACGTTCGGCCAAGGCCTTCAATGCTCATGTTCTTTCAAGCCTAACTTTTTTTGTGCCTCCGTAAGATCTTGAACTTTTTGTATCTTGTAGGGCTTCAAGTGTAGTTCATTTTTCAATATGGTTTGAATGCTGTATCGTGAAACATGTAGACGTGCGACTAATTTATTGGCACTTTGACGAGGATTTCGTTGGATTCGTTTCTTCACCTTTTGTATCATTTCTTTTGATGTTGCTGTCTTTTTAGGACCGCCTCTGTTGCGTTTAGCGATGTTACCAGTTTCATTGTATCGAGTTATGGTTCGATACACAAACATTTTATTTACATTCAAATGCTGGAGCTGACGAACTATTGCTGTTTGTGAATTTCCACTCAAATATAGTGCAATTACACTATTACGTTTGAATTCCATTACGATTTTTTTTATGAAGATATTAATTTAGGACAATTATTTGTTGACCACATGTAAACAACTAACCAAACTTCAATCTGTCAAAAAATTGACGCGCGAAAATGACAACTACACAAATGACAGCAGAATGAGGTCAGTAACATTTGGTCTCAACCACCCTGTACACATTACGACAGAACAGTGGAATGCGTATACCAAGCAGTTATGTAACGATTATGACGTTATTATTCTTACCGCAACTTCCGTGTTTCGTCTTGGTCGAGCGCCTGATAGTATCAATGTCTCTATTGGCCATGCACTGGCTTTAATTATACTTTCTCTTTGCATCCATCTAGTGCTTCCATATTTAAAATTTAACTTAGACCAAGTGGGACTTTTTAATTCTCACTCACACGTCATAATCCAAAATTATGTAATATTATTTAATTAAATCATAATCATAAAAATATTTCAATATTGAATCATTTAAATTGATGGTTAGCATTCTGAAGGATTCCGAGTTATACCTAATTCTGGATAATTATTTAAACATGTATTTCAAACTAAACTAATTATTTGTGTTTGTAGATGAAATTATAATGAGATATACCTTACCAATCTTTCATATATCTTAACTTTTGTGGTGTAAAAATAAATATTTATTTCCTGGTCTGATGAAATACGTTTGGAATTTCCGAAGTTAAGCTCGCATCTTCTATGAAAATTTAAATTAAAATATTTTAGATAACCACAAAAATGTCGAAACAATAATACCATTGAACTCGCGCTTCATTTACCAAAGCGAGTTTCAGCAAGCGCTATATTTCAATAATTAAATCAGACTTTTGTTTTTGATGGCGTGACTAGCCAAAATGTAGGCATTGGTTATAATTTTTTGAAATTTAAATTTTTAATAGATGTTTATCTTAACCCGCATATAGTGTTTCAATAATGTTGGCATAAGTACAAATTTTATGTACCCTCTAAAATAGTTTGGCAATTCAAAACGATTTTTAATTATATTACAATGAGACCGCAAAAACATTTTAATCAATCATATTTTTGGCGACATTGTGCTACTCGTAATTGTTTTGGTTCCATCACGCAGAACTGTACGATAACATTAATCCGTTTGTTAATTTCTTATCTTTTGTTATAATACAGAGAAAAAAAAATCTTAGCGCAATATTAAAAAAAGTAATATAAAATTTGATTGTCATTTTTATTATATCGAAAAGTCACCTTGACTTCAGTTTATATATATTAATTGAGTGTATATAGTAGTGTGTCCATTAATATCTGATTTTGATCACTATAATATTAATTTAATGTACTCAAATGACTTTTCATGATATTATAGATTTAGGCACGTGATAAATCAACTAAACGAAAAAGGAAAAAAAAAATTCTAGTAACACTCAATGAAATGCCGATTACTTTGTAAAAAAAAATAAAGAAAATCCAAAACTAATTCTCACCAATCATTTTTCTGTAATATATCATCATTAACCTGAATGCATCAATTTTATTCTTCCACTTACAAAACAAATATACTTGAGGAAGAAAAAATATCAAAATCACATCAAAAACGAATGAAGAAAAATATTAATTTGATAACTTTATCATTTATCATCGGCCAAAATAAAAATAAAAAAACGAACTAAAATATCAAAAATCATTATGGAGATTTTAAGTGTACATTAATGTACCTACTGGTAAGCAACAACAATATAAATACGAAAAAAAATACAGAAAATGTTTAACGAAGCGAGAAAACTTTTTTTCTTACAAATTTTTATATTTCCTTACTGTGTTGTACCACAGAATAGATATTATCCAAAAGCATATACATATATTATATATTAAAAACTCAAAAATAGCAAATTTTTCCTATTATTCCTAATTTTCCTAATACAAGATTCCACTTCGTTGGTCATTGCAAGAAAATTCGTAATAATTCTGCATGTCCCTGCTATATATTTTGCATATAACTGCAGTTTATAATTTATCAGTATTACAACGAAACTATTATTTTTAATGTTATCATCATTTATTTTAATGATTATTATGTCTGATGTGTGCCATATAGGACTTAATATTACTTTTGATGACACATACACATACCTATTTGTAAACGAATAAAATGTAATATGTACATGTGGGACATTTTATTTTACTACATTAACATTACGCACGACATTGTATGATTATGCTTAATAGAAAAATGCAATGCTATATGAAGTCATTATATGTAAAAATATGTTCGGACATAGCGCGCATACCCACCCATTTATGTGTGTACGTCAAGAGACAGAGAAAATAATGATTCAAATAAAATTTATCATAAAATTATCTAATTAAAATTTAATATTATATTATTACTTGAAATATAATTTTTTATAATTAAATATGCAAATTATAATCCGTCAGTTTTTTGCCTTTGTAATTATGTTTCAAAAATAAAAATAAAATGATGAATTTATTTCACTGGATATTTTATTTTATATATCAACAAAAAAATAAATCGAATAATTAAATAAGAGCATTAAAATTGATGTATTATTTAAATCCAGTTTTTGTACAATTTATTTAATTATAATGATTTTAATTATAATTTATGGAATTAAATTTACGATAGGTGAAACATATTTTCGGATATTTTAAATGAGCGGTTGGCTACAGAAACATATTTGGTAGTCAAAATAATGTAAATTGCATACAATGTATAGTATATAGCAAAATGAACATGCAAACCCATATCATAATTCACACTCAAACCTAACATACAGTCAAGAGTTTAATTAATTTTGAGTGCATCGGGATTAACCAGGCGAATAATTAACTTAAAACAATTTCATGATTTTAGCGATATAAAGCCAAACAAACAAAACTACGACACGAACATATTTAATGGAAAAAACTATTACTCTTCTGAAATCGTTCATGCAAACTTGGAAATCTACAAAAAAAAAACTAACTGATCTGCCTTCATAATACATTGTGATTCTTTATGAAATGATATACATTTTTAGTTTTTGTAAAAAACGTTTCTATTTGGATTCGTATTTTCAAAGTACTTTTGGTTTATTTATTTACTTTTATAAAAAGGTTACATTTTGTTTGGGACGATAACGATAAAACTAACATGGAACTCTCTCTATTATGTACTGTACTAGTTGTAGGAGTACAGAGGATAATAAAATATTAATTCAATTCGTTTCCGTGGGTATGAAAGGAATATATGTACGTATGTACGAGTAAGTACATTGGAGACAGAATATTATTTTTATTTTGGATATACTTTTTTTTCGCCTGCATGAGAATGGATTCTAAATTAAGCTGTCAAGCAAAAATAAAAACTAACAGAACAAAAAGTTTGTTATTTTAGCTTAAACGAAAAAAAAAGCTAAAACTAATATTAAATAAAACTGTCGAGGAGAAATATTTTCATATCTGATCATCACGAAAATGAATCCAAATAGTAGAAATACAATTTAGATTTCTATTTTATTTGTTAGTTTCAAGTTTATTGTCGTTTTTTGCTGGTATCATTTTTATTTTTTAGAAAGTAAAATTATGAACAGAAATTTTGGTTTTATTTTAAATTTATTTGGTATAGCGCTAGCAGTTTTTGGTAACTGCAGAACATATCGGCATATTTACACAAAGAGGGTTGTAAAGTATTAATATCTTCATTTGATACATACATAATATATATAGTATGTTTATAGAGCTCAAATAGCGAATACAAAAAAAAATAAAAAAATTGTTATTTTTATAGCTAGAAAGGACAATAAATAAGCTCATGAGATATCTACTCAGAGACTCAAAATTACGGCATTCCAGTCAAACTCAACTTGTTTATTTATTGTATAACCATAGCCAATCTAAATAAATTAAGCCTGTCTATTTAATCGAACTTTCAAATTCGGGAAATAAAACATAAACCAGAAACTATCTTTTCATACATTTTGTATGCGAGATAGCATTACATTTGATAAATAAAACATGAAATAAAAATCGATAACAGATATATTTCATCTCACTTGAACCACGCAATCAGCTGGTTTCTTGTTTCCTACAAATAATCCAAATTAATAAAGGAAAATAAAGGGAATTTCGCTGTACAACAAATAAAAATACGGGAAATTGATGATAATAGAAAAGAGAAATCGTAAATAAAATTTTATAAAAAATATGAAAGATAACATTGTGTTTTGAAAAATAGAAATCAAGTAGAAAAGACAGCATAAACTTTGAAATGAAAAACAATGGAAGCCTCAAAAAGTCAGAACATCAAAATAAAATATGGTTACTATTTTGTTTACTTTAAAATAGTAGTCGTTTGCAGTTCGTCATGACGAATGCATGTCGTTTTTGGTCCGATTTCAGATACCAACAAAAATCATAAGAATTTCAATCGTATAATATTATCCTGTAATGTTTAGGTCCTTTATGAACTTCTAAGAAACTATCCTTCAATTGTTAACTATCTTTTCGTTTAATTATAGGGACAATTAAAGCGATAGCATTAATAAATAATTGTTACACATAGTACGCATAATTGAGGTAATACTATATATTCATTGGTTCTATTTTCGTTCATTTTTGCGCAGCTATGGAAAATTTTCAATATGGCGAAAGTTAGAGAGCTATCCTATGTAATAAACGAAAACTAAATAAAAAAAACTGTGTTTGTCAGCTCCGACGCACGATTGGAGTTTACTCCATGGTTGTCTACCATGATAAAAACGTTGACGGTTATCAGTAGAAACAATATGAAGGCCTTCATGAGACGTGACCCGGGTTAAGGCCACGTAGACCAAAGGTTGCGAATGTGTCTGGTTGTACTTGTACACAATTTCGTCAAATGTTCCTCCTTGCGACTTGAGAATTGTCAACGCGCAAACTGTTTTGAGTGGGAAATTATTTCTTTTAGCATGAATCAATTTATTTCGGTTGAGAGGCACTGTTGCAGATTAACGGTTGATAGGAATAAATTCTCTACTGATTCTTTTTGTATTTGTATAACTAGCCATTTTCCACGAGCTTTAACACCAACGCCGTTTGGAAATAGAAGCCAAACTCGCAGTACTTCATTTTGAGCACCCAACTCAACATATGACAATTTACCAACCGCTCCATTGGCTAATTCATCAGCGACATCGATGTTGGTTGTTATCATGTATGGCTTATCTATAGCGAAAATAATTTCGTAGAGTAATCATCTTGTGTCGATTATACTGAGCTAATGAAGCTTCTCTCTAGCAGTTCTTTCTTTTTTGCGATCACCGTCACATCCTATTATTTCGTCATCAGCAATAGAATTTGACATTTAATCAGATGAACTCAATATTTTTAAATTATAAGTATCAACTGCGTGGTTGTTATTGAATAAACGAATTCCATTAGGACAGCGTTCTTCTGCTTCTACCTCTAAATAGAACCTCGATTCAATCATTTGCAACTGTTGTTCATCCAATTGATCGCCATTACCTATCTTTGTCAACAGTGATGAGAATTCAGCATTTTCTTGTCGCATGACTTCATTTAATTCATAAAAAGCAATTCCTCTCCATAATTGCTGACCATCGATTTGCTGGACTTTTTGTTTCCAAATGGGAGTAGCTCTAATAGGTGGCAGTTGCCTCAAATCACCAATGAGAATTATATGTAATCCACCAAAAGCAGCATCAAAATTGAAAATTATTTCTTTTAGTCTTAGATCAATTCGTCCTAACATTTCACCCCGATCATGCCCCCCCACCCCAATCATGATTTCATCAATCAGTATCATCTTGACGTATTTAAAAAAAAGTTCGATATACGCCTTTGGCCTCGTTTTATAATGGTGTTTGACGAAAGAGTGATTTTAATTGAGGTGTGAACAGTTGTGCCTCCTTTAGCAACTGCGGCCTTCCCTGTAGATGCACATGCAAGCACATGCGAGATAAGCGTTACAATAACTATCCGTATCAGTAAATCGATAACAAATTTCCATAATAAGTTTAATGAGGAATGTTTTCCCACATCCAGCAGGACCAGTTAACCCATTCCCGCAAATGACGGCTATTTCCGTCCTGCATATTTTAATTAATAAAAAAAGGAACATCATTCTTACGAAGTGTACTAATGCATTATTTTGTTAATTATTCAGTAATACATCAAAGAAAAAAAGATGTAACATTCCAGATAACATATGTATCAATTGTTTTTTTGTGCGATTTTTCATGATTAGCAATTCGATATGTATTTCCGCCTACAGAAATAAATGAAGGTCATTTGTTTCTGTATAGGCGGAAATATATAGAAAAAATGATGTGATGAGCAAATGATGGCTATTACATGGGAAAACTGTGAGAAAATGTGATAATTTTCACTTCCAAACATATAATTGCCGCTCAATTTCATATGGCAGTCATAAACAATTGAAAAACAAAAAGTGTGTTTCTGAGCACGGTCGTCAATTAAAAAGTGCGCGGCAATGGGTTAAAACTAGATGTAACGGAAGTAGATTTGTGGAAGTTAACAACTATATAATATGTTGTGCCAATTCAAATTGCTTCGTGTTTGGTTTTCTCATCAACTGGAGAAATTCTTGTGTCTCCATCAAGTTATCTTTCTTTTTCCATATTGCTCCGAGCTTATTCATCGTCGCTGCTACTACGCCATCGTTGACTCTGGAATGAGGATCTTGAAGAAGGTGTTGATATGGCTCAGGAATATCCTCGACATAAACCGGATTTCGATGATCCTGTGAATCACTGAACTCAATTTCTTGCTGACATAATCGCGCACAAATTTCCATAGTTTTGGCAATATTTAAATTAGATTTGAATTCTTTTCTTCGTTTCATTATAACGGCTTCATTTTCATCAAAAATACGGAGAAATTTCATGTCTGCCAAAATATCAATTTCTTCAATCCTAAAAGGAATATATAGAGTAACCATTTCTCTCTTATATTCCAATAATTCTTTTTCTTTTCCCATGTCTTAATTTCGATATGATATCTTATAATTTTAGGAGATTTCCGTAATTTAACGTTTCCTTTAGTAGTGACATTATACCGAGAAACAAACTGTACTAGAGTGATGTGGTCCAGTTCATCGGGTCTTTTTTCGTACTTTTCAAACCAATTCTCCTTCCATATGCGTATATTATTATCATCAAGTTGTGCTAGTTCCTTTAGAGTTTTTCTGATTCGTTCTCGATGTTGTGGCCAATAAGTAGGTATATATAGTTAACAGCTACCTACGCCTTGGACATGGGTTCCCGTAATAAAAACCAAGCAGCTTCTTGACTTGACAATTCAACACTATTGAGTACGTTAACACTAAGTTTTTTGGTTGCAGCGATGATATCAAAGTCTGGATTCTCATTTATAATCTCAATGAGTTTCTGTTGCAAATTGTTAATTCCTCTGTTTGTCTTATTGATATAATCAACGACATACTGGGCGCATGAATATTCTTCAGTGATGAATTGAAAATCTATGTTAGACTCAACTAGGTTAAGAATAAAAGGATTAAAACAATTATACCACTTTTCAGAAGGTTGCCGTTTTATAAATACTCGTGGTCGAGTTATTCCAGCTCGTAAAATGTTCATATAATTGTCATCTGATATTATGTGATTAGCTCGATAAAATTCTTCAATAATGTCGTAATCATTATCTTCTAAGTTTTTTCGTATATTTTTGTACTGTAATTGTAGACTTTTCAACTCTGGATTTTCATTCTGTAGAGGTATATGAATGGTTGTTTTACGAATAGGCAAGAAAGGTGCCTCGAACCTGCATTGCCGAGCATTCGCGCGAGTATTTTTATAGCAAGTGAAAGTATGCTTATGAGTTTGAAGTTGTATATGTCCAGAAGATTCTGATGAACTTACTGAGATAAGCACATTAATTAAGGTAATCGCTTCTTCATAGTTCGCCCCTAACGCATCCTTAGGTGCATTATCCAACCATAATAACAAATGGGCGTATGGACTACTTCTATGTTTGAATTCAATGCGTTTGAAGTAATTAAGAACTCTATATTTTCCAAACGGACTTACTTTTTTCGATTGTAAAATTAACATGATGATATTAACCAACTTATTGAAGTAAACTGCCCAACTTACGGCATTTTCATTGACCAAGGTTGTTTTTTGAAAGTAATTTAATGTTTCAATCTGCTCATTCGTCAGTATTTCTCCGTTATTATTAAGTTTATGAAGAAGCTTTAAAAGAAGCGACCAGCCTATTTCATTAGCGCTGATCGTCAAAAACATGGTTGGTTTTCCCAACTGGCGCATCATTGCAAACAGAACCTGCTTAAACGCTGACCAATAAGCTGCAGAACTAGGTATCGATTTCATAAAAGCTGAGTTGCTCTCTAAACAGGTGTTAATATAATCGTCAGATAAAACTTGCTCCTTAGAAATATTGCTGCTCGTGTCGTAATGTTTGAACCCAATCTTTAAGCCATCACAAACTCTTATTCGCACTATCTCCATCGCAGTATAAAGAAGTTCCTATCAGAACGACGCAACTCACTGGTTGCCATCATAAATGGCGTCACTGTAATGTCATCTAGGAATACACGAAATTGTCCTAAGTAAATGGCTGGAAACGATAATTCATCTGCATATTTATTAAACAGTAAACTCATTGGAGTTTTGTTTTTATCTGGAGCGATGTGAAAGAATCTGTCTTCGTTCAATATAAGAGTTTGCTGTTGGGCTATAAGATTTTCATCAATTGTAATGTGCTCACTTAATTCATCAATATGTATTCGCGTTTGTGCATAGTCACGGTCAACAGGTATGATGTGATTTGCAACATTAATACAAAAATCTTCTTCTTCACCATGTAGTGACCTATGTAAAAGCTTTATCATATTGTAAACTGAAACAGGTACATTGATTATTTGCCCGGTTATAGCGAACTCACCGTTAAAATGCCGCATCTACGTATCTGCATAAAAGGGAGTCGCGGTGATATAAATCGTTCAGCAATGATGTCTAATTCTGGTAAGTACGCTGGTCTATCTGGATATTTAAAACCATTGAAGGTTGCCAAAGGCGGGATTTTGCCATTTTTAACACTGACATTGCAAGTCTCCACTGCGCTCCATTCTAAAGTATTTTATCGTTTATTTTGCAATTACGAAAAACATGAAGATAAGAAATAACACAAACGTTAAATGTGATTTACAAAACAGAATAAATTGTTTTGATGACGAATTTCGAGTATTTCCAATGAAAACATGATTTTTTATTTCAAACGTATTGCAGAATCGAATGCATGTGTTCTAAGAAGAAAAAATTGAAAAAATTGAATTTCGTCGATTACAACGCCATCTATCATGAACTGAACAAAATATTTCATTCAAATCATACGTTTTTTTAGTCGTAGAATCCGTATCTGCAATAAAAAATATGGTTTCCTATCTTAGTTTAAAAGTTACCCCGCCCCACCTACAAAGCGGTGAGTGGGGGTCTATTTTTTTTGCACTAATGTATTTCCCCCGCGGTATGATTAAATTTTGATTATGGACATTTTTTCCGTAGAGTGGCTATTTTTCGAGATATTTGATCGTCTCAGTTTAAAAGAAACACCCGGTATATTATTATAAAAAGTTCTCTATATTCCTCCATTGGTGTTTGACAGATGCGAAATATACCAACTTCATTATGTGTACTGTGCTTGTGACATACTTTTGTCTATGCGTGGAACGGCTGTTGAAAAAGTATGCTCGATTTTCGATTCTTAGAAGTTTTCTTCTTCTATTTCAATACGAAAATGCAGGGATGATCTCCTCGTATCAATATCTGCCAAATTCCAAAACGTATAGAATTTTGCTCCCTGTCTTGGCTAACAATTTGCGGGTCTCATACGAAACGACACATTTCACAACAGGATGTGCTAAAACAGGATATCACAAAACAGGATATCACAAAACAGTACATGGTACGCTACAGTACATGGTACGAAACAGGACCGATTAAAACAGTACATCACCAAACAGTACATGGTACACTAAAGTACATGGTACGGAAGAGTACATCGCAAAACAGTACATATTAAAAGAGAACACCACAAAATAGTTAATAGTCAATTTTATTTTACGGTTTTAATAACTAGTTGTGTGGGTACGGAAAAGTACCATGTCAAAAATTTATTTTTGTATGTTTTTTGAACCAACATACACATTTGTGCATTCCTTTCAAACTTATTTTCGCCCGAAAAAACACTATAACTATACACACAATTGTGTTGGTTGTACTTCAAATCAAGCGATACTTTTTATCAAAAACGCCATTACATACTATGGTTTTTTACTCACACATTTGTGTGGTTTGGACTTAAATTGAGCCATTTTTTTTGTTTAAAAAAGGGATATATTTATTTATATATTTACTTAAATTTTTGATCTTTTTTGCAACGATCAAGTATTAGCGATTTAAATAAAAATAATGTTATATATTGTTAGGTGAAGGGATATTTTATTATAACTTAAAGCAATTATCTATATATATAAAACAAAGTCGGGTTAGTTACACCATTTATAACTGAAGAACGGCTGGACCGATTTTTATGATCTTTCTTTTGTTGGATTTGACTCCGTTCCGAATAGCATAATAACTATTAAAACATTGGAAAAATCCACAACAACAAAAATTTATCAAGAAAATTCATTTTCTCATACATTTTGATTTTTTTATTTTGTTCGTCTCAATACAGTGGTGGTTTAGGAAAAAAGAAAAGTCGGAAAAACTCAAAAGGGAAGCCCCAAAAATCTAATAAAAAAAATCTTTTTTTTTATATGAATTTTGTAGGTGTAGTTTGTATGTGACGAGTGGTGCAGTGGTTAAAGCTTCGGCGCTTGGACTGCAAGGTACTGGATACGAATGCGACTGGAGGCTGCATGCACATTTAACATTTTATTTTTTATCCAATTTTTTTTTATTTCATCTACTTATCTATATACTCGTATATAAAACAAAGAGTGGTTAGTTACACCATTTATAACTGAAGAACGGCTGGACCGATTTTTATGATCTTTCTTTTGTTGAGTTTGACTCCGTTCCGAATAGCATAATAACTACAATATTAAAACATTGGAAAAATTCACCAACAAAAAATTTATCAAGAAAATTCATTTTCTCATACATTTTGTTTTTTTTTATTTTGTTCGTCTCAATACAGTGGTGATTTAGGAAAAAAGAAAAGTCGGAAAAACTCAAAAGGGAAGCCCCAAAAATCTAATAAAAAAACATTTTTTTATATGAATTTTGTAGGTGTAGTTTGTATGTGACGAGTGGTGCAGTGGTTAAAGCTTCGGCGCTTGGACCGCAAGGTACTGGATACGAATCCGACTGGAGGCTGCAAGCACATTTCTATTTTATTTTTATCCATTTTTTTTTATTTTATCTACTTAGCTATATAATTCTTGATGGAAATGTAGGATTATTTTTCTTTGATGCGCCCGGTGGAACTGGGAAGGCATTCCTCATATCATTGATTTTGGCCACTGTTCGTGCGAGATCCAATATTTCTGTAGCAGTTGCTCAGCGTTGAAATTGTCGTTAGACCTTCAATCGGCTGAAAACCCGACTTGCAACATTGCGAAACATTCAGCAATGGCGAAAGTTTTGGTAGCAAGTAAAACCATTATCGATTATGAATGTACAATGGCGCACAAATGCGCATTTGAAGCATTCAATCGAGCTATGAAAGATCTACGCAATGACTTAAGATGTTTTGAAGGCGCAATGATTCAACTGTCCGGCGATTTCCGTCAAAAATACCAGTGATTCCAAGATTGACCGCTGTCGATGAAATAAACGCTTGCCTCAAATCATCGACTCTGCGTGGCGCTATGAGATGAAACGTCAGCTGGCGACAAACATGCGAGTTGCATTGTTAAACCAGAGACAACTTAACAGAGATATTTAATTCTATGTAAACGTAAAAATTTAAACTGCGAGTTCATTACGTATACGCAGTTTAACGAAAAATGACAGATACAACGATGACATTGGAATTGTCAGAAATATATTTTGTTTTCATTTTTTAGCTCGAACGAAAAATTTAATTTGATTGTCTGTGGTTAAACGATCCATCTGCCGAAGATTTCTCCAAGCAATTGTTGACTATCGGTAATGGCCGTGTTCCGGTCGACGAATCGAACAGATTGATTTCGTTTCCTCAGAACTTTTGCAATTTTGTCTAAACGAAGGACGAGCTCATCAACAAAGTGTTCCCGAACATCATTACTAAACCACAAAAATCACAATTGGGTGAGTGAACGAGTAATTCTTGCGGCAAAGAACAAAAATGGGGATCACTTAAATTTCACAATTCAAAATCTAATCGTCGGTCCACTTCATTCTTTCAAATCTATCGACTGTGTGACAAACAAAGACGAATCAACCAACTGTGCAACTGAATTTTTAACCTCATTGGATCTGGCTGGCTTGCCACCGCACAATTTACAACTGAAAGTTGGTGTGTTGCCGGTAATCATCATGCTACGAAACCTGAATCAACCAAAACTATATGTAACGGAACGCGTTTTATTTTGAGAAATCTCAAGGAAAGTTCAAAGGTGAGGAAGTTCTCATTCCGAGAATTCTGATGTTCCCAACCGATATGCCATTCGAGTTTAAACGAATTCAATTTCCGATTCGTCTTGCATTCGCCATGACGATCAACAAATCACAAGGCCCATCCTTGAGTGTTTGTGGCCTGAATCTAGAAAATGAATGTTTCTCTCACGGCCAATTGTACGTAGCATGTTCACGTGTCGGCAAATCATCCGCTTTGTTCGTTCTCGCACCTGACAATAAAACAAAAAATTTCGTAAATCATAAGATGTTTTACTGAAGGGAATCGACCCTATTGCAACCTACTCAAGAAACAGTTTAAAAGGAAGCAGTTTAACAATGCTACGCGAATCATTTCGAATCAATTCAATAAAACGAAAGCCTTGCTGCCACGTGAATTACATTCATTTCAATTTAATTAAAATATATTTGATTTTGATAGAATTTAATTAATTTGGAGTATTCATTTTATCCGCCCTGGAGGTCTCGGGTTCAATTCCCGGTAGTGACAAGGAAAAAATTGCACGGCTGGTTTAGGATCAATGAATTAGTCACTCATTAGTCATTATCCGAAATGAAAATATGATTATTAATGATCTTGATGGGATATAGTGCCAGAGAGAGAGAGAGAGAGAGAGAGAGAGAGAAATTCATTTTATCTTAATAAAAAAACTCAATTTAATTAAGCTATAATAACTTTAAACACATTTATTGATTTTGAGGCGGTACGAAGTTCGCCGGGTCAGCTAGTAATTCTATATAGTATACTGTCTAATTACTCTAGGTGAAGGCAAATATCCACTTGATAATATCCTAATTACTAAACGTATTCAATAAAAAAAATTTAACAAATCAAGCTGAAAAAATCCTTCAGCTTAACGTTCAGTAAAATGTACTTTAGTGTACCATGTACTGTTTTGTGATGTACTATTTTTATCGGTCCTGTTCCGTACCATGTACTGTTTTGTGATGTCCTGTTTTATTACATCCTGTTTTGAAATGTGCCATAGTGAGCGGCTTCGATAGAGAGTCACACCAGAACTGAATTGAAAATCGAAACATCGATTGGTAACAATCAATTTACTGTATCATAGTTTATGATCGATCGAATAATAATTTTTTTTTGTGTTGGATCGTTGATCCGATGCACATAATTAATGCACCGTTTGTGGTTACAAAGGGTGCATATCTAGGCTTAGGTTATATATTTTTAAATAATAAATGAAGTATGCATACGTATTTTAATCTTCAATCCGAACTCCGGAGGGAACTGTTCTTTTATAAAATCTTTCTGAAATATGTAGATATTAAGCTTGGCTTTAACTTCAGCTGTTGTTTATGCGACTTCTACAATTTACATGTGATCGCCATCTACTTTATGTTAAAAATATAATAAAAATATACCGATTTTAATGTTATAAATGAAAATTAGCGAGTTTGATGAAAATTCGATTCTCACAACAAAACATAACATAGTTCAACTGATACTATAAAAATTACCAAGCATTGCCAGCAATTCCTCGTATGATTACGTTGTTTAATACGGTCGATGCTATGATATATTTAGGATTTTGCTTACTGACGGTCGTACTAAATGTATTTGAAAATCCTGTTCCTTGTTATTAAGTCCGGCCTAAGCCTTTCTTTATCTTCAACATTCATCTTTATTTTGGAAGGACTAAAAATTGTGTTTTAAGCACATCTCTAAATTTCACCGAAATTGCCCAAGTTTTAAACATTCACGAGTAGGAAAATGTTGAGACACGCATTATTAAAAAGTTTGTCGAGTCCTTCAACTTTTTAAATACACATGTATATCGTAAATGCGTGAAAGCGTAATTAGAATCTTTCAGTTTATCGGATGAACTATTTTCAGTTGTGGATCATTTTGCTTATATAAGTTTGCAAAAAAATCTAATTTTTTAATCAAAATGGTTTAACACAAGTGCGTGTGCTCCTTGAACATGGACTAGTAAACTATAATATGAATCGTTTAATGGTCCAGTAACGTTTCAAGATTGTGGAAAGAATTTTTTGGGGTTTCGACGGAAATACAAATTTTGAAACGAAATATAATTTTTTAATCAACGATGCGATAAAGTATGTTAGGTAAAATTATTATTATTAATATAAATTTAATCATCTCCCTTATTTTCGGAAACTGCCTGACATTTATACCCGCTGAACAAATCGGCATCAAGCAAAATTGTATATGGGATTAGGCATTTATAATATAACATGTTACGTTTCGATTTTGTTAGATATTTTATTTTCGTTAAAAATACTGAACAAGAGCATCGAAAAAGCGATTTAAAAAATTTAAATTATATTTGAAATTATAGGAGTTCCATTAGACTAAAAATATTTTAAATCTCTATTTTGCAGTCAAACCGTCAAATTTAACAGCACTAGAAGCAACATTAGATTAACGACACAGACTACGATTATTTGCCGATCCGAACTACTGAGCCTGAACCGGAATATCTTCGGTGTTAAAATCGAAAATAATTTGATAACACTTCAAAACAAGTCCAATGAGAATATATGAGCTGTACTCAGTTGAGTGTCCAAAATATTGAATTGTATGATAATTATAATACTTGAATGTTTAATGACTGATGTTGTACCACCAAAATGTTATTGAAAACTATTGGTACAAATAATGTTAAATCTGGCAGAGAATTGGGTCGCAATGACGACTATCTTATATATAAGCTATAGCTTACCAGATTGTGGTTATATTTTGGAGGTCAGAATTAGTTCAGTAATTATATTACTTAGACATTCGTGTAAGTAATAATTACGAATAATTACGAAATTTGTGAAAAGTTTGTTCGAGGTTTAGTTTATGTCACATTACATATAATTTAAATCATAATATTTGTTCGGATAACATAACCAAAAAAAGTTTGACAGGTATACAACAAGTTTATTTTCAATATGACCGGTGAGAAAAAGTAATATTATTATAAAAATGGAATTTAGAATTCAGGAATTCGTTGAAAACCCTAAATGCTTGCCAGGGCTATATAACAAAGCCAATAAAAATTACTTGGATATAAAAAGAAAAGAAAGATTATTGGCAGAAATTTCTAGGCGGCTTGGCACGATGTGGTGCAGAGCGGTGCGGTTTCATTGTGCTTGAATCTTAAGTGGTGACCAACCGAATGTCTTTAGTTATAAATAATAAAATAAAAAATTCTGTAAAAAAATAGGTTTTTTTCCCTTCCATTTATGTTTTTAGAAAGAATGTAAAGAAACTGAAACCAGACGTAATATAACAACATTTATAAATCTTATTTTGAACTAATTAAAGTTTGATTGAACTTTTATTTATTTTTATTTAAAAAGCATTAAAAAGCTCATGGTTCAAATTAGATATAAATTTCGATACTCAATGTTTTAAGTTTAGTAGAAAAAAGCTCCAACCGAGAAGATCTATTATTGTAGATGGCTCTGGTATAACTCACAATAAATCAAGTTCGCCAATCTTCGATCGCCAAAATTTCCTGCGATAGTGTTCAATAGCGTGTTGTTTCTTTTGCATTGTACGATGTTTTAATTATTTTATGACATTAGAAGTTGTAGGGTAATATTGAAGTTTTTCCTAGCAGCATACATTTGGACGAGATCGGAACGATAATTGAAAAATATTTCAATTAAACTATTTGTTTAAATATTTATTTATTTATTTAATTCAGATTTTCAATATAAAACGAATAAAATTAACATATCGCTCACTTGCGCGAAGGACGACATAATAAAAAATATGTTTTTCCAGTACAGTTATGTTTAAGATTTTATTTATTTCTCGCTTTGTAAGAAAAGTTGTTTTTTCGAGCAAAAATTTTTCTTTTAATATAAAATTTTCCGTTTAGGACTTTTTTTTACAAATTTGCGGGTAATTAACACCCAAGTGAACGATCACATCTTTCCAGGCATGGAACTCCCAAAAATCAATCTCCTTGAACTCGTAAAGGTGTTAATGTTCTACCTTATAATTGTTACCGGATCTGCCATTATATTAAAGGAACGGAGTCACCTTCATTTTGTGTGTGATCTATTATTAAAAATATATGTGTAATTTTTCTAATATTCTTGAATTTGTGTTCATGACAATTGTCTGAATAATATATGATATTAACTTATTTTTCCTTTATGGTTGAGTTTTTTTTAAATTTCTAAACAGACGTACCTAGGTCATTTGCAAATAATGAAATTCAATACATTCCGTTTTATATGGTAAGAAAAAATGGATATATTTCTCTTTGGGCATCAGATTTCAATTTATTCATATTTTTTCGGCTCGGGATAGTTCTTTTTCCAATAGTCACTGATCGTAGCTGACCTTCAATTTTTCTTTCTCTTTTTCACTTTTCACCAAATGCTGCCCTTAGCTCACATAAGTCCTTCTTTGGTTGAAAAATGATATGTTGAATTCTTCAGTAAACATTCTAAACAATAATGTATAAGTTCTCGTATAGCTATCAATTTTAGGAATGGGGTGAATGTAGATGGGGAATGGGATGAATGTGTTTTTATATAAATTTTGTTATCGATTCAGCAACTTGTATAGATGGTTTTCGTATTTTCTCCGTTAGCCTCTTCCATGAATGTTTCACTGACCTATTTTATGCATTATTTTTCTTCTGCTCGTACCACCCTCACGAACAAAACGATATCTTGGTTCTACAACCATTATGTTTTTTTACAGAAAAGTGCCGTTGCCCTCTATGTTACCAGGCTGCCAGTGAACATCCAACATTTTTGTATATTCTTCTTCAGTCATCTTCGAGGAACAGTTTAATTTACAAGTAACTCCGCAGGACGAATTAATTTGATATTCCTTAATTTTTTTGTTGAATCCAGGTATAATTCGTACGGTTTTCCAGAGTTTCTTAATTTTTTGACTAAATCTTATTCTCCATTTATTATCATTTTTCAGTACAGGTTCATACTGCTGTAATTTGATTCAAAAAATTTTGATTTCCCAAATTACTTACTCTTTATGGATACTTGATTCGTCATTTGAATGGTCACTGTCAGATTTGTACAAACCAGATGGCCTGATTGTTTATTCTTAAGTCTTTTTCGCAAATTGGAGATCCCAGTGAATTTTGGCCAAAACCAATCCATCGAAAAGTGAGGGGAATTGACGTTTTATGACATAAAAATTGTTTTTTGTACAAATAGTAATCATGAAAAATTTTTTGTGTGTGTGGGGCGGGCAGACTATTTTTTATGGTTTTCTATTCAGGATTCTACGGCAAATAGTGTAAAAAGTGTAATAAAAAAACCCTATAACAAACATAAGTGGTTTTGTTTTTTACTTATATCTCGGTCAAAAATAGTCGGATTTTGATGAAAAATTGAAGAGAAAGGAAAAACGGGAAATACTATCGATTAGAATATAGTTCAACATAACCACTTATCTAGACTTAACTGATTATGTTAAATTGCCGCAGATATATAAATTACTTATTTGAGCAATGTTCAGCTTTGGATGTCACTAAGAGCCATGGTCATTAACAATAAAAGATAATTTACAGAACCTGGCTGTATTCGTACGAAAAATACTTCGTATACTGCTCCAGCCAATATAAAAAGCGGTAATTCCAGATTCTGAATGAATCATTAGGATAATCACCAACCTGACAGGTGAAAATGAATCGGTAGAAAATTTAATTATCAACATAAGAGAAGTATATTTAAAGATAGCCAAGCGGACATCGAAAAATGCCTCATTAATGCACTTATACTATATTCTGTTATTAAGTTGTCAATTCAGTAGAATAGTAAATTTTTTGATATTGCACTGGAGGCTATAACTGATAATGATTATGAGACAGCAATAAGAGCACGTATAATTTTTAATTGTTCATGAACAATTCTTTCAAACATTTTCTTTGAAGACTTGGTGCAATTAACACTGGTAAAAAGTAATGCAGCTTTGACTTATCAATAATTTTGCAACCCTCTGAACATTTGTAGCGAGAATTGTCATTTTGTGAGCTTGAACGAAATATGCGTCAGACACGTAATATCAATTCTATCGTATTGCTTTAATGATCTTGATGAACGAAGATGAGCAAAATTGCCAAAAATAACTTAAAAATAGTTTACATTGTCATTGTCAATAGTTTAAGTTACATTGAAAATAGTGTACAATGGTAATGCATCAAACAATATAGTTGACGTCGCACGCAATCTGAAGAAAGAACTACTGAAATATTATGACCACATGATCGGCGAGTGCAAATGCACAGTCGAGACTTTCCATCGATTTTGATTGATTTTGGCGATATTCGAATTGATCCGAGAAACATGAAAGTCTGTTAAAGTTTGTTATGGCTCGTTGTAATGACGAATGATTTTATGATTGTTTTTCCACCGGGTTCATCGTAAGTTGCTTTAAGTAGAGAACGAACAATCTATAGAGTTATTCTGGATAAACTCGTCAAAAGCAAATACCTGCAATACAGTTTGCTTCCTTCATGACTATTTCGTCTTTTTGGAGTCAAAAACAAAAAGGAGAGGATTAGTAGAAATGGCAATCACAGTTACCTGTTGTATTGGTAGAAATTAATGTTAATAGTCCCACTAAATTTTCTAAAACAGTCTTTAGAATTTTTAAGTTTCAGTCTATTTTTTGTAAATTTGATAATTAGGTTGAGGTTCATCTAAGGCGGCTCACAACACGTAATAAAATAAATATTCAACACATTCTTATATTATATGCAAGGACATGTTAAAATTACGAAGACCATATTGATGACTAAAATCATTGTCTAGATTTGACATTATAGTATCATTCATATTTATGCATATAAAATCTACATCCGAAAAATAATAATAAACCGTTTGACTATAAGCACACCTGAATTTAATTAAAATATAGCAAAATGAATTCGTAAAACCTCTAAAAGCCCATAAAATCTTATAATTAAACTCATTAAATACCACAAACGATACGATCAGAAGAAAAATATTTCTTGGTCGTTCTTTAATTACCGCGCATAAATTAAAAATTCGTTTCAACAATATGAAGCAATGATTACCAGATAGGTATGCAAAACAGAAACAAAAACCCATAAAAGTCGATTCGCTGCGGTAGGTCGCACCAGAAAAAAAATTATCATTAATATCACCATCGCACATAATCATAATTATCGCACATTTTTTACCGCAAATTTTACGAGTATATAGTTTCTATTTCCCTTTGAACGTGAGCAGAAAAAAATTTTACGACTTTTTTCAAACATCTTAATTTCACTTGTGATTAATATTTTCGTAAATAAAATTAAGCCAAGAAATGAATATAGCTATTTAACATAAAACAATCAGAATTCATTACCGAAACGTAACCACTTCTTTCTATATTCGGTTCGCGTGCGTAAGCTACTCGTTTACACCGATAAAAAAACACAAACATTTGTTGGAAATAAAATTTAATAAATTTTGTTATAATTTAATGAAAGTTTATGTTTATTACGTTTTGTAATTTATTATAATTTATAGTCGACATTTTATTTTTTCGGGTGATTTTGATTAACATGTTCTAAGACGAGAATAGCTATGTATATAACACAACTTGAAGGTTGTGTAAAACTATAAAGTATAGTCGCGCAATGGTAGAATTACATAGTTTTTTTTATTGATTTATGATGATATTTGAAGTTTATTATGTACACTTTCAAGAGAGATGTAGGTTGATTATATTACATCATATTATATGTATAAAGCAGTTTTACTAGTAATTAGTTTTTAAATATAGCATTCAGAATTTTTGTTTATAGGAAGTTGGATGTAAATCTAAATTTGTTTGCAGGTGTAATAAATTCAAACATTTGAGGAAATTATATGTTTTGATTAACCTTTCCTCATTGTGACCTTTATTTTGTGATTCTTAACTATATTGTTATTACGTGATACTGTAAGCGATAATTGTACATTAGGTTTTTGGTTAGTATTTGACCAAGGTACGTTATTTTGGCAGTTATGATTAGAGATTTTATTTAATACAAGAATTTTTTTACAAACTTAACTCATACTGAACTCGATCGAATATAAGAAATTATCGAAATTTACTTAAATAAACTGTTAATAATTTTGACATTCCCTTGTCGGAGTGCAGAACACATTTGCATGTAATCAACAATGCAAAACAGTTGGAAGTGCTGTAACTTCAGAAGGGAAAACAATGATTAAAAACAAACCATTAAAGAAGAAAATCACATCGAGTGGATGTTACCAAAACTGTGGAAGGTTTTGACATAATGAAGTTTTGAATTATTTTAATCAAAAACTTCGATCTAAAGTTGAATTTATAACTATTGATTTGTACTTACCTTCTGTTGGAAGATTCCATAAAAAAAATATCACTATCCAAAATCTTTTATTTAGAAAGCATTTTATTGAGAATGATCAACAGCATCAGTATCCAGCTCACTCAAATGCAGCATATGTGCAATATATAACAATTATAATACTAAAATTTATTAAGGTTACTTACCATTTCAATAATTACTATATTTTTCTAATTATAATGTCAAAACTTTTGTTTAAATTATTTTGATTAACTATAATTCAAAACATTTTAAATTTGTATTTACATTTATTAACCATCTGTCAAATTAATTAGCGTAATTGTTACTTGAGTGTTATAATTACTAATTTTGTGTTATAATTAATTTCAATAAATATTTTTCAATTTTTTAAATATTTTTTTATAATTTTGTTATAAAATGTACATAAACTAATTTTGATTAATAGTATAGGATTTGTCAAATTTCTAAAACCAACTTAAAAACTCTCTTCTTTAATACACACAGTGGATCAATATAAAGCTCAACTAGCACGATATGTTAGTAACGCATTTTTTACTGCAGTTGTCTATGAACACACCACATTGCTGATGCGTATAATTGAAATTTGTTTGGGTGTCGCTATACAATTTTGGGACAACAAACGACTTACTTATCCAACCAGCTTCTGGAATATCAAGAAATTATGCTTCATCGTTGGACTGGGATTCCAGTCTACAAAACCTTATTAACTATTTACACAAATGTGAAATTTTTTTATTCAAACCTATCATTAAGTGTAATTTCTATTTAAATCAAAAAGTAATAGAGGCTTTCGGACCGGTTCTTTAAATTTCCTATACTTAAACTTTGACAAAAGTTTTTTTACAGTATAAAACTATTTTACCTACATTTTTTTGGCTTACATATTAAAAATAACAATTTAGTTATTAAGAAATAAAATTTCTATTCCGTTTCACAATTTTTGCAGGAGCAAACAAAAACTAATATTTTGCCTATTTTTTAGTTTGTGTGTTGATATTATATTTGATATCATTTTAAAGGCAATTATAAAGGAGTTTTAACCAATTGGGTTGCATTCGGGTCATCACATTTCTTTAAATCTATATTTTAGATTGCAGTTATCAGTTTTTAAAATTTACCATGCAAGATGTTGACTTTTGCATTTTATAATAAAAATCATGTAACAGAACATAACAAATCAAAAATAAAACTTTTCTGAAGTTATCCTTTAAATTGTCAGCAAAAATATAACAAAATAAAAATAATATTAAAAATTCTGCTTAGACTGGAAAATCTTAAAGGTCTATTACAATTTTATAATATACAAGTTGAATAATCTCTTGCCGTTTCTCACCATAATGTGCTTTCAATAAAGCACCAGCCTCTACATATTTTTCAGGTTTCACAAAATTACCTATGTATTGCTCTTGGATCTATTAATGATATTTTACTTGATTTTTTTTAAACTGATTTAGAAATATTGGCGAGTAGTTAGGCTTCCCCCTGATCAGAATAATACCAGCTGTATCACCTTTTGTAAGGATTATCGTTTCCGCGACATTAAATTGAAAGTGCCGTTGGCCTGGTAATCTGTTACGTTTTTTCGCTTGCTCGCGCCAGTCATTTACATTACATTCGGTTGCTGAGTTTATTACTTTTCCAAATTGTTGAAAAATATCAAAGTATTCGCCGGGGTCAACAATATGATCCTTGAATTTTAAAATCACACTATTCCACCAACCAAATTACGCGCTTATAAGATAAACCATTTTTAACATTAAGCAAAATATTCTCAGATGACCAACCTAAACATAAGAAAAAAAAAAACTATGCGCTATATTGTGCCCAATAAATCAATGGAAAAGTGTGATTCTAAAAATGAGCATAAAAATTCTCACTTGAACAGTCGCTTCAGTATTACCAAATATTCGGTCAGGTGGCATAGCCGACAGCTATGGCAATGGCCGACCACTGGAAAAATTAGTCCAACCACCTTCACAGCGGCTGAAGCAGTGCTTAACCATTTAACTAGCATTATAATAGCATACAGTTGCATTTTTATGTTGTCCGTCGCATCGGCCAATGATAAGCCTTATATATTACTTTCACCGAAGGAAGACATTTTTTTTCATTTAAGCGATGAAAAACTGTAGATGTTATTTTGTTGGAAGATTTTGGTCCTTCTAATTCAGACAATGCATAAATAAAAACGTTATCTGCAATAAGGCGGCTTTTTGATATCCCCTGCACGATGGTAAAATTATAAATAATATATAAATATAACTGGCGTGCATAAGACGCTATTTGTCTACGGTGAACCAAATCCAATAATGTATTCGGTGTTACAAATTGTTCGATTTTATGTGTTGCTTGATTTTATCAGGCTCGCTCAAATTTGCATTATACATTCGCCATGTTTTCTTTTCGTTTTGAGGTGGCAGTAACGACTTTTAATACAATTCAGAGACTCAATAAAATTTTTCACTGAAACTTTTTTCTCCAAAAGCTTGTGGGACCTCTCTGGTGGAAGAGTGTCATCAACCTGAAATCTTTTCGCAAGGTTAGAGACGCGATCTTTTTTGATACCCAAATCTGCAAGAATGCTTAGCAAATCTGTTTTTTCCCATGATAAGGATTAAGTATTTTATACTCATACCACGGTTTTTTTTTTTAAATTTTCTAAAATGGTTTGCCTGTGGGGCGTTTGAAACTGCAAACCTACACTACATTTAATAGCACCAACATATTACACTATACTGAAAGATATATAGTATTATTGAGAAAATAATCCCTTAAACAACAAACAAATCTAAAAATGTAATGACATGTAATCCTTTTAACCAGTGGTTGTCGAAGATATCGATTTTTGCATTTAATTGTAAACTTTAAATTTAAGTCTTATTCTGGAAGAGATGATGTTCAGTGATATGCATTACTCATTTTTAAATAATTTGAATTTTGTAGTTTCTGAAACGAAGCCGCTCACTATGGCACATTTCAAAACAGGATGTAATAAAACAGGACATCACAAAACAGTACATGGTACGGAACAGGACCGATTAAAACAGTACATCACAAAACAGTACATGGTACACAAAAGTACATGGTACGAAACAGGACCGATAAAAACAGCACATCACAAAACAGTACATGGTACACTAAAGTACATTTTACTGAACGTTAAGCTGGAGGATTTTTTCAGCTTGATTTGTTAAATTTTTTTTTATTGAATACGTTTAGTAATTAGGATATTATCAAGTGGATATTTGCCTTCACCTAGAGTAATTAGACAGTATACTATATAGAATTATAATTGCTTTAAGTTATAATAAAATATCCATTCACCTAACAATATAAATATAACATTATTTTAATTTAAATCGCTAATACTCGATCGTTGCAAAATACATAGATCAAAAATTTAAATAAATATATAAATAATATATTTATTTTATTTATATATTTAATTAAATTTTTGATCTATTTTGCAACAATAAGTAAAACTTAAACACTTTTTTGGAATTAAAACCTGCAAAATTGACTATTAACTATTTTGTGGTGTTCTCTTTTAATACGTACTGTTTTGCGATGTACTCTTCCGTACCACGTACTTTAGTGTACCATGTACTGTTTTGTGTTGTACTGTTTTAATCGGTTCTGTTCCGTACCATGTACTGTTTTGTGACATCCTGTTTTCGCACATCCTGTTGTGAAATGTGTCGTTTCGTATGAGACCCTTTCTGAAAGTGTTTGCAGTTTGCTTCGAATGTTCTTATTCATTTTCAATAGTGCGGTTTTTTCTCCATAATTAAAAATCAATTTTAGTCATCATCAACCACAATAGTTCTTCACTAATTCATCAACTGGCTTTTCATCCGTTTTTATTAACTGGCGTATTTTTCATCACAACCACTTTTCTACAACCATTACATTTTGGTTTTGCTTTGTTCAACGAAGTTGTTCATATTACCCCGGCCAAATATTTGCACCCAGTGGGTTTTTTTATACAAAATATAGGCATTTTTTTCATTGTTCACCAATAGTATTTGAACCATTAAGATTTTTGTTATGCTTTCTTCAGCAAAGTTATTGCGCAAGTCAAAATAAACAACTTTGCCGAACTTATCAAGACCGAAACACCAGATTCATTCACCATATATGTGTGTTTTACTTAAGCCAAGGTGAGGTTAGGTTAGGTTGGAGTGGCTGCTTCCGCACACTTAATCCAGTACTGACCGTTTGTGATACAACAGGATCCTATTTCTCCTTTCCCCTGTTCAAAACCATTTGGAGCTATGTTCGTAGCACAAAATATCTCGCACACCACAGACAGTGAGATCTGAAAGGCGCACGCACAAATACCAATGCTTTCTGTATGATAGTGCTAAACAAGAGCATAGGAAGTTATCTAAAGTCTCTTCCTCCTTTTCGTTCATGCAACTTCTACAAAATCATTCCGAGTATGTAGACCCAGCTTTCTCGCATGCTCCCCAAAAAGGGAGGGTCTTGCCAGTTCTGGCAAAAGCTTCTCACAGAAAACTTCAGCTCCTACCTTGCCGTCTAGAGAAACATGGGTCCACTTGAGCAGAGATCCCTATACGCGGGTAAAGTTAAATAAAACTGTAGGTTGGCATACTTAGGCCAAACAGGAAGCTCATTTCAAATAAGATACAAAGAACATATCAATGACATAACTAAATTTAAAAAAAGTACATAAACTGAAGTTTTGCACAATAAATAAAAACTGAAAATCAAAGGTACTCTAAATTCAATAAAAATTTAACCAACATCTTGGTATAAATTTTGAGCACAATTTAACTGTTTAATTTTTTACTCGCAATATCTCAAAAATGGGGACTAACTTTGAAATGGGACTAGCACCATTGAATTCAGCATACTTGAAATAGGTTAACCCCCTGGGTTCCCAGCTTGTTACAAACAAAATAAATAGTTTGCGATTCAACCACAGTGTAATTAATTTGAGAAATATACTAAAAAACTGAGCAAAGTACATAAACCTTAATACTTATATAATTTCAGGATCTTTGCACGAAACTCTGGCAGGTCATCGGTTAACGAACTGGATGGGGACGAGCAGAACTTTTAATACGAAAAATATCGTTGAGTGATTGTTGAGTTGATTTACGTAAACAAACTGGTCTGGTCTTGTACCATAAATATTTGTAGTTATATTTTAATTTGATGATTTTAGCTTCTCTGTTAAGCTGAGACTGGAACCGGGTAAAATGATGCATTACGTATATTCGTTGTTTTGAATGATTTTGTGGAAATGGTTGTATGCACTTTTGTGACAAAAAATCCTTGAAAAACATCATTGTGCTGGTTTTATTAATTAAAGTTTTCGGTGAATTGGTTCAATGGATAATATATCATCAGATTGAAAGAAGTTGAGAATTTTTTTAATTACATTTTTCATTGGTAAACCACTAATGGTAGAAGAATACTAGAAGCATTATCCAATTTGTTAGGTTTGTCTTGAACTAAAATTCAACTTTAGTCATTATTAACCACAAAATTTCGTCAATAATTCATCCATTTTTATTAACTGGCTTATTTTCCATCACGACACTTTGCTACATACACTTATGTTGTGTATCGGTTTCACGCTAGTAGATTGAAGATGGCAGCCTGTTCTTGAATACACTGACAAAAAAAAACTTTTAAAAGTGAAAAAATATACATATAAAATCTAAAAAATATACATATATTTTTTAAGCAAACAATGTAGTTTATAAAATTTAATAACTAATAACTAATTTTTAGTTTTCAAATATATATTAATACATATATCTGAGATGAAATAAATATTTAATTTTTTTATAATATAAATAAAGTAATCAGAAAATTCATGTTAGTGCTCGAGATGATGATTCCTAGGCACTCCTACGATGTTAACGATACACGGCTTGTGTTATGATATTTACCACGCTCGACTTCTCTTGCTCTCCGATCGTCATTAAATTTCCTTTACACAAAAATACTTTGTTATTTTATGTATTAAATACACTTGCAGTTATTTTTTTTTAATTTCCCGTATCACATGCATTACTCAATGTTTTTTATTTAATTGAAATACTACACTATTCAAATAATTAAATTAACTATTAAATTTTATGTTGCAAAAAAAATCTAGCGTATCGCTCGCACCAAAACACTTGCAACACGATTTTTTTTTGCAGAACTTTTGCTATTAATAAACAAAAAACGTAAATAATAAGCTACAGCTTCAGCTTTAAATTTAAAAGGTATTGTTGAAATAACTTTACAAAATATTTTATTAAAAACAAAAAACTTTTTATTACTTTTTAAAAATTCCATTTAATAACAAACAAATAATTTTTAAATTCAAATAAAATTTCAATTTTTTGGAAATTAAAACTTTGTTTTTCAATTTTACAAATCAAACTTGTTCTCAGTGTAGTTGCATTGTTAGTTTCGCTTTCTTCCGCATCTTTTTCGGTAAACGTTTCAATACTGTTTTTACTTGTCAATAGTTTTTCATTTTTTTGGGCTACCTCTTTTCATTTTTACAGTAATATAGCGATCGCACTGAGAAAAAAAAACTAGTAAAAATAAAATTATACATATAAAACCAAAAAATATGCATATATTTTTTAGGCGAAAAGTGTCGTTTTTAAAATCAAAAGGATAATCAATTATTTTTAAAAATGTTTGTTTATAAAAATAAAAAAATGGTAAAATACTTTCCTTACTTTTGTCAAATAGTTTTCTTAAATTTTAGGAGATTATTTTTTAAGAATAAAAAACTATTGGTTAGTTTTAAAAGATTTATTTTAATTTTTAAATAATTATTTTTTAACAATTATGTCACACAATTTGTAACTCCCAACAACATGTAACTCTCCCTCCAAAATTTAAAACCTCCAGGGCCATTGTGTAAAAATACACACGACCCTTAAAAAAATATAATGCTCTGTAGTTGCTTTGTAGTTTTTTTCGTACTTATAAAAAGTTGGTCTACTTATCAGGTTGCAACGACCAAACTGCGGAAAACCAAACCTCCATACCTTTAGTATAACACAAGAACATATTGATTTAGCGAATTATATAAATAGCCGAAAACACTTTAAAATAAAAAGTAAAATATAGACGAATTGAAAAATAAAATAACGGGATTTCTGGCACAACAATAAATATAAACATTTTTATAAGTTGTCATTATTATCACAAAAATTGTTTTTAAATGCTAGAACTCTTCTTTTGAAATAAATTATTCTATTTAAATAAATAAACTTTTTAAATTTAGAAAGTATTTTATAAATCATTTTACAAAATGATGTTATTATATGATGTTATACAAAATGATGTTATTTATATTTACTACAAACATGTTCCCTCAGTAGGCCAGAAAAATGCAATTTAGACAAAAATGCTATGAAAATATTTTTCCCAATTCCCTATTCCCAGGGAAAGACAGAATAGGGCCACTGGGGAAACAACCAAATGAGCCTTATTCTGGCCGAACAACTTTTACAGAAAAAAACTACGATCATTGGGACAAGTCAACACAATAAACCAGATTTATTGAGTGAATTTAGGAAAAAGGCCGAATTGAAAAAAAGAAAAGGGAACTCCTCGCAATTTTGTTTCGATACCAATTTAACTTTGGTAAGCTCATTCAAAAAAAAAAATAATTAAACGTTCTATTGTTATCAACTTTACACAACGATACAGGAGTTGACAGTTCTTCAAACAAATCAAATATTATTTTAGATTACAATGCCACGCAGAGTGGAGTTGATAATCTCGATCCTGTAAGGATCTATACTTGCAAAAGAAAAACAAACCGATGGCGAATGATGTTATTTTTAACATGGTTGATCTTGCTAGTATTAGCAGTCTATAACTTGCACATAAGTGCTAATCCTCAGATATATGTGAATCGAAAGTCATCGGAGAGGATTTTTTTTGACGGACTAGCTATGCAGTGGGTTCAACTAAATGTAGTGCAGCGACTATCCAATCCACGAGTTTAAAAAATGTGAAAACCGCGATCAATCTAATTTTCGACGTTCACGATGCTACCTGTGCCCTCGATCAGCCCAAGTAAAAACTAGACCTAAATGCCATTTTTCTAATCAGCCATCATATCTCAGTCAACCCAAAATCGTGTGTACAGAATGCCTCAAAGAAGATGAACATGATTCGACCGAAGAGAGTAATTCATCAAATGATGCATCAGAATAGAATTATGCCTCATGAATTTTTATTTTTTTAATGAATTTGACTGTGATTTTATTTGTTAATTGGAATTTTACACTATATATATGTGTTAGATATATTTATAGAATTTATGAATTGTTTGTTTGAATTAATTTTATTTTTGCAATAACATTATAACTAACAATATCTAATTATTTCTATAAAAAATGCACCATAGCGTATGTAGGGTCAGATTGACCCCTGTGCACAGACAACGTCTTGGTAAGCTATGCGCAAAGTGAGGGTTAAGTGCTCACTTTAAGGCTGGTGCCACTTCTGTGCTTGTCGATATGATTTAGATTCCGGGTTCCTTCCCTTAGCCTTCTAAACCTCCTGTCAAGTTTTTGCACAGCCGCCCCTTACATGAAGAACAGACGCTGGTCGAAGACGCCCCTAGCATGAAGAACAGACTCTACACGATTTGCAATGCGTGTTTTCCCCTCAATGCAAGTAGCTCGGGTTGTTACGGTTATCGAATCTTTACGATGCGACTATTTACTCTTCTTTTTTTTTTTTATTTACTCATAGTCGGGAAATAAATAAAGTGATCGATTAGCTATATATATGTTTATGTAAGTACACCATTATGATTTACATTTTTGCAATTCTTGGATCTTCTAGAGATCTGTACATAGCAATAATTTGCAATGTATATAATGGGAACAAGTATATAACTAACTAAATATATACATAATTGTTCTTGGTTTGCAAATACATAAAAATAAAAATAAAATACATGCATGCATTTAAAATTATTATTTATTTGCGTTTTGTGGGAGACCGCGCTTATCAAAAAATAAACCAAAAATATTAAATATTATCGTGTTTTATAATTTAAATATACAATTTGTAATAGAAAAAAAATTGTATAGCTTGATCAAGTAATCGATAAAAGCTACATAAAAACTTTTGAACTAAGAAAAAAGATTCTTCTGTGGGCCCTTGAACGCTCAACTGTATCGGAATATTCGTGAACCTCCCGTATTCTGGTTTGCTATATTTCACACGGGATTTAGCACGATGGTGTATGATATGTGTGCGCTCTGATTAAGATTAGTTGATTTACACGTAACGACAACTGGTACTGCATATGTACGTAGCGGCCTCAAGGAAATATCAACACAAGGATCCGCTAGACCAACGAATTATTGAGTGTTGTGTTTACTTTGATTTTCACTAAGTTAAATTATAGCATATTAAATGAAAGTCTATTAGTAAATTTAGTTAGTTTAAGATATGTTTAAGGATAAAATCTAAATAATTTTTATTTTCAAAAGTGAGTTACAAGTGGATAAGAAAAAGACGCGTTATTGCAATTTTTGTAGTTTTCATTTCAGCATTTCAAATCGCAAACATACTCGTATATCAATCGAGAGTACTTTTCGGTAGTCTATATATATATAATATATATGTTATATATATTATATATGGTGATTTTTTTTTTGATTTAATTTTTTTTTTACTTCAAATTTGATCATATTTTTTTCTATTCACTTGAAATTCTAAAATTTTGTTTAGTTAAATAATTATAATTTGAAAATACAACGGTAGTTCAGTATTCCCACCAAAAATTATGAATTCAATTCTTTTATCGTTTCCTAAACAAATAATATGTTTTTTGTAACTTTTGCCAAAGGCTTTATTCATGAATCTTTCTTTATACGAAACTAACAAGAAATGTGAAATTCTTAAAATCTATATTTAATTTAAATTAAGCCTTATTCTATGTTAATACTTAATATCATTATGCATTATTATAATTTTTATCATTATATTAATTTTAGTGTGTTAGCTCAACATGCACGTAATTATTAGATTAGATTTCTCAGTTAATTAAATCTAAAGGATCTGCCCTGCGAAGCCGTCTGTATTTCGGTTGCCTTAGTAGTTCTCTAGCTAATTCGTTAGGGTGTGATTCCAGTTTCAGTTGGTACTTTAGACTGCATGATTTAATTGTCTCTTTAACAGTTTTGATCCCTAAATCACTATGGATGTTGCTGTTTCGAATATACCAAGGGGCATTTGTAATGCTACGAAGTATCTTTGCTTACGTTCTTTGTACGATATCTATATTTCATGCACTAATTGAGCCCTACTAGTTGTATAACATATGTCCATATGGGGATTAGGATCACTTTGTATAGGAGAACCTTGCAGTCTAGAGAGAGGTTCGATTTTCTACCGATTATCCAGTACATTTTAGAAAATTTTGTTTTTAATTGATTGCGTTTTGTTTCAGTGTGCTTTTTCCATGTCAATCTTCTATCGGGATGAAGACCGAGACATTTGACGTTGGTTTGTTGAGGAATTGTTGTAATTCTCTCGATGCTGTTTGAGGATTTTTGTGTGAAAATAATACAGCTGTGTCATCAGCAAAAGTTAAAGTGACAATTTTTTCAGCTATTGGTAAGTCAGCTGTGAATAGCAAGTATAGCACAATACATACCTTGCGGTACTCCTGCCTTTATCTCGGTTAGATCAGTAGTGGTCGTATTTTGTTTCACCTGGAACATCATTTGGGCTAAATAGTTTTCAAGAATTGAATGAAATTGTCTAGGCAGAAGAGTTTTAATTTTGTAATTTAATCCTTCATGCTATACTGTGTCGAAAGCTTGCGCAATATCCAAGAAAACTGCCGAGCAATATTTCCTTTCTTCTAAGGAAAGCTTAATTGTATTTACAATTCTGTGCACCTGTTCTATTGTGCCGTGTTGCTCTCTAAATCCAAATTGGTGATCTGGTATAATGCAACCTTCAGATAATATAGGTCTTAGTTGTTGTAGTAGCATCTTTTCAAAAAGCTTTGAAATTATCGAAAGTAGACTTGTTGGCCTGTACGACGAGACTTGGGTTTCGTCTTTACCTGGTTTAGGATTTATGATAGTTTGAGATATTTTCCATTTTGGGGAAATTCTTTGATCATTTTTCCAGTTATTAGATCATGACCTGGCGCTTTCTTAGGATTTATACTGTTTTTGATAACCGTTTTGACGCATTTCAATTTAAATTTTACTGTTTTTGGGTTCGACTCGTCCCTCGTAAACTGTGGTAGTACGCAATCGTTATTTTGTTCGTTTGGGGTGAACACTTTTTGTAGATGGGTAGAAAAAGCGATGGCCTTTTATAAGTCACTTCTGGCTCAGTGACCATCTGGTTTCCTTATCAGTGGGTTCGATTGCTCTGGCCTTTTCAAATTTCTTGCTGCCTTCCACAGTGAGTAATCAGTTTTTTCTGTTGCTATGAGCTCACTTAGATAATTCTGTATTCCTAAATTTTATTCTTCCCGTATTGCTTCTGTCAGAGCTTTAATAGCTCTATTTAATTTCTATTGATGCAAAAGAGATCGGTGACACTGCCATAGCCCCTGAATTGCCCGCTTCTCTGCCAATAACTTTTGAATGTTACTTGAAACCCTTGTATTTTTTCGAAATTTTTGTTCTCCCGAATAGCTTTTTTTGCAGCCATTTCCATTATTTGTCTTAAGTTTTCTATCGCGGCATCAATGTCTTCTGGTGAGCGAAGTGGAACATTGAGATGACAATTTACATTTACTATGTTTCTATAGAGAACCCATTTCGTTAGTTTGTTTGTTAAACGTTGGAGTGGTTCAGTTTTTAATGCTTGAATCCCATTGCACATGTTTAGCGTTGTTATCACCCCCTGCTAGGAATTTGATTTCCAACTGATTGAAGTAATCGATAAATTGCTGTTTTGTAATTGCGTGTTTCGGTGGACAGTAGACAGGCGATATTAAAAATTTCCCAGACCAATCTTCCAAACTGATAGTTGTAGCTTAAATGTGATCTTGAGTATATTTCTGAAGCTCGTAGTGCTTTAATCTTCGTTTTATTAAGACTGCAGTGCCACCGTGAGCTTTTCCTTCCGGATGTTTGGTATCATAAACGGAATAGCCGGTAATATTTAAAAAAAAATTGTTTTGTGAAATGTGTTTCAGATATTAACATGATGTCTATATTTTGTTCGATAAGAAAGGTTTGTACCTCAGGTTTATGTTGTGAGAGCCCGTTCGCATTCCAAATAGCTATTTTTAGAACTGTTACTTTTGATTTTGGACTATAAATTTCATAAGCGTATTCATATTTTACATCATCATGCTCATTTGTCTTTTCATCATCATCATGAAAATTTGAATGGTCTCGGTTAATTTATTTACCATGGTATGAATGTTTAGTTCCTCCTCATTAGAATGAGCTTTTGGTTTCGGTTTGTTACCTTTTAGGATACTTGCGTAAGAAACACCTGGCTATGCAAAACTGCTGGCAAACGTCTCCAAGTTATCATTTTGTGTGTTTGCATTCGTTGGTTTGGTGATTATTGTATTTTTTGGAAACATGGCTCTCTGATTAAATTACATATTGAGCATTCGTTACTCAGCTCTCATTTTAGGGTTTATTTTTCGTTTTAAGTCCAGATAAACTGCGCAACCCCTATAGTTTGCAGTATGATTTTCACCGCAGTTATTACAACGTAACACAGATGGGTCATCGCGAGGCTTGTCACACTGTTTGGAGTCGTGGAGTTCACTCAAATAACACAAACTTCATTTAAGGTGCAGTATGCTTTCGTGTGTCCGTATTCTTGGCACTTTATTCATTGGACTGGTTCAGACCTTTTCTTAGGTTCTTCATTTATTAATTTACGATGTAGCAAATATTTTAAGTTGTAAATCTTGTGAACTCCTTTTAACTTTTCTTCCTCTGGCTCTGGTTGTAAATGGAAGATTAGTTGGGGTACCTTCTCACGGTTTACTATGTTGTTTTGACATAGAAACCTTCCGCAACAAGTGCAGCTTGTATTTCGCTAACATCTACGCAGCTTTCAATTCCTCTTAGCACACCAGTCAGCCCTTTTTGACTTTTTAGCTGGTATGTGTAATATTTTTTACCAACTTCATCAACATGTTTAACTAGGGCTCTGAAGTCATCGATTTCGAATGTTTGAATCTTTGTTTCATTTATGTTACCTCTTTTGAGCGGGGCAATATAAAATTTAGAATCTGTTAATGTTGCGATGTTATTAACCAGTTCATTATTAGTTGCTTCCCTTAAATAAATCGGATTCGGTTTCTCATTTTTCAAATTCGGCACTGCGTTGGGGTCAACGAACTCTAAACTAGAGAATCGGTTGTTAAGAGGTATTTGATTAACACCTTGTTCAGACCGTGTGACTTTGCTCCTGCCAGCAAACTGGGCAGATCTCGGACTACGTTTTCTTGTAGATTGAACAGTAATATACCTATCCAATCCCGTTTGTACTAGATTATTTTCACATTGACCACGGTCACTAGAGTTCGTGGCACTGAGTTCATTACTATTGTTTTCATTAAGCATTGTTAAATTTAGCGTAGGTGTTTTCTTTGGGCTGTGTTGAACTTTGCCCACTTGATTTACACTTGCACTTGCAATATTTTCTACATGAAACTGGTTTAAGTTTGTTGTAGATTGTGTTCGGCGTTAAATGTTCGAAGAAGTCTTTTTTGGGGAAAATAGCCCCATCATGTTTACATCATCACTTAATCAATTATCAAGTTACACTTTTATGTTAGTTTTTTTTGCACCGTGTGTATTTATATAAAACTGTATATTTATATAAAAAGCACAAACACTGCACTTTTCGTTTGTTTTATTTTACGTCCGAACCTCACGACAATAAAATTAAAACTGAATAATAATTTAAATAAAGAAAATGGAGTAAACTGTGTTTCGATTGGTTATTGGTGATGTCATTAAAGATTGGGTGGAGTGAGTTGCAGATTTGATTTATTGCGCCCTTACTCGTCTCTTTATTGACATGGAAGAAATCAAATTGTTAAAAGTTTAACTAAACTTTAATACAATATTTAATATTTGCGCCCGTACTTTTTATAGACTTTCAAGTTTGCATACTTCTGAACTAAATAATATGCATGATCGGTTGGAAAGTCATTGAGTTTTTTCTATTGGTGAATACACGGGCCTTGTTCAAATCTACCAGATTGCTAATAAAAATTATAATTATTATTTTCCATGTAAAGAGAGTTGCACTTAAAATTTATTTGATTGAGATTTATTTGATAAAATTTTAAAATTTACTGTAAGTCCTAAGGATCTAATCAGCCACACAGAATTGATGAGTAAATATAAAACATCATGACTCGCAAAAGTCAATAAAAATTACATGTTCAATGACTGAAAATCTTATCGCGAACATAACAAAAAATTCCTTTTAAATTTAGTATAGTCGAGTATAAATTTTCCATCAGAATGACTTTTCGCCGAACGAAAATATAAAAAATAGGAAAAAAAATAATATTTTCCAACCCTTCCCAAAATGTGTATGAAAATATAAAAAACTTATTAAAGTTCAAAGTCAATGAATTACGATTCTATTTATTCATATAAGAGTTTTATTCGTTGGTGTGTAATTTTTTATTTATTTTTCTTGATACTTTATTCACTTAATAACATATAACGTGGCGTCACTGTATCTAGACTATTTATCTATCGTAAAATTAAAATAATTTTAATAGATAAATCAAAAATATACTGAAGTAACAAAAATATAAAGCATCTCTAAAACACTAACATATATGGATGTGTATATAGATAATCCCATAGCGCAGAGCACAAAAAACATATTTTTTGATATGCAAAACATGTTAGAATTTAATCTTCCAAAACAATTCAATCTGCACACAAAAAAAAATGAACGAAAGAAAATAATAAGACGAAAGACATGTAAATTAAATTAGAGAGTATGAGCTTGCAGACAAATTAAAGTTTTATATTCAGGGTAATATAAAAATGGTGCATTGTGGGGTGTAACGAATTGGTTGAACCACAAACAACCTAACCCCAAAATTATAGTAATAGCCAAAATTTACAAAGTATTTGTTTTTTGTTCTGTAACGTATGTGAGTGATCAATAATTTAACATTTTTTTACTTAATTAAAAGATTAATATTCATTTTTTTATAAATGTAGTGTTCGTTACGACAATTGAATACAAATTTTCTTTCTATATAATAAAGTACTACAATGTATATTACCTCTGTACAAATACGATTATATTAGATATGTTTGAAATGTGTGTAAAAATGGAAAAGCAAGTTACAAAAAAATCCAAAATTCTACTAAATCTTAGCACACAGTGTATCCATATAGTAAATGTACCAGAGTACACCAAATTTAACTTAGGTAACACCTTTCAATTTCGGAAAAAATTGGTAAAACGGAAAAACATTACAATTTTGTGAAGAGATAAAAACAAGAAAAATACCAATATTTTGTGTAGCAAACGGAAACCAAATAAAATAGATATATAGGATAAAGGAGGACATGTAAGCAAATTGATTTATATACTGTAAATTTTTTTTTTTTTAGATTTTATTTTTTGTTTCAAGAAGAATTTTTCTACAGAATTTTCTAAACTTTATATTTTAATTTGATTTTTATTTTATTTCTTGTGATTTAGGTTTTCCTTCATATGGTTTAAGTGTTTTTTTGATTCTAGTCACAGACAGATTTTATTGAATTTTTTTTTCCTTGAATGTTGTATATTTGTGGAAAACATACGTGTAGGTAAACGTACTAAACTATATACGAGTAGGTAAAAACACACACCCTTTATACAGGAAATTCAATACATATTGGAAAATCAATTTTAAGAATATTGTTGTGTCGTTCGTTTCGTGACTTTTATCGGGTGAGGTACATAATGAAAGTATTTGTAAATTGAATAATCATATGAAGGATAAAGATTAGTTTAAATTGATGTGAATATGTTTTTATTGTATAAGGCACTCGTTGAATTCTTTAATTTGTAAAAATGAATGAGTTTAAATGGTGTGCCATTTGAACGGATAAAAACTAAATCTACTAAATTTTAAATGATTGTGTTGAAAACTCGTTGACAATGTCAACTAATCGTAGACAACGCCGACTAATCGTAAACAAGTCGACAACTATTCTAGCTCACGTCAGTGTAATTGAATGATTTACATATTTCGACTTCCGCCATATAAAATATATAGTAAATCCTGTAAAGTTTCTCTTAACACACGTAAATTTAATATAAACAATATTATGTTGGATTTACTTACTGCGAATTTACTGGCTAATCTGACCAGTTATGCTGTGTAATTTTCTGCATCATGAATTCGCTGGTATGGAAAAAAGTGGGTGTCTGTACCACGTAAACGGACATAGAACGTGAATACGTACAATGTTTTGGATGTCTGTGCAGTTAGCCCGAAAAATACCCCGAAAAAATGCGATGGCAACAATATAAAATGAATATCACGACATTTTTCAGTGTCATCCCGAAAAATTTTCTGTATTACGCTAGTTTTGTATGTCATCCCATGTTGGAGTTGACATTCATCGAAACATATCCTCGTCCATTAGTGAAAACCATCTACTGGTGGGCACTCATCAACCAACGTAATCACATCGGGCAACTCAACACCATCGCATCGGACAACTCTTAGAATGTCAAATAACCGCGGCGACGGAAATAAAAGTCTTCTTGTCAAAACCATTAAACAGCACGCACGCACTAGCACAACAAAACAAAATAATAAATTAGATAATAAACAGTTTGTTTCCAATCGCTTTTAATAGTTTTATTAATTCGATTCAACATCCCGATTTTTTTTTACTATCATGAAATTTTTACTATCATGACATTTTTTTTTGTTATCCCGCAAAAGAATTCCAATACAGAAAATTTTAGTAAACAAATAGCGACAGGTGTTCGAACCATCCCGAAACCAAAAAAAAATTTTGAAGCGCAGAAATTTATATCACGAGAAATTAATTTAATAACAAACGATTTACTGGCATGGTTAATCAAAAACGCAAAATCAAGCACTCTGGTTATTAGTAAGAAAACAATTATTGTGGATCCGAGTCTATGAGTCAAATTTTAGATATAACCGTGTGAAGTAGATATTGGCCCGTATTCCAGGTTTTTAAAATTTTATGTTATTTTCTTATGTTATAACTTTTAAAAACGAGGTAACAACATTTTTTTCAATTTGGTATTCTAACCATGTTAAATTATTTTAACTTTTACTGTAACATGCTCTTGTACAATTGAATAAAAAAATCTAGTACGTTTTTTTTGTCTTGTGTTTCTATACATAGTTGTCAAAAATATTTATACATAGAAACAAAATGTCATCAATAAAGGTCGGTACAGAATTTTTTTGGTTATTTATAGTTTTCAATGCAATTTTGTGTAATTTAAACTTGTTTAATTTTAGAAAAAGTTACACGCTAAGCTAAAACCACTCGCGAGCAATATGATTTATACGTGGCATTTATGGTGAATCATCCAGAGTTGTGTGCGAAGAAAGATTCGGATGATTCAGTGCAAGAATTATGGACTGAATTGGTTAATTTATTAAATGCAGCCGTAGGGGCTACAAGAAATAAAAACCAATGGAGAAAGGTTTAGTATACAATAGTATAAATTAAAAATATTGATGTATATTTATAAGACAACTTTTACTTTTAGATTTTTGAAAACTGGCGTACTGCTGTGCGGCATAAAAAAAGAAAAATTATAGTTAGTTTAAACCAAACTGGTGGCGGGGAATCAAGCCAATTGAAATTGAGCGATTTGGAAGAGCGTGCACTTAGTGCCTGGGGGGTGATTGTGTTCGAAGGTGCTATAACAATAGAAGCGGGGTTTGGTTAAACTTCGGCTGTTGAACAACTATCCCCAGAACCGGAACCATCACCTACTTGTGCGGTACCTAAGGCTCCACCGAAATTGTCCCGAAAAAGGAATCAGGATAATGGTATGAAATAATCATGCATGATTAGTTTTAATTCTAACCTCTAATTTTATAGAAGACTTCGAAAAGAAATTTTTGGAGCTCAAACAAAAAATAGACGTAATGAGGGAAGGGTTTA
The DNA here is from genome assembly GCA_947310385.1 of Nephrotoma appendiculata. Taxonomy (NCBI): domain Eukaryota; kingdom Metazoa; phylum Arthropoda; class Insecta; order Diptera; family Tipulidae; genus Nephrotoma; species Nephrotoma appendiculata. The sequence continues at coordinate 140,176,431 of OX371225.1, read as the reverse complement.
CTAAAATCGCACGTGCTATGGACGAGATAGCGGAGAGTCTCAATAACGCCGCTGACGTCTTTATAGAAATGAGGGAAAAATAAGAAACCATTTTATGTGGTTTGATAAAAATTGTGACAGTATTTTTACAGTGAATTATTAATTTTATTTGTATTTTTTATTTAATTTATGAAATATATACTTTATTTATTTGAAATAAAAAAAAAACATTAATGAAAATATTTGTTGATATACGTTTCCCGTAATCTGCAACCCAAATTATACCAAGTTCCATTATGTTCCATTTCATCCATGACACCTATTATATTATTTCCAGGGTTTATTTCTTCTTCGGGTACATCACTGTCTTCTGAAACTTCACCTGCATCCATTTCATCGTCCAAACTCGGATCCAAACATAAATTATGTAGCACAAATACTGCATATATAATTTTACATGCAACCGTTGGGTGGTAATGTAATGTACGATGCCGTAGTAGGCATCGGAACCTCGATTTCACGAGGCCAAAACATTTCTCGACAATGTTCCTCGCCCTAATAAATTTCTCGTTGTATCGAAACTCCCTGCTTCCATTTTCCGGATTATTGCAAGGAACAAGCAACCAAGGTTCCAGTGGAAACCCGGAATCACCCAATAGGATATTTGTTGGTTAGAAATATCTGAGAAATTATCGATAAAATATTTTCGTAGTTGCGATGTCATCCAGATTGCCGAGTCGTGTACCGATCCTGGAAACCGCGCATTTGCATATTTAATACGCATTTTGGAATCGCAACAAACAACTACATTTATACTGTGGTATCCCTTCCTGTTGCGAAATAAATTCCCACGAAAAAATTCGCTATCCTCAGGCGGTGCAATTATTGGAACGTGGCATCCATCAATCGCTCCAAGCACTCCGGTCATCTCAAATTTTCTCGCAAAGCCCAATTTTGTTTCCGCTTGATAAAGAACATCCTGTGGGAACTTTATGACATCATCTAATAAATAAGTGCATATTAGACTTGTGACTTCTTTTATACATCGCGATGCGCTTGGCTGCGATACGGCTAGAATATGGCAACTTCCAGCTGCTACTTGATATGACCCATGGCCATAGAAATGTAGAGCACACAGTAATTTAATTCTGACGGGGATTGTTGATTGCCGTGACATGGGCTCCAACTTTAGTATTAAAAATTCCACTGTTCACTTACTAAGCCTAAACAATTTCTTAAATCGGAATGAGGGCAATCCATAAGGATCACTTTCATCTCGAAGCATCCGTAGATTGGCACGGTGTTGAATTCTAAAAATTAAAATTCTATCATCCTAAATAAATCAGGAATGTATTTACGTACCTGGCACGTCTTTCGTTTCGTTCTCTGGTATACCGTAGAATATATGACATTTAATAATTTTGGCGAATTATTTTAATTATTTGCCAGCTTAAAAAAATATGATTCTATCACAGAATTTGACGTATTGGATTTCATTTTTGTCTATAACATTTCATAAAAGTACCTAATTTATTGCTTTTATGTTATATCAAAATAACATAGAAAATAACATAAAATAATAAAATTGAAATAGACCGGAATACCAAAATAGCAATTTTCATTTTATATAACATAATAACATGATAAAAATTTTCGCCGGAATAGGGGCCATTAATTAACAGAGCACGGTTGGTATGGAATTTGTTGAGGAAGGATCCACGTTTCAAACGCCAAAATTGTGAATCGAGCCTATGAGTAAAATTTTAGATATAGTCGTGTGAAGTCGTAGTAGATAATTAACAGAGCAAGGTTGGTATGGAATTTGTAGAGGAAGGATCCACCTTTCAAACGCCAAAATTGTGAATCGAGTCTATGGCTGTGTCCCAAACACCGACTTATTACAGACTTATTTGCTTATTTGACGCCATTTTGAATAAGTCGGTCAAGTCGTTCCAATTCATTATACCGACTTATTTGTGACGTAATATAAAAAAAAACGAAATGCAATTTCTGTTATATGGAAGAAAAAATTTCATTGACACATTGGTCGTTGCCACTAGATTTAAAAAAAAAACTGCGTGATTACATTTAGTCAATCCACATTTTTAGAAACATTTTTGTGTAGACATACTTATTCAAATAAGTCTGCTCGCGAGGTGACTTATTTGAATAAGTCGGTGTCCACAAATAAGTCGGTGTTTGGGACACAGCCTATGAGTCAAATTTTAGATTTAGCCGTGTGAAGTCGTAGTAAATATTAATTAACAGAGCAAGGTTGGTATGTAATTTGTAGAGGAAGGATCCATCTTTTCAACGCCAAAATTTTTCGTAGTTGTTTGGATTTTTCAATAATTAGAGTTTGGAGACGTGTTTTTAATGATAATCTTGCTTCTGATGTAAACATTGCATATTATAATAAAGTACCAGGGAGAAGAAAGACAGTTTTTTTAATCTCTTTCGCAAAACAACTTTAATTTCATTTTATTTTATTCTGCTGAGAAATAAAAATCGATGTTGCCGAGGTGACTGTCGTCGCTGTCACTATCAATACCTAATAGAAGTTTGATCAGGAGCGCTCAATGATTCTTTCCACTGTTGTGTTTTTAGGACAATGGGCCCATCAGATAAAACACGCCGAACATCGTGCTGGCTACACAACGAAATCAAATAAAAATACCATATATCATATAGAAATAAAAATACAAAGTAAATTACGCAAACATAAAAGAATTGAAATGTAAACAGGAAAAAACCTTACATAAATTATATAGATATAGCGCAAAGATAACAACAAATAACTCATACAAATTAGGACCCCGAAACATATGTTCACCAAAATTATGCAAAATATGAACAATAAAATAAAAATAAAAACACAAAGAAATTTTACCGAAACTATTTAATCACGTAAATAAAATAGACAATATAACAACAACAAACACAAAAATAAATGTAAACCACATATGTAGAATATTGTTCGTTGATATTGTTCCTAGGATAAAACATGTTCTGAAAAGATCAGTAAAATCTCAAAGTACACGAAATAGCAGATATCAGTATCAATAAAAAGTAAATAGAAAATATAATCTCGCAACAAAATTAAGGCCCCGTTTAAATTTGAAAATCAAATTTCATCCAATGAGAATTGAATATATCAAAATTACAAAAAATAAGGATCTTTTAGTCCCGCCTTCACGAAGCCAAAATTGATTTTCAGTAGGAAAATAAATCATATATAAACTCGAAAATTGTAGAGTTATGCCACAGTTGCAGTCGTAGTTGTCAGAGTTGAGTTGTGAAGTGAAACGGAATTAACTTTAGCTACCGCCAGAGCTAACCCGGCTTCATAGAATTTTGCCGCTATCCTCTGGTGCCCCGTGCGGTGTTAGTTCCCACAGCTCAGTCTAGTAGAGGGGAACGGTGTGGGTTTTGGGGCACCCAAGGCAACGGCCTAGATTACCGCATTGATTAATAAAAAAAATGGATAAAACGGGGGAGGTTGGAATTGGGGTATCGGACCCCGAGGCAGTGGGCCAGCCTATCAGCCCATCACGTGGGCAGGCCTGACCGTGGATGTGTATGTACTGAAATGTCTATTCGGACATTTCACTCTAATTTTACTAAATTAAGCTTATTTTGGCCCATAGGCCCTAATTGGGGAAATGTTAGTAGGTGGGGTAGTGGTATGCCACCAACGCCACAAAAAGGAAGAGAGGTGCTGAGCAACGACAGCTTCCTTTGTGTAGCGGTTGATCTCAACCCACTACCGTTATTTAATTTTGTTTTTTAGTCGCACAAACAACACTTACCTTAAATCCTGGGTAGAGTCTCTCTCTAACGTACTGCCTACGTACTACTTTCGTACTGCTTATATAAACAAAACAAAAATTTGTGTTTCTGCACTAATCACTAACACCTTCGTTAACTATACTATTTATTTTCATACATATAAGTACACTAACTATGTTACATACAATCACTTAATCAAATTTTTTATACTTTACAACTTTTATTGGCACAAAAACAATTTAGGTTATATAGATTTATAAAAATTTTGTATTGAGTACTATAATCACATAAAACCACACAAAGTAATTCACAAAAAAAAAATTACTAATTTAATTTTACTATTTACTAATCTTAAACGGAACCACAAAAAGAAACTCAAACTCGACCACTCGTTGGTCTTTTTAAAAACTAATTGTCTCAACCAGAAACGAAAAAAACCTCTTTTTACTTTCGAAGGTAATTTTTGCGATCTCATCACAAAAATTCCTACGAAAATTGTACACCAACGTGACATCGATTTTGCTGAATCGAACCACGCGAAAATATTTTTTCTTTAAAACATCCGTTGAGGAAATTCGAACAACAACAACCACAATGCTTTCCAATATTTGCATCGGTGTCATTGTTACTAACCTATTCATAAGTATGGTGTAAAAACTTACATTTCCAATATGTGCATAAACGACGTAATTAAATTACGTTCATGAACATATTTGGGTTCATTTAACCGAGCGAGGCACATAAAATATTCTAATGTGAATAAATTATGTTACCTCGAATTAAATAGACTCTAAAAGAAAAGGTGAAGCAAATTAAACATGATGGGCTTAATACATTAGAGGTAGTTGAAGATATTATCTTCGAGGTCATTTTGTTCGGAAATAAACGAATTGGGATAGGTTGATAACAGAATTAGATTGAATTCTGTTACAGAAGTTAATCATAAAGTTGTCAGTTGTTAATCGCAAAAGTTGTAGAGTTAGTTGTGAAAGTTGTCAGAATCATAAGCAAGCATTAATTAAGCTGAGAAAATAAATGTATTATAAAGTTTTAAATTAAGATCATTAAGGTGAATCATTTAAAACTGATCAATTGGTTTCAAAATTAAACCCTTTTATTTAATAACGATACTAAAACGTAAAAAGATCAAGCAAAGAGAAAGAAACGAAAAACTTTGGTAAGTATTCTTGTGTAACAAAATGTACGAATTAGTTCACTTCTATATCTGTCCAGAATAAGGATTTATAGTTTGGGCAAGCCAAAGCCCACTAGTGGAACTAATATAACCAAAATAAAATAAATATTTACTAACAAAGGTGTTCAATCACCATAAGTCCAACCGAAGACGGACTCAATAATGACTCAATAGTAACATAAATATTAATCTACTAAGAATTAGCTCCCAACATTATCCCGTTAATCTAGCCTGACATAATAGAGGTGCATAGCTGATACCTGACCTGATACGCAGTGGTTATTGGGTTAACGAAAGATTAACGTATTTTATAATTAATTGAGTCAAATCAATTAACTATATAAGGATAATATAATATTAAAATAAATTACTAACATACGCTTACCAAACGCGTCACATAAATTCAAATTCAACATAACACAAATATAAAAATTTTATGTAAAACACCACACAACATTATACGTGCGACGAAAATGCTACGTACAACATACCATGATCAAGGTAACTCAAGTTATTAAGCATTCAAGTTATTGAACGATGTTTGGCAATGTTGTTGGCAGAACTCCTAAATTGAAGAAACTCGACTTGCAACGAATAGATTTAGTGCAGCAACATATCTCACATGCTGTATATTTTGCACAAAATTTACCTGGATTATAAACCGACATTGATTATCGTAGTTGAGAGATTGGAGTTTCAGACATTGAAAAAAATTGAGTCCTAAATTTAAAATTAATGAAATTCCAATTCAAACCTTGTATTTCAAATTAAATTCATTTCATAACATAGATATGTTTTTGAAATATAAAATGTTTATGGTTTGTTGGACTCCTCCCTTTAATTCTTCCAAAATCCATTCTAGAAAAAAAAATACATATAATGAACTTTACTTCTATAGCATCATTGTTATATACACATACCAATAGCTGTTAGATCCACTATCGATGTAAAGGTTACAATCCCTTGTAAATGCAGGTTAGATGATCATTGATTGATTGATCATTGAAGAACGATCATTTTCTCCCTTATTATGGTGCTTATGCGTTAAATTATTAAAATCATCAGCTCCCAAATTTCATCATTGTCTGTCCTATGTCAGACAATTCTGTAAAACTGTGACGAGTTCCAAAAATGTACACCGGTCCCAAATAACTCTGAAGTTTATTGGTCGCGGTTGATTTTCACGATTTACATCTTGTGCTAGCTTAGTATAGTTTTCAATAACCATGAATTGTTTGATTGTTTGATGCAGTTTCTTTCCAGAATAGAACAAGCATACCCTAAATTAACAATTAAAATATATATATGTATTATAAACCAATTTAATCAATTTTCTGCAGTAACAAAAAAAATTAAATAAAATATGTTTAGACAAGACATAACATTTAATTTCGTTTACAAAGTAAAACTGTAAAACTAAATATATATAGTATTCACGAAAATTTTCGACCTCCGCTCCAATCCAAAAAAGTGGTTTTGGGGTGTTGCTACATAAAGCCAAGACGGATTTATTAATTTGTTCCATTCTTCATACTTAGGTTCTTTATAAATTGAGGGATTCTGAATTTTACGGAAGTCGGCACACTAAAAGTGGCAGTTTTTAAAGTTATTGCTTTTTGACGTTTTCCCAAAATGTTTTTAAAAGTATAGAATCTGCATAAAAATGGAAACTGCTCTGAAAAAACTTCATACTTAAGGATTTTTGATAAATTGGCAGGTTCCACTGACATTTGAACAGAAATTGGTGATTTGGTTTTTTTGCCAGTATTTTGAAAAATTAAAAATAACTAAGTTAAATTTGCAACGAAACTGTAACAGATCATTTTCTAAAAATTTATTTCTTTTGCTTTTTTAAGAAAAATTATTTAAAATTAACTAAGGATGAATAAAGGAACCATTTTTGATTTTAGGACAGTTAAGTGGAAATGTTAAAAAAAAACAATTACGAAATATACGTTTTAGATTAAGAGATGATGCAACATACACACATACAAAACACATTACCCACAGATTTTTGTGGTGACCGACTAATAGCGAATTGTTTGTAGTTTCTAAAATATTGAGCTCAACCACCACTTCCCAGATGTGAATTAGTATAATAATCGCAATAGCTAAATTGAATTAAGCTCTAAAAAGATTTTGGTATGATAAAATTTTGTAATTTTGTATAGTACTAGTTAACGAAACTGACGAAGATTAAGTATTTCCAACCTATTTCTTAAAAGCTATAAGCGATTCTAAAATAATTGTTAGTCGAATGTCTAGGATGTTATGCTAATAAAGCTATTAAAATCTGTAATTTCTCCTTTTTTTAATTGGTGACTGATAATATAGTAATTTAGTTTGTAATTAGTCATTTACAATGAGTATGTAACCGGGTTAAGGTAACATTTAATATGCAATATGGAATCTGTAATATGTAAAGTTAATAATTAATAAAAAGCAATTAGGCTATTTTCGAAAAGGAATATTCATTTATAGAAACCTACTCACTCAAAAAAATACCCTCGCAAGGCCACTTATCGGAATAAGTAGGCCCCCAATCAATGAGTTTTGGCTTTTCATAAATAATCGATTTTTTTCAGCAAATCATAATTATTTTGTTTATTTATTGTTGATTCACGAGTAACATTTAGCAACACAGAAATTTATGTGACTTGATGAATTTTTGAAATTAAAAAATTGAGATTAAATATATTATAGCTAACTATTTTATTTCCATATGCAGTTTAATAGACCGCATTTTCCAGATTCCATTTGTCATCTTCAGGTGTTTCTTTTAAACTCTTCCATGGGCATTTGTGTTGGTGGTACTGCGTGCTCTTTTTCCCTTTGTTTAAAACCTAATAATAAACTAAAGCTAAATCGTCTGCACTAAATTACATTTAAACTATTTACGTAATTTAAAAACATCAAAATATTGAGGACGGAATGTCCACAATTGCTCTCTAGTTAAATTCCTTCATCAGTTTTAATTAGATGATTTATTGATATTTTACGTTTGACTAAATAATTAATAATTTTAAAATTTTATTGTAAAATTGACTAGGGTACATCATTTCTGTCTATCCCATAGTATCCTTGCTAACCGTTTAAGCATCTACACCGTAGTAGCCGTTTCAAAAAAATCCTTTGTAATGTGTAATTAGTAATTAGTAATTGGTGTCTTACTATTAACTCCTTACACTTTACTATTTGCTTTTTACTACTTACTCTCTACTTGTTACTCTTTGCTCTTTACTATTTAATCTTCACATTTAACTGATTACTCTTAGTGTTATTACTCTTTGCTCTGTATTTCTGTATGTCGTACATCGTTGTATAGTGATTATCAAGCTTTGTCAACCTTATTATTGGTATTAATCGATTTCTTATTATTTAAGTCTATACTGTTCAGTGATTCATACTGATTTTGTAAGATGTATATTTTCTGGTCTGTTTAGATATCGATTAGTATAAAATACTTATAATAGCCAATTTGGAAAAGTTTTAAAATGATTCAGGAATGATCAAATTATGTACTATTTCGAATTTCGTGTAGCTAAGCGGAAGATTCTATTTTAAGTATTGCTTTATATGCGATGAACTAAATAGCCTGTTATTTTGAACTAGATCTAAATTTCGAATCGTTTACTAATTAACTATAAGGAGGCTATACTAAATTTTGTTTTCATATATACGTCTTCAGTCATTTTCCGACTGGCACAGACATCTCAATTTTAACAGTTTGGGGTCATCTCATCACATTGTTGATTATAAAGTTGTTTCCCTAACTCTTGCTTTACTTATTATGTCCTAATAATTCATTATAAACAATAAAATTCCCGTATTTTGAATTAGATCTAAGTTTCAGGCCATTTGCTATTTTACTATTAGGAGAATACTAAATTTCCTTTTCATGTATTGGCTTTCAGTCATTTTCCGACTGGCATGGACATAACAGCATTTTGGGGTCATCTCATCACATGTTGACTACACAGTTGTTTTCCTTTTCAATAGATCAACATTCGTTTATAATTCCAAGGTCGCTTTACTTATGATGTCCTAACATTTCATTATAAAGTATCTATGTTACTCAGATAACTATTTAGCTACACCACGCTATACATCCTTTTTTTCATTCCCTATCTATCTTAGAACTAGCATGGCTATATACGAGTATATAACATCATATTCACACATCATTAGTAACAATGAAATCAGAAGATCATCAAACATTAAATTGTTGAAGTATAAAATCACAATTTTAGAATGTAAAAATGTCGTTTTTCGGCCCATTTTTAAATCTATACTATTGTTTAGTGATTATCAACTCTTACATATTGTGTTAGATGTATATTTCATGTTCAGTTTAGATGTCGATTACCATGAAATAATTATAATAGCCAATTTGGGTAAAGCTTTAAAATGATTCAGGAATGATCAAATTATGTAATGTTGCGAATTACGTGTAGCTAAGCGGATAATTACTATTGAAGAAAATTATTTAACTATTTTTTTTATATGCGACGAACTAATTAGCCTGGTATTTTGCACGAGATCTTAGTTTCGAACCGTTTATAAATTTACTATTAGGAGACTATACTAAATTTTCTTTTCATATACTCGTTTTCAGTCATTTTCCGACTGGCATGGACATCTCAACATTTTGGGGTCATCTCATCACATGTGGATTTTGGAGTTTTCCCTTTCATCCAACTCAACAAATACGATCGATATTATTTAATCAACAGGGTTGCTTTACTACGATGTTCTAACAATTCATTATAAACTATATACTTAGATAACTATTTAGCTACACCAAACTATATACATCCTTTATTCATTCCCTCTCTATCTTAGAACTGGCATGGCTATATACGAGCATATTACATCATATTCACATAATATCATTCGAAGCCCCAACAAAGTTCTCGTAAATTTACTATTCGGCATTCTTTTAGTAATAAGGTGATTAAACAAATTTAATATTACATAACCATTAATCGTAAAATGCCCGCTTGGATGTGTCTGCTAATAATACATAATAAAAAAACATATTTTAAAACAACGTTTTATTATTAAATGAACTAAAGAAATTAAGTTTTCTTGAGCCATACACTGGACTTAACATAAAAGGTTGGAGTCGCACATTTGGTTTCTATGTTAATTGTGCTCCTCCAACCTTTTATGTGACTTGATGAATTTTTTAAATTAAAAAATTGAGATTAAATATATTATAGCTTACTATTTTATTTTCATATGGCAGTTTAATGAACCGCATTTTCCAGATTCCATTTGTCAATAATAGCCAATTTGGAAAAAGTTTTAAAATGATTCAATCAAATTATATAATGTTTGCGAATTTCGTGTAGCTAAGCGGAAGATTGTATTTTACCTATTGCTTTCTTTATATGCGACGAACAAAATAGTCTATTATTTTGAACTAGATCTAAATTTCGAATCGTTTACTAATTAACTATAAGGAGGCTAAATTTTACTAAATTTTATTTTCATATATACGTCTTCAGTCATTTTCCGACTGGCACGGACATCTCAATTTTAACATTTTGGGGTCATCTCATCACATGTTGATTATAAAGTTGTTTCCCTAACTCTTGCTCTACTTATTATGTCCTAATAATTCATTATAAACAATAAAATTCACGTACTTTGAATTAGATCTAAGTTTCAGGCTATTTGTTATTTTATTATTAGGAGAATACTAAATTTCCTTTCAATGTATTGGCCTTCAGTCATTTTCCGACTGGCACGGACATCTCAATTTTAACATTTTGGGGTCATCTCATCACATGTTGATTATAAAGTTGTTTCCCTAACTCTTGCTCTACTTATTATGTCCTAATAATTCATTATAAACAATAAAATTCACGTATTTTGAATTATATCTAAATTTCAGGCTATTTGTTATTTTATTATTAGGAGAATACTAAATTTCCTTTCAATGTATTGGCCTTCAGTCATTTTCCGACTTGCACGGGCATCTCAATTTTAACATTTTGGGGTCATCTCATCACATGTTGATTATAAAGTTGTTTCCCTAACTCTTGCTCTACTTATTATGTCCTAATAATTCATTATAAACAATAAAATTCACGTATTTTGAATTAGATCTAAGTTTCAGGCTATTTGCAATTTTATTATTAGGAGAATACTAAATTTCCTTTCAATGTATTGGCCTTCAGTCATTTTCCGACTGGCACGGACATCTCAATTTTAACATTTTGGGGTCATCTCATCACATGTTGATTATAAAGTTGTTTCCCTAACTCTTGCTTTACTTATTATGTCCTAATAATTCATTATAAACAATAAAATTCACGTATTTTGAATTAGATCTAAGTTTCAGGCTATTTGCTATTTTATTATTAGGATAATACTAAATTTGCTTTCAATGTATTGGCCTTCAGTCATTTTCCGACTGGCACGGACATCTCAATTTTAACATTTTGGGGTCATCTCATCACATGTTGATTATAAAGTTGTTTCCCTAACTCTTGCTCTACTTATTATGTCCTAATAATTCATTATAAACAATAAAATTCACGTATTTTGAATTATATCTAAATTTCAGGCTATTTGTTATTTTATTATTAGGAGAATACTAAATTTCCTTTCAATGTATTGGCCTTCAGTCATTTTCCGACTTGCACGGACATCTCAATTTTAACATTTTGGGGTCATCTCATCACATGTTGATTATAAAGTTGTTTCCCTAACTCTTGCTCTACTTATTATGTCCTAATAATTCATTATAAACAATAAAATTCACGTATTTTGAATTATATCTAAATTTCAGGCTATTTGTTATTTTATTATTAGGAGAATACTAAATTTCCTTTCAATGTATTGGCCTTCAGTCATTTTCCGACTTGCACGGACATCTCAATTTTAACATTTTGGGGTCATCTCATCACATGTTGATTATAAAGTTGTTTCCCTAACTCTTGCTCTACTTATTATGTCCTAATAATTCATTATAAACAATAAAATTCACGTATTTTGAATTATATCTAAATTTCAGGCTATTTGTTATTTTATTATTAGGAGAATACTAAATTTCCTTTCAATGTATTGGCCTTCAGTCATTTTCCGACTGGCACGGACATCTCATCACATGTTGATTATAAAGTTGTTTCCCTAACTCTTGCTTTACTTATTATGTCCTAATAATTCATTATAAACAATAAAATTCACGTATTTTGAATTATATCTAAAATTCAGGCTATTTGTTATTTTATTATTAGGAGAATACTAAATTTTCTTTCAATGTATTGGCCTTCAGTCATTTTCCGACTTGCACGGACATCTCAATTTTAACATTTTGGGGTCATCTCATCACATGTTGATTATAAAGTTGTTTCCCTAACTCTTGCTCTACTTATTATGTCCTAATAATTCATTATAAACAATAAAGTTCACGTATTTTGAATTAGATCTAAGTTTCAGGCTATTTGCTATTTTATTATTAGGAGCATACTAAATTTCCTTTCAATGTATTGGCCTTCAGTCATTTTCCGACTGGCACGGACATCTCAATTTTAACATTTTGGGGTCATCTCATCACATGTTGATTATAAAGTTGTTTCCCTAACTCTTGCTCTACTTATTATGTCCTAATAATTCATTATAAACAATAAAATTCACGTATTTTGAATTATATCTAAATTTCAGGCTATTTGTTATTTTATTATTAGGAGAATACTAAATTTCCTTTCAATGTATTGGCCTTCAGTCATTTTCCGACTGGCACGGACATCTCAATTTTAACATTTTGGGGTCATCTCATCACATGTTGATTATAAAGTTGTTTCCCTAACTCTTGCTCTACTTATTATGTCCTAATAATTCATTATAAACAATAAAATTCACGTATTTTGAATTATATCTAAATTTCAGGCTATTTGTTATTTTATTATTAGGAGAATACTAAATTTCCTTTCAATGTATTGGCCTTCAGTCATTTTCCGACTTGCACGGGCATCTCAATTTTAACATTTTGGGGTCATCTCATCACATGTTGATTATAAAGTTGTTTCCCTAACTCTTGCGCTACTTATTATGTCCTAATAATTCATTATAAACAATAAAATTCACGTATTTTGAATTATATCTAAATTTCAGGCTATTTGTTATTTTATTATTAGGAGAATACTAAATTTCCTTTCAATGTATTGGCCTTCAGTCATTTTCCGACTGGCAAGGACATCTCAATTTTAACATTTTGGGGTCATCTCATCACATGTTGATTATAAAGTTGTTTCCCTAACTCTTGCTCTACTTATTATGTCCTAATAATTCATTATAAACAATAAAATTCACGTATTTTGAATTAGATCTAAGTTTCAAGCTATTTGCTATTTTATTATTAGGAGAATACTAAATTTTCTTTCAATGTATTGGCCTTCAGTCATCTTCCGACTGGCACGGACATCTCAATTTTAACATTTTGGGGTCATCTCATCACATGTTGATTATAAAGTTGTTTCCCTAACTCTTGCTTTACTTATTATGTCCTAATAATTCATTATAAACAATAAAATTCACGTACTTTGAATTAGATCTAAGTTTCAGGCTATTTGCTATTTTATTATTAGGAGAATACTAAATTTCCTTTCAATGTATTGGCCTTCAGTCATTTTCCGACTGGCACGGACATCTCAATTTTAACATTTTGGGGTCATCTCATCACATGTTGATTATAAAGTTGTTTCCCTAACTCTTGCTCTACTTATTATGTCCTAATAATTCATTATAAACAATAAAATTCACGTACTTTGAATTAGATCTAAGTTTCAGGCTATTTGCTATTTTATTATTAGGAGAATACTAAATTTCCTTTCAATGTATTGGCCTTCAGTCATTTTCCGACTGGCAAGGACATCTCAATTTTAACATTTTGGGGTCATCTCATCACATGTTGATTATAAAGTTGTTTCCCTAACTCTTGCTCTACTTATTATGTCCTAATAATTCATTATAAACAATAAAATTCACGTATTTTGAATTAGATCTAAGTTTCAAGCTATTTGCTATTTTATTATTAGGAGAATACTAAATTTTCTTTCAATGTATTGGCCTTCAGTCATCTTCCGACTGGCACGGACATCTCAATTTTAACATTTTGGGGTCATCTCATCACATGTTGATTATAAAGTTGTTTCCCTAACTCTTGCTTTACTTATTATGTCCTAATAATTCATTATAAACAATAAAATTCACGTACTTTGAATTAGATCTAAGTTTCAGGCTATTTGCTATTTTATTATTAGGAGAATACTAAATTTCCTTTCAATGTATTGGCCTTCAGTCATTTTCCGACTGGCACGGACATCTCAATTTTAACATTTTGGGGTCATCTCATCACATGTTGATTATAAAGTTGTTTCCCTAACTCTTGCTTTACTTATTATGTCCTAATAATTCATTATAAACAATAAAATTCACGTACTTTGAATTAGATCTAAGTTTCAGGCTATTTGTTATTTTATTATTAGGAGAATACTAAATTTCCTTTCAATGTATTGGCCTTCAGTCATTTTCCGACTTGCACGGGCATCTCAATTTTAACATTTTGGGGTCATCTCATCACATGTTGATTATAAAGTTGTTTCCCTAACTCTTGCTCTACTTATTATGTCCTAATAATTCATTATAAACAATAAAATTCACGTATTTTGAATTAGATCTAAGTTTCAAGCTATTTGCTATTTTATTATTAGGAGAATACTAAATTTTCTTTCAATGTATTGGCCTTCAGTCATCTTCCGACTGGCACGGACATCTCAATTTTAACATTTTGGGGTCATCTCATCACATGTTGATTATAAAGTTGTTTCCCTAACTCTTGCTTTACTTATTATGTCCTAATAATTCATTATAAACAATAAAATTCACGTACTTTGAATTAGATCTAAGTTTCAGGCTATTTGCTATTTTATTATTAGGAGAATACTAAATTTCCTTTCAATGTATTGGCCTTCAGTCATTTTCCGACTGGCACGGACATCTCAATTTTAACATTTTGGGGTCATCTCATCACATGTTGATTATAAAGTTGTTTCCCTAACTCTTGCTCTACTTATTATGTACTAATAATTCATTATAAACAATAAAATTCACGTATTTTGAATTATATCTAAATTTCAGGCTATTTGTTATTTTATTATTAGGAGAATACTAAATTTTCTTTCAATGTATTGGCCTTCAGTCATTTTCCGACTGGCACGGACATCTCAATTTTAACATTTTGGGGTCATCTCATCACATGTTGATTATAAAGTTGTTTCCCTAACTCTTGCTCTACTTATTATGTCCTAATAATTCATTATAAACAATAAAATTCACGTATTTTGAATTAGATCTAAGTTTCAAGCTATTTGCTATTTTATTATTAGGAGAATACTAAATTTTCTTTCAATGTATTGGCCTTCAGTCATCTTCCGACTGGCACGGACATCTCAATTTTAACATTTTGGGGTCATCTCATCACATGTTGATTATAAAGTTGTTTCCCTAACTCTTGCTTTACTTATTATGTCCTAATAATTCATTATAAACAATAAAATTCACGTACTTTGAATTAGATCTAAGTTTCAGGCTATTTGCTATTTTATTATTAGGAGAATACTAAATTTCCTTTCAATGTATTGGCCTTCAGTCATTTTCCGACTGGCACGGACATCTCAATTTTAACATTTTGGGGTCATCTCATCACATGTTGATTATAAAGTTGTTTCCCTAACTCTTGCTCTACTTATTATGTCCTAATAATTCATTATAAACAACAAAATTCACGTATTTTGAATTAGATCTAAGTTTCAAGCTATTTGCTATTTTATTATTAGGAGAATACTAAATTTTCTTTCAATGTGTATTGGCCTTCAGTCATCTTCCGACTGGCACGGACATCTCAATTTTAACATTTTGGGGTCATCTCATCACATGTTGATTATAAAGTTGTTTCCCTAACTCTTGCTTTACTTATTATGTCCTAATAATTCATTATAAACAATAAAATTCACGTACTTTGAATTAGATCTAAGTTTCAGGCTATTTGCTATTTTATTATTAGGAGAATACTAAATTTCCTTTCAATGTATTGGCCTTCAGTCATTTTCCGACTGGCACGGACATCTCAATTTTAACATTTTGGGGTCATCTCATCACATGTTGATTATAAAGTTGTTTCCCTAACTCTTGCTCTACTTATTATGTCCTAATAATTCATTATAAACAATAAAATTCACGTATTTTGAATTATATCTAAATTTCAGGCTATTTGTTATTTTATTATTAGGAGAATACTAAATTTTCTTTCAATGTATTGGCCTTCAGTCATTTTCCGACTGGCACGGACATCTCAATTTTAACATTTTGGGGTCATCTCATCACATGTTGATTATAAAGTTGTTTCCCTAACTCTTGCTCTACTTATTATGTCCTAATAATTCATTATAAACAATAAAATTCACGTATTTTGAATTAGATCTAAGTTTCAGGCTATTTGCTATTTTATTATTAGGAGAATACTAAATTTCCTTTCAATGTATTGGCCTTCAGTCATTTTCCGACTGGCACGGACATCTCAATTTTAACATTTTGGGGTCATCTCATCACATGTTGATTATAAAGTTGTTTCCCTAACTCTTGCTCTACTTATTATGTCCTAATAATTCATTATAAACAACAAAATTCACGTATTTTGAATTAGATCTAAGTTTCAAGCTATTTGCTATTTTATTATTAGGAGAATACTAAATTTTCTTTCAATGTATTGGCCTTCAGTCATCTTCCGACTGGCATGGACATCTCAATTTTAACATTTTGGGGTCATCTCATCACATGTTGATTATAAAGTTGTTTCCCTAACTCTTGCTCTACTTATTATGTCCTAATAATTCATTATAAACAATAAAATTCACGTATTTTGAATTATATCTAAGTTTCAGGCTATTTGTTATTTTATTATTAGGAGAATACTAAATTTCCTTTCAATGTATTGGCCTTCAGTCATTTTCCGACTTGCACGGGCATCTCAATTTTAACATTTTGGGGTCATCTCATCACATGTTGATTATAAAGTTGTTTCCCTAACTCTTGCTCTACTTATTATGTCCTAATAATTCATTATAAACAATAAAATTCACGTATTTTGAATTAGATCTAAGTTTCAAGCTATTTGCTATTTTATTATTAGGAGAATACTAAATTTTCTTTCAATGTATTGGCCTTCAGTCATCTTCCGACTGGCACGGACATCTCAATTTTAACATTTTGGGGTCATCTCATCACATGTTGATTATAAAGTTGTTTCCCTAACTCTTGCTTTACTTATTATGTCCTAATAATTCATTATAAACAATAAAATTCACGTACTTTGAATTAGATCTAAGTTTCAGGCTATTTGCTATTTTATTATTAGGAGAATACTAAATTTCCTTTCAATGTATTGGCCTTCAGTCATTTTCCGACTGGCACGGACATCTCAATTTTAACATTTTGGGGTCATCTCATCACATGTTGATTATAAAGTTGTTTCCCTAACTCTTGCTCTACTTATTATGTCCTAATAATTCATTATAAACAATAAAATTCACGTATTTTGAATTATATCTATATTTCAGGCTATTTGTTATTTTATTATTAGGAGAATACTAAATTTTCTTTCAATGTATTGGCCTTCAGTCATTTTCCGACTGGCACGGACATCTCAATTTTAACATTTTGGGGTCATCTCATCACATGTTGATTATAAAGTTGTTTCCCTAACTCTTGCTCTACTTATTATGTCCTAATAATTCATTATAAACAATAAAATTCACGTATTTTGAATTAGATCTAAGTTTCAGGCTATTTGCTATTTTATTATTAGGAGAATACTAAATTTCCTTTCAATGTATTGGCCTTCAGTCATTTTCCGACTGGCACGGACATCTCAATTTTAACATTTTGGGGTCATCTCATCACATGTTGATTATAAAGTTGTTTCCCTAACTCTTGCTCTACTTATTATGTCCTAATAATTCATTATAAACAACAAAATTCACGTATTTTGAATTAGATCTAAGTTTCAAGCTATTTGCTATTTTATTATTAGGAGAATACTAAATTTCCTTTCAATGTATTGGCGTTCAGCCATTTTCCGACTGGCACGGACATCTCAATTTTAACATTTTGGGGTCATCTCATCACATGTTGATTATAAAGTTGTTTCCCTAACTCTTGCTCTACTTATTATGTCCTAATAATTCATTATAAACAACAAAATTCACGTATTTTGAATTAGATCTAAGTTTCAAGCTATTTGCTATTTTATTATTAGGAGAATACTAAATTTTCTTTCAATGTATTGGCCTTCAGTCATCTTCCGACTGGCACGGACATCTCAATTTTAACATTTTGGGGTCATCTCATCACATGTTGATTATAAAGTTGTTTCCCTAACTCTTGCTCTACTTATTATGTCCTAATAATTCATTATAAAAAATAAAATTTACGTATTTTGAATTAGATGTAAGTTTCAGGCTATTTGCTATTTTATTATTAGGAGAATACTAAATTTCCTTTCAATGTATTGGCCTTCAGTTATTTTCCGACTGGCACGGACATCTCAATTTTAACATTTTGGGGTCATCTCATCACATGTTGGTTATAAAGTTGTTTCCCTAACTCTTGCTCTACTTATTATGTCCTAATAATTCATTATAAACAATAAAATTCACGTATTTTGAATTAGATCTAAGTTTCAAGCTATTTGCTATTTTATTATTAGGAGAATACTAAATTTTCTTTCAATGTATTGGCCTTCAGTCATCTTCCGACTGGCACGGACATCTCAATTTTAACATTTTGGGGTCATCTCATCACATGTTGATTATAAAGTTGTTTCCCTAACTCTTGCTCTACTTATTATGTCCTAATAATTCATTATAAACAATAAAATTCACGTACTTTGAATTAGATCTAAGTTTCAGGCTATTTGCTATTTTATTATTAGGAGAATACTAAATTTCCTTTCAATGTATTGGCCTTCAGTCATTTTCCGACTGGCACGGACATCTCAATTTTAACATTTTGGGGTCATCTCATCACATGTTGATTATAAAGTTGTTTCCCTAACTCTTGCTCTACTTATTATGTCCTAATAATTCATTATAAACAACAAAATTCACGTATTTTGAATTAGATCTAAGTTTCAAGCTATTTGCTATTTTATTATTAGGAGAATACTAAATTTTCTTTCAATGTATTGGCCTTCAGTCATCTTCCGACTGGCACGGACATCTCAATTTTAACATTTTGGGGTCATCTCATCACATGTTGATTATAAAGTTGTTTCCCTAACTCTTGCTCTACTTATTATGTCCTAATAATTCATTATAAACAATAAAGTTCACGTATTTTGAAATAGATCTAAGTTTCAGGCTATTTGCTATTTTATTATTAGGAGAATACTAAATTTCCTTTCAATGTATTGGCGTTCAGCCATTTTCCGACTGGCACGGACATCTCAATTTTAACATTTTGGGGTCATCTCATCACATGTTGATTATAAAGTTGTTTCCCTAACTCTTGCTCTACTTATTATGTCCTAATAATTCATTATAAACAATAAAATTCACGTATTCTGAATTAGATCTAAGTTTCAGGCTATTTGCTATTTTATTATTAGGAGAATACTAAATTTCCTTTCAATGTATTGGCCTTCAGTCATTTTCCGACTGGCACGGACATCTCAATTTTAACATTTTGGGGTCATCTCATCACATGTTGATTATAAAGTTGTTTCCCTAACTCTTGCTCTACTTATTATGTCCTAATAATTCATTATAAACAATAAAATTCACGTATTTTGAATTATATCTAAATTTCAAGCTATTTGCTATTTTATTATTAGGAGAATACTTAATTTCCTTTCAATGTATTGGCCTTCAGTTATTTTCCGACTGGCACGGACATCTCAATTTTAACATTTTGGGGTCATCTCATCACATGTTGGTTATAAAGTTGTTTCCCTAACTCTTGCTCTACTTATTATGTCCTAATAATTCATTATAAACAATAAAATTCACGTATTTTGAATTAGATCTAAGTTTCGAACCGTTTACTAATTTACTATGACTATACTAAATTTTTTTTTCTTATACTCGTATTCAGTCATTTTCCGACTAGCATGGACATCTCAACATTTTGGGGTCATCTCATCACATGTTGATTTTGGAGTTTTCCCTTTCATCCAACTCAACAAATACGATCGATATTATTTATTCAAGAAGGTTGCTTTACTACGATGTCCTAACAATTCATTATAAACTATAAACTTAGATAACTATTTAGCTACACCAAACTATATACATCCTTTTTTCATTCCCTCTCTATCTTAGAACTGGCATGGCCATATACGAGCATATTA
The DNA here is from genome assembly GCA_947310385.1 of Nephrotoma appendiculata. Lineage (NCBI taxonomy): Eukaryota > Metazoa > Arthropoda > Insecta > Diptera > Tipulidae > Nephrotoma > Nephrotoma appendiculata. The sequence goes on along the minus strand of OX371225.1, from coordinate 140,156,053 downwards.
CATCATATTCACACATCATTCAAAGCCCCAACAAATTTCCCGTACTATTTGGCGTTCTTTACTAATAAGATGTTTAAACATTTTTAATATTACATAACCATTAATCGTAAAATGCCCGCTTGGATGTTTCTCCTAATAATATATAATAAAAAAAACATATTTTAAAACAACGTTTTATTATTAAATGAACTACAAAATAGAAATTAAATTTTCTTGAGCCATATACATAAAAATTTGGAGTCGCTCATTTGGTTTCTATGTTAATTGTGCTCGTTACATTTTTCACTTTTCCACAAATTTAAATACCATATCGGTTGATTGATTAATCAGTTTATTATAGGGCCCAACCATCATAATCCACATCCCGATAAATTTAGGGAAATAAAATAATAATTTCCTGTTTTTTAACTAATCGCGATAAATATGTACCAATGTAAAGCAATAAAAACTTGATTTTATTTTATTTTACTAAATTGTTGAGAAAAGTGAAAAACTTACATAATTGTTAATAAAATATTCAAAACGACTAAAATTTCAAACGATTAATAGTTGCTAAAATAATAAATTTGTTTATTAAATAACACATAATACTTTGTTTATTAAATGAACTAGTTGATTATTAATATTATTTGGCCTGTTTTTTTTATTACATCGGAGAGATCAGAGAGATAAAACGAAAGCCTTTTCCGTTTTTTTATTTTCTCGGTTCGATCCGATACATTTTTTTTGTTTTTAATTTTCTCTTACCATTCTCAGATCGTCATTTTTCCATCTGAATTTTTTTTCTGAAAATTAATACTACGCTAATTTATTATTTTTTCGTGTAAGATAGTCAAATTACATACTTTCTTCAGTGCAGTGCATAAAACTGGATAAAAAGCCTTTTTAGATAAATATAAATAATTTCTCTGATATAGCTGATATCTCAGATACAAGTAAAAAAACAAGCGAATTATCGTTGATTATTAGTGTTTGATCCGTCTTAGGTCTTCTAATTGCAAAAACCTTTTAAGAGGGCGCTAAATATCTAAATTATTTTTTCTTAATCACGAACAGTGTTGTTTGTCGCAATTTTCGGTAGTAGTATATTTAACGTTGGTTCAGATAGCCATTTAACTCGATGCCTAAACCGTATTTATCCTGGTATAATTTACTATATTTGATTTAAGCGATTTTGCTGATTTATGCGATTGACGATGATGATGAAATTAACTATACAATAAAGGATTTGCAAGTACCTTGGTCTGGAATAAATATTCAATCTTTATAACTCTACTCTTGAAGATATCACCAACATGGCTGAATCATCAAGTAAAGCATTATTTCTTACGAGAAGGTAAGATTTCTAAAAATTGTAAAACTATTGTTTATTTTCATGTTTTTGAATAAAGTATAGACCATTTAATCTAGCAAATATATTTCAAATCTGCTAAACGCTTTCTTACCCTTGATAATCTCCAATTTTATTGTATTTGACGGACTGACGAAATAATTTTTCAAAGAGAAATTGGATCGCTAGATTAAACGATTAAAGATTACGTGACACATTCAACCAGTCAGAAAGAAGTTCTTCGCCGAATTTTCGGCACGGCGAAGACATGATCAAAATGACCCAAATGACGACCCAGCATTCTTAGAATAAAGTATAGTTTAACTTCATTTGTTTTTTTAATTCTTTTTACGTGTTGACATTGTGGGCCAAATTTTAATTATTATTTTATTTAATTGTTTTCCTACAAAACAAAAAAATTATGTGTCAAAATATTGTGTAAAATGTATGTATGTGTGAAAAAACTGCGCCGAAATATCATCGAATATGTGAATCGCCGAAAGATCGTCAAATATGTAAATGTACCTTAATACTGCATAAAAAACATGAAGTATTGAATTTTGAAGTTCAATGCAGTTTGATGCGAAGACCTATACTTCATTGAAAGATTTTAATTTTCATCAGATCGTAGCCAAGTATCCTCCAATATTTCTCTCACATCCGGATATCTCACATTCTAAATACCAAAAATTCTTACACAATTTTTTTTAAATTGGAATGGTATTTTCTTCAATTGGAATTTACTCTTTCGGATCTTTACTTTACTATATTTTACTTTACTATTGTACCTATTTGTTATTATGAGAATTTTTATAAAAGCTCATACGATCCCTCTAGTTATGGCATAGTTATGGATTTCGACTTGTTAATTTTAGAATGGTTAGGTCAACTTTGATAATTTTTCCGTCTCTATTAGATATGAAGCAATAAAGATAAAAGCATAAAGTTAAAATAATTCGATATTTATTTTATATTGATTAATTTTTCACGAGATTTCCGTATACTGTTATCCTTCGTGGTTACGATCGTTGATGGAAATGGACACAACTATGACACCTTGTCGGAGTGCATAACTCATGGGCCGACCTATCTTCCATGTCAGTACTATAGGCTGGAATAGAGCTATGCAAGGCGCAGATTTGAATTTTTTGGAATATGGCCTTCAATGATAAACTAGTTGGACCTTAAAAAAATATTTCTTTAGCTATTTTTTAACGAATTAATTAGCAAATCGTTTTAGCCTTAAATTAAACTTTCTAAACACGGCGCCAAATTTATAACTAATGAAATCAAACTAATCTACAAATTTACTTACTAAATTACAATTTAAATCACTTGAAACTAATTGGGATAGCTTTAGTATGTATCTACAAACGATCAATTACTGCTTAAAACAATCATCAATTGAAAACCTACTACCACTAATATTAAATTAAATATGGCGCCGATTTCAGGAAGTCCAAACTAAAGGTATAGGTACCGAAATTTAAAAAATATATATCACGATAAAAACGCGTAGTCCATATTTTGACCCAAGCAATTCACAAAATCAGCGAAAGGATCTCTAATTAATAACTTGAATCCTGCAATATTTGCTTTACAAACTGTCCTCACAAGTCATACGAGGTATCGTTTAATGTGCTGGAAACTCATGTTAAGTGACAGATTTTCAGTTACAGACTAGTGTTCAATATATCTGAATATTTTCTCTGGAGGAGGAAAATACAAACGATGATAAAGATAATACTGGGAAATATTATCATGATAAAGATAATACTGGGAAACAGCTTTCAAATAATTTATAGTTATGAAAGGATTTATATTGAAAATTTTAAATGTTTCTCCAATTTTCAATGTACATTTTTTCAAGATTCATCCATTTGAAGCTTTCGATACAATACAATTGTGGTTCAAATTTAAAACTAATCATCATTTAAATATTTACACATATCATACGAAGGAACACATAAATATTAAAGGAAATCACGATGTCTTTCTGTATGACAAAGCAACTTTTTTTGATTTCATTGGATAAACGAAAGATTCTTAAGTTTTAATAATTGATAAAACAGAAAATAAAATTTACTGCGTTGCTAATTGATCGACAAGACCCGTTATTCACATCTGGGTGTAATCAGCTGACACAACACCTAGTGTTTCGGTTTCGTTACAAGAATTCTTATTATATATCTTCCTATTCTCTTCTATTCTTCTATTATCTATTTAGTTTATAAAATTTTAAAAATTTCAACCGATATAAAACATTTTGAACAGCCATTTTGAATCACAAATGCTCAAAATTAGAATGTTAAGCACAAGAAACAGGAGAAAGTTGATTATATTTGCAAATAATGCAAGTATAGTAAAAAAAATAAATGAAACTCGCTTACCGAAATTCTTCGTGAGTCACTCCAACGACGAAAAGGCTGCTAAAACATAATCGAATTATTTTACCAAGTACAAAATTTCCACTTCACACAAAATAATTAAAAGTTTCAAAGTAAATCAAATTTAAGTAGAATATATAATTTTAGTATTAAATTCACTGTCATAAATTATAAAATATTTCACACCACTTAATTTAGTAAATATAAAATTAATTGCTAAATTGAAAGTAACATTTAAATAAAATATAAAATATTGGTAAAAATAAAAAAACAATTTTCCACAATGCGACACCAGTGAATGCTTAGCAAACGGTGAAGGATAGGATTAGAACCACGCAAGAGTCCATGATCATAGAATGTTGTACCAAATATGAAAGGTTATTTAATTTTAAATAATAATCCGTTTAAATTGGGCTTAGTTTGTTCAAAAATTGTGCATTGTGTAATTTAGGTCAAGAAATAAAAACAATTACTAAATTATTAGACGGCTGCTATCATAAAAAATGCTGTATAGGACCATGAATACTCAAAACTCATATTAAACCGATGATCAAAACCTAAATTCTCATCTTCTACGCAAAAATTATTATATTAATATTTTATTATTTTATAATTATTTTTGAGTTAGTAAATTTAGGACTAGGACGTTTTGAAAATCATTACGAGTAACATAGACAATACCCAAAATCTAAACATCCAAGAATTACATTGGATGTTCTAACGCATTAGATATTTGAACCGGTCACGCATTATGATATTCCCATCGCATCGTCCTGAGAATTTGAGCATTTTCCAGGAAATGGTATTGGTTAAGGAATCAGGTTGAGAATTACAAAAATATCACAGACTAAACTATCCCTTTACGCTATATCAAGCTGATTAAACTGGTGAGACATGTAATATACACTAAATTGGATAATTAAAAGCCACTCTCGATTTGGGATTCCCAGCACATTGGAAATAGGACAATTTCAACAATAATTAGGTTCAAATCTACTATAAAATTATATAATAAGGAATAATTTATATGTATAAGAACTATTGAATTTGTTCGTTTCTTAAACAAAATTCCCGCCATAATCGATAAAATTGGGACATTTGGTAATCGAAAAGTAGATTAGTTAAGACTATCCTCAAAGATCAGAAAATATTCTTAAAAGACAAAAATAAAAAATATAAAAATGTTCGATAAACTTAATTACTAAAACTCGTATATGTTTCTGTGTATACCAATCAGTGAATTATGATTCTTAAAAACATATTATTTCATGTTCATACCGATCCAAGTATCAGCAACGTATATATTTAATTTTCAGCCTCAAATTAATTGGTAACGACCTGCGCAAGTATTCGACATTATAACAAGTTTTGTACGCTTGAATTACAATAATGTTACACGAATAGCTCAAACTTCCTCATTGAGGAAAACACGCCCCAAGTAATTTCTAGCAAAAAAGAGTTACTGTAACCAATTTATTTACATTTATATTAACTAGCCTTGCTATATTTACCAATCAGCTTTTAGTTGAACTTCCTATAGCTACCTACAAGGGTGGTTTAAAAGATATGTAGAAAATTGTATTGCTATTCCAAATATGATACCGTAAATATTATAAGGAGCAAATCCTGTAATAGAGTTAGCCAATCCTAACTCACACATTGATGGAAATTGCAGCAAGTTTTTTTTTGGACGAAATGTACTCGAAATCTTATTGATACCGATGTTATTATTTAAATACTAAATCCGAAGAAGAAATTCTGAACGGCTTCTACCATTAAAAAATGCCCTTCAAATTATCATAAAATTGTGAATCGTTAAAGTATAGGACCATGATACTCAAAATTCATATTAAACCGATGATCAAAATATAAATACTCATCTTCTACGTAAAAATTATTACTTTTGAGTTAGTGAATCTTAGGAATAGGACGTTTTGTAAATCATTACGAGTGAAACAGGCAATACCCAAAATCTAAACATTCAAGTAGTACATTGAAAATGTTCTAACGTTAGATATTTGAACTGATCACGTATTATGATATTCCCTTCGCAACGTCCTGAAAATTTGAGCTGTTAAAATATTTTCCACGAAATGGTATTGGTTAAGGAATACCGAAACTGTTTGTACCTAATAAGAAGTTATTTACCTTAATCATAACATTTTCAAATGATACCAGTACTGCAATCGATAATAGATTATACTTCCACATTTATGAAAATTATCGTACAATCTATATTTAATCTCATTAATCAAAAGATTAAAAGAAAATGTCCATGCATCACGAGGCTAAAAACCTCTCGAGTTAAACAAGATTCAGCCGAGTCTTGACGGCGTCACGCCCAATGTACTCCAGTTAATAGAATAGTATATCAAGCAGATTAAGCTCGTGAAACTGTTGGACATTCTAGTTTCGGAATTCTCCCAGCACATCGGAAATTGTTCTAAATAGTTAAGACAGATCTACTAGAAAATCCCATTTACAACAATAAGGAATAATTTATATAAGAGACAATAAATTTGTTCCACTTTTAGACGAAAAACTCACCATAATCGATAAAATTGGAATATCTCGTTAGAAGCAGTCAAAACCACTTAAACATAGTATTGTGTTTGAGGCCTATTCTCGATTACTACCTTGTAGCGATAGAAATGTGATGAATCTGCTGTTTTCGAACCGTAAGCTTATGGGTAGTGCAATGTTTTGAAAACTCTTAAAAATGGGTGTATTCCCGTAAAGAACTTTTATTTACAAAGCAGTAAACTGAAGGCAAAATGTTTGTAAAATCCACTGGTGTCACACATGCAGAAAAGTTAAATTAAATAGAAATATGTTAATTTAAAAATTATGAATAGAATAACACTTACCATTTCAGCAAAATCAAGCTTTATAGAATATCGCCCAGAACATATTTAGCGTGTTGTGTTGTTTAGAACATGTTTAGGCCCTCTAACAATACAACAATTTCTTCATCATTGACACTACCCTGCTGCTATTGAATATGGCCCAGGATATCTAAAATAGTGTATGTTATTAAAATAAATAATTATATCAGATTTGTAAAAATGAAATAATCCCTTACTAAATGCATAATCGATGTTAATATAATTTGGTTGATGGAAATGGAATCCCTATGGGATTCACCCGTTCACTAAAAGTGATTGAATTTTAAAGTTTGTAATCAATTAAATGAACCTAAAAACATAAAATAAAAATTATTTAGAAATAATGAAATATGCTAAATGCCATTTATTAGAATTTACGCCAATTTAAAAAATTAATATCGTTGGCATTTTGTTGGCACGAAAGTCTGAGACTATCTTCATGCGTGCTCTTCCGATTGTTCTCGTGTTGGAAAATAAGGACTTCTCAAACTTTACTAAAACCCCAAAATCAGACTTTTCTTAAAGGCATCCATCAAGTGCGAAATACATTTTGCTTGTGGAGGATTAGAACAACGAAAATAACTTTCGACCCACAAATAAACTATGTAATCTCATGAGTTGAATACGCAGATGTCAATTTCATTCACCTTAAAACGCGGGGTGCACGATAATTTCTATACATGTATATTGTTATGTAATTAAACGTGCAATATAATCACCATACGAATACACCTGTAACCGAGCACCGAGTGTCGCTCGGCCGTCGTTGGTTGAATTGGACATTTTTATCGTATTAATAAGCATCACCATTCATTAATAATTTTTCCGGAAGTAGAACTCGTCGGAATGTATGTACTCCAAAAAACAATTTTCGATACCATTGGCTAAAACAAGAGTAACGTTAAATTTTACCGAATTCTCATGAATTAAGAGGAATGAATTCACAAGAATTAAAAAGCCGGGAGTTTGATAGTCAGCTTCAAGGCAGTCAAATTAATAATTAAAGCGAATCAAATTATTGTTGGATTCAAATCTCGTTGCAGTGGAATTTTATAATAGCTGTGTTCTAATGGAGAAAGCAAACTACTCACATATACTTGTATCTACTCGCAGCTACCCATACTCAACGATGGTGCAGATGTTGAAAGATGTTACGCATAAATTTGACGGTAGGTATATTAGTTTCAAAAAATCTAAGAGATGCCTTTGTGATGGTTTGGTTGAAATGTCACATTTTTTACAATTTTTTGATTGTTTATATTCGATTGATTGACAATAAGGGATTTTTGTGGAAAATTGATTACTAAATTACAATAAAATTTGTAAAATTACAAAGGTGGACAGAAAAACGCATCACGGCATAAGATGGATCATGCATTTTCGACTCGATAAAAAATAAATAGAGTAGCTGAAATCTGATGAACAAAATATAAATCATAGTTTACTATGAAGCAAGGGAGATTAAAACTGTCATAACAATGAATTTGGCAATTCTCGTCCCATTTGTAGACATAGAAACCAATGCTATCTACGTTTGACGAAAATCGCTAATAACAAATTCGGGGTTTAAAGCCGCAGCCACACGAATGCAAATCCATACCAACATTAGCGTATTTGTCCAAATAACAAATCGTGTAGCCACAAAACAAATGGCAAATTCAAATCAAGGTTAATATGTGCCCAACATTGGCGCACATTCGCTCAATGGGCGGTTTTTAAAAAAAAAGATCAAAGGAAAAAAGAAATACTACAAAAATTGTTTTTTACAAACTCATTGCAAACTCACATAGCGTCAAATCTTAAAAATTTTCTGAAACCTGAGGTACCCGTTTCGGGTACTTAAAGGTGGAATTTTTCCAATTTTTCTAGCCTAAGCACAGCGCAATATTTATTTCTACCTGCCCTGAACAATTTAAACGAATTGGATCATGTTTAAGAGTCATTTTAGGGTTTAGTTTGAACCAATTAAGAGTACATATTAATATAATAGATAGATACTAAAAAATAAATTTAGCAACGATTACCAAAAATACGTTGTTTGAAGGATTTAAATAATCGAGTAGTACCACAACAGTAGATGATAAATTCTTGAATACTGAAAAGGATCTAATCGAACTCAGTCAGATCTATCAAATCAGTAGATTGCTATCTCTGTATGGCTTTTTTAAAAAATTATTATGAATTTTGACAGAACATTGGTTTTAAAATCATGTATTTAAAAACACGTTTTACTTGTAAAATATATGGTCACTAACGGGAATTACGATCTCAATAAAAATTTTGTGATGAAGCATCAAAATGGCTAACCTAAATTCTAATGGTGGGATTAAATTGGGTGATTTTAATTGAATACAAATTTAGTTAAAAAAATGGCTGGTTGAATGAAATGATCACATTTCCTGGAATATTTTGATGAGCCTCTGATGAGCTCTTTGATGAGCCTTAAGTTTCAAAATTGATTTAGAAAAAATTTCTGAAATATGGCCATAGCATGACAGCTAATTCGAAAGCTAAATGAAAACGAAATTCAGCAACGTAAATTCGCATTTAGTAGGAAATTCCAAGGTTTAAAAAATATTTCTCTTTTCTATTTTTAATCGAATTTAATTTGCATTAAATTTTAATAAAATCGTATAGGTATACATGTTTATGAAATTCGCTAATAAGCACAAATTTAAATCTTTTAACCTAATTAGTAAATATTTTTTAATCTAACTCCCGACATTAAATTTAATCAAAGAAGGCGCCAAATTTATATTTAATGAGTTAATACTAAAATCTACTAAATTAATTATTAAATTATTAAGTAATAAACCTAATTTTAGATAGCTATGCAAAACTGTAGTAACTATATACGGACGATTAATGAGTGTTTCAGGTGAGGCACAAACTAATATTAAACAGCTACTTCTACCTATATTAAACTAAATCTGGCGCCGACTTTAAATAGCCAAGTTATAAGTACCGATATGTAACGAATAAATCGTCGTTATAGAACAAAAAGTAATCATCTATGTACATATTTATGATTTCGAGTTATAGGGTTTTAGTATTAACTTTTCTATTAAAAATCTAAATTTTTTAAATTAAATAATTTGTATTTGAAAATATATTTTATGAGTCAATAATAATAAATATATAAGGTTTTTTATTGGTATATGGCACAGATATAAAATTAAAATAATTAATTGCTGAGCTTTCGATGTCAATTAGACATCATTATCAAAGCTCAGATAATGATTAGGTTTAGCTTTGATAATGATGTCGAATTGACATCGAAAGCTCAGCAATTAATTATTTTAATTTTACATCTGTGCCATATCCCAATAAAAAACCTTATATATTTATTATTATTGACTCATAACATATATTTTCAAATACAAATTATTTAATTTAAAAAATTTAGATTTTTAATAGAAAAGTTAATACTAAAACCCTATAACTCGAAATCATAAATATGTACATAGATGATTACTTTTTGTTCTACAACGACGATTTATTATGCTAAAAAATTTATTATTTGTGCTGATTCCAGTTGTCGATTTTATCTTATTTCACCAGACTATGTACAATGCATCTTTAATCAAACACTTTTTTCAATTTGTTGTTAACCTGTAGAGTTTAGAGAAAAGCACCGCCCTAAAGGCTGTATGACACAATTTCAGAAAATGAGTTTTACAATGAATCTTCACTACAGGATTCTGGTTCCAAATTTGATTTTTAAAGTGGAATCAGTAATGATCAATTCTATTTTCTATATTATCAAAAAAAATCCCTTCTAAGATCGATTCATTGCTTTCTAAGCTATTGCGGTTTATAGTTAAATTCCAAAATTAAAACTATATTCCATTTAACCATGAGAGTGTTTTAACTCATCTACCATACGAATTAACGTTTAAAGTGAAAAAGTATAGGCCATCAACTTGAACCATTCACGGTTTCAAAATTTTAGTAGATAGTGAGTGATAACATGTCGAGAAAATTATTACATTCGACAATACGTGTCAGTAATTGACATGATTTTCATTGGTTTTATGTAGTACAATGAATCTTACGGGTTCTGATAACTGATAAAATGGATAAATAAAATAAATTGAATATTTGAAAATTGTGTCTTGCTTTCGGTATAAGAAATCATAACATTATACCTTTCAGCCCCGCGGGATAAAACTCAGTGGTTGAATAAATCGATCATTAGCTCTCTTGTATCAATAAGGGGAAGTTTGAAAAATTATTGAAATAATTACTTGCAAATAATGGACGTAAAAGAATTAAAAGGAGAGCCTTACCGAAATTCTGCATTAATCACTCCAAGAACGAAAAGCTGTTAAAATACAAATGATTAATTTTCCCAAATACCAATTTTCCACTTCACACAGCATAAATAAATTTTTTAAATGTAAATCAAATTTGAATACAACGAATTACAGTATTGTGCGAATTAATGCGAACACGGGAAATTATTGACACAAATTATTTATTATTAATTTTTTTTATTGAAATGAATATTAATAATATATGTGTCCACCTTTTGCCTTAATGACATCTTACACACGGTTAGGCGTTGCATTAATTAAATTTTGACAATTTTCTGTTATTTGTGGATCCGGGAACCAAACCTCGATAACAGTTTCCACCCCCCTTTTTTATTGTTGTACAGTCTTGTTTCCAACTCTAACCTTACATATGGACCATAAATGATCTATCAAATTACATATAGAGAGAGTGAACATGCTAATTGACCAACTCAGGACTAGAGAAAAGTTTTGTTCTCGGACAAACCGCGTTTCACAAAAAGATGTTTTGGGGATGTTTTTCATATAAGGGTACACAATATATCTCCCGTGGAAGGCATGATGAACGGCTTGAAGTATAAAGCTATGCTGGTGCGGAAATTACACCGTAATTAGAAAAAATTCGATGTTGGCGAAAATTTTATTTTTCAACATGATTCATCGCCATGCCATAAATCAAAGTTGGTACCAAGTTACCTTGAACAGAAGAATATTTAATTCCTCAATTGGGCTGACAATTTAACGGGCTTGAATCCGATAGACAATTTATGGGCCATTTGTAAGGTTAGAGTTCGGAAACAAGGCTGTACAACAATAAAAAAAGGGGGTGGAAACTGTTATCGAGGTTTGGTTCCCGGATCCACAAATAACAGGAAATTGTCAAAATTTAATTAATGCAATGCCTAACCGTGTGTAAGATGTCATTAAGGCAAAAGGTGGACACATATATTATTAATATTCATTTCAATAAAAAAAATTAATAATAAATAATTTGTGTCAATAATTTCCCGTGTTCGCATTAATTTGCACAATACTGTAAAAATTAAATTTCACTATTCGATTTGATATTTAAAACTATCTAATTGAAGGCGGATTCATTGTTGTAGCTCGTTGTGTTCATTCCGTTCGTTATGCTTTTTTGTAAACAAATAGGATTTGTCGCAAATGACGTTTTATTTCTTCGGTATTTTTTTCATCAAGTTGGTCTATCTTCAACTTTTTTACCGAAGGAACATGGCAAGAAAGAAACGACATGATATATGGTATACTAGTTGAAACAAACAGACACATTTTCGATATTTTTATTTTGTAGTCAAGTACGTTGGTCATTTTTTGTTTTGATGTTTTGTTTTTTCATCAACAATGAACCTAAAAAATAATACTGCAGAAAAAATACCGAACGAACACAACGAACTACAACAATGAATCCGCCTTGAATATTATAAAATATTGCACACCACTAAATGTACAATAAATATTCCAATTTGAAAACAATTTCCAAATTGAAATAATATTATTAATTAATTTGTTTTAAGATTTTTTTCAAAAAAAATCTTAAAACAAATTAAATTCACGGACGACTTTAATATTTCTCTTAATTATTAATTAACTTGATTAAATATGAAAACACGCAATTTTTCTGCATTTTTTCTGCAAATCATATAGGAATTACACAAAAATCATAGACCGAAAACTAATTCCAAAATTTTCTTATTCACGTGAAAAAATAAGGATAGTATTACCAACAACTAACAATAAAAGATTGCAGATTTGTGAAGGGTCGTATTATAACCACACAAAAGCGTCCGATGACCAATTAAAATAATGAAGACCAATAATCTGTAACTCCGACTGGTTACGCTTTTAAAACGAAAATTGGTCAACATCCAATGACCCTACTACCTACAACTGAAGACTGTAATTCTGCTCGAACACTAGAGCTCTTCTCCAATAAATCAATTTTAATAACCTACTAACCTAAATACCAATTGGTTTCTATCACCCAAAAACTTAATTAGTTTAGCTATGAGAATTTCAACTCAAACCCACGGGTTATTTCTGTTTGTTGCACGGTTTGTTTGGAGGTCCCAGTATGTAAAATCCGCTAGCTTCGGTTTTTTATGCAATTGATTTTTATGCAATACATAGTGACGAAAAACTGAATTAGTAGTACTAAATAATCAGCCTTTAACTTGCGTCTTTGATAATCAAGCATGTTTAGTACATAAAGGAAGTACGTAGTTATGAATATGATATTTTAGGAGGTAAGTAGTTAAAGAAGATATTTTCACAAACAAGCAAACAAGAATAAACATAAAATAAATAAACCAATATCAAAAATTAATAAAACAAAAGTTTAGGCAAATATAAAAAATGTTAAATAAACTTAATTATTAAAACTCGTATATGTTGCTGTGTATACCAATCAGTGAATTATGATTCTTAAAAACATATTATTTCATGTTCATACCGATCCAAGTATCAGCAACGTATATATTTAATTTTCAGCCTCAGATTAATTGGTAACGACCTGCGCAAGTATTCGACATTATAACAAGTTTTGTAAGCTTGAATTACCATAATGTTATACGAATAGCTCAAACTTCCTCATTGAGGAAAACACGCCCCAAACAATTTCTAGCAAAAATGAGTTACTGTAACAAATTTATTTACCTTTATATTTACTAGCCTTGCTTCTATTTATCACACAGCTTTTAGTTGAAGTCGTACAGCTACCTATTAACCAGTTCTGCAGAAGAAAAGCGATTTACTAGTGAATGACAATAAAAGAAATATACAACGAAAATGAAACAAAACCACGGGCACTTCAATAGATTTGTAGAAAATTACTTTGTAAATATTATAAGGGACACATCTTGTAATAGAATTAGCCAATCCTAAGTCACACTTGAATTGCAGATTAACGGAAAGTGCAGCAACATTTTATAACTATGAAAATAATCTATATATTAACACTCGAATAGAAAAATGTTTACCCCTTTTTAAGGATATTCCGCCAACCGATTTTTCCGTTCACAAAAATTACACCATTCGATAGGTATTCTTTTGTAGGTGTGCACAATCTTTGTTTCACGAAAATCGGTTGGATAGATCATGCAGAATTGAATCAGATAGTTTCTGCGAGTTTGGTTGTTGTTTGTTATTCGTTTCATAGCACACTGCATATCTACTGCATATCTAGTCCAAGTATTGTATACTCACACATACAAATTTAACTATAGAATACTATAAATATGAAGCATGTTGTTTGAGCAGATGAGAGATGGAAAATGTACATAAGATTATCCAAAACGGTTTAATGAATTTACATATGAATCATTAAATGGGTATCCATTATTCAGAAGACGTGATAATAGTATTAATGCTGCTACAATCCGTATTTACTTGCCAAATTTAATTGTCATATAAATGTTGGGAGTATGTACTACAGTTAAAAGTGTATAAATAGTATCCTTTAATAGAGCTCTATTATAAATTGAAAATATTTTGAATGTTCATAATTTATCATGTCAAGAACTTGGTTAACCAGTTCCCACATATTCACAGAGAACAGACGTCCATGATACTGGATCTAATGTTTTTTGTTTAACTGCTCATGCAGGTTGTGGAAAACATTCATAAAATTATTACTGTCACTATAAATATAATACACATAATAAAACGTCAAACTATAACTTCCAGAAAGATAAAAATAAATAAATTTCATCTTCATATATGAAACTCACTCTGTAAGACTTCCATGACGCCATCTCGAAGCTTATAGGGATCAAGCGACCTTAATTACTTAATAATATTTCCCTACAACCCCTTAAATTTTATATTGGTGAAGATTGGGACTTAATTGTGTGAAAATCAAAATACATCTAATAGTTAATAATACAAATCTAAGTAAACTTAAGAAGGTAGAAAAATATCTGAATTCTCTATTTTCAAGAAAAAAATTTATCACCTGTAAAGATTTGTTTTCACCTGGAACCGCAAAACAAAATTTGTTAAAAACATCATTAAACAATTAATTGATCCTAGCAACTTTAAAACTTATGAATATAATGAAACTTACCATTTCAGCAAAACATGGCTCGTGCCAGCATCCTCCAATCTGTTACTTATAAAAACATATTTTTTAATTAATGGCACTACTTATTTCCTTTTGGATACAGCCCAGGATCCCAATACATCTAAAATATAATATTATCTATATTATTTAAATAATTTATTTTAATAAAATGTTGTCTTACCAAATTAATATTCGTTGATCGTTAATCGTGCAGATTTGACCACCATTATTAGATATGTGGTTTATAAAGTAAAATTCTCATCATCAAAAAGGAAGGCATGAAAAAATATGCCACAATCCTTGATAGATTCCATCTGGTAAGGTCAGGTACATATAACAAGACGTCAAACTGTAATTTGCGGAAAGATAAAAATAAATAAATTTCAACTTCATATACATATATTAAGATTACTCTGCAAGATTTCCAGCACGAAACTAAGATCAAGCGACCTTAATTCCTTGATAATAATATTTGTCTTAAATCCATAAAATTTTACATTGGTAGAGATTGAGACTTTAATTGATCGAAAATCTAAGTAAACTTAAAAAGTTGTTACTGTGGTAGAAAATATTTGAATTCACATTTTTTTTATATTTTTCATCTGGAACCGCTAACTTGTTTTGAAATTTGAACGGAAAAACACTTAATAATTAATTGATCGGAGCAAAAACCGAACTTTCATAAGTATTGACTAAAATTTTTTACCGATCTAAACTTTGTTTGGTCACATAATATTGCTAAGGATTCACTAGTCACACTTGCAGAAAAAGTATACAGTAACTTTAAAATTTTCGAATAGAAAGGAACTTACCATTTCAGTAAAACATGGCTTGTGCCAGCATCCTCAAATTTGTTATTTATAAACACATATTTTTTAATAGATGGCAATTTCTCATCTCGTTTTGGATTTGAAACCAGGACATCTAATATTACATTTAATTATTTTGCCCTCACATTTGCCGAAAACGAACTATTATTTTATTTTAGTTTTACGGAAACGAACTATTATTTTAATTTTAATTCCCTCAATGGAATTTATTATTTAAATGGACGTAAACATTTCAAATGAATATTATATATAAATAACGAAATGTGTGGTAAATTACTTATTATTATTCACTTTAACAAAATTAATGACAATAATAAAAAAACACGAAAATTAATAAACAATTTTCTAGAATCCTAAGTTTTGTAAAGACTACTCAGGTTTTACTAAAAAGCACAATCAAATTTTTATTTTAAAGTATCCGTCGAGTGGTAAAATCAATATTAACTAGTTTGGTCGAAATTTGTAACACATTATAAAATCGTAAAAATCGTATTAATTCCAAACTGACAAGACGACATGTTCATAGTGTGCCATTGTTGTTGGTTTTTAAACCAGCTCCACCAACTTTGGTTAATATCATCTGTGAATTGAATCCTTTAACAAAGATATAACAAATTACAACATTAATACATAATAAATATAATTTAATCAGCCGATCTAATGAACATTACCCCGGTACAATTGATCTGATTTTCAAAGAAGAAGTATTTTCCAACTAATAATAGGCGACTATCACTGGTGATACCGAGGCTTCCACTGTTTGTCAACTCTGTCTTCGAACAACACCACAAACAAAAATATTGAAAATATATGGCTAGCCATTAAATTCCTGTCTATAAAATCCTAAATAGGTATGTACATTTTTTAATAATAAAGCAATTAGTTCTGTCAATTTGGATATATAGCACAAAGGTTACTGAGATCTCCAAATATTTTTCAAAATAATTCAAATTTTTTGCAAGGACTAACAGAGCTCTCACAATAGAAAAATTTTTACTTTTGCCTGACAAGTTTGTTTGAAAATAAAACTTGACAAAAAAAATTTTTTGTTTTTACCTTATGGAAAAAGTTAGCAAACTCTAAACTTTTGCCTTAAGAAAAGACTAATGAAGTTAGCTAAATTTCAAAACCAGAGTTTTTGTTGTCATTTTTCAACCAAAACATGTTAAAATGCAAATAAGTTCTAATTTATCGGTTTAATATATCTTAACATTATAATTAATAATATAAAATACAATTTTAAAAATATTATTAGTATGAAAATAAATAAAACAAAGTTGGTTTCAATTAAATTTTTTTTTCTCATTGTGAGAGATACTCTTAAGGTAAAAGTTTAAGGCAAAAGGTAAAGGCAAATTTTTTTTCTATTGTGAGAGCTCTGTAAGCTGAAATAAAATTCATCATCTACGAGTAAAATGCAAGTGTTTTAATGATTTCTGCAAACCACTCAATGATGTATTACAACATTGGGTCCCTTTGTCCAAATAAATTTATAACATACCAGTTCAAAGTGATCTAATTTGCTCCATTTCTAGTAAATCAAATCCACTTAAGCATTTAGCTATTAATAAGCGTACTGTCAGGTGATCATTTACTAGAGCAAAACCAATTTTTATAAACGGACGATTTAAATTGCAAAAATAGCTTTACAACAATTTCGTACTACTCGTATTGAATAATTAAACAAACAATAATCTAATCTACTAATCTAGGCTATATTTAGAGCAATACAAAAATGTTTTTGTTCGGTAACATTCCGAAAATAATGACAGATTTCACCAGAGGAACGATGAGCCAAGTTTCAAATATGCATAGATAATATAACGCGTGATATGCAACAATTGAGAAAATACTGCTGATTGTGTGATCCTTTGTAAGGAGAAAAATGTTGATTAAGTCTTGATTGTGATGCTGTTGATTAAGAAATCTCGCAGTTAGACTACCTTAAAATGAATTTTTTTTTTGAAAATTTGAAACAGAATTTCAAAAGGTAACTCTCAACCCATTACTCTATATAATATACACAACCATAGACCAACAATTTCTATGCCAAACTCCAAACGTCCAAACAGTTTATTAATTTTCCGGTTTAATACTTTTAGCTACAAAATAATAATACTTCAGATAGCAGGATGTAATGAAAAATTGCTTACCTCGAGAGAAATTACAAGAAAAGACGACCAAAGAGAGAGAGCTCCACAGAGCTTCATAAAGAGTTCATAAAACGAGATGTGCAAATTCGCAACCTTTAACCAGAGAGCCACGGTAACATCAAATTACAAAAATTTATCGAACAAACTCGTATAGTCCAGTTCCATTCACTCGCGGAGACTAAATAAAACACAACAACAAAACAAGGAGAGATACAAAACACCTAGCTACACACATCATAAAATAACAACTGATCAAAACAGGAAAAGTACACTGTATCAGCTGCTTCAAACACAGAGTATTAAAATAGGAAAATTGCATCTGCGATGAGACATAGCTAATATCGAACATGCATTATCAAGGCAAACAAGAAGGCACCAACATCTAATTTTTGATAAGCATATGGCTTTTGATAAGCTCGCATATGGGTCCACGGATATTTCTCATATTTATCGATGGAATATTTAATGTCATTTTAGGTCAATTTTCTCTCGATGTAGTCAAACCTGTTTTTGTGCGGTAATAGGGACCACATAAACGCATAAAAAAAATCTTCCGAAACTTCACAAGTAGAATATAAAAATAGTTTTAGCAACATATTTAGAAAGTTTTTTTTATGCCGTGAATAGGCATACAACAAGTTTCACGTAGAAAAAACTCACAAACATTACGCAACCTGACGCAATCCTTAAAAAATGTGATGAAATATCAAAAATCGAAAAATGAAGATGGCCAACATCAATTAACTAATTAGATTAATCACAAT
Source organism: Nephrotoma appendiculata (assembly GCA_947310385.1). Classification (NCBI taxonomy): domain Eukaryota; kingdom Metazoa; phylum Arthropoda; class Insecta; order Diptera; family Tipulidae; genus Nephrotoma; species Nephrotoma appendiculata. Next base: position 140,137,331 of record OX371225.1, on the reverse strand, counting down.
CAATTATATGTTCTAATTTGATTGAAATTTTGAAAGAACTTAAGTAGATTGTAATGAATAATTTTTTACATACCGCATAAAAAAGTCGCATAAAACGAGAACACACAGAGTCCTGTGAAGTCAATCAATTAATTCTCAATATCGAAAAATTTAAATGTATGCTCTTTCACCGGAAAAAACACTAGAAAATTAGTAACATCACACATAAATTATCAAAAGTGTAAATGATTTGGGTGGGGCGTTTGTTAGGAATATATCATTTAACAAACACATTTATCTGATTATGGCCAAGGCGAATTCTATGTTTGCTTTTATCAGGAGATGCATAAAGACTTTACCGATCAGAGCAACTTGCTCATCGTATACACTTCAGCTTTATCAGATATTATCTGGAGCAGTCCCAATATGGTGTATTTCTATCAATCTCAAAAATATAGAACTAAAGGTGTTCGGAAACTAGTATTATAATGAAAAAAATCACGAACATTAGATATGATAACGTTGTAAAAAGCATAAAGTTAAAATAATTCGATATTTATATTGATTAATTTTTCACGTTATTTCAGTATACAGAGTTTTGTTATCCTTCGCGATTACGATCGGTGATGGAAATGGACACAACTATGAAACCTTGTCGGAGTGCATAACTCATGGGCCGACCTATCTTCCATGTCAGTACTATATGCTGGAATGGAGCTATGCAATGTGCAGATTTGAATTTTTTTGGAATATGGCCTTGAATAATAAACTAGTTGGGTCTAAACAAATATTTCTTTAGATATTTTTTAACGAATTAATTAGCAAATCGTTTTAACCTTAAATTAAACTTTCTAAAGACGGCGCCAAATTTATAACTAATGAAATCAAACTAATCTACAAATTTACTTACTAAATTACAATTTAAATCACTTGAAACTAATTGGGATAGCTTTAGTATGTATCTACAAATGATCAATTACTGCTTAAAACAATCATCAATTAAAAACCTACTACCACTAATATTAAATTAAATATGGCGCCGATTTCAGGAAGTCCAAACTAAAGGTATAGGTACCGAAATTTAAAAAATATATATCACGATAAAAACGCGTAGTCCAGATTTTGACCCAAGCAATTCACAAAATCAGCGAAAGGATCTCTAATTAATAACTTGAATGCTGCAATATTTGCTTTACAAACTGTCCTCACAAGTCATACGAGGTATCGTTTAATGTGCTGGAAACTCATGTTAAGTGACAGATTTTCAGTTACAGACCAGTGTTCAATATATCTGAATATTTTCTCTGGAGGAGGAAAATCCAAACGCTTATGCGTGATAAAGATAGTACTGGGAAACAGCTTTCAAATAATTTATAATTATAAAAGGATTTATATTAAAAATTTTAAATGTTTCTCCAATTTTCAATGTGTTTTTAAAGATGCATCTATTTGAAGCTTTCGATACAATACAATTGTGGTTCAAATTTAAAACTAATCATCATTTAAATATTAACACATATCATGCGAAGGAACACAAAAATATTAAGGGAAATAACGATGTCTTTCTGTATGATAAATTGTGTCGCAATAATTGCATTTGACAAATGTGTAAGCAATTTTTTTTGATTTCATTGGACAAACGAAAGATTCTTATGTTTTAATAATTGATAAAAAAAGAAAATACAATTTAATGCACTCTCTAATTGATCGACAAGACCCGTTATTCACATCTGGGTGTAATCAGCTGACACAACACCTAGTGTTTCGGTTTCGTTACAAGAATTCATAAGTTTATACTTTTAGGTCACTATTTAGTTTATAAAATTTTAAAAATTTCAACCGATATAAAACATTTTGAACAACCATTTTGAATCACAAACGCTCAAAATTAGAATGTTAAGCACAAGAAACAGGAGAAAGTTGATTATATTTGCAAATAATGCAAGTATAGTAAAAATAATAAATGAAACTCGCTTACCGAAATTCTTCGTGAGTCACTCCAACGACGAAAAGGCTGTTAAAACAATCGAATTATTTTACCAAATACAAAATTTCCACTTCACACAAAATAATTAAAAGTTTCAAGGTATATCAAATTTAAGTAGAATATATAATTTTAGTATTAAATTCACTGTCATAAATTATAAAATATTTCACACCACTTAATTTAGTAAATATAAAATTAATTGCTAAACTGAAAGTAACATTTAAATAAAATATAAAATATTGGTAAAAATAAAAAAACAATTTTCCACAATGCGACACAAGTGAATGCTTAGCAAACGGTGAAGGATAGGATTAAAACCACGCAAGAGTCCGTTTTTAATTTTAAATAATAATTCGTAATAATAATTGGGCCGAAACAACGCCCAGTTTTCGTGTAATCGGTTTAAAATGATCGGTTTTTTTTTACCAGGACAAATGCACAATTAAAATTTTTTTTGTTTCAAATCATGGAATGTTGTACCAGTTATGAAAAGTTTATTTGATTTTAAATAATAATCCGTTTAAATTGGGCTTAGTTTATTCAAAAATTGTGCATTGTGAAATTTAGGTCAAGAAATAAAAACAATTACTAAATTACTAGACGGCTGTTATCATAGAAAATGCTGTATAGGACCATGAATACTCAAAATTCATATTAAACCGATGACCAAAACCTAAATTCTCATCTTCTACGCAAAAATTATTATATTAATATTTTATTATTTTATAATTATTTCTGAGTTAGTAAATCTTAGGACTAGGACGTTTTGAAAATCATTACGGGTAACAAAGACAATACCCAAAATCTAAACATCCAAGAATAACATTGGATGTTCTAACACATTAGACATCTGAACTGGTCACGCATTATGACATTCCCATCGCATCGTCCTGAGAATTTGAGCATTTTCCAGGAAATGGTATTGGTTAAGGAATCAGGTTGAGACAATCATATCACACACTAAACTATCCAGTTACACTATATTAAGCAGATTAAATTGGTGAAACATGTAATATACACTAAATTGGATAATTAAAAGCCACTCTCGATTTGGGATTCCCAGCACATTGGAAATAGGACAATTTCAACAATAATTAGGTTCAAATCTTCTATAAAATTATATAATAAGGAATAATTTTATATAAGAACTATTGAATTTGTTCGATTCTTAAACAAAATTCCCGCCATAATCGATAAAATTGGGACATTTGTATGGTAATCGAAAATTAGATTAAGACCATCCTCAAAGATCAGAAAATATTCTTAAAAGACAAAAATAAAAAATATAAAAATGTTCGATAAACTTAATTACTAAAACTCGTATATGTTTCTGTGTATACCAATCAGTGAATTATGATTCTTAAAAACATATTATTTCATGTTCATACCGATCCAAGTATCAGCAACGTATATATTTAATTTTCAGCCTCAAATTAATTGGTAACGACCTGCGCAAGTATTCGACATTATAACAAGTTTTGTACGCTTGAATTACAATAATGTTACACGAATAGCTCAAACTTCCTCATTGAGGAAAACACGCCCCAAGTAATTTCTAGCAAAAAAGAGTTACTGTAACCAATTTATTTACATTTATATTAACTAGCCTTGCTATATTTACCAATCAGCTTTTAGTTGAACTTCCTATAGCTACCTACAAGGGTGGTTTAAAAGATATGTAGAAAATTGTATTGCTATTCCAAATATGATACCGTAAATATTATAAGGAGCAAATCCTGTAATAGAGTTAGCCAATCCTAACTCACACATTGATGGAAATTGCAGCAAGTTTTTTTTTGGACGAAATGTACTCGAAATCTTATTGATACCGATGTTATTATTTAAATACTAAATCCGAAGAAGAAATTCTGAACGGCTTCTACCATTAAAAAATGCCCTTCAAATTATCATAAAATTGTGAATCGTTAAAGTATAGGACCATGATACTCAAAATTCATATTAAACCGATGATCAAAATATAAATACTCATCTTCTACGTAAAAATTATTACTTTTGAGTTAGTGAATCTTAGGAATAGGACGTTTTGTAAATCATTACGAGTGAAACAGGCAATACCCAAAATCTAAACATTCAAGTAGTACATTGAAAATGTTCTAACGTTAGATATTTGAACTGATCACGTATTATGATATTCCCTTCGCAACGTCCTGAAAATTTGAGCTGTTAAAATATTTTCCACGAAATGGTATTGGTTAAGGAATACCGAAACTGTTTGTACCTAATAAGAAGTTATTTACCTTAATCATAACATTTTCAAATGATACCAGTACTGCAATCGATAATAGATTATACTTCCACATTTATGAAAATTATCGTACAATCTATATTTAATCTCATTAATCAAAAGATTAAAAGAAAATGTCCATGCATCACGAGGCTAAAAACCTCTCGAGTTAAACAAGATTCAGCCGAGTCTTGACGGCGTCACGCCCAATGTACTCCAGTTAATAGAATAGTATATCAAGCAGATTAAGCTCGTGAAACTGTTGGACATTCTAGTTTCGGAATTCTCCCAGCACATCGGAAATTGTTCTAAATAGTTAAGACAGATCTACTAGAAAATCCCATTTACAACAATAAGGAATAATTTATATAAGAGACAATAAATTTGTTCCACTTTTAGACGAAAAACTCACCATAATCGATAAAATTGGAATATCTCGTTAGAAGCAGTCAAAACCACTTAAACATAGTATTGTGTTTGAGGCCTATTCTCGATTACTACCTTGTAGCGATAGAAATGTGATGAATCTGCTGTTTTCGAACCGTAAGCTTATGGGTAGTGCAATGTTTTGAAAACTCTTAAAAATGGGTGTATTCCCGTAAAGAACTTTTATTTACAAAGCAGTAAACTGAAGGCAAAATGTTTGTAAAATCCACTGGTGTCACACATGCAGAAAAGTTAAATTAAATAGAAATATGTTAATTTAAAAATTATGAATAGAATAACACTTACCATTTCAGCAAAATCAAGCTTTATATAATATCGCCCAGAACATATTTAGCGTGTTGTGTTGTTTAGAACATGTTTAGGCCCTCTAACAATACAACAATTTCTTCATCATTGACACTACCCTGCTGCTATTGAATATGGCCCAGGATATCTAAAATAGTGTATGTTATTAAAATAAATAATTATATCAGATTTGTAAAAATGAAATAATCCCTTACTAAATGCATAATCGATGTTAATATAATTTGGTTGATGGAAATGGAATCCCTATGGGATTCACCCGTTCACTAAAAGTGATTGAATTTTAAAGTTTGTAATCAATTAAATGAACCTAAAAACATAAAATAAAAATTATTTAGAAATAATGAAATATGCTAAATGCCATTTATTAGAATTTACGCCAATTTAAAAAATTAATATCGTTGGCATTTTGTTGGCACGAAAGTCTGAGACTATCTTCATGCGTGCTCTTCCGATTGTTCTCGTGTTGGAAAATAAGGACTTCTCAAACTTTACTAAAACCCCAAAATCAGACTTTTCTTAAAGGCATCCATCAAGTGCGAAATACATTTTGCTTGTGGAGGATTAGAACAACGAAAATAACTTTCGACCCACAAATAAACTATGTAATCTCATGAGTTGAATACGCAGATGTCAATTTCATTCACCTTAAAACGCGGGGTGCACGATAATTTCTATACATGTATATTGTTATGTAATTAAACGTGCAATATAATCACCATACGAATACACCTGTAACCGAGCACCGAGTGTCGCTCGGCCGTCGTTGGTTGAATTGGACATTTTTATCGTATTAATAAGCATCACCATTCATTAATAATTTTTCCGGAAGTAGAACTCGTCGGAATGTATGTACTCCAAAAAACAATTTTCGATACCATTGGCTAAAACAAGAGTAACGTTAAATTTTACCGAATTCTCATGAATTAAGAGGAATGAATTCACAAGAATTAAAAAGCCGGGAGTTTGATAGTCAGCTTCAAGGCAGTCAAATTATTAATTAAAGCGAATCAAATTATTGTTGGATTCAAATCTCGTTGCAGTGGAATTTTATAATAGCTGTGTTCTAATGGAGAAAGCAAACTACTCACATATACTTGTATCTACTCGCAGCTACCCATACTCAACGATGGTGCAGATGTTGAAAGATGTTACGCATAAATTTGACGGTAGGTATATTAGTTTCAAAAAATCTAAGAGATGGCTTTGTGATGGTTTGGTTGAAATGTCACATTTTTTACAATTTTTTGATTGTTTATATTCGATTGATTGACAATAAGGGATTTTTGTGAAAAATTGATTACTAAATTACAATAAAATTTGTAAAATTACAAAGGTGGACAGAAAGACGCATAACGGCATAAGATCGATCATGCATTTTCGACTCGATAAAAAATAAACAAAGTAGCTGAAATCTGATGAACAAAATATAAATCATAGTTTACTATGAAGCAAAGGAGATTAAAACTGTCATAGCAATGAATGTGGCAATTCTCGTCCCATTTGTAGACATAGAAACCAATGCTATCTACGTTTGATGAAAATCGCTAATAACTAATTCGGGGTTTAAAGCCGCAGCCACACGAATTCAAATACATACCAACATTAGCGCATTTGTCCAAATAACAAATCGTGTAGCCACAAAACAAATGGCAAATTCAAATCAAGGTTATATGTGCCCAACATTGGCGCACATTCGCCAATGGGCGGTTTTTCAAAAAAGATCAAACGAAAAAAGAAATACTACAAATTGTGTAGACAGTAGAGTATTACAATACAACGTTCGACGATATTTGCATTCGTGTGGCTGCAGCTTTAATAAAGCAAACTCATTGCAAACTCACATAGCGTCAAATCTTAAAAATTTTCTGAAACCTGAAGAACCCTGAAGCACAGCGCAATATTTATTTCGACCTGCCCTGAATAATTTAAACGAATTGGATCATGTTTAGGTGTCATTTTAGGGTTTAGTTTGAACCAATTAAGAGTACATATTAATATAATAGATAGATACTAAAAAATATATCTAGCAACGATTACCAAAAATACGTTGCTTGAAGGATTTAAATAATCGAGTAGTACCACAACAGTAGATGATAAATTCTTGAATACTGAAAAGGATCTAATCGAACTCAGTCAGATCTATCAAATCAGTAGATTGCTATCTCTGTATGGTTTTTTAAAAAAATTATTATGAATTTTGACAGAACATTGGTTTTAAAATCATGTATTTACAAACACGTTTTACTTGTAAAATATATGGTCACTAACGGGAATTTCGATCTGAATAACAATTTTGTGATGAAGCATCAAAATGGCTAACCTAAATTGTGGGACTAAATTGGGTGATTTTAATTGAATACAAATTTAGTTAAGAAAATAGCTGGTTGAATGAAATGATCACATTTCCTGGAATATTTTGATGAGCCTCTGATGAGCTCTTTGATGAGCCTTTAGTTTCAAAATTGATTTAGCAAAAATTTCTGAAATATGGCCATAGCACGAAAGCTAATTCGAAAGCTAAAGAAAAACGAAATTCAGCAACGTCAATTCGCATTTAGTAGGAAATTCCAAGGTTTAAAAAATATTTCTCTTTTCTATTTTTAATCGTAATTAATTTGCATTAAATTTTAATAAAATCGTATATACATGTTTATGAAATTCGCCAATAAGCACAAATTTAAATCTTTTAACCTAAAAAGTAAATATTTTTTAATCTAACTCCCGACATTAAATTTAATCAAAGAAGGCGCCAAATTTATATTTAATGAGTTAACACTAAAATCTGCTAAATTAATTATTAAATTATTAAGTAATAAACCTAATTTTAGATAGCTAGGCAAAACTGTAGTAACTATATACGGACGATTAATCAGTGTTTCAGGTGAGGCACAAACTAATATTAAACAGCTACTTCTACCTATATTAAACTAAATCGGGCGCTAACTTTAAATAACCAAGATATAAGTACGGATATGTAACGAATAGTTCGTCGTTAAAGAACAAAAAGTAACCATCTACATATTTATGATTTCGAGTTATAGGGTTTTAGTATTAACTTTTCTATAAAATATCCAATTTTTTTAAATTAAATAGTTTGATTACTGTATCTTTTATAATATATAATATACAGTAATCAAACTATTTAAATATATAAGGTTTTTTATTGGTTTATGGCACAGATATAAAATTAAAATAATTAATTGCTGAGCTTTCGATGTCAATTCGACATCATTATCAAAGTAAACCTAATCATTATCTGAGCTTTGAATTATTTTAATTTTATATCTGTGCCGTATACCAATAAAAAATCTTATATAGTTACTATCATAAAATATATTTTCAAATACAAACTATTTAATATAAAAAAATTGGATTATTAATAGAAAAGTTAATACTAAAACTCTATAACTCGAAATCATAAATATGTAGATGATTACTTTTTTTCTACAACGACGATTTATTATGCTAAAAAATTTATTATTTATGCTGATTCCAGTTGTCGATTTTTTCAATTTGTTGCTAACCTGTAGAGTTTAGAGAAAACCACCCCCCTAAGGGCTTGTAGGTACCCTTGTATGATTTCAGAAAAGGAAGCTTCACTACAGGATTTTGGTTCTAAATTTGATTTTTAAAGTGGAATCAGTAATGATCAATTCTATTTCCTATATTATCATAAAAAATCCTTTCAATGATCGATTCATTGCTTCCTAAGCTAATGCGATTTATAGTTAAATTCCAAAATTAAAACTAAATCTCCATTTAACCATGAGAGCGTTTGAACTCTTCTACCATACGAATTAACGTTTTAAGCGAAAAGTATAGGCCATCAACATGCACCATTCACGGTTTCAAAATTTTAGTAGATAGTGAGTGATAACATGTCGAGAAAATTATTACATTCGACAGTACGTGTCAGTAATTGACATGATTTTCATTGGTTTTATGTAGTATAATGAATCTTACGGGTTCTGATAACTGATAAAATGAATACATAAAATAAATGGAATATTTGAAAATTGTAATACCTCTCAGCCCCGCGGGATAAAACTCAGTGGTTGAATAAATCGATCATTAGCTCTCTTGTATCAATAAGGGGAAGTTTGAAAAATTATTGAAATAATTACTTGCAAATAATGGACGTAAAAGAATTAAAAGGAGAGCCTTACCGAAATTCTGCATTAATCACTCCAAGAACGAAAAGCTGTTAAAATACAAATGATTAATTTTCCCAAATACAAATTTTCCACTTCACACAGCATAAATAAATTTTTTAAATGTAAATGAAATTTGAATACAATGAATTAAGAATTAAACTTCACTATTCGATTTGATATTTAAAATTATCTAATTGAATATTTCACACCACTAGGCTTTGGATTTTTATGTAAATAAATCTTTTTTTTGGATTAAGATAAAACAAAATAAGTAACAGAGTTTTGCGAATCATAAATATTCGAACACATTTAGCCATATTTGTTACCACATATTTTCACATTTTTCTGAATAAAAACATATTTTTAAATATTTTCCAATTGTAGCACATATTTTCTCCATAAATACATATTGTACTAAATATTTTAACAATTATATGCAGATATGCCTATATGCAGATCACAGAAAATCATTGAAAGTTTTACATACGAAATACAGCTGTATATTTCCGATGTGTCTATGCTTTACTGTTGTTTTCATTAGATGCCAGTATGCCACTAATACTTCTTTGAAGTAAAAATTTAACTGCGAATCAGATACCTGTATGGTATATTTTATTATTTCCTCTATTGCGGAAGATGTCACCATAACAATTTGTATTTATTTTTGGTGTTTCATCGCAGATCACTTCAAGTATATACATAGCTAGAAAATTTGACAATTCACTTTGCTGTATGATCCAGACGTCTTGTGTTTTATTTACGGATTATTCTTTAAAAATAGCTTTGAATATTTTTAAAATGCCGAAAATTAAACAAAATTTCAGTGGTAAAGCTAAAAATATGCTACAAGAATACGGTGATGTTATCACGACAGACGGGGCAGTTTTATACTGTAAAATATGTGAAAAAACCGTATCGATGAACCAAAAATCTCTTGTAGACCAACACGTGAAGAGTAAAAAACATAAAAAACTGGAAGAGAAACAAACGAAAAAATATTCTCTGCCACTTTTTCAAGAAACAGTGGCTGGCTCGAGTTATTCGATATTCAACGAAGAGCTGTGTATGGCAATGGTAGCTGCCGATATCCGTTTGGCAAAATTGGACAACACTGTATTTTCTACGTTTCTAAAAAAATATACCAACCACATTATACCGGATGAATCAACTTTACGAAACCGGTATATTATACGATGAAACTACTGATCGTACTGGACGTTATATTGCCAATGTGATAGTTGGAATATTAAACATCAACGAAAATACAGCCAAGCAAAAATTCTTATTGGATATAGTGGCCCTCGACAAAACTAACCATTCAACAATTGCCCGTTTATTCGACGACTCTATAAAATTATTAGGAGAAAGCTTCGAGCGGGAAAAGTTTTTACTATTTATTTCCGATGCGGCGCCTTATATGATAAAAGCCGCACAATCCATTCAGATATTTTACCCCAAAATTTTGCATGTGACCTGTGTAGTTTATGGATTACATAGAGTTTGCGAAACACTTCGATCAAATTTTAGCGATGTCAATCAACTGGTTTCGACGGTTAAAAATATTTTTTTGAAAGCACCATCTCTTACAGCGCTTTTTAAAAACAAATTTCCTAATCTTTCGCTGCCGCCTCAATCAATAGTTTCTCGCTGGGGAACCTGGCTAATTGCGGTGACATATTATAACGAAAATTTTGCAAAAATAAAAGAAATTATTTTCGAACTAAACGATTACGAATCTATGTAACATTGCTAAGACAATATTAGAAAAGGTCACTTTAAAAAATGATTTGGCTTATATAACTAGCAATTATAGCCATCTAACAACGACAATAGAAAGACTCGAGTCTTCAAATAAAAGTTTAGTAGAACAAATGAACCTATTTCTGGAAATAAGCAAGTTGAAGCAATAAGTGGAGCTGTCGGTGAACTTATTAAAAATAAATTGAAAAGTGTCGTGACCAAAAATAATGGATTGAATATTTTACGAAACATTAAAACTATGTTTGAAGGTCCTGGAAGTTCGAACCAAATTGAACAAGTCACTGTATCGGAAATATCAGCATTTAAATATGCCCCAATCACATCAGTTGACGTAGAAAGATCGTTTTCCATGTATAAAAATATTTAACGTCCTAACCGGGAAAATTTTTTGTTTGATACAGCACTGACTGAAAACTAGATGCTTCTTCATTTAATTTTGCAATTATGAATTTTCTTGTGATAGAGGTGATTTTTCTGTAATTTTAAACTACACACCTACTAAATGAAGTAAATTAATTTTTGTTATATTGATTTTGTAAAAAATTATTTATTAAATAAATATCTTATACTAGAGTGTGTTTGTTGGTTTTTTTCTAAATATTTTTTATTTTTGATCACATATTTTTAATTTTTCTTGCATATTTCTTCTTTCTAAGCACATATTTTAGGTACATATTTTTGTTTTTTTTAGCACATATAAATCCTAAGCCTACACACCACTAAATATACAATAAATATTCCAATTTGAAAACAATTTCCAAATTGAAATAATATTATTAATTAACATGATTAAACATGAAAACACGCAATTTTTCCGCAAATCATATAGGAATTACACAAAAATCATAGACCGAAAACTAATTCCAAAATTTTCTTATTCACGTGAAAAAATAAGGATAGTATTACCAACAACTAACAATAAAAGATTGCAGATTTGTGAAGGGTCGTATTATAACCACACAAAAGCGTCCGATGGCCAATTAAAATAATGAAGACCAATAATCTGTAACTCCGACTGGTTAGGCTTTCAAAACGAAAATTGGTCAACATCCAATGACCCTACTACCTACAACTGAAGACTGTAATTCTGCTCGAACACTAGAGCTCTTCTCCAATAAATCAATTTTAATAACCTACTAACCTAAATACCAATTGGTTTCTATCACCCAAAAACTTAATTAGTTTAGCTATGAGAATTTCAACTCAAACCCACGGGATATTTCTGTTTGTTGCACGGTTTGTTTGGAGGTCCCAGTAAGTAAAATCCGCTATCTTCGGTTTTTTATGCAATTGATTTTTATGCAATATATAGTGACGAGAAACTGAATTAATAGTACTAAATAATCAGCCTTTAATTTGCGTCTTTGATAATCAAGCATATTTAGTAATAAAGGAAGTGTGTAGTTATAAAGATGATATTTAAGGAAGTAAGTAGTTAAAGAAGATATTTTCACAAACAAGAATAAACAGAAAATAAATAAACCAATATCAAAAATTAATAAAACAAAAGTTTAGGCAAATATAAAAAATGTTAGATAAACTTAATTATTAAAGCTCGTATATGTTGCTGTGTATACCAATCAGTGTATTATGATTCTTAAAAACATATTATTTCATGTTCATACCGATCCAAGTATCAGCAACGTATATATTTAATTTTCAGCCTCAAATTAATTGGTAACGACCTGCGCAAGTATTCGACATTATAACAAGTTTTGTAAGCTTGAATTACCATAATGTTATACGAATAGCTCAAACTTCCTCATTGAGGAAAACACGCCCAAACAATTTCTAGCAAAAATGAGTTACTGTAACCAATTTATTTACATTTATATTTACTAGCCTTCCTTCTATTTATCACTCAGCTTTTAGTTGAACTCGTACAGCTACCTTTAAACCAGTTCTGCAGAAAAAAAGCGACTTAATAGTGATTGACAATAAAAGAAATATACATCGAAAATGAAGCAAGACCAAGGTCGCTTCAATAGATTTGTAGACTATTACTTTGGAAATATTATCAGGGACAAATCTTGTAATAGAAATAGCCAATCCTAAGTCACACTTGAATTGCAGATTAACGGAAAGTGCAGCAACATTTTATAACTATGAAAATAATCTATATATTAATACTCGAAGAGAAAAATGTGTACCCGTTTTTAAGGATATTCCGCCAACCGATTTTTCCGTTCACAAAAATTACACCATTCGATAGGTATTCTTTTGTAGGTGTGCACAATCTTTGTTTCACGAAAATCGGTTGGATAGATCATGCAGAATTGAATCAGATAGTTTCTGCGAGTTTGGTTGTTGTTTGTTATTCGTTTCATAGCACACTGCATATCTACTGCATATCTAGTCCAAGTATTGTATACTCACACATACAAATTTAACTATAGAATACTATAAATATGAAGCATGTTGTTTGAGCAGATGAGAGATGGAAAATGTACATAAGATTATCCAAAACGGTTTAATGAATTTACATATGAATCATTAAATGGGTATCCATTATTCAGAAGACGTGATAATAGTATTAATGCTGCTACAATCCGTATTTACTTGCCAAATTTAATTGTCATATAAATGTTGGGAGTATGTACTACAGTTAAAAGTGTATAAATAGTATCCTTTAATAGAGCTCTATTATAAATTGAAAATATTTTGAATGTTCATAATTTATCATGTCAAGAACTTGGTTAACCAGTTCCCACATATTCACAGAGAACAGACGTCCATGATACTGGATCTAATGTTTTTTGTTTAACTGCTCATGCAGGTTGTGGAAAACATTCATAAAATTATTACTGTCACTATAAATATAATACACATAATAAAACGTCAAACTATAACTTCCAGAAAGATAAAAATAAATAAATTTCATCTTCATATATGAAATTCACTCTGTAAGAATTCCATGACGCCATCTCGAAGCTTATAGGGATCAAGCGACCTTAATTACTTAATAATATTTCCCTACAACCCCTTAAATTTTATATTGGTGAAGATTGGGACTTAATTGTGCGAAAATCAAAATACATCTAATAGTTAATAATCAAAATCTAAGTAAACTTAAGAGGGTACAAAAATATCTGAATTTTCTATTTTCAAGAAAAAAATGTATCACCTGTAAAGATTTTTTTTTCACCTGGAACCACAAACCGAAATTTGTTAAAAACATCGTTAAACAATTAATTGATCCTAGCAACTTTACAACTTATGAATATAATGAAACTTACCATTTCAGCAAACCATGGCTTATGCCAGCATCCTCCAATCTGTTACTTCTAAAAACATATTTTTTAATTAATGGCACTACTTATCTCCTTTTGGATACAGCCCAGGATCCCAATACATCTAAAATGTAATATTATCTATATTATTTAAATAATTTATTTTAATAAAATATTGTCTTACCAAATTAATATTCGTTCATCGTTAATCGTGCAGATTTGACCACCATTATTAGATATGTAGTTTATAAAGTAAAATTCTCATCATCAAAAAGGAAAGCATGAAAAATATGCCACAATCCTTGATAGATTCCTTCTGGTAAGGTCAGGTACATATAACAAGACGTCAAACTGTAATTTGCAGAAAGATAAAAATAAATAAATTTCAACTTCATATACATATATTAAGATTACTCTGCAAGATTTCCAGCACGAAACTAAGACCAAGCGACCTTAATTCCTTGATAATAATATTTGTCTTAAATCCATAAAATTTTACATTGGTAGAGATTGAGACTTTAATTGATCGAAAATCTAAGTAAACTTAAGAAGTTGTTACTGTGGTAGAAAATATTTGAATTCACATTTTTTTTTATATTTTTCATCTGGAACCGCTAACTTGTTTTGAAATTTGAACGGAAAATCACTTAATAATTAATTGATCCGAGCAAAGACCGAACTTTCATAAGTATTGACTAAAAATTTTTACCGATCTAAACTTTGTTTGGTCACATAATATTGCTAAGGATTCACTAGTCACACTTGCAGAAAAAGTATACAGTAACTTTAAAATTTTCGAATAGAAAGGAACTTACCATTTCAGTAAAACATGGCTTGTGCCAGCATCCTCAAATTTGTTATTTATTAACACATATTTTTTAATAGATGGCAATTTCTCATCTCGTTTTGGATTTGAAACCAGGACATCTAATATTACATTTAATTATTTTGCACTCACATTTGCCGAAAACGAACTATTATTTTTGATTAGTTTTTCGGAAACGAACTATTATTTTAATTTTATTTCCCTCAATGGAATTTATTATTTAAATGAACGTAAAAATTTCAAATGAATATTATATATAAATAACGAAATATGTGGTTCACTTTAACAAAATTAATGACAATAATAAAAAAAACACGAACATTAATAAACAATTTTCTAGAATCCTAAGTTTTGTAAAGACTACTCAGGTTTCACTAAAAAACACAATCAAATTTTTATTTTAAAGTATCCGTCGAGTGGTAAAATTAATATTAACTAGTTTGGTCGAAATTTGTAACACATTATAAAATCGTAAAAATCGTATTAATTCCAAACTGACAAGACGACATTTTCAAAGTGTGCCATTGTTGTTCGTTTTTAAACCATCTCCACCAACTTTAGTTAATATCATCTGTGAATTGAATCCTTTAACAAAGATATAACAAATTACAACATTAATACATAATAAATATAATTTAATCAGCCGATCTAATGAACATTACCCCGGTACAATTGATCTGATTTTCAAAGAAGAATTATTTTCCAACTAATAATAGGCGACTATCACTGGAGATACCGAGGCTTCCACTGTTTGTCAACTCTGTCTTCGAACAACACCACAAACAAAAATATTGAAAATATATGGCTAGCCATTAAATTCCTGTCTATAAAATCCTAAATAGGTATGTACATTTTTTAATAACAAAGCAATTAATTCTGTCAATTTGGATATATAGCAAAAAGGTTACTGAGATCTCCAAATAATTTTCAAAATAATTCAAATTTTTTGCAAGGACTACCTAAGCTGAAATAAAATTCATCATCTAAAATGCAAGTGTTTTAATGATTTCTGCAAATCACTCAATTGCCTTGTCTTGACGATAAAACTAATTATAGTTCTAAAAATTAATTTTATGATCATAAATTGGATTTTTCGTCTTGATGATGAATGTAAACTATGAATTTCCTCTTTTTTTTATTGTGTTTATTTATATTTTATATATTTCTCTTTTTATTTTGGCGCGTAGAAACATTCATATTATTCACTTATTTGACATATAGATTGCTGCAATGCACCCGCATTTTCCGAGAAATAAAAGTATGTTCCAATTAATTATGGGTGTTTTGGATAATTAATTATAGTACTAAATTGTACTAAAAATGATCAAATTACGTCCGTATTTTATATTTACTGTGTAATATTACACTGATAATTCAAATTATGCTCCAATTAATTATCGTGTCAAGACAAGGCTAATGATGTATTACAACATTGGGTCCCTTTGTCCAAATAAATTTATAACATACAAGTTCATAGGCTGCGGGCCAATACTCGGGTAAATTGTACATTTACCAAATTTTTGGCAGTGTGTTGAGTAAATTAAAATACTGTACTAAAAAGCTGGGTTAACCATATAAAAAATAAGTAATTTGATTTGATGTTGTTTTATTTTGACGTTTCCTGTTAATTAATATACGACATATGAAGAAACTAGAGCTTATGAATTTTTAGATTAATAAAATAATTTTTATTTTCCCAACCTGGACGATTGTATAGTGACGATATAGTTGAAATAGTGATTATAGTGATTGTATAGTGAACCTGGACGATTATATAGTGCACTATTAAAAAGCACGCGTTGGTCGTGCACTGATCCCCGGGGAGCCCACACACACATTTTGTATATTTTATAATTTTGATCACATACAGCTTGCAGTTGGATTGGATAATCCAATTTGCGATTTATGTATTGATCTCGTTGATTAGGTGGACATTTAATTTTGACATGACATCCATCTATAGCTCCAACTGCTTTATTAAAAACTGGCGACCGAGCTTTGTATGCAAATTTTGCTCCAATCTCGTCGAGGAGGGCAATTGGTGGTGGACTTTGGACTATGTCTTTTGACAATCGTTCGAGTATTTTTAAATATTTATGAACAATAGCAGAGCCTCCTTAATATAAGAGCCGTAAGATTCCGCCATTTTTTCCATGTGCTTTCCATAGAGGGGAAGCTTTTTGTACTTTTTCATACCAACCAGTGTATTTTAGTATTTTTTTAGAAGCTTTTTTGTATATAAAAACATAAATTCTTTGTTTGAATTTTCAATGTGAATGGCTAAGTCAATATTCAGGAAAAGCATATTTTAATATTGAGTCATATTATGTTGAGTTGACGCAAAAACATTTAAATTAGTTTAACACAATTTTTTTTTTTTGTAGAAACTAGAATTTGTTTATGTGTATGTACAGAAAATTAGAAATTAGTATAGAGTGTTCCATAAAAAAGTCAGAATTATTTTTCCAAAATAAACGTTCGTTAAAAAATGCTTTTGGAGTAGCAATGTAATATGGGGATTATTGTGTTTTGGGTTCTATTTCAACATTGTTGATGACAGACTTCGAAAACTGTTTTTTCGTTACTTGTTAAAAATTTGATTTTTCATCGCAACAAATTCGCAGCCTATATTGTTTCATCCTGTAGTATAAACAAAACAGAGCTTCACCAAATAAAAATATTATAATTTGATAAAGCTTTTCGCAATTACTAAACCTGTTAAGAGATGTCGCTTTCAAATTAATAAATTAATTCAAATTACCCGTATAGAAATTATTACACAAATTGAAAGGGGGTCTCCAGGTTTGGACGGTTGTAACGGGCGTGTCTTATAGCAGGCAGCTCGTTGTATAAACGAGTTCAAAGTACGACTTGTGCTTTAAGATTTTGTATCCGTATATGAGCCAACCATGCAAAAAATGGGTAGAGCCACAGGCCATTTATATACTCACAAAAACCATTAAGTTATTAACAGTATACAAAGGCCTTGGGTTATTTTATTGAATTCCACACAACAATGATCTCAGAAAACGTGCACGCACGAAGCTATAAAAATGAAACATGAAACATGCATAGCGTTTCATGACCAGTAGATCTGCATAATCTATTGAACCAGCCGGGAATTACTACAATGTATACGAACTGTCTGTCATACACCTTAGCCGAGGGCCTTTAGCATCAAAAATCCTCAATAAATCCTTGTATTAACAAATTCGTGTACATTGTAAGAATTCCCGCCTGGATTGGATCGAAATAAAAAAAACAAAAATTTGGAAAAATTGTGACATTTTTCTATTATTGTTTTACAGCGCGCAGCAACTATGATGGTGAATATTTTACGACGAAAAGTTTTATTTACGCCAACCGAATAATAAATAAAATTTATAATTGTTTTGAGTTTTATTAATTATGTTAAATTATTGTATTAAAGATTTCGCACTTAACTTACAATAATAATGGTTTATTTTCGTAAATAGTTATTTAATTATTTTACACTTTTCTGTAATTTCAAGTAAATTTATTACAGAGACATCTGTAAACGGATTTTCAAATTACAGAAAGCTCGGTTTTGCAATCGAATAAAATTGAAGTTTTTTACGTTTTGTTCTGTTTTGTAATAATATTTAATTAAGAAAATCATGACAACGTTGATTTTTTGTATACAAATAATAGATTTTGATGTAAAAATTATATGAATAATAATATGAATAATAAATTATATGAATAATATTATTGTTTCTACATGGTGATTCATAAAATTTCGTTTCAGCTCACGTTTTATCTTTAATTTTGTTATAAATGGGGAATGTTTAGATTGCTATTAAGTGCATCGTTCATCTCAAAAATTCTGAGGTGCATGTGACCAGAATTTACCAAATAAGCTACATTTTTATAAAACTAAATTTTAAATTGGATGTAAGAGGAATCCGCGGCACCACCCTTTATTATCTTACTTTATAAACCTACACAACTAAACGGAAAGCTCGTTTTTATAGAATATTAATAAATTTATGCTCCGCTTTAGTTAAATTTACCAAATAAATACTACATTATAATGGCTGATTTTCAAATATGTGTTCAAGTATGTGTAATATGATTAAAAATATAAAATTAAAATTTAGATGATTTGTTTAATTTTTCATTCATAAATTCATGTTCAAAAATTTTCCAATTACCACGGTTTCTTATAGTAATTCAATAAAAGCTTCCCCTCTACTGAAAGCTCTCGTTTTAATATTACGGTTCTTCAAAATCATAGATGGCACTGACAATAGTCCTCATTGTAGTCTTCCGCATGATCATCGCTTTAGATACGACACGATAACTTGTGCCAGAGCCCAACCAAAACAATAAAACTGTAAGCTCAGTTTCGGTGGCCCATCCATTTGTTTTTGCCGGAATTAGTTCAACCAATTTCAAAAACGTCAATAATTGTAAAGCGCTCCAAAACTAAACAAACTAAACACAATTTTAGACATTTACATAATTACCTATGAGCCAATTCAAGAGAGTCTCTTAAATAAATTTACCCTTTAAGCCATTATTACCATATTTTATTTACTACAGAATTGGCCCACTGTATTAGGTAAATGTGTACTAAAATTTCAATTTACCTTACTGTACAATTTACCCGAGTATTGGCCCGCAGCCAAAGTGATCCAATTTGCTCCATTTCTAGTAACTCAAATCCACTTAAGCATTTAGCTATTAATGAGCGTACTGTCAGTTGATCATTTACTAGAGCAAAACCAATTTTTATAAACGGACGATTTAAATTGCAAAAATAGCTTTACAACAATTTCGTACTACTCGTATTGAATAATTAAACAAACAATAATCTAATCCACTAATCTAGGCTATATTTAGAGCAATACAAAAATGTTTTTGTTCGGTAACATTCCGAAAATAATGACAGATTTCACCAGAGGGACGATGAGCCAAGTTTCAAATATGCATAGATAATATAACGCGTGATATGCAACAATTGAGAAAATACTGCTGATTGTGTGATCCTTTGTAAAGAGAAACATGTTGATTAAGTCTTGATTGTGATGCTGTTGATTTAGAATACTCGCAGTTAGACTACCTTAAAATGAAATTTTTTTTGAAAATTTGAAAAAGAATTTCTAAAGGTAACTCTCAACCCATTACTCTATATAATATACACAACCATAGACCAACAATTTCTATGCCAAACTCCAAACGGCCAAACAGTTTATTAATTTTCCGGTTTAATACTTTTAGCTACAGAATAATAATACTTCAGATAGCAGTATATAAAAAAAATTGCTCACCTCGAGAGAAATTATAAGAAAAGACGACCAAAGCTCCACAGAGCTTCAGAAAGAGTTCATAAAACGAAATGTGCAAATTCGCAACCTTTAACCAGAGATCCACGGTAACATCAAATTACAAAAACTTATCGAACAAACTCGTGTAGTCCAGTTCCATTCACTCTGACACTAAACAAAATACAATAACAAAACAAGGAGAGATACAAAACACTTAACTACAACAAATCACAAAATAACAACTGATCAAAACAGGAAAAGTACACTCTATCAGCTGCTTCAAACACAGAGTATTAAAATAGGAAAATTGCATCTGCGATGAGACATAGCTAATATCGAACATGCATTGAAATAATATCAAGGCAAACAAGAAGGCACCAACATCTAATTTTCTATAAGCATATGGCTTTTGATACGCTCGCATATGGGTCCACAGATATTTCTCATATTTATCGATGGAATATTTAATGTCATTTTAGGTCAATTTTCTCTCGATGTAGTCAAACTTGTTTTTGTGCGGTAATAGGGACCACATAAACGCATAAAAAAAATCTTCCGAAACTTCACAAGTAGACATAAAAAATAGTTTTAGCAACATATTTAGAAAGTTTTTTTATGCCGTGAATAGGCATACAACAAGTTTCACGTAGAAAAAAACTCAATAACAGTACGCAACCTGACGCAATCCTTAAAAAACGTGATGAAATATCAAAAATCGAAAAAAGAAAATGGCCAACATCAATTAACTAATTAAATTAATCACATTCAATTATATGTTCTAATTTGATTGAAATTTTGAAAGAACTTAAGTAGATTGTAATGAATAATTTTTTTGACTGTATTGCAAACTTACAAGATACCAATATTCAGCGATTGCTGTGAAGTCAATCAATTAATTCTCAATATCGAAAAAATTAAAAGTATGCTCTTTCACCGGAAAAAACACTAGAAAATTAGTAACATCAGACATCAATTATCAAAAGAGTAAATGAATAAAAAGATTTGGGTGGGGCATTTGTTAGGAAATTTTGTTTGTCCTTTAACAAACACATTGATCTGATTATGGCGAAGGCGAATTCTATGTTTGCTTTTATCAGGAGATGCATAAAAGACTTTACCGATCAGAGAAACTTGCTCATTGTATACACTTCAGCTTTATCAGATATCATCTGGAATATATGCAGTCCAAATATGATGTATTTCTATCAATCTCAAAAATATAGAATTAAAGGTGTTCGGAAACTAGTATTATAATGAAAAAAACCACGACCATTAGACATGATAACGTTGTAAAAAGCATAAAGTTAAAACAATTCGATATTTATATTGATTAATTTTTCACGTTATTTCAGTAAACAGAGTTTTGTTATCCTTCGTGATTACGATCGGTGATGGAAATGGACACAACTATGAAACCTTGTCGGAGTGCATAACTCATGGGCCGACCTATCTTCCATGTCAGTACTATAGGCTGGAATAGAGCTATGCAAGGCGCAGATTTGAATTTTTTGGAATATGGCCTTCAATGATAAACTAGTTGGACCTTAAAAAAATATTTCTTTAGCTATTTTTTAACGAATTAATTAGCAAATCGTTTTAACCTTTAATTAAACTTTCTAAACACGGCGCCAAGTTTATAACTAATGAAATCAAACTAATCTACAAATTTACTTACTAAATTACAATTTAAATCACTTGAAACTAATTGGGATAGCTTTAGTATGTATCTACAAACGATCAATTACTGCTTAAAACAACCATCAATTAAAAACCTACTACCACTAATATTAAATTAAATATGGCGCCGACTTCAGGAAGTCCAAACTAAAGTTATGGGTACCGAAATTTAAAAAATATATATATCACGATAAAAACGCGTAGTGCAAATTTTAGATGTCGGTTTTATTTTATTATAAAATTTGACCCAAGCAATTCACAAAATCAGCGAAAGGATCTCTAATTACTAACTTGAATCCTGCAATATTTGCTTTACAAACTGTCCTCACAAGTCATACGAGGTATCGTTTAATGTGCTGGAAACTCATATTAAGTGACAGATTTTCAGTTACAGACTAGTGTTCAATATATCTGAATATTTTCTCTGCAGGAGGAAAATCCAAACACTTACGCATGATAAAGATAATACTGGGAAACAGCTTTCAAATAATTTATAGTTATGAATGAATTTATATTGAAAATTTTAAATGTTTCTCCAATTTTCAATGTATTTTCAAAGAAGCATCCATTTGAAGCTTTCGATACAATACAATTGTGGTTCAAATTTAAAACTTATCATCATTTAAATATTTACACATATCATACGAAAGAACACATAAATATTAAGGGAAATCACGATGTCTTTCTGTATGATAAAGCAATTTTTTTTGGTTTCATTGGATAAACGAAAGATTCTTAAGTTTTAATAATTGATAAAACAGAAAATAAAATTTACTGCGTACGCTAATTGATCGACAAGACCCGTTATTCACATCTGGGTGTATCAGCTGACACAACACCTAGTGTTTCAGTTTCGTTACAAGAATTCATAAGTTTATACTTTTCGGTCACTATTTACAATAGTTTATAAAATTTTAAAAATTTCAACCGATATAAAACATTTTGAACAGCCATTTTGAATCACAAATGCTCAAAATTAGAATGTTAAGCACAAGAAACAGGAGAAAGTTGATTATAATTATTTGCAAATAATGCAAGTATAGTAAAAATAATAAATGAAACTCGCTTACCGAAATTCTTCGTGATTCACTCCAACGACGAAAAGGCTGCTAAAACATAATCGAATTATTTTACCAAATACAAAATTTCCACTTCACACAAAATAATTAAAAGTTTCAGAGTAAATCAAATTTAACTAGAATATAATTTTAGTATTAAATTCACTGTCATAAATTATAAAATATTTCACAGCACTTAATTTAGTAAATATAAAATTAATTGCTAAATTGAAAGTAACATTTAAATAAAATATAAAATATTAGTAAAAATAAAAAAACAATTTTCCACAATGTAGCGACACCAGTGAATGCTTAGCAAACGGTGAAGGATAGGATTAGAACCACGCAAGAGTCCATGATCATAGAATGTTGTACCAAATATGAAAGGTTATTTAATTTTAAATAATAATCCGTTTAAATTGGGCCTAGTTTGTCCAAAAATTGTGCATTGTGAAATTATGTCAAGAAATAAAAACAATTACTAAATTACTAGACGGCTGCTATCATAGAAAATGCTGTATAGGACCATGAATACTCAAAATTCATATTAAACCGACGACCAAAACCTAAATTCTCCTCTTCTACGCAAAAATTATTATATTAATATTTTATTATTTTATAATTATTTTTGAGTTAGTAAATCTTAGGACTAGGACGTTTTGAAAATCATTACGGGTAACATAGACAATACCCAAAATCTAAACATCCAAGAATAACATTGGATGTTCTAACACATTAGATATTTGAACCGGTCACGCATTATGACATTCCCATCGCATCGTCCTGAGAATTTGAGCATTTTCCAGGAAATGGTATTGGTTAAGGAATCAGGTTGAGAATAACAATCATATCACACACTAAACTATCCAGTTACACTATATTAAGCTGATTAAACTGGTGAAACATATAATATACACTAAATTGGATAATGAAAAGCCACTCTCGATTTGGGATTCCCAGCACATTGGAAATAGGACAATTTCAACAATAATTAGGTTCAAATCTACAATACTATAAAATTATATAATAAGGAATAATTTATATGTATAAGAACTATTGAATTTGTTCGATTTCTTAAACGAAATTCCCGCCATAATCGATAAAATTGGGACATTTGGTAATCGAAAATTAGATTAAGACCATCCTCAAAGATCAGAAAATATTCTTAAAAGACAAAAATAAAAAATATAAAAATGTTCGATAAACTTAATTACTAAAACTCGTATATGTTGCTGTGTATACCAATCAGTGAATTATGATTCTTAAAAACATATTATTTCATGTTCATACCGATCCAAGTATCAGCAACGTATATATTTAATTTTCAGCCTCAAATTAATTGGTAACGACCTGCGCAAGTATTCGACATTATAACAAGTTTTGTAAGCTTGAATTACAATAATGTTACACGAATAGCTCAAACTTCCTCATTGAGGAAAACACGCCCCAAGTAATTTCTAACAAAAAAGAGTTACTGTAACCAATTTATTTACATTTATATTTACTAGCCTTGCTATATTTACCAATCAGCTTTTAGTTGAACTTCCTATAGCTACCTACAAGGGTGGTTTACAAGATTTGTAGAAAATTGTATTGTTATTCCAAATATGATACGTAAATATTATAAGGAGCAAATCTTGTAATAGAGTTAGCCAATCCTAACTCACACATTGATGGAAATTGCAGCAAGTTTTTTTTGGACGAAATGTACTTGAAATCTTATTGATATCGATGTTATTATTTAAATACTAAATCCGAAGAAGAAATTCTGAACGGCTTCTACCATTAAAAAAAGCCCTTCAAATTATCATACAATTGTGAATCGTTAAAGTATAGGACCATGATACTCAAAATTCATATTAAACCGATGATCAAAATATAAATACTCATCTTCTACGTAAAAATTATTACTTTTGAGTTAGTGAATCTAAGGACTAAGACGTTTTGAAAATCATTACGAGTGAAACAGGCAATACCCAAAATCTAAACATTCAAGTAGTATATTGAAAATGTTCTAACGTTAGATATTTGAACTGATCACGTATTATGATATTCCCTTCGCAACGTCCTGAAAATTTGAGCTGTTAAAATATTTTCCACGAAATGGTATTGGTTAAGGAATACCGAAACTGTTTGTACCTAATAAGAAGTTATATACCTTAATCATAACATTTTCAAATGATGCCAGTACTGCAATCGATAATAGATTATACTTCCACATTTATGAAAATTATCGTACAATCTATATTTCGACTCATTAAACAAAAGATCGAAAAAAAATGTCCATGCATCACGAGGCTAAAAACCTCTCGAGTTAAACAAGATTCAGCCGAGTCTTGACGGCGTCAGGCAAAATGTACTCCAGTTAATAGAATAGTATATCAAGCAGAGTAAGCTCGTGAAACTGTTGGACATGCTCCATGTAATACATACTAAATTTGATGAATAAAATCCATTCTAGTTTCGGGATTCTCCCAGCACATCGGAAATTGTTCTAAATAGTTAAGACAGATCTACTAGAAAATCCTATTTACAACAACAAGGAATAATTTATATAAGAGACATTAAATTTGTTCCGCTCTTAGACGAAAAACTCACCATAATCGATAAAATTGGAATATCTCGTTAGAAGCAGTCAAAACCACTTAAACATAGTATTGTGTTTGAGGCCTATTCTCGATTTCCACCTTGTAGCGATAGAAATGTGAAGAATCTGCTGATTTCGAACCGTAAGCTTGTGGGAAGTGCAATGTTTTGAAAACTCTTAAAATTGGGTGTATTCCCGTAAAGAACTTTTATTTACAAAGCAGTTAACTAAAGGCAAAATGTTTGTAAAATCCACTGGTGTCACATATGCAGAAAAGTTAAATTAAATAGAAATATGTTAATTTAAAAATTATGAATAGAATAACACTTACCATTTCAGCAAAATCAAGCTTTATATAATATCGCCCAGAACATGTTTAGCGTGTTGTGTTGTTTAGAACATGTTGAGGCCCTCTAACAATACAACAATTTCTTCATCATTGACACTACTACCCTGCTGCTATTGGATATGGCCCAGGATATCTAAAATAGTGTATGTTATTAAAATAAATAATTATATCAGATTTGTAAAAATGAAATAAGCCCTTACTAAATGCATAATCGATGTTAATCTAATCTGGTTGATGGAAATAGAATCCCTATGGGATTCACCCGTTTACTGGAAGTGATTGAATTTTATAGTTTGTAATCAATTAAATGAACCTAAAAACATAAAATAAAAATTATTTAGAAATAATGAAATATGCTAAACGCCATTTATTGGAATTTACGCCAATTTAAAACAATTAATATCGTTGGCATTTTGTTGGCACGAAAGTCTGAGACTATCTTCATGCGTGCTCTTCCGATTGTTCTCGTGTTGGAAAATAAGGACTTCTCAAACTTTACTAAAACCCCAAAATCAAACTTTTCTTAAAGGCATCCATCAAGGGCGAAATACATTTTGCTTGTGGAGGATTAGAACAACGAAAATAACTTTCGACCCACAAATAAACTATGTAATCACATGAGTTGAATACGCATATGTCAATTTCATTCACCTTAAAACGCGGGATGCACGATAATTTCTATACATGTATATTGTTAAGTAATTAAACGTGCAGTATAATCACCATACGAATTCACCTGTAACAATATGGTCGCTGGAGCACCGAGTGTCGCTCGACCGTCGTTGGTTGAATTGGACATTTTTATCGTATTAATAAGCATCACCATTCATTAATAATTTTTCCGGAAGTAGAACTCGTCGGAATGGATGTACTCGAAAAAACAATTTTCGATACCCTTGGCTAAAACATGAGTAACGTTAAATTTTTCCGAATTCTCATGAATTAAGAGGAATGAATTCACAAGAATTAAAAAGCCGGGAGTTTAATAGTCAGCTTCAAGGCAGTCAAATTATTAATTAAAGCGAATCAAATTATTGGTGGATTCAAATCTCGTTGTAGTGGAATTTTATAATAGCTGTGTTGCAATGGAGAAAGCAAACTACTCACATATACTTGTATCTACTCGCAGCTACCCATACTCAAACGATGGTGCAGATGTTGAAAGATGTTACGCATAAATTTGACGGTAGGTATATTAGTTTCAAAAAATCTAAGAGATGGCTTTGTGATGGTAAGGTTGTTGAAATGTCAGTTTTTTTACAATTTTTTGATTGTTTATATTCGATTGATTGACAATAAGGGATTTTTGTGAAAAATTGATTACTAAATTACAATAAAATTTGTAAAATTACAAAGGTGGACAGAAAAACGCATCACGGCATAAGATGGATCATGCATTTTCGACTCGATAAAAAATAAACAGAGTAGCTGAAATCTGATGAACAAAATATAAATCATAGTTTACTATGAAGCAAGGGAGAATAAAACTGTCATAACAATGAATTTGGCAGTTCTTGTCCCATTTGTATACATAGAAACCAATGCTATCTACGTTTGATGAAAATCGCTAATAACTAATTCGGGGTTTAAAGCCGCAGCCACACGAATGCAAATACATACCAACATTAGCGTATTTTTCCAAATAACAAATCGTGTAGCCACAAAACAAATGGAAAATTCAAATCAAGGTTAATATGTGACCAACATTGGCGCACATTCGCCAATGGGCGGTTTTTCAAAAAAGATCAAACGAAAAAAGAAATACTACAAATTGTGTAGACAGTAGAGTATTACAATACAACGTTCGACGATATTTGCATTCGTGTGGCTGCAGCTTTAATAAAGCAAACTCATTGCAAACTCACATAGCGTCAAATCTTAAAAATTTTCTGAAACCTGAAGAACCCTGAAGCACAGCGCAATATTTATTTCGACCTGCCCTGAATAATTTAAACGAATTGGATCATGTTTAGGTGTCATTTTAGGGTTTAGTTTGAACCAATTAAGAGTACATATTAATATAATAGATAGATACTAAAAAATATATCTAGCAACGATTACCAAAAATACGTTGCTTGAAGGATTTAAATAATCGAGTAGTACCACAACAGTAGATGATAAATTCTTGAATACTGAAAAGGATCTAATCGAACTCAGTCAGATCTATCAAATCAGTAGATTGCTATCTCTGTATGGTTTTTTAAAAAAATTATTATGAATTTTGACAGAACATTGGTTTTAAAATCATGTATTTACAAACACGTTTTACTTGTAAAATATATGGTCACTAACGGGAATTTCGATCTGAATAACAATTTTGTGATGAAGCATCAAAATGGCTAACCTAAATTGTGGGACTAAATTGGGTGATTTTAATTGAATACAAATTTAGTTAAGAAAATAGCTGGTTGAATGAAATGATCACATTTCCTGGAATATTTTGATGAGCCTCTGATGAGCTCTTTGATGAGCCTTTAGTTTCAAAATTGATTTAGCAAAAATTTCTGAAATATGGCCATAGCACGAAAGCTAATTCGAAAGCTAAAGAAAAACGAAATTCAGCAACGTCAATTCGCATTTAGTAGGAAATTCCAAGGTTTAAAAAATATTTCTCTTTTCTATTTTTAATCGTAATTAATTTGCATTAAATTTTAATAAAATCGTATATACATGTTTATGAAATTCGCCAATAAGCACAAATTTAAATCTTTTAACCTAAAAAGTAAATATTTTTTAATCTAACTCCCGACATTAAATTTAATCAAAGAAGGCGCCAAATTTATATTTAATGAGTTAACACTAAAATCTGCTAAATTAATTATTAAATTATTAAGTAATAAACCTAATTTTAGATAGCTAGGCAAAACTGTAGTAACTATATACGGACGATTAATCAGTGTTTCAGGTGAGGCACAAACTAATATTAAACAGCTACTTCTACCTATATTAAACTAAATCGGGCGCTAACTTTAAATAACCAAGATATAAGTACGGATATGTAACGAATAGTTCGTCGTTAAAGAACAAAAAGTAACCATCTACATATTTATGATTTCGAGTTATAGGGTTTTAGTATTAACTTTTCTATAAAATATCCAATTTTTTTAAATTAAATAGTTTGATTACTGTATCTTTTATAATATATAATATACAGTAATCAAACTATTTAAATATATAAGGTTTTTTATTGGTTTATGGCACAGATATAAAATTAAAATAATTAATTGCTGAGCTTTCGATGTCAATTCGACATCATTATCAAAGTAAACCTAATCATTATCTGAGCTTTGAATTATTTTAATTTTATATCTGTGCCGTATACCAATAAAAAATCTTATATAGTTACTATCATAAAATATATTTTCAAATACAAACTATTTAATATAAAAAAATTGGATTATTAATAGAAAAGTTAATACTAAAACTCTATAACTCGAAATCATAAATATGTAGATGATTACTTTTTTTCTACAACGACGATTTATTATGCTAAAAAATTTATTATTTATGCTGATTCCAGTTGTCGATTTTTTCAATTTGTTGCTAACCTGTAGAGTTTAGAGAAAACCACCCCCCTAAGGGCTTGTAGGTACCCTTGTATGATTTCAGAAAAGGAAGCTTCACTACAGGATTTTGGTTCTAAATTTGATTTTTAAAGTGGAATCAGTAATGATCAATTCTATTTCCTATATTATCATAAAAAATCCTTTCAATGATCGATTCATTGCTTCCTAAGCTAATGCGATTTATAGTTAAATTCCAAAATTAAAACTAAATCTCCATTTAACCATGAGAGCGTTTGAACTCTTCTACCATACGAATTAACGTTTTAAGCGAAAAGTATAGGCCATCAACATGCACCATTCACGGTTTCAAAATTTTAGTAGATAGTGAGTGATAACATGTCGAGAAAATTATTACATTCGACAGTACGTGTCAGTAATTGACATGATTTTCATTGGTTTTATGTAGTATAATGAATCTTACGGGTTCTGATAACTGATAAAATGAATACATAAAATAAATGGAATATTTGAAAATTGTAATACCTCTCAGCCTGCGGGATAAAACTCAGTGGTTGAATAAATCGATCATTAGCTCTCTTGTATCAATAAGGGGAAGTTTGAAAAATTATTGAAATAATTACTTGCAAATAATGGACGTAAAAGAATTAAAAGGAGAGCCTTACCGAAATTCTGCATTAATCACTCCAAGAACGAAAAGCTGTTAAAATACAAATGATTAATTTTCCCAAATACAAATTTTCCACTTCACACAGCATAAATAAATTTTTTAAATGTAAATGAAATTTGAATACAATGAATTAAGAATTAAACTTCACTATTCGATTTGATATTTAAAATTATCTAATTGAATATTTCACACCACTAGGCTTTGGATTTTTATGTAAATAAATCTTTTTTTTGGATTAAGATAAAACAAAATAAGTAACAGAGTTTTGCGAATCATAAATATTCGAACACATTTAGCCATATTTGTTACCACATATTTTCACATTTTTCTGAATAAAAACATATTTTTAAATATTTTCCAATTGTAGCACATATTTTCTCCATAAATACATATTGTACTAAATATTTTAACAATTATATGCAGATATGCCTATATGCAGATCACAGAAAATCATTGAAAGTTTTACATACGAAATACAGCTGTATATTTCCGATGTGTCTATGCTTTACTGTTGTTTTCATTAGATGCCAGTATGCCACTAATACTTCTTTGAAGTAAAAATTTAACTGCGAATCAGATACCTGTATGGTATATTTTATTATTTCCTCTATTGCGGAAGATGTCACCATAACAATTTGTATTTATTTTTGGTGTTTCATCGCAGATCACTTCAAGTATATACATAGCTAGAAAATTTGACAATTCACTTTGCTGTATGATCCAGACGTCTTGTGTTTTATTTACGGATTATTCTTTAAAAATAGCTTTGAATATTTTTAAAATGCCGAAAATTAAACAAAATTTCAGTGGTAAAGCTAAAAATATGCTACAAGAATACGGTGATGTTATCACGACAGACGGGGCAGTTTTATACTGTAAAATATGTGAAAAAACCGTATCGATGAACCAAAAATCTCTTGTAGACCAACACGTGAAGAGTAAAAAACATAAAAAACTGGAAGAGAAACAAACGAAAAAATATTCTCTGCCATTTTTTCAAGAAACAGTGGCTGGCTCGAGTTATTCGATATT
Source organism: Nephrotoma appendiculata (assembly GCA_947310385.1). NCBI lineage: Eukaryota > Metazoa > Arthropoda > Insecta > Diptera > Tipulidae > Nephrotoma > Nephrotoma appendiculata. Next base: position 140,106,208 of record OX371225.1, on the reverse strand, counting down.
CAACGAAGAGCTGTGTATGGCAATGGTAGCTGCCGATATCCGTTTGGCAAAATTGGACAACACTGTATTTTCTACGTTTCTAAAAAAATATACCAACCACATTATACCGGATGAATCAACTTTACGAAACCGGTATATTATACGATGAAACTACTGATCGTACTGGACGTTATATTGCCAATGTGATAGTTGGAATATTAAACATCAACGAAAATACAGCCAAGCAAAAATTCTTATTGGATATAGTGGCCCTCGACAAAACTAACCATTCAACAATTGCCCGTTTATTCGACGACTCTATAAAATTATTAGGAGAAAGCTTCGAGCGGGAAAAGTTTTTACTATTTATTTCCGATGCGGCGCCTTATATGATAAAAGCCGCACAATCCATTCAGATATTTTACCCCAAAATTTTGCATGTGACCTGTGTAGTTTATGGATTACATAGAGTTTGCGAAACACTTCGATCAAATTTTAGCGATGTCAATCAACTGGTTTCGACGGTTAAAAATATTTTTTTGAAAGCACCATCTCTTACAGCGCTTTTTAAAAACAAATTTCCTAATCTTTCGCTGCCGCCTCAATCAATAGTTTCTCGCTGGGGAACCTGGCTAATTGCGGTGACATATTATAACGAAAATTTTGCAAAAATAAAAGAAATTATTTTCGAACTAAACGATTACGAATCTATGTAACATTGCTAAGACAATATTAGAAAAGGTCACTTTAAAAAATGATTTGGCTTATATAACTAGCAATTATAGCCATCTAACAACGACAATAGAAAGACTCGAGTCTTCAAATAAAAGTTTAGTAGAACAAATGAACCTATTTCTGGAAATAAGCAAGTTGAAGCAATAAGTGGAGCTGTCGGTGAACTTATTAAAAATAAATTGAAAAGTGTCGTGACCAAAAATAATGGATTGAATATTTTACGAAACATTAAAACTATGTTTGAAGGTCCTGGAAGTTCGAACCAAATTGAACAAGTCACTGTATCGGAAATATCAGCATTTAAATATGCCCCAATCACATCAGTTGACGTAGAAAGATCGTTTTCCATGTATAAAAATATTTAACGTCCTAACCGGGAAAATTTTTTGTTTGATACAGCACTGACTGAAAACTAGATGCTTCTTCATTTAATTTTGCAATTATGAATTTTCTTGTGATAGAGGTGATTTTTCTGTAATTTTAAACTACACACCTACTAAATGAAGTAAATTAATTTTTGTTATATTGATTTTGTAAAAAATTATTTATTAAATAAATATCTTATACTAGAGTGTGTTTGTTGGTTTTTTTCTAAATATTTTTTATTTTTGATCACATATTTTTAATTTTTCTTGCATATTTCTTCTTTCTAAGCACATATTTTAGGTACATATTTTTGTTTTTTTTAGCACATATAAATCCTAAGCCTACACACCACTAAATATACAATAAATATTCCAATTTGAAAACAATTTCCAAATTGAAATAATATTATTAATTAACATGATTAAACATGAAAACACGCAATTTTTCCGCAAATCATATAGGAATTACACAAAAATCATAGACCGAAAACTAATTCCAAAATTTTCTTATTCACGTGAAAAAATAAGGATAGTATTACCAACAACTAACAATAAAAGATTGCAGATTTGTGAAGGGTCGTATTATAACCACACAAAAGCGTCCGATGGCCAATTAAAATAATGAAGACCAATAATCTGTAACTCCGACTGGTTAGGCTTTCAAAACGAAAATTGGTCAACATCCAATGACCCTACTACCTACAACTGAAGACTGTAATTCTGCTCGAACACTAGAGCTCTTCTCCAATAAATCAATTTTAATAACCTACTAACCTAAATACCAATTGGTTTCTATCACCCAAAAACTTAATTAGTTTAGCTATGAGAATTTCAACTCAAACCCACGGGATATTTCTGTTTGTTGCACGGTTTGTTTGGAGGTCCCAGTAAGTAAAATCCGCTATCTTCGGTTTTTTATGCAATTGATTTTTATGCAATATATAGTGACGAGAAACTGAATTAATAGTACTAAATAATCAGCCTTTAATTTGCGTCTTTGATAATCAAGCATATTTAGTAATAAAGGAAGTGTGTAGTTATAAAGATGATATTTAAGGAAGTAAGTAGTTAAAGAAGATATTTTCACAAACAAGAATAAACAGAAAATAAATAAACCAATATCAAAAATTAATAAAACAAAAGTTTAGGCAAATATAAAAAATGTTAGATAAACTTAATTATTAAAGCTCGTATATGTTGCTGTGTATACCAATCAGTGTATTATGATTCTTAAAAACATATTATTTCATGTTCATACCGATCCAAGTATCAGCAACGTATATATTTAATTTTCAGCCTCAAATTAATTGGTAACGACCTGCGCAAGTATTCGACATTATAACAAGTTTTGTAAGCTTGAATTACCATAATGTTATACGAATAGCTCAAACTTCCTCATTGAGGAAAACACGCCCAAACAATTTCTAGCAAAAATGAGTTACTGTAACCAATTTATTTACATTTATATTTACTAGCCTTCCTTCTATTTATCACTCAGCTTTTAGTTGAAGTCGTACAGCTACCTTTTAACCAGTTCTGCAGAAGAAAAGCGACTTAATAGTGATTGACAATAAAAGAAATATACATCGAAAATGAAGCAAGACCAAGGGCGCTTCAATAGATTTGTAGACTATTACTTTGGAAATATTATCAGGGACAAATCTTGTAATAGAAATAGCCAATCCTAAGTCACACTTGAATTGCAGATTAACGGAAAGTGCAGCAACATTTTATAACTATGAAAATAATCTATATATTAATACTCGAAGAGAAAAATGTGTACCCGTTTTTAAGGATATTCCGCCAACCGATTTTTCCGTTCACAAAAATTACACCATTCGATAGGTATTCTTTTGTAGGTGTGCACAATCTTTGTTTCACGAAAATCGGTTGGATAGATCATGCAGAATTGAATCAGATAGTTTCTGCGAGTTTGGTTGTTGTTTGTTATTCGTTTCATAGCACACTGCATATCTACTGCATATCTAGTCCAAGTATTGTATACTCACACATACAAATTTAACTATAGAATACTATAAATATGAAGCATGTTGTTTGAGCAGATGAGAGATGGAAAATGTACATAAGATTATCCAAAACGGTTTAATGAATTTACATATGAATCATTAAATGGGTATCCATTATTCAGAAGACGTGATAATAGTATTAATGCTGCTACAATCCGTATTTACTTGCCAAATTTAATTGTCATATAAATGTTGGGAGTATGTACTACAGTTAAAAGTGTATAAATAGTATCCTTTAATAGAGCTCTATTATAAATTGAAAATATTTTGAATGTTCATAATTTATCATGTCAAGAACTTGGTTAACCAGTTCCCACATATTCACAGAGAACAGACGTCCATGATACTGGATCTAATGTTTTTTGTTTAACTGCTCATGCAGGTTGTGGAAAACATTCATAAAATTATTACTGTCACTATAAATATAATACACATAATAAAACGTCAAACTATAACTTCCAGAAAGATAAAAATAAATAAATTTCATCTTCATATATGAAATTCACTCTGTAAGAATTCCATGACGCCATCTCGAAGCTTATAGGGATCAAGCGACCTTAATTACTTAATAATATTTCCCTACAACCCCTTAAATTTTATATTGGTGAAGATTGGGACTTAATTGTGCGAAAATCAAAATACATCTAATAGTTAATAATCAAAATCTAAGTAAACTTAAGAGGGTACAAAAATATCTGAATTTTCTATTTTCAAGAAAAAAATGTATCACCTGTAAAGATTTTTTTTTCACCTGGAACCACAAACCGAAATTTGTTAAAAACATCGTTAAACAATTAATTGATCCTAGCAACTTTACAACTTATGAATATAATGAAACTTACCATTTCAGCAAACCATGGCTTATGCCAGCATCCTCCAATCTGTTACTTCTAAAAACATATTTTTTAATTAATGGCACTACTTATCTCCTTTTGGATACAGCCCAGGATCCCAATACATCTAAAATGTAATATTATCTATATTATTTAAATAATTTATTTTAATAAAATATTGTCTTACCAAATTAATATTCGTTCATCGTTAATCGTGCAGATTTGACCACCATTATTAGATATGTAGTTTATAAAGTAAAATTCTCATCATCAAAAAGGAAAGCATGAAAAATATGCCACAATCCTTGATAGATTCCTTCTGGTAAGGTCAGGTACATATAACAAGACGTCAAACTGTAATTTGCAGAAAGATAAAAATAAATAAATTTCAACTTCATATACATATATTAAGATTACTCTGCAAGATTTCCAGCACGAAACTAAGACCAAGCGACCTTAATTCCTTGATAATAATATTTGTCTTAAATCCATAAAATTTTACATTGGTAGAGATTGAGACTTTAATTGATCGAAAATCTAAGTAAACTTAAGAAGTTGTTACTGTGGTAGAAAATATTTGAATTCACATTTTTTTTTATATTTTTCATCTGGAACCGCTAACTTGTTTTGAAATTTGAACGGAAAATCACTTAATAATTAATTGATCCGAGCAAAACCCGAACTTTCATAAGTATTGACTAAAAATTTTTACCGATCTAAACTTTGTTTGGTCACATAATATTGCTAAGGATTCACTAGTCACACTTGCAGAAAAAGTATACAGTAACTTTAAAATTTTCGAATAGAAAGGAACTTACCATTTCAGTAAAACATGGCTTGTGCCAGCATCCTCAAATTTGTTATTTATTAACACATATTTTTTAATAGATGGCAATTTCTCATCTCGTTTTGGATTTGAAACCAGGACATCTAATATTACATTTAATTATTTTGCACTCACATTTGCCGAAAACGAACTATTATTTTAGATTAGTTTTTCGGAAACGAACTATTATTTTAATTTTATTTCCCTCAATGGAATTTATTATTTAAATGAACGTAAAAATTTCAAATGAATATTATATATAAATAACGAAATATGTGGTTCACTTTAACAAAATTAATGACAATAATAAAAAAAACACGAACATTAATAAACAATTTTCTAGAATCCTAAGTTTTGTAAAGACTACTCAGGTTTCACTAAAAAACACAATCAAATTTTTATTTTAAAGTATCCGTCGAGTGGTAAAATTAATATTAACTAGTTTGGTCGAAATTTGTAACACATTATAAAATCGTAAAAATCGTATTAATTCCAAACTGACAAGACGACATTTTCAAAGTGTGCCATTGTTGTTCGTTTTTAAACCATCTCCACCAACTTTAGTTAATATCATCTGTGAATTGAATCCTTTAACAAAGATATAACAAATTACAACATTAATACATAATAAATATAATTTAATCAGCCGATCTAATGAACATTACCCCGGTACAATTGATCTGATTTTCAAAGAAGAATTATTTTCCAACTAATAATAGGCGACTATCACTGGAGATACCGAGGCTTCCACTGTTTGTCAACTCTGTCTTCGAACAACACCACAAACAAAAATATTGAAAATATATGGCTAGCCATTAAATTCCTGTCTATAAAATCCTAAATAGGTATGTACATTTTTTAATAACAAAGCAATTAATTCTGTCAATTTGGATATATAGCAAAAAGGTTACTGAGATCTCCAAATAATTTTCAAAATAATTCAAATTTTTTGCAAGGACTACCTAAGCTGAAATAAAATTCATCATCTAAAATGCAAGTGTTTTAATGATTTCTGCAAATCACTCAATTGCCTTGTCTTGACGATAAAACTAATTATAGTTCTAAAAATTAATTTTATGATCATAAATTGGATTTTTCGTCTTGATGATGAATGTAAACTATGAATTTCCTCTTTTTTTTATTGTGTTTATTTATATTTTATATATTTCTCTTTTTATTTTGGCGCGTAGAAACATTCATATTATTCACTTATTTGACATATAGATTGCTGCAATGCACCCGCATTTTCCGAGAAATAAAAGTATGTTCCAATTAATTATGGGTGTTTTGGATAATTAATTATAGTACTAAATTGTACTAAAAATGATCAAATTACGTCCGTATTTTATATTTACTGTGTAATATTACACTGATAATTCAAATTATGCTCCAATTAATTATCGTGTCAAGACAAGGCTAATGATGTATTACAACATTGGGTCCCTTTGTCCAAATAAATTTATAACATACAAGTTCATAGGCTGCGGGCCAATACTCGGGTAAATTGTACATTTACCAAATTTTTGGCAGTGTGTTGAGTAAATTAAAATACTGTACTAAAAAGCTGGGTTAACCATATAAAAAATAAGTAATTTGATTTGATGTTGTTTTATTTTGACGTTTCCTGTTAATTAATATACGACATATGAAGAAACTAGAGCTTATGAATTTTTAGATTAATAAAATAATTTTTATTTTCCCAACCTGGACGATTGTATAGTGACGATATAGTTGAAATAGTGATTATAGTGATTGTATAGTGAACCTGGACGATTATATAGTGCACTATTAAAAAGCACGCGTTGGTCGTGCACTGATCCCCGGGGAGCCCACACACACATTTTGTATATTTTATAATTTTGATCACATACAGCTTGCAGTTGGATTGGATAATCCAATTTGCGATTTATGTATTGATCTCGTTGATTAGGTGGACATTTAATTTTGACATGACATCCATCTATAGCTCCAACTGCTTTATTAAAAACTGGCGACCGAGCTTTGTATGCAAATTTTGCTCCAATCTCGTCGAGGAGGGCAATTGGTGGTGGACTTTGGACTATGTCTTTTGACAATCGTTCGAGTATTTTTAAATATTTATGAACAATAGCAGAGCCTCCTTAATATAAGAGCCGTAAGATTCCGCCATTTTTTCCATGTGCTTTCCATAGAGGGGAAGCTTTTTGTACTTTTTCATACCAACCAGTGTATTTTAGTATTTTTTTAGAAGCTTTTTTGTATATAAAAACATAAATTCTTTGTTTGAATTTTCAATGTGAATGGCTAAGTCAATATTCAGGAAAAGCATATTTTAATATTGAGTCATATTATGTTGAGTTGACGCAAAAACATTTAAATTAGTTTAACACAATTTTTTTTTTTTGTAGAAACTAGAATTTGTTTATGTGTATGTACAGAAAATTAGAAATTAGTATAGAGTGTTCCATAAAAAAGTCAGAATTATTTTTCCAAAATAAACGTTCGTTAAAAAATGCTTTTGGAGTAGCAATGTAATATGGGGATTATTGTGTTTTGGGTTCTATTTCAACATTGTTGATGACAGACTTCGAAAACTGTTTTTTCGTTACTTGTTAAAAATTTGATTTTTCATCGCAACAAATTCGCAGCCTATATTGTTTCATCCTGTAGTATAAACAAAACAGAGCTTCACCAAATAAAAATATTATAATTTGATAAAGCTTTTCGCAATTACTAAACCTGTTAAAAGATGTCGCTTTCAAATTAATAAATTAATTCAAATTACCCGTATAGAAATTATTACACAAATTGAAAGGGGGTCTCCAGGTTTGGACGGTTGTAACGGGCGTGTCTTATAGCAGGCAGCTCGTTGTATAAACGAGTTCAAAGTACGACTTGTGCTTTAAGATTTTGTATCCGTATATGAGCCAACCATGCAAAAAATGGGTAGAGCCACAGGCCATTTATATACTCACAAAAACCATTAAGTTATTAACAGTATACAAAGGCCTTGGGTTATTTTATTGAATTCCACACAACAATGATCTCAGAAAACGTGCACGCACGAAGCTATAAAAATGAAACATGAAACATGCATAGCGTTTCATGACCAGTAGATCTGCATAATCTATTGAACCAGCCGGGAATTACTACAATGTATACGAACTGTCTGTCATACACCTTAGCCGAGGGCCTTTAGCATCAAAAATCCTCAATAAATCCTTGTATTAACAAATTCGTGTACATTGTAAGAATTCCCGCCTGGATTGGATCGAAATAAAAAAAACAAAAATTTGGAAAAATTGTGACATTTTTCTATTATTGTTTTACAGCGCGCAGCAACTATGATGGTGAATATTTTACGACGAAAAGTTTTATTTACGCCAACCGAATAATAAATAAAATTTATAATTGTTTTGAGTTTTATTAATTATGTTAAATTATTGTATTAAAGATTTCGCACTTAACTTACAATAATAATGGTTTATTTTCGTAAATAGTTATTTAATTATTTTACACTTTTCTGTAATTTCAAGTAAATTTATTACAGAGACATCTGTAAACGGATTTTCAAATTACAGAAAGCTCGGTTTTGCAATCGAATAAAATTGAAGTTTTTTACGTTTTGTTCTGTTTTGTAATAATATTTAATTAAGAAAATCATGACAACGTTGATTTTTTGTATACAAATAATAGATTTTGATGTAAAAATTATATGAATAATAATATGAATAATAAATTATATGAATAATATTATTGTTTCTACATGGTGATTCATAAAATTTCGTTTCAGCTCACGTTTTATCTTTAATTTTGTTATAAATGGGGAATGTTTAGATTGCTATTAAGTGCATCGTTCATCTCAAAAATTCTGAGGTGCATGTGACCAGAATTTACCAAATAAGCTACATTTTTATAAAACTAAATTTTAAATTGGATGTAAGAGGAATCCGCGGCACCACCCTTTATTATCTTACTTTATAAACCTACACAACTAAACGGAAAGCTCGTTTTTATAGAATATTAATAAATTTATGCTCCGCTTTAGTTAAATTTACCAAATAAATACTACATTATAATGGCTGATTTTCAAATATGTGTTCAAGTATGTGTAATATGATTAAAAATATAAAATTAAAATTTAGATGATTTGTTTAATTTTTCATTCATAAATTCATGTTCAAAAATTTTCCAATTACCACGGTTTCTTATAGTAATTCAATAAAAGCTTCCCCTCTACTGAAAGCTCTCGTTTTAATATTACGGTTCTTCAAAATCATAGATGGCACTGACAATAGTCCTCATTGTAGTCTTCCGCATGATCATCGCTTTAGATACGACACGATAACTTGTGCCAGAGCCCAACCAAAACAATAAAACTGTAAGCTCAGTTTCGGTGGCCCATCCATTTGTTTTTGCCGGAATTAGTTCAACCAATTTCAAAAACGTCAATAATTGTAAAGCGCTCCAAAACTAAACAAACTAAACACAATTTTAGACATTTACATAATTACCTATGAGCCAATTCAAGAGAGTCTCTTAAATAAATTTACCCTTTAAGCCATTATTACCATATTTTATTTACTACAGAATTGGCCCACTGTATTAGGTAAATGTGTACTAAAATTTCAATTTACCTTACTGTACAATTTACCCGAGTATTGGCCCGCAGCCAAAGTGATCCAATTTGCTCCATTTCTAGTAACTCAAATCCACTTAAGCATTTAGCTATTAATGAGCGTACTGTCAGTTGATCATTTACTAGAGCAAAACCAATTTTTATAAACGGACGATTTAAATTGCAAAAATAGCTTTACAACAATTTCGTACTACTCGTATTGAATAATTAAACAAACAATAATCTAATCCACTAATCTAGGCTATATTTAGAGCAATACAAAAATGTTTTTGTTCGGTAACATTCCGAAAATAATGACAGATTTCACCAGAGGGACGATGAGCCAAGTTTCAAATATGCATAGATAATATAACGCGTGATATGCAACAATTGAGAAAATACTGCTGATTGTGTGATCCTTTGTAAAGAGAAAAATGTTGATTAAGTCTTGATTGTGATGCTGTTGATTTAGAATACTCGCAGTTAGACTACCTTAAAATGAAATTTTTTTTGAAAATTTGAAAAAGAATTTCTAAAGGTAACTCTCAACCCATTACTCTATATAATATACACAACCATAGACCAACAATTTCTATGCCAAACTCCAAACGGCCAAACAGTTTATTAATTTTCCGGTTTAATACTTTTAGCTACAGAATAATAATACTTCAGATAGCAGTATATAAAAAAAATTGCTCACCTCGAGAGAAATTATAAGAAAAGACGACCAAAGCTCCACAGAGCTTCAGAAAGAGTTCATAAAACGAAATGTGCAAATTCGCAACCTTTAACCAGAGATCCACGGTAACATCAAATTACAAAAACTTATCGAACAAACTCGTGTAGTCCAGTTCCATTCACTCTGACACTAAACAAAATACAATAACAAAACAAGGAGAGATACAAAACACTTAACTACAACAAATCACAAAATAACAACTGATCAAAACAGGAAAAGTACACTCTATCAGCTGCTTCAAACACAGAGTATTAAAATAGGAAAATTGCATCTGCGATGAGACATAGCTAATATCGAACATGCATTGAAATAATATCAAGGCAAACAAGAAGGCACCAACATCTAATTTTCTATAAGCATATGGCTTTTGATACGCTCGCATATGGGTCCACAGATATTTCTCATATTTATCGATGGAATATTTAATGTCATTTTAGGTCAATTTTCTCTCGATGTAGTCAAACTTGTTTTTGTGCGGTAATAGGGACCACATAAACGCATAAAAAAAATCTTCCGAAACTTCACAAGTAGACATAAAAAATAGTTTTAGCAACATATTTAGAAAGTTTTTTTATGCCGTGAATAGGCATACAACAAGTTTCACGTAGAAAAAAACTCAATAACAGTACGCAACCTGACGCAATCCTTAAAAAACGTGATGAAATATCAAAAATCGAAAAAAGAAAATGGCCAACATCAATTAACTAATTAAATTAATCACATTCAATTATATGTTCTAATTTGATTGAAATTTTGAAAGAACTTAAGTAGATTGTAATGAATAATTTTTTTGACTGTATTGCAAACTTACAAGATACCAATATTCAGCGATTGCTGTGAAGTCAATCAATTAATTCTCAATATCGAAAAAATTAAAAGTATGCTCTTTCACCGGAAAAAACACTAGAAAATTAGTAACATCAGACATCAATTATCAAAAGAGTAAATGAATAAAAAGATTTGGGTGGGGCATTTGTTAGGAAATTTTGTTTGTCCTTTAACAAACACATTGATCTGATTATGGCGAAGGCGAATTCTATGTTTGCTTTTATCAGGAGATGCATAAAAGACTTTACCGATCAGAGAAACTTGCTCATTGTATACACTTCAGCTTTATCAGATATCATCTGGAATATATGCAGTCCAAATATGATGTATTTCTATCAATCTCAAAAATATAGAATTAAAGGTGTTCGGAAACTAGTATTATAATGAAAAAAACCACGACCATTAGACATGATAACGTTGTAAAAAGCATAAAGTTAAAACAATTCGATATTTATATTGATTAATTTTTCACGTTATTTCAGTAAACAGAGTTTTGTTATCCTTCGTGATTACGATCGGTGATGGAAATGGACACAACTATGAAACCTTGTCGGAGTGCATAACTCATGGGCCGACCTATCTTCCATGTCAGTACTATAGGCTGGAATAGAGCTATGCAAGGCGCAGATTTGAATTTTTTGGAATATGGCCTTCAATGATAAACTAGTTGGACCTTAAAAAAATATTTCTTTAGCTATTTTTTAACGAATTAATTAGCAAATCGTTTTAACCTTTAATTAAACTTTCTAAACACGGCGCCAAGTTTATAACTAATGAAATCAAACTAATCTACAAATTTACTTACTAAATTACAATTTAAATCACTTGAAACTAATTGGGATAGCTTTAGTATGTATCTACAAACGATCAATTACTGCTTAAAACAACCATCAATTAAAAACCTACTACCACTAATATTAAATTAAATATGGCGCCGACTTCAGGAAGTCCAAACTAAAGTTATGGGTACCGAAATTTAAAAAATATATATATCACGATAAAAACGCGTAGTGCAAATTTTAGATGTCGGTTTTATTTTATTATAAAATTTGACCCAAGCAATTCACAAAATCAGCGAAAGGATCTCTAATTACTAACTTGAATCCTGCAATATTTGCTTTACAAACTGTCCTCACAAGTCATACGAGGTATCGTTTAATGTGCTGGAAACTCATATTAAGTGACAGATTTTCAGTTACAGACTAGTGTTCAATATATCTGAATATTTTCTCTGCAGGAGGAAAATCCAAACACTTACGCATGATAAAGATAATACTGGGAAACAGCTTTCAAATAATTTATAGTTATGAATGAATTTATATTGAAAATTTTAAATGTTTCTCCAATTTTCAATGTATTTTCAAAGAAGCATCCATTTGAAGCTTTCGATACAATACAATTGTGGTTCAAATTTAAAACTTATCATCATTTAAATATTTACACATATCATACGAAAGAACACATAAATATTAAGGGAAATCACGATGTCTTTCTGTATGATAAAGCAATTTTTTTTGGTTTCATTGGATAAACGAAAGATTCTTAAGTTTTAATAATTGATAAAACAGAAAATAAAATTTACTGCGTACGCTAATTGATCGACAAGACCCGTTATTCACATCTGGGTGTATCAGCTGACACAACACCTAGTGTTTCAGTTTCGTTACAAGAATTCATAAGTTTATACTTTTCGGTCACTATTTACAATAGTTTATAAAATTTTAAAAATTTCAACCGATATAAAACATTTTGAACAGCCATTTTGAATCACAAATGCTCAAAATTAGAATGTTAAGCACAAGAAACAGGAGAAAGTTGATTATAATTATTTGCAAATAATGCAAGTATAGTAAAAATAATAAATGAAACTCGCTTACCGAAATTCTTCGTGATTCACTCCAACGACGAAAAGGCTGCTAAAACATAATCGAATTATTTTACCAAATACAAAATTTCCACTTCACACAAAATAATTAAAAGTTTCAGAGTAAATCAAATTTAACTAGAATATAATTTTAGTATTAAATTCACTGTCATAAATTATAAAATATTTCACAGCACTTAATTTAGTAAATATAAAATTAATTGCTAAATTGAAAGTAACATTTAAATAAAATATAAAATATTAGTAAAAATAAAAAAACAATTTTCCACAATGTAGCGACACCAGTGAATGCTTAGCAAACGGTGAAGGATAGGATTAGAACCACGCAAGAGTCCATGATCATAGAATGTTGTACCAAATATGAAAGGTTATTTAATTTTAAATAATAATCCGTTTAAATTGGGCCTAGTTTGTCCAAAAATTGTGCATTGTGAAATTATGTCAAGAAATAAAAACAATTACTAAATTACTAGACGGCTGCTATCATAGAAAATGCTGTATAGGACCATGAATACTCAAAATTCATATTAAACCGACGACCAAAACCTAAATTCTCCTCTTCTACGCAAAAATTATTATATTAATATTTTATTATTTTATAATTATTTTTGAGTTAGTAAATCTTAGGACTAGGACGTTTTGAAAATCATTACGGGTAACATAGACAATACCCAAAATCTAAACATCCAAGAATAACATTGGATGTTCTAACACATTAGATATTTGAACCGGTCACGCATTATGACATTCCCATCGCATCGTCCTGAGAATTTGAGCATTTTCCAGGAAATGGTATTGGTTAAGGAATCAGGTTGAGAATAACAATCATATCACACACTAAACTATCCAGTTACACTATATTAAGCTGATTAAACTGGTGAAACATATAATATACACTAAATTGGATAATGAAAAGCCACTCTCGATTTGGGATTCCCAGCACATTGGAAATAGGACAATTTCAACAATAATTAGGTTCAAATCTACAATACTATAAAATTATATAATAAGGAATAATTTATATGTATAAGAACTATTGAATTTGTTCGATTTCTTAAACGAAATTCCCGCCATAATCGATAAAATTGGGACATTTGGTAATCGAAAATTAGATTAAGACCATCCTCAAAGATCAGAAAATATTCTTAAAAGACAAAAATAAAAAATATAAAAATGTTCGATAAACTTAATTACTAAAACTCGTATATGTTGCTGTGTATACCAATCAGTGAATTATGATTCTTAAAAACATATTATTTCATGTTCATACCGATCCAAGTATCAGCAACGTATATATTTAATTTTCAGCCTCAAATTAATTGGTAACGACCTGCGCAAGTATTCGACATTATAACAAGTTTTGTAAGCTTGAATTACAATAATGTTACACGAATAGCTCAAACTTCCTCATTGAGGAAAACACGCCCCAAGTAATTTCTAACAAAAAAGAGTTACTGTAACCAATTTATTTACATTTATATTTACTAGCCTTGCTATATTTACCAATCAGCTTTTAGTTGAACTTCCTATAGCTACCTACAAGGGTGGTTTACAAGATTTGTAGAAAATTGTATTGTTATTCCAAATATGATACGTAAATATTATAAGGAGCAAATCTTGTAATAGAGTTAGCCAATCCTAACTCACACATTGATGGAAATTGCAGCAAGTTTTTTTTGGACGAAATGTACTTGAAATCTTATTGATATCGATGTTATTATTTAAATACTAAATCCGAAGAAGAAATTCTGAACGGCTTCTACCATTAAAAAAAGCCCTTCAAATTATCATACAATTGTGAATCGTTAAAGTATAGGACCATGATACTCAAAATTCATATTAAACCGATGATCAAAATATAAATACTCATCTTCTACGTAAAAATTATTACTTTTGAGTTAGTGAATCTAAGGACTAAGACGTTTTGAAAATCATTACGAGTGAAACAGGCAATACCCAAAATCTAAACATTCAAGTAGTATATTGAAAATGTTCTAACGTTAGATATTTGAACTGATCACGTATTATGATATTCCCTTCGCAACGTCCTGAAAATTTGAGCTGTTAAAATATTTTCCACGAAATGGTATTGGTTAAGGAATACCGAAACTGTTTGTACCTAATAAGAAGTTATATACCTTAATCATAACATTTTCAAATGATGCCAGTACTGCAATCGATAATAGATTATACTTCCACATTTATGAAAATTATCGTACAATCTATATTTCGACTCATTAAACAAAAGATCGAAAAAAAATGTCCATGCATCACGAGGCTAAAAACCTCTCGAGTTAAACAAGATTCAGCCGAGTCTTGACGGCGTCAGGCAAAATGTACTCCAGTTAATAGAATAGTATATCAAGCAGAGTAAGCTCGTGAAACTGTTGGACATGCTCCATGTAATACATACTAAATTTGATGAATAAAATCCATTCTAGTTTCGGGATTCTCCCAGCACATCGGAAATTGTTCTAAATAGTTAAGACAGATCTACTAGAAAATCCTATTTACAACAACAAGGAATAATTTATATAAGAGACATTAAATTTGTTCCGCTCTTAGACGAAAAACTCACCATAATCGATAAAATTGGAATATCTCGTTAGAAGCAGTCAAAACCACTTAAACATAGTATTGTGTTTGAGGCCTATTCTCGATTTCCACCTTGTAGCGATAGAAATGTGAAGAATCTGCTGATTTCGAACCGTAAGCTTGTGGGAAGTGCAATGTTTTGAAAACTCTTAAAATTGGGTGTATTCCCGTAAAGAACTTTTATTTACAAAGCAGTTAACTAAAGGCAAAATGTTTGTAAAATCCACTGGTGTCACATATGCAGAAAAGTTAAATTAAATAGAAATATGTTAATTTAAAAATTATGAATAGAATAACACTTACCATTTCAGCAAAATCAAGCTTTATATAATATCGCCCAGAACATGTTTAGCGTGTTGTGTTGTTTAGAACATGTTGAGGCCCTCTAACAATACAACAATTTCTTCATCATTGACACTACTACCCTGCTGCTATTGGATATGGCCCAGGATATCTAAAATAGTGTATGTTATTAAAATAAATAATTATATCAGATTTGTAAAAATGAAATAAGCCCTTACTAAATGCATAATCGATGTTAATCTAATCTGGTTGATGGAAATAGAATCCCTATGGGATTCACCCGTTTACTGGAAGTGATTGAATTTTATAGTTTGTAATCAATTAAATGAACCTAAAAACATAAAATAAAAATTATTTAGAAATAATGAAATATGCTAAACGCCATTTATTGGAATTTACGCCAATTTAAAACAATTAATATCGTTGGCATTTTGTTGGCACGAAAGTCTGAGACTATCTTCATGCGTGCTCTTCCGATTGTTCTCGTGTTGGAAAATAAGGACTTCTCAAACTTTACTAAAACCCCAAAATCAAACTTTTCTTAAAGGCATCCATCAAGGGCGAAATACATTTTGCTTGTGGAGGATTAGAACAACGAAAATAACTTTCGACCCACAAATAAACTATGTAATCACATGAGTTGAATACGCATATGTCAATTTCATTCACCTTAAAACGCGGGATGCACGATAATTTCTATACATGTATATTGTTAAGTAATTAAACGTGCAGTATAATCACCATACGAATTCACCTGTAACAATATGGTCGCTGGAGCACCGAGTGTCGCTCGACCGTCGTTGGTTGAATTGGACATTTTTATCGTATTAATAAGCATCACCATTCATTAATAATTTTTCCGGAAGTAGAACTCGTCGGAATGGATGTACTCGAAAAAACAATTTTCGATACCCTTGGCTAAAACATGAGTAACGTTAAATTTTTCCGAATTCTCATGAATTAAGAGGAATGAATTCACAAGAATTAAAAAGCCGGGAGTTTAATAGTCAGCTTCAAGGCAGTCAAATTATTAATTAAAGCGAATCAAATTATTGGTGGATTCAAATCTCGTTGTAGTGGAATTTTATAATAGCTGTGTTGCAATGGAGAAAGCAAACTACTCACATATACTTGTATCTACTCGCAGCTACCCATACTCAAACGATGGTGCAGATGTTGAAAGATGTTACGCATAAATTTGACGGTAGGTATATTAGTTTCAAAAAATCTAAGAGATGGCTTTGTGATGGTAAGGTTGTTGAAATGTCAGTTTTTTTACAATTTTTTGATTGTTTATATTCGATTGATTGACAATAAGGGATTTTTGTGAAAAATTGATTACTAAATTACAATAAAATTTGTAAAATTACAAAGGTGGACAGAAAAACGCATCACGGCATAAGATGGATCATGCATTTTCGACTCGATAAAAAATAAACAGAGTAGCTGAAATCTGATGAACAAAATATAAATCATAGTTTACTATGAAGCAAGGGAGAATAAAACTGTCATAACAATGAATTTGGCAGTTCTTGTCCCATTTGTATACATAGAAACCAATGCTATCTACGTTTGATGAAAATCGCTAATAACTAATTCGGGGTTTAAAGCCGCAGCCACACGAATGCAAATACATACCAACATTAGCGTATTTTTCCAAATAACAAATCGTGTAGCCACAAAACAAATGGAAAATTCAAATCAAGGTTAATATGTGACCAACATTGGCGCACATTCGCCAATGGGCGGTTTTTCAAAAAAGATCAAACGAAAAAAGAAATACTACAAATTGTGTAGACAGTAGAGTATTACAATACAACGTTCGACGATATTTGCATTCGTGTGGCTGCAGCTTTAATAAAGCAAACTCATTGCAAACTCACATAGCGTCAAATCTTAAAAATTTTCTGAAACCTGAAGAACCCTGAAGCACAGCGCAATATTTATTTCGACCTGCCCTGAATAATTTAAACGAATTGGATCATGTTTAGGTGTCATTTTAGGGTTTAGTTTGAACCAATTAAGAGTACATATTAATATAATAGATAGATACTAAAAAATATATCTAGCAACGATTACCAAAAATACGTTGCTTGAAGGATTTAAATAATCGAGTAGTACCACAACAGTAGATGATAAATTCTTGAATACTGAAAAGGATCTAATCGAACTCAGTCAGATCTATCAAATCAGTAGATTGCTATCTCTGTATGGTTTTTTAAAAAAATTATTATGAATTTTGACAGAACATTGGTTTTAAAATCATGTATTTACAAACACGTTTTACTTGTAAAATATATGGTCACTAACGGGAATTTCGATCTGAATAACAATTTTGTGATGAAGCATCAAAATGGCTAACCTAAATTGTGGGACTAAATTGGGTGATTTTAATTGAATACAAATTTAGTTAAGAAAATAGCTGGTTGAATGAAATGATCACATTTCCTGGAATATTTTGATGAGCCTCTGATGAGCTCTTTGATGAGCCTTTAGTTTCAAAATTGATTTAGCAAAAATTTCTGAAATATGGCCATAGCACGAAAGCTAATTCGAAAGCTAAAGAAAAACGAAATTCAGCAACGTCAATTCGCATTTAGTAGGAAATTCCAAGGTTTAAAAAATATTTCTCTTTTCTATTTTTAATCGTAATTAATTTGCATTAAATTTTAATAAAATCGTATATACATGTTTATGAAATTCGCCAATAAGCACAAATTTAAATCTTTTAACCTAAAAAGTAAATATTTTTTAATCTAACTCCCGACATTAAATTTAATCAAAGAAGGCGCCAAATTTATATTTAATGAGTTAACACTAAAATCTGCTAAATTAATTATTAAATTATTAAGTAATAAACCTAATTTTAGATAGCTAGGCAAAACTGTAGTAACTATATACGGACGATTAATCAGTGTTTCAGGTGAGGCACAAACTAATATTAAACAGCTACTTCTACCTATATTAAACTAAATCGGGCGCTAACTTTAAATAACCAAGATATAAGTACGGATATGTAACGAATAGTTCGTCGTTAAAGAACAAAAAGTAACCATCTACATATTTATGATTTCGAGTTATAGGGTTTTAGTATTAACTTTTCTATAAAATATCCAATTTTTTTAAATTAAATAGTTTGATTACTGTATCTTTTATAATATATAATATACAGTAATCAAACTATTTAAATATATAAGGTTTTTTATTGGTTTATGGCACAGATATAAAATTAAAATAATTAATTGCTGAGCTTTCGATGTCAATTCGACATCATTATCAAAGTAAACCTAATCATTATCTGAGCTTTGAATTATTTTAATTTTATATCTGTGCCGTATACCAATAAAAAATCTTATATAGTTACTATCATAAAATATATTTTCAAATACAAACTATTTAATATAAAAAAATTGGATTATTAATAGAAAAGTTAATACTAAAACTCTATAACTCGAAATCATAAATATGTAGATGATTACTTTTTTTCTACAACGACGATTTATTATGCTAAAAAATTTATTATTTATGCTGATTCCAGTTGTCGATTTTTTCAATTTGTTGCTAACCTGTAGAGTTTAGAGAAAACCACCCCCCTAAGGGCTTGTAGGTACCCTTGTATGATTTCAGAAAAGGAAGCTTCACTACAGGATTTTGGTTCTAAATTTGATTTTTAAAGTGGAATCAGTAATGATCAATTCTATTTCCTA
Organism: Nephrotoma appendiculata; assembly: GCA_947310385.1. NCBI lineage: Eukaryota > Metazoa > Arthropoda > Insecta > Diptera > Tipulidae > Nephrotoma > Nephrotoma appendiculata. Next base: position 140,086,789 of record OX371225.1, on the reverse strand, counting down.
TATTATCATAAAAAATCCTTTCAATGATCGATTCATTGCTTCCTAAGCTAATGCGATTTATAGTTAAATTCCAAAATTAAAACTAAATCTCCATTTAACCATGAGAGCGTTTGAACTCTTCTACCATACGAATTAACGTTTTAAGCGAAAAGTATAGGCCATCAACATGCACCATTCACGGTTTCAAAATTTTAGTAGATAGTGAGTGATAACATGTCGAGAAAATTATTACATTCGACAGTACGTGTCAGTAATTGACATGATTTTCATTGGTTTTATGTAGTATAATGAATCTTACGGGTTCTGATAACTGATAAAATGAATACATAAAATAAATGGAATATTTGAAAATTGTAATACCTCTCAGCCTGCGGGATAAAACTCAGTGGTTGAATAAATCGATCATTAGCTCTCTTGTATCAATAAGGGGAAGTTTGAAAAATTATTGAAATAATTACTTGCAAATAATGGACGTAAAAGAATTAAAAGGAGAGCCTTACCGAAATTCTGCATTAATCACTCCAAGAACGAAAAGCTGTTAAAATACAAATGATTAATTTTCCCAAATACAAATTTTCCACTTCACACAGCATAAATAAATTTTTTAAATGTAAATGAAATTTGAATACAATGAATTAAGAATTAAACTTCACTATTCGATTTGATATTTAAAATTATCTAATTGAATATTTCACACCACTAGGCTTTGGATTTTTATGTAAATAAATCTTTTTTTTGGATTAAGATAAAACAAAATAAGTAACAGAGTTTTGCGAATCATAAATATTCGAACACATTTAGCCATATTTGTTACCACATATTTTCACATTTTTCTGAATAAAAACATATTTTTAAATATTTTCCAATTGTAGCACATATTTTCTCCATAAATACATATTGTACTAAATATTTTAACAATTATATGCAGATATGCCTATATGCAGATCACAGAAAATCATTGAAAGTTTTACATACGAAATACAGCTGTATATTTCCGATGTGTCTATGCTTTACTGTTGTTTTCATTAGATGCCAGTATGCCACTAATACTTCTTTGAAGTAAAAATTTAACTGCGAATCAGATACCTGTATGGTATATTTTATTATTTCCTCTATTGCGGAAGATGTCACCATAACAATTTGTATTTATTTTTGGTGTTTCATCGCAGATCACTTCAAGTATATACATAGCTAGAAAATTTGACAATTCACTTTGCTGTATGATCCAGACGTCTTGTGTTTTATTTACGGATTATTCTTTAAAAATAGCTTTGAATATTTTTAAAATGCCGAAAATTAAACAAAATTTCAGTGGTAAAGCTAAAAATATGCTACAAGAATACGGTGATGTTATCACGACAGACGGGGCAGTTTTATACTGTAAAATATGTGAAAAAACCGTATCGATGAACCAAAAATCTCTTGTAGACCAACACGTGAAGAGTAAAAAACATAAAAAACTGGAAGAGAAACAAACGAAAAAATATTCTCTGCCATTTTTTCAAGAAACAGTGGCTGGCTCGAGTTATTCGATATTCAACGAAGAGCTGTGTATGGCAATGGTAGCTGTCGATATCCGTTTGGCAAAATTGGACAACACTGTATTTTCTACGTTTCTAAAAAAATATACCAACCACATTATACCGGATGAATCAACTTTACGAAACCGGTATATTATACGATGAAACTACTGATCGTACTGGACGTTATATTGCCAATGTGATAGTTGGAATATTAAACATCAACGAAAATACAGCCAAGCAAAAATTCTTATTGGATATAGTGGCCCTCGACAAAACTAACCATTCAACAATTGCCCGTTTATTCGACGACTCTATAAAATTATTAGGAGAAAGCTTCGAGCGGGAAAAGTTTTTACTATTTATTTCCGATGCGGCGCCTTATATGATAAAAGCCGCACAATCCATTCAGATATTTTACCCCAAAATTTTGCATGTGACCTGTGTAGTTTATGGATTACATAGAGTTTGCGAAACACTTCGATCAAATTTTAGCGATGTCAATCAACTGGTTTCGACGGTTAAAAATATTTTTTTGAAAGCACCATCTCTTACAGCGCTTTTTAAAAACAAATTTTCTCGCTGGGGAACCTGGCTAATTGCGGTGACATATTATAACGAAAATTTTGCAAAAATAAAAGAAATTATTTTCGAACTAAACGATTACGAATCTATGTAACATTGCTAAGACAATATTAGAAAAGGTCACTTTAAAAAATGATTTGGCTTATATAACTAGCAATTATAGCCATCTAACAACGACAATAGAAAGACTCGAGTCTTCAAATAAAAGTTTAGTAGAACAAATGAACCTATTTCTGGAAATAAGCAAGTTGAAGCAATAAGTGGAGCTGTCGGTGAACTTATTAAAAATAAATTGAAAAGTGTCGTGACCAAAAATAATGGATTGAATATTTTACGAAACATTAAAACTATGTTTGAAGGTCCTGGAAGTTCGAACCAAATTGAACAAGTCACTGTATCGGAAATATCAGCATTTAAATATGCCCCAATCACATCAGTTGACGTAGAAAGATCGTTTTCCATGTATAAAAATATTTAACGTCCTAACCGGGAAAATTTTTTGTTTGATACAGCACTGACTGAAAACTAGATGCTTCTTCATTTAATTTTGCAATTATGAATTTTCTTGTGATAGAGGTGATTTTTCTGTAATTTTAAACTACACACCTACTAAATGAAGTAAATTAATTTTTGTTATATTGATTTTGTAAAAAATTATTTATTAAATAAATATCTTATACTAGAGTGTGTTTGTTGGTTTTTTTCTAAATATTTTTTATTTTTGATCACATATTTTTAATTTTTCTTGCATATTTCTTCTTTCTAAGCACATATTTTAGGTACATATTTTTGTTTTTTTTAGCACATATAAATCCTAAGCCTACACACCACTAAATATACAATAAATATTCCAATTTGAAAACAATTTCCAAATTGAAATAATATTATTAATTAACATGATTAAACATGAAAACACGCAATTTTTCCGCAAATCATATAGGAATTACACAAAAATCATAGACCGAAAACTAATTCCAAAATTTTCTTATTCACGTGAAAAAATAAGGATAGTATTACCAACAACTAACAATAAAAGATTGCAGATTTGTGAAGGGTCGTATTATAACCACACAAAAGCGTCCGATGGCCAATTAAAATAATGAAGACCAATAATCTGTAACTCCGACTGGTTAGGCTTTCAAAACGAAAATTGGTCAACATCCAATGACCCTACTACCTACAACTGAAGACTGTAATTCTGCTCGAACACTAGAGCTCTTCTCCAATAAATCAATTTTAATAACCTACTAACCTAAATACCAATTGGTTTCTATCACCCAAAAACTTAATTATTTAAGCTATCATAATTTCAACTCAAAAACACGGGTTATTTCTGTTTGTTGCACGGTTTGTTTGGAGGTCCCAGTATGTAAAATCCGCTATCTTGGGTTTTTTATGCAATTGATTTTTATGCAATATATAGTGACGAGAAACTGAATTAATAGTACTAAATAATCAGCCTTTAATTTGCGTCTTTGATAATCAAGCATATTTAGTAATAAAGGAAGTGTGTAGTTATAAAGATGATATTTAAGGAAGTAAGTAGTTAAAGAAGATATTTTCACAAACAAGAATAAACAGAAAATAAATAAACCAATATCAAAAATTAATAAAACAAAAGTTTAGGCAAATATAAAAAATGTTAGATAAACTTAATTATTAAAGCTCGTATATGTTGCTGTGTATACCAATCAGTGTATTATGATTCTTAAAAACATATTATTTCATGTTCATACCGATCCAAGTATCAGCAACGTATATATTTAATTTTCAGCCTCAAATTAATTGGTAACGACCTGCGCAAGTATTCGACATTATAACAAGTTTTGTAAGCTTGAATTACCATAATGTTATACGAATAGCTCAAACTTCCTCATTGAGGAAAACACGCCCAAACAATTTCTAGCAAAAATGAGTTACTGTAACCAATTTATTTACATTTATATTTACTAGCCTTCCTTCTATTTATCACTCAGCTTTTAGTTGAAGTCGTACAGCTACCTTTTAACCAGTTCTGCAGAAGAAAAGCGACTTAATAGTGATTGACAATAAAAGAAATATACATCGAAAATGAAGCAAGACCAAGGGCGCTTCAATAGATTTGTAGACTATTACTTTGGAAATATTATCAGGGACAAATCTTGTAATAGAAATAGCCAATCCTAAGTCACACTTGAATTGCAGATTAACGGAAAGTGCAGCAACATTTTATAACTATGAAAATAATCTATATATTAATACTCGAAGAGAAAAATGTGTACCCGTTTTTAAGGATATTCCGCCAACCGATTTTTCCGTTCACAAAAATTACACCATTCGATAGGTATTCTTTTGTAGGTGTGCACAATCTTTGTTTCACGAAAATCGGTTGGATAGATCATGCAGAATTGAATCAGATAGTTTCTGCGAGTTTGGTTGTTGTTTGTTATTCGTTTCATAGCACACTGCATATCTACTGCATATCTAGTCCAAGTATTGTATACTCACACATACAAATTTAACTATAGAATACTATAAATATGAAGCATGTTGTTTGAGCAGATGAGAGATGGAAAATGTACATAAGATTATCCAAAACGGTTTAATGAATTTACATATGAATCATTAAATGGGTATCCATTATTCAGAAGACGTGATAATAGTATTAATGCTGCTACAATCCGTATTTACTTGCCAAATTTAATTGTCATATAAATGTTGGGAGTATGTACTACAGTTAAAAGTGTATAAATAGTATCCTTTAATAGAGCTCTATTATAAATTGAAAATATTTTGAATGTTCATAATTTATCATGTCAAGAACTTGGTTAACCAGTTCCCACATATTCACAGAGAACAGACGTCCATGATACTGGATCTAATGTTTTTTGTTTAACTGCTCATGCAGGTTGTGGAAAACATTCATAAAATTATTACTGTCACTATAAATATAATACACATAATAAAACGTCAAACTATAACTTCCAGAAAGATAAAAATAAATAAATTTCATCTTCATATATGAAATTCACTCTGTAAGAATTCCATGACGCCATCTCGAAGCTTATAGGGATCAAGCGACCTTAATTACTTAATAATATTTCCCTACAACCCCTTAAATTTTATATTGGTGAAGATTGGGACTTAATTGTGCGAAAATCAAAATACATCTAATAGTTAATAATCAAAATCTAAGTAAACTTAAGAGGGTACAAAAATATCTGAATTTTCTATTTTCAAGAAAAAAATGTATCACCTGTAAAGATTTTTTTTTCACCTGGAACCACAAACCGAAATTTGTTAAAAACATCGTTAAACAATTAATTGATCCTAGCAACTTTACAACTTATGAATATAATGAAACTTACCATTTCAGCAAACCATGGCTTATGCCAGCATCCTCCAATCTGTTACTTCTAAAAACATATTTTTTAATTAATGGCACTACTTATCTCCTTTTGGATACAGCCCAGGATCCCAATACATCTAAAATGTAATATTATCTATATTATTTAAATAATTTATTTTAATAAAATATTGTCTTACCAAATTAATATTCGTTCATCGTTAATCGTGCAGATTTGACCACCATTATTAGATATGTAGTTTATAAAGTAAAATTCTCATCATCAAAAAGGAAAGCATGAAAAATATGCCACAATCCTTGATAGATTCCTTCTGGTAAGGTCAGGTACATATAACAAGACGTCAAACTGTAATTTGCAGAAAGATAAAAATAAATAAATTTCAACTTCATATACATATATTAAGATTACTCTGCAAGATTTCCAGCACGAAACTAAGACCAAGCGACCTTAATTCCTTGATAATAATATTTGTCTTAAATCCATAAAATTTTACATTGGTAGAGATTGAGACTTTAATTGATCGAAAATCTAAGTAAACTTAAGAAGTTGTTACTGTGGTAGAAAATATTTGAATTCACATTTTTTTTTATATTTTTCATCTGGAACCGCTAACTTGTTTTGAAATTTGAACGGAAAATCACTTAATAATTAATTGATCCGAGCAAAACCCGAACTTTCATAAGTATTGACTAAAAATTTTTACCGATCTAAACTTTGTTTGGTCACATAATATTGCTAAGGATTCACTAGTCACACTTGCAGAAAAAGTATACAGTAACTTTAAAATTTTCGAATAGAAAGGAACTTACCATTTCAGTAAAACATGGCTTGTGCCAGCATCCTCAAATTTGTTATTTATTAACACATATTTTTTAATAGATGGCAATTTCTCATCTCGTTTTGGATTTGAAACCAGGACATCTAATATTACATTTAATTATTTTGCACTCACATTTGCCGAAAACGAACTATTATTTTAGATTAGTTTTTCGGAAACGAACTATTATTTTAATTTTATTTCCCTCAATGGAATTTATTATTTAAATGAACGTAAAAATTTCAAAAGAATATTATATATAAATAACGAAATATGTGGTTCACTTTAACAAAATTAATGACAATAATAAAAAAAACACGAACATTAATAAACAATTTTCTAGAATCCTAAGTTTTGTAAAGACTACTCAGGTTTTACTAAAAAACGCAATCAAATTTTTATTTTAAAGTATCCGTCGAGTGGTAAAATCAATATTAACTAGTTTGGTCGAAATTTGTAACACATTATAAAATCGTAAAAATCGTATTAATTCCAAACTGACAAGACGACATTTTCAAAGTGTGCCATTGTTGTTCGTTTTTAAACCATCTCCACCAACTTTAGTTAATATCATCTGTGAATTGAATCCTTTAACAAAGATATAACAAATTACAACATTAATACATAATAAATATAATTTAATCAGCCGATCTAATGAACATTACCCCGGTACAATTGATCTGATTTTCAAAGAAGAATTATTTTCCAACTAATAATAGACGACTATCACTGGAGATACCGAGGCTTCCACTGTTTGTCAACTCTGTCTTCGAACAACACCACAAACAAAAATATTGAAAATATATGGCTAGCCATTAAATTCCTGTCTATAAAATCCTAAATAGGTATGTATATTTTTTAATAACAAAGCAATTAATTCTGTCAATTTGGATATATAGCACAAAGGTTACTGAGATCTCCAAATAATTTTCAAAATAATTCAAATTTTTTGCAAGGACTACCTAGACTGAAGTAAAATTCATCATCTTAAATGCAAGTGTTTTAATGATTGCTGCAAGTATTACAACATTGGGTCCCTTTGTCCAGATAAATTTATAACATACAAGTTCAAAGGCTGCGGGCCAATACTCGGGTAAATTGTACATTTACCAAATTTTTAGCAGTGTGTTGAGTAAATTAAAATACTGTACTAAAAAGCTGGGTTAACCATATAAAAAATAAGTAATTTGATTTGATGTTGTTTTATTTTGACGTTTCGTGTTAATTAATATACGACATATGAAGAAACTAGAGCTTATGAATTTTTAGATTAATAAAATAATTTTTATTTTCCCAACCTGGACGATTGTATAGTGACGATATAGTTGAAATAGTGATTATAGTGATTGTATAGTGAACCTGGACGATTATATAGTGCACTATTAAAAAGCACGCGTTGGTCGTGCACTGATCCCCGGGTAGCCCACACACATTTTGTATATTTTGTAATTTTTGAAGAAATTTTGATTGAGAGGGGAAGCTTTTTGTACTTTTTCATACCAACCAGTGTATTTTAGTATTTTTTTAGAAGCTTTTTTGTATATAAAAACATAAATTCTTTGTTTGAATTTTCAATGTGAATGGCTAAGTCAATATTCAGGAAAAGCATATTTTAATATTGAGTCATATTATGTTGAGTTGACGCAAAAACATTTAAATTAGTTTAACACAATTTTTTTTTTTTGTAGAAACTAGAATTTGTTTATGTGTATGTACAGAAAATTAGAAATTAGTATAGAGTGTTCCATAAAAAAGTCAGAATTATTTTTCCAAAATAAATGTTCGTTAAAAACTGCTTTTGGAGTAGCAATGTAATATGGGGGTTATTGTGTTTTGGGTTCTATTTCAACATTGTTGATGACAGACTTCGAAAACTGTTTTTTCGTTACTTGTTAAAAATTTGATTTTTCATCGCAACAAATTCGCAGCCTATATTGTTTCATCCTGTAGTATAAACAAAACAAAGCTTCACTAAATAAAAATATTATAATTTGATAAAGCTTTTCGCAATTACTAAACCTGTTAAAAGATGTCGCTTTCAAATTAATAAATTAATTCAAATTACCCGTATAGAAATTGTTACACAAATTGAGAGGGGGTCTCCAGGTTAGGACGGTTGTAACGGGCGTGTCTTATAGCAGGCAGCTCGTTGTATAAACGAGTTCAAAGTACGACTTGTGCTTTAATATTTTGTATATTTGAGCCAACCATGCAAAAAATGGGTAGAGCCACGGGCCATTTATATACTCACAAAAACCATTAAGTTATTAACAGTATACATAGGCCTTGGGTTATTTTATTGAATTCCACACAACAACGATCCCAGAAAACGTGCACGCACGAAGCTATAAAAATGAAACATGAAACATGCATAGCGTTTCAAGTCCAGTAGATCTGCATAATCTATTGAACCAGCCGGGAATTACTACAATGTATACGAACTGTCTGTCATACACCTAAGCCGAGGGCCTTTAGCATCAAAAATCCTCAATAAATCCTTGTATTAACAAATTCGTGTACATTGTAAGAATTCCCGCCTGGATTGGATCGAAATAAAAAAAAACAAAAATTTGGAAAAATTGTGACATTTTTCTATTATTGTTTTACAGCGCGCAGCAACTATGATGGTGAATATTTTACGACGAAAAGTTTTATTTACGCCAACCGAATAATAAATGTTAAATTATTGTATTAAAGATTTCGCGCTTTACTTACAATAATAATGGTTTATTTTCGTAAATAGTTATTTAATTATTTTACGCTTTTCTGTAATTTGAAGTAAATTTATTACAGAGACATCTGTAAAAGGATTTTCAAATTACAGAAAGCTCGGTTTTGCAATCGAATAAAATTGAAGTTTTTTACGTTTTGTTCTGTTTTGTAATAATATTTAATTAAGAAAACCATGACAACGTTGATTTTTTGTATACAAAAATAATAATAGATTTTGATGTAAAAATTTTATTATATGAATAATATTATTGTTTCTACATGGTGATTCATAAAATTTCGTTTCAGCTCACGTTTTATCTTTAATTTTGTTATAAATGGGGAATGTTTAGATTGCTATTAAGTGCATCGTTCATCTCAAAAATTCTGAGGTGTATGTGACCAGAATTTACCAAATAAGCTACATTTTAATAAAACTAAATTTTAAATTGGGTGTAAGAGGAATCCGCGGCACCACCCTTTGTTATCTTACTTTATAAACCTACACAACTAAATGGAAAGCTCATTTCTATAGAAAATTAATAAATGTATGCTCCGCTTTAGTTTAAATTTACCAAATAAATTCTACATTATAATGGCTGATTTTCAAATATGTGTTCAAGTATGTGTAATATGATTAAAAATATAAAATTAAAATTTAGATGATTTGTTTAATTTTTCATTCATAAATTCATGTTCAAAAATTTTCCAATTACCACGGTTTCTTATAGTAATTCAATAAAAGCTTCCCCTCTACTGAAAGCTCTCTTTTTAATATTACGGTTCTTCAAAATCATAGATTGCTCTGACAATAGTCCTCATTGTAGTCTTCGGCATGATCATCGCTTTAGATACGACACGATAACTTGTGCCAGAGCCCAACCAAAACAATAAAACTGTAAGCTCAGTTTCGGTGGCCCATCCATTTGTTTTTGCCGGAATTAGTCCAACCAATTTCAAAAACGTCAATAATTGTAAAGCGCTCCAAAACTAAACAAACTAAACACAATTTTAGACATTTACATAATTACCTATGAGCCAATTCAAGAGAGTCTCTTAAATAAATTTACCCTTTAAGCCATTATTACCATATTTTATTTACTACAGAATTGGCCCACTGTATTAGGTAAATGTGTACTAAAATTTCAATTTACCTTACTATACAATTTACCCGAGTATTGGCCCGCAGCCAAAGTGATCTAATTGCCTCCATTTCTAGTAACTCAAATCCACTTAAGCATTTAGCTATTAATGAGCGTACTGTTAGGTGATCATTTACTAGAGCAAAACCAATTTTTATAAACGGACGATTTAAATTGAAAAAATAGCTTTACAACAATTTCGTACTACTCGTATTGAATAATTAAACAAACAATACTCTAATCCACTAATCTAGGCTATATTTAGAGCAATACAAAAATGTTTTTGTTCGATAACATTCCGAAAATAATGACAGATTTCACCAGAGGGACGATGAGCCAAGTTTCAAATATGCATAGATAATATAACGCGTGATATGCAACAATTGAGAAAATACTGCTGATTGTGTGATCCTTTGTAAGGAGAAAAACGTTGAATAAGTCTTGATTGTGAATGAAATTTTTTTTTGAAAATTTGAAAAAGAATTTCAAAAGGTAACTCTCAACCCATTTCTCTATATAATATACACAACCATAGACCAACAATTTCTATGCCAAACTCCAAACGGCCAAACAGTTTATTAATTTTCCGGTTTAATACTTTTAGCTACAGAATAATAATACTTCAGATAGCAGGATGTAATGAAAAATTGCTCACCTCGAGAAAAATTACAAAAAAAGGCGACCAAAGCTCCACAGAGCTTCATAAAGAGTTCATAAAACGAGATGTGCAAATTCGCAACCTTTAACCAGAGAGCCACGGTAACATCAAATTACAAAAACTTATCGAACAAACTCGTATAGTCCAGTTCCATTCACTCGGAGACTAAATAAAACACAACAACAAAACAAGGAGAGATACAAAACACTTAACTACAACACATCACAAAATAACAACTGATCAAAACAGGAAAAGTACACTCTATCAGCTGCTTCAAACACAGAGTATTAAAATAGGAAAAGTACATCTGCGATGAGTCATAGCTAATATCGAACATGCATTGAAATAATATCAAGGCAAACAAGAAAGCACCAACATCTAATTTTTGATAAGCATATGGCTTTTGATAAGCTCGCATATGGGTCCACGGATATTTCTCATATCAAAAAAGTAAATGAGTAAAAAGATTAGGAATATGTCATTTAACAAACACATTGATCTGATTATGGCCAAGGCGAATTCTATGTTTGCTTTTATCAGGAGATGCATAAAAGACTTTACCGGTCAGAGCAACTTGCTCATCGTATACACTTCAGCTTTATCAGATATTATCTGGAGCAGTCCCAATATGGTGTATTTCTATCAATCTCAAAAATATAGAATTAAAGGTGTTCGGAAACTAGTATTATAATAAAAAAAAACCACGAACATTATATATGATAACGTTGTAAAAAGCATAAAGTTAAAATAATTCGATATTTATATTGATTAATTTTTCACGTGATTTCCGTATACAGAGTTTTGTTATCGTTCGTGATTACGATCGGTGATGAAAATGGACACAACTATGACACCTTGTCGGAGTGCATAACTCACGGGCCAACCTATCTTCCATAGGTACTATGGAAGTACTATTGGCTGGAATGGAGCTACGCAATGTGCAGATTTGAATTTTTTGGAATATGGCCTTGAATAATAAACTAGTTGGGCCTTAAAAAATATTTCTTTAGATATTTTTTAACGAATTAATTAGCAAATCGTGTTAACCTTAAATTAAACTTTCTAAAGACGGCGCCAAATTTATAACTAATGAAATCAAACTAATCTACAAATTTACTTACTAAATTACAATTTAAATCACTTGAAACTAATTGGGATAGCTTTAGTATGTATCTACAAACGATCAATTACTGCTTCAAACAATCATCAATTAAAAACCTACTACAACTAATATTAAATTAAATATATCGCCGACTTCAGGAAGTCCAAACTAAAGTTATGGGTACCGAAATTTAAAAAATTGATGATGTATTCCTGTAAGTGGGTAATCTCAGATCATTGGCTTGTCTCGTATTTCTCATAGTTAACTGCAAGTTTGTTTTGAGCTGAACCGAGGATTTTATCATACGGTTATTAACCAGGTATATTATCATTATGTAACTAAATTCAACTAGTTTAGAAATAGGCAGAATATCCGCAGAATACAATAATTTTGTGGGATATCTATGCGGTAACTTATAAAGTGCCTTTAGGGACTTATTCTGGTATATTTGGAGATCGTTTAATTTATTAGTGGAGCCCCAGATTGGGATTAAATATAGTAGGTTGGAATGAATGAACGAGTAGTACAGTTGTTTTTTAATAGAGCTATTCAAAAATTTGGCAGATCTTCTAAAGGCACCTATTATTGGCGCAAGACGTACATTTAATTTGTCTGTGTGGGATGACCAACATAAGCGAGTATCAATACTTAAACCCAGATAATTGATCACGTCTGATTTCGTAATGATTTCATTGTTTACTTGCAAAGTAGTAAAATAGTGAATTACATTTTTGTTAAAAGTCATATAAGTGGTTTTATTTAGAATTAATTTTAGTTTATTCCAATTGAAATATTTTTTTATAAGGCTTAAATCACTTTCCATATCTAGTTTGAGTGCATAATGGTTGATAGATACGATTGCGAGGTCATCCGCAAATAACTAGTTGAACTTTACCGTGCAACGGTAAATTAAATATATCATTAACATATATTAGAAACAGTATTGGACCCAATATTGAACCTTGTGGAACACCAGAAAATAGGTCTAACAACTGTGAGGAAGTGTTACCTAATTTAACAAATTGCGTTTACGATTTGATAAATAGTTTCTAGACAGACTGAGATTTATCACGAATTCCAACGTTATATAATTTCTCAATCAGTTTAACATGATCAACACAATCAAATGCTTTCATCAGACCAACAAAAATACAACCTGTAGATTTACCTTCTTATAAGAATCTGTAAATATTATTCATCAGGCACAAAGTTGCGGAGGTCATACTTGAGTTGAATCGCATGCCAAGTGACGACTGCAAAGTCGTGATCAGAGCAGATAAGCGACCCGCTGGAACACACGAATGCCAATTTAATGCTCCAACAATAGATGAAATCGCAGTGTGATGGATACCACTTCAATATCAACATGATAAATCCATTGAGCGGTGAGTACTGATATCATAATTTCCATTATGACACTAATATCACTGATTTCATTTCAGGTGAGGAAACTAACAAGAAGGTTAGCTCGATGAATTATTACGCATATCGTTTGCTGATTCGTCAAAATGCTGACAACTATTTGCTGCGATTTCATTACGTCAAAATCGAAACGGAGCGCCTCATTTTCATTCGGTTGAACCAAGCCAAACTGCGTTCGGAGAAGTATACCCATTTACGCGCTGCAATCAGCACTAATGTTGGTCGATTTACTATTCTACCGGTGACGTACATTGGCAGCCCGCGTCATATGCATGACTATGCGCCAGATGTAATGACATATGTTCGTCATTACGGTTGTCCAGATCTATTCATCACTTTTACTTGCAATCCGAAATGGATAGAGATTGTTCAACTGCATTGTTAGGCATTGCGTCTTTGGGGATACTCGATGTTGGATGTATTCAATTGAATGGCAGAAACGAGGCTTGCCGCATGCTCACATTCTTATTTGGTTAGTCGAAAAAATTCGACCAGACCAAATAGATGACATCATATGTGCCGAGATTCCTGATCCCGAAACCGATCCAGACCTGCATGATGTTGTAATTACGAACATGATTCACGGTCCGTGTGGCTCCATCAAACCCAATCACCGTGCATGGTCGACAACAAGTATTCCAAGCGTTATCCACGAAATTTAACCGCAAAGACTATCACTGGCAATGATGGTTATCCACTGTACCGGCGTCGATCACCCGATGATAACGGTAGAACTATCACAACGATAGTGAGAGGGAATGAGTTCGTGGTTGACAACACTTGGATTGTTCTATATTCGCCACTTCTTTCTAAAACATTCAAGGCGGATTGCAACGTGGAGTACTGCAATTCAGTGAAGTCCATCAAATACATCTGTAAATATGTCACGAAAGGCAGTGATATGGCGGTTTTTGGTGTTCAAAATCCCAATACAAACGATGAAATCACGCATTATCAAGTTGGTCGATATGTGAGCTGCAATGAGGCGATTTGGTGTATATTCTCATTCCCTATTCATGAACGTCATCCCACTGTTGTACATTTGGCGGTGCATCTGGAGAATGGTCAACGAGTTTATTTCAATACATCGAATGTTGCTCAACGTGCTGAGACAACTCCAGCAACAACATTGACCAGTTTCTTTTCGATTTGTCAAAATGATCCGTTTGCACGAACATTGCTCTACTCTGAGACGCCACGTTATTACACTTAGTCAACTTGCTTGAAAACGATACTCATTGGGACATGACAATCGCTGAATCAATTATTTCTGCAACTCCAAACCAGATACGCACATTATTTGCTATCATTATTTCGACATGCTTCCCATCAAATCCACGTGAACTATGGAGCAAGTACAAGAATGACATGTCAGAAGACATTCTACATCGAATTCGTGTCAGTTTCGGAAATCCCGATCTCGAGGTGAATGAGGAGATACATAACCAGGCTTTGCTTTTGATCGAAAACATGTGTTTTCGCATGTGCGGCTGTGTGTTAGTCCAATTAGGAATGCCAACGCCATGTCGTGGAATGAACGACGCTTTCAATCGAGAATTGGAACGTGAACATGAATATGATCGAGATGCATTGAACTAATCAGTTCGAACCAATGTACCACTGTTGAACCCCCAACAGAAAGGAGTGTACGATACGTTAATGAAGGCAATTCATGATGGAAATGGTGGATGGTTTTTCCTCGATGCGCCCGGTGGAACTGGGAAGACATTCCTCATGTCATTGATTTTGGCCACTGTTCGTGCGAGATCCGATATTGCTGTGGTAGTTGCTTCTTCTGGGATAGCGGCCACATTGCTAGAAGGATGCCGAACAGCTCATTCAGCGTTGAAATTGCCGTTAAACCTTCAATCGGCTGAAAACCCGACATGCAACATTGCAAAACACTCAGCAATGGCGAAAGTTTTGGTAGCAAGTAAAATCATCATCTGGGATGAATGTACAATGGCGCATAAACGCGCATTAGAAGCATTTGG
Source organism: Nephrotoma appendiculata (assembly GCA_947310385.1). Classification (NCBI taxonomy): domain Eukaryota; kingdom Metazoa; phylum Arthropoda; class Insecta; order Diptera; family Tipulidae; genus Nephrotoma; species Nephrotoma appendiculata. The sequence continues at coordinate 140,071,493 of OX371225.1, read as the reverse complement.
TCGAACTATGAAAGATCTACGCAATGACTCAAGAGGTTTTGGAGGCGCAATGATTCTACTTTCTGGCGATTTCCGTCAAACAATACCAGTCATTCCAAGATCGACCACTGCTGATGAAATAACCGCTTGCCTCAAATCATCGACTCTGTGGTGTTATGTGAAGAAACTTCAGCTGACGAAAAACATGCGAGTTGCATTGTTAAACGATCCATCTACCGAAGAATTCTCTAAGCAATTGCTGACTATTGGTAATGGCCGTGTTCCGGTCGACAAATAGAACGGATTGATTTCGTTTCTTCAGAATTTTTGCATTTCTGTCTCAACGAAGGACGAGCTCATCAACAAAGTTTTCCCGAACATCATTACTAAACCACAAAAATCACAATTGGGTGAGTGAACGAGTAATTCTTGCGGCAAAGAACAAAGATGTGGATCACTTAAACTTTATAATTCAAAATCTAATCGTCTGTCCACTTCATTCCTTCAAATCTATCGACTGTGTGACAAACGAAGACGAAGCAACCAACTATCCAACTGAATTTTTAAACTCATTGGATCTACCTGGCTTGCCACCGCACAATTTACAACTAAAAGTTGGCTCGGTAATCATCATGCTACGAAACCTGAATCAACCAAAACTATGAAACGGAACGCGTTTGTTCCAGTATAAACGATACTTGAAAACTCCGAAAGTATAATATGCACTTCACATTTTAGGAAAATTCATTTTGTCAATAAATCCAATCGTTATTGTTGTCAATATAGTGAAATTAAAACAGTTTTTGTCCACCGCTATTTTAATATCGCGATATTGACAACAACAACGATTGGTTTTTTACAAAATGAATTCTCTTAAAATTTAGGAGTATAATAGTAATGTTAACAATTAACTTCAACCAATTAAAGTAAAGTAAGTAAGTAATATGGTGAAAAAACAATATTTTTGTTATCTCTGCGGGTTTAATAGAAAATCATTTTAAAAGATTCTTGGATTTGCGGAAGTTATAAGTTTATTTTTAAGTTCCTAAACGAAAATAAATTTTATGAAAATAAATGGTCTATCTATTATCTTTTATCAATACTTGCAATAATTTTATTATAAGGTTTTCTAGAATAGGGGGAAGTTCAATTCTACTATTTATCTTTAACCAAAATATTACAAGAGAGTAGATTTTTTAATCATACGTCTGGTTTGTTATCAATATGAAGGATTTAAGAAATAAATGGTGGTTGTTAATACACATTGAATATAAAATTCGGTATAAAAGATACCTGGAAACTCAGAAAATTAAAAATTCACTTTTTACTCATAAAATCAAATAAAACATTCTAGAAGAATTCAGTTTGCGAAAGTTTATTTAGTTGTTGGCAATAACCGTTTAAAAGAAAATAATATATTAAGTGGGAATATTTATGTTCATAAATGTGTCTGCTACTGTCCGAGCTTCTTTATTTACAATCAAATAGGCTTTTGCTCACTTGTTGAAGTAGTCAATACACCCAGTGTATGTGGCGGCGAAGTCTATAGTTATTCCCTTCAAGACCAGACACGAACCATGATAATCGACATCCCAATCCATAGGTTTATGTCTTCCGGACCGCGGATACATTTTACAGTTGTTTTGAATTTTTGACTGATAGATGGAAAATTTGTGTAATTTATAATCTTTAAGTTGACATAATCATTTTTCTCGTAAATGCTATAATTTTTAAAATATTTACAATAAATTTAAAAGCTTTTGTGAAAGCTGCTACTTCCAGTGGAACGATCTCGGCAAGAATCGCTCGGATATCCGATTTATTATATATACGCACGTTTTAAAAATTTTAAAAAGTATTTTTCTTTTACCTCGATGATATAGGAAATGGTAGACCTGCAAAACTCTCGTGGTCAAAATTTTTCATGATCACTATATTGTAAAAAAACACTTTCCCTTAAATTTTGACAAACAGATTTGGAACGACATTGTTGCAAATTTAATTTAGAATTTTTCAGTGCTTAGTTTTTTTTCTCATAATTGAGATACTTTTCAAAATATTAGCAACAAATAAAAAAGCTCATATGGAAAGTGTCACTTTCGGGGATCGATTTTGGCCAAATATTACTGGGGTCTCCATATTTATGTTCGAAACCAATTCTTGGTTGCACATTGGCCAAATTTTTCTACATACCTTTCAAAATATTTTGCAAAAACCAAAGATAGTTCCTATGGAAGCTTAATTATGAAGTTTCACCCCAAACAATTGATCCTTCTGGGCTCTATAGGTCCGTATTTTTTTTAGACAGCAGTTTCTCGTCAAAAGACGTCATTTCGGTTTAAATTTTAGAAAATCAATTTGAACGGGTATTGTTGCAAATTAAATTAAGAATCGATTCGTAGTAAATGTTATACTTTTCAAAACTTATACAAAAAACAAAAATGCTTCTATATTAGCTGCCACATTCGGTAGACCGATTCCTGCCAAAAACCACAAAAATATCTCAGATTATAGTAAAAGATTAAGTATGAAATTTCCCGCCGATCGGTCACTCCGTCTGGGCTGTTGAAAAGCGACTAGCAGTTTAGTCTGCACGGGGATGTAGCGAGTGGTACATTATTTTACTAGGTCAAAAAAATAATTAACTGCAAATTAATTCTCTATTTTAATATATCATTTGGGCTTTATCTGATTAAAGACAATTTTTTTCAATTTGAGATACACAGCCGAGAGGTGTTAAACTTCTTCTAAATGTTACTGATTTAATAAAAATTAGGTTCAAAAAAATAAGAATAAACTTTATAAAACTTATGTTGGAAAACACAATAATATTTTCACAATCATATCGCAATTACTCTACCTTTTCGTAAAAGCTACACGGAAAAATTTGAATTAAATATTTGCTTTTAAGTTTTCAAGATCGAACGAACCATACTAAAAATAAATATTTTTATAATAAAAGTTTCATCGAATTTTGTTCTTGCAATACGTTATTTATTTTATTTGGCTTGCTAAAGATGACAGGACAAGATTTATTTCCTAACTTGGACGTTCAATGTTTGTGCTTATTTTGGGGACATTTTTAACAAAAAAAAAAAAAAAATTGTAATTGGTGCACAAACTAAAACTATCCACGTAAAATAACTGACAATTTACAGTTATGTCATATTTAACAGAAGTACAAAATCACCCATAGAAACACGGTACCAAATCTGCTTATTTGTGTTTGTTAATTTTTTTTATAATTATGGTGGATAATTTTGATTAGATCACCCTGTACGTGCTACACACAACGGTAACAGAAAGAACTAAAAAAAAATTGTCGTGTTTTCCGTGTTGTTTCTATAAATGTATTTCAGATAGTTTTAGTTGTTGTTTTTTGTGTGTGGTAAATGTTCATGAGTTTGATGATAATTTATTTGATTTTGATACCGGAATAGAAAAAAAAGGTAACATTGTTAGACGTAGACTATAGCCAATATCTGTTAGTTTGGAAAATTTAATAAACAAGGGTGGTTTTAGCAGATTACGTTAACTATCAAAAATTTTTATTTTTGCTGATCGTTTTAATTACAAAAACGTATATTGATATATTGAACTGCAAATAGCGAATTTACATTTCAGTCCGGAAGCTAAACAAATGACATGTTTCTCTATTATGCTATTTTATCCGTGATTTGATATATATAGGTAAAAACAAGATTGTCGTTATCTAACATATATACGTAATGTGAAATAAAAAGATTTGATACAAAAAATGCCTTAAAACCAATAAATTTTACTGCAGTAAAACATATAAAGAATTTTTTTTGCTCGTAGCTTATTTATCGGAATTGTTGATGTTTGCTCGGTTAGAAAAGATTAACATTTTCTTTAAGGCTGAACTGAATTGATTATGTGGGCTGTGCCGTTTTCTTTGCCAAAAAATGTCTATCTCAGCATTATAAATGTGTTTACAATATAATATAGAGATTTTAATTTATTACTGGTAAATATTTGTTATACATATATTTTATTAAATTTATTCAACCTGACAGTATAATCAAGTTATTGTGGTTGATGCTAATTAGTTTTATGGGATTTATTAGAAAATTTAATTTATTGGATTCCCTAACCGTACAGATAACGTAAGCTGTAGCGCGTCAGATTCTATAATAAAATTATTATATAATATTGATTGTACACACAGTGCATAAATTACGAACTGGTCTTAAATAGTTTAATCGAAATTCATTACTTTTATAACAGCACCACATATTATATGCATTACTGGACTTACTGAATGTGTAAATTTATTTCTCTTACCACAGAAAAATTTATTTTTCTGCCACCTTTCAGATGTTACCATTACTTTTCGAAAACATAATAATCTTGAAAATATTACTCGAACTAAACTAAACTGCTAAAAACTTCATTTTGTAACTGTCAAAGTGTCAACTGTCACCTGAAAAAACCAGTTTCACTTGGCCCCCGATAAATCAAATCAAAATATTAGTTTACGAATATTGTATTGTAGTCAACGGTGCACTAAAAATATTTTCTGCTCAATGAAAATGCACTTAAAACAAGCTCAAATGATCACCGTTATTGTGATTAAAACTGTATCCATCTATATTTGTGTACTTTTTTGGTCAAGATCAATATTTTTATCAATATTCAAATATTTTATAGTAGGTGCTTTGCCTAAGTATATCCATTGGCTTTACGTAATTGCATTATGTTCCAAATCACGTTTATAATCAATGCAGTAGTAAACAACCGAAATCATTTATAGGGTTTTTTGTATCGTCCCGACTGGCACTTTGGTTAATCAATGCTTTTAATGTTGGGTGAACCAAAAGCGTTTCCATTCCTGTTCGAAACATTATTTTTTTAGTTATTATTAAATGTTTAGTTCAAAAATCGTATATCACTCGGTAAATAAATGGCGTGTAAATTAGCATGTGCCTTAAAATCAGGATTTGCATATCGAAAAATAAGCGTACACCGATAGCTCCCCAAATTATAATGCCTCGTATTTAAAACTTTGCTTTGCCGCCCCGGTGGCAAAGTGGTTAGCATGCTTGCTCCAGCGACCGGAGGTCCCGGGTTCGATTCCCGGTGGTGACAAGGAAAAATTTCACGGCTGGTTCAGGATCAATGAATTAATCACTCATTATCCGAAATGAAAATATGATTATGAAACCTCATTTGAGGCGGCCAAATCCCTTGATGGGATGTATAGTACCAGAGAGAGAGAGAGTATTTAAAACGAGCCCGTAACATTTCTTGATACGTTATTTGTAGTATCGGTACAATGAGATTTTGATGTAATTCTCTTCGAGTAATTTTTTTTTTTTTTTTTTTTTTGGATTTAATTAACTTTATTTACAATAAAATAATATTACAATAAAATTATAATGTCAATTCCCCAATGGATTTACTGTCCTTTAAAGGGAAATTAACATTATAATAAACATATTTCTCATACATGTGTCAGATACATATATGCATTTCCAAGTTATACAATTTACAAAATGTAATTATTTACCAATTCTCTATAATAGATCTTTAATTGTTTCTTGAATTGATGAATATTCATTACGGTTTTCATTGACTCAGGCAATCTGTTGTAAATTTGGGGACCGGAAAATCGGATTGATCTGCGTCCAAATTCGTTTGTAATAGATCCGCATGATATGTTATTAGCAAATCTGGTTCCATATTTATGATTACTATTACTAAATTCTAAATTAGATAAGGTAGAAGAGACATTTAATGTCCTGTACATATACAATGAAACTTGGTAATCATACAGCGCACCCAACGGCAAAATTCCTTTGGATTCAATTTCATATAAAAACAATGATGATACTCGAAAAGGGAGCTTCAAGAAAGCTTTCACACTTTTGTTTTGCATGATTTGAAGAGGTTTTTACCTGCTCCGACTTGCCGTTCCATAAACAACAATTCCATAAAGAATTCTGGGATGAATAAATGCAAAGTAACTACATCAGTCTCAATACATAACTAGGTACAAAATACGAGAGTTTCCTTACCAATCCTACTAAAGGAGCCATTTTAGTACAAACAGATTTAATGTGTTCACCCCAAGACATGTGCGTATCAAAAGTCACTCCTAAGTACTTGAAATATTCAACTCTATCAACTACAACGTTATTTATATTAAGATATGGCAAATCAATTGGAGTTTTTTGTGGTGAATGAAAGATCATAAATTTTGTTTTATTTAAATTCAATGAGATTACATTCGATTTGAAGTATTCCAGTAAGATGATCATATCATGCTCCATGCTATTCTGTATTGTAGAAGGGACTTTAGTTTCATAAAATATTGCAGTATCGTCTGCAAAAATTTGAATTTTGCCAATCAAGGGTAAATTCGAGATGTCATTGATAAATATCAGGAACAGTAAAAGTCCCAACACACTGCCTTGAGGAACCCCACATTTAACAGTTAAAATATTACTGCTAATTCCATTAATCGTAACATATTGAAGGCGATTAGTTAAGTAACTATTAATCAATTTATAGGCTACACCACGAAATCCATAACCATATAGTTTATCGAGAAGCAGCTTGTGATCAATAGTATCAAAAGCTTTTTTTAGATCTAGAAAGAGGGCTGCAACATACTCCTTTCGATCCAAAGCATTGTAAATCATGTTAGTCATTTCAACAAGAGCCACATCAGTGTCCGCACCTTCTCTAAACCCATACTGATATGCGTAGAAAAAGTTCGATTCATTTAAGAAACTCCTGAATCGCGAATTTATAACTTTTTCAATAATTTTATCAAATGCAGATATAGTACAAATAGGTCTATAGTTAGAAATTAGATTTTTTTCACCAGTTTTGAAAACTGGGACAACTTTGGCAATTTTTAATTGATTAGGATATTCACCGGTTTGAAAAATTGTATTTATTAACTTCGCAATAATTTCAGTGAAGAAGGCTACATTACGCTTCAGAACCTGATTACGAATATTATCTGGTCCACTACCTTTACCATTATCCAGAGAACAAATAATATTACAAATCTCCGCAGGAGTAGTGGGCGATAGAAATATAGAGTCAGGATTCGAACGCAATGTATTGAATTTATTAATATCTCTATCACTTCCAATTGCTTCTCCCAGCGAATTACCTATACGTACAAAGTAATCGTTAAATATATCAACTATATCAGATATATTACTATATTTATCATCATTAACGACAATAGTTTGAATATCGGAGTTATAATTATTTCTATTTAAAAACTGGTTGATATTTTTCCATAAGTGTGTTTGGTTCACATTACTAAACATAATTTCATAAAACTGTTTCTTCGCATAATATTTCTCCGATGATATCTTTTTATTTAAATTACACAATTGTTCACGAATTACCATGTTATTGGAGTCTAATTTGTGTTTCTTTAATAATCTATTGCGTTTCCCAATGAGTTTCCACAAATTGTAAGTCATCCAGGGACAAGAGTTGCTCCTCAATTTAGCAACAACACTTTTAATTACTGTAAATTTTTCAACTAACTGATTATATTTCTCAATAATCAGTTTAAAAGTTGTATCAGGATCATTAGTATCAAAATGCGTGCTTTCGAGAAAATCAACAAAACATGAGTCAACTTTATCAAAGTTAATAACTCTTTTTTGCAGTTTTCGTCGGAAGAATTTCCCTTTGAAGTTAACCGACGTAAACAAAACTAGATACAACATGATCAAGAATATTGTTACTAATTGACCTTGTAGCAAACGTATTAGTAACAATCATTCCTGAGCTCATCAGAATATTTTTATAGTCATAAACTAAATTAGATTTTTTATTTACAGGTATATTTATGTCTCCAATAATAATAGTATCAGTTTTGCCCACATTAAAGCCATCCAAAAATTCTAAAAATAAGTTTACATCTGAATTTGGTGGTCTATAAACAGCTAATAATTTGGTCGATGTGTAATCAGTAAGCTCAATACATATAAAATGAAAGGGAAACTGATTATCATCGCACATAACAATATTAAAATTCAGATTATTTTATTTTTAATAAATATAGCTAAACCACCTATGCGATCATCCCGACAAGAGAAAACACTCCGAAAATTATTTAGTTGGAATGAAATGGCGTTGTGACTACGCACCCAAGTTTCACCAAGATATCAATGTTTTCATTCTGATTTTCACTAAATAAAATAACATCATCAAACGTATTCATATTATTCATACCGCGTACATTATATTGCAGAATGTTTAATTTTTTTGAAGTGGAATCAATTGTTGTTTTGCTCAATGCGTCATCATCAACGTTCAAGAAACAACTATTTACACAATTTTTTTCTAGTGTCTTACTGAATTTGCTCATAAAAATCAATTTTATAATTATAGATATAACACATACGTGCGTACACTATATTTGTGCAGAATGCATTCAATATTTGTTAGAATAAATACGTTTCGTCAATATAAGACTAATAGAAAATAAAATAGAGAGAGAATCAAAAAATTCACAAAAACAGCGTAACACTTACGTATTGTTTGGTGTATATTATAATGAATTACAAGAAAAATAGTCAACATTTCGGAGTTTAACTTAATCAATAATTTAAATGAAATTATAAAGTTCTGTATTCTAGGAAATTTGTAATGATCTGAACTATAAATAAATTTTAATTGCAGTAAAAGAGACAATAATATTGTACTACGGAAAAATACCGTAATTTGTGTGACGAAAATATTAACAAAATAAACAAAAAATGTCATTGGCGAAATAATTTTTAATTTATCGAGCGGGAGGAAAAATTATATAAAAATCAATGAAATTCCCAGCCCAGAGTTGATTTTCGGGAACTTGCCACGGCACGATTTTTTTCTAACTTAGCTGAAATTAAGCTACTGGTGTATATATTTCAAAATCATGTTGTCCTGATCCAAGACATTTTTAGTTTTGGCGAAATAATTTTTAATTTATCGAGCGGGACGAAAAATTATATAAAAATCAATGAAATTCTCAACCGAGAGTTGATTTTCGGGAACTTGCGATTGAATAAATTTTTTCTTACATTGCCTGAATATTACCATTACTTTATGCAACTTAAAATTTTACAGTTTTTTTATACGTTATATTTAATTTTTTTTTATTATATTAAAAACAAATCGAATTTAATAAACTTGATAATTTTTCGTTTTTTCATTAAAATTTATAAAATTTCTGGGCTGGGCTAACTTCACAAATATAGTATATTTGAATGAAATGAATCAAAACCTGGGCTGGGATAACTTCACACAAGAGCAAATTGGTTATTGATATGTTAGTGTTGCCTAATTAAAAATTTTTATTTTCTGGGATAGAATCCTGGGATAACTTCACATACGTTTTGACATATTCGGTTTAGTTTGTTTTTGTGTACAAAAAAAAATATAAATTTATAAAATTTGATACAGGTAAATACTAATATAATAATTAAATAAAATATCTTAAAGTTTTTTAGATAATGATAAACAATAAGAATAGGCGTACAGTACCTATTAATCCATAGAAGATGATGTGTTCCCAGAAGTACGAAATCCATTCTGCAGGCGATTGATATCGTTCATTGAATATATATGATGTTCCTCCGAACTGCTTGACTTGCGAAGAAACATCTTTCCATTTTTACACCACTAGAACTGGAATTTGTGATGTAGTTGAAATTTTTTAGCTTCTTTGTGTAGTCGTGATTGAAATTTTGTGAAGTGCTGGATAATGTTGAAACCGTTAACATCATTTGGTGTGGATTTTTTTTATCATTATATTTAGTGATTATATGATTTTTATATCTGTCGATTTGAGTTCAACAATAAATGAGTTTTTTAAAGTTGATCGGCTGTTTTTGTTGTGAAACATTTTTTTAATTGAAACAATATCATCAGTTTTTATGTCAACGTCAACTTTAGTTAGAGTCTCGAGCACTAAGTTACAGGCTTCTTGACCAAGAGCATCAACATTCTGAATTGGAATAATAGGCAAGCCACAAATGACGATATTGTTTTTAAATTCCCCTTGATTATATTGGTCTAACAGAGCTTCCATCAGGTTTAATTTAGCCTCTTGTCGCAAATATTTGCATTCAAGCTCCATCAGCCTTTCATTTGCTTCTGTATTAGCCTTAGTAAGATCTTTTATGGTCGCGTAAACGACTGCGACTTCTCCAGATCATCCAATTTATTGAGCTTCTGCTGCAAAGATCTCAAAAAAGAGATTATGTCGTTTAAGTTTGCGTTCACCGGCAACTTTATCGGGTCAGTATCCTCATCACACACAATGATTGATTTGCGCACACTCGAATGACACTTATTGCACAGCCATGTTGAAGAACCATTGGAAAGACTCTTGTACTGCTCATCAGATTTATTGCCACAGTTAATGTGATAAGCCTGATTACACTTAACACAATTAACACCAGCTTTCTGGCCTCTACCGACTGGTTTGTTACACAATGTACACGGTACAATGGGCATTATCACGGGATTGATGATTGCACAAAAACAATATAATTTAGGCGCCAAAATTATTGACACCACAGGAACCAAATAATAATTTTAATTTTATTCAAGCACCCCAAAAATCGTAAACTAAACAAACTATATACAACAATAGTGCGTAGTGATGTGTATAAGATTTATTTAAACTTCCACAATATTATTTAAATTGGAAGTAATATGAAATTTCACGTTTTATTTGTCGCAAAATAATTAGCACAACTTGACACTACGGTAGTTTGACATCGAATATGATTAATCAAGGAACCATGAAAATAGAAGCATCTTCAAACAAATTTTCTGCATTTAGCGCTGCATTAAAGAAATAAGAAATTTTATTTCTAAGATTTATTCTAACGAGGCCAAATAAAATGTTGTTACGTATCGTCTTCATTGGTAACATAACGTCACACGAGGCCAAATTTGCAGCTTTAAACGAAATGTTCTCTTATCATCCATTTTTTAAGGAAACGCGCGGAATATAGATATATAGCCACGCGAATTGAGTGTGAATTTTTTGCACGATGGATTCACGAGCTTCATATGTAACTGTTTCATAGTTTTTATAAATCCTTCAATTAATTTGACTTTTAACATTTTATTGTGTGGTGCTGATTTTGGTTCTATGGCTCAAAGATGTCTGTGTCTGTGAAGTTAGCCCGGAAAATTTCCCGAAAAAGTGCGATGGCAACACTAAAAGATGAGTATCGCGACATTTTTCAGTGTCATCCCGAAAAATTTACTATATTACGCTAGTTTTGAGTGTCATCTCGAAATATTTTTACTATCGCATGATAATTTTACTATCATGACATTTTTTATTTTTGTTGTTATCCCAAAAAAAATTCCAAAACAGCAAATTTCAGTAATGCCTGTGATTTAAACCCGAAAAATTCCTCGACCAAACACAAAATTGTAATATCATGACAGTTTACAATGTCATCCTGAAAAATCCGACGCTATCACTAATATTATATATATCATCCCGGAAAAAACTTCACTAGCGTGACACAAAATCGGCACGAAAAAAATCTATCGCAATCGATTTTTTACCGAGGCATCCCCAAAAAAATATGTGACAATAATTCATATCATAAAAAAGGAATAATAAGTGCCAAATTAAAAAATTCATATCTATTCAAAAATCATTAGAGATTCCTAATTAACAAGTAACATTGTATGCAGTTCATGTAGTTAATGAATCCACAATTAGACAAATGAAATAATTATCCACAAGAAAAGATCTATTAATTGTTTGTAAAGAAACACCCAACTCATATTAATGAGGTTTTCGTAGATGATGAAACCACCTTTGAAATATAGCAAAGTAAGAAAAAAATTCTATTAGCCGTTTGTCAGATATCGTTTTTTGTTATTATTTTTATTTTCTATAAAAACAAATAATACATTTTTATTTTTGTACAAATAATTTTTGTTTTTAATTTGCTATCTTGAAAATATAGGATATTACTTCTTTTAGATAGTTTTATTTCCAGATAGTCTCATTAAAATATATCAGGATTGCCATATAAAACTATAATCAATTTTCGGGATTTTTTATATTTTTATTTTTTTTAGTTTATTTTGAGTTCTGTATTTGGTTTGAAAATTTGATTGTTTCTAAAGTTCTAATTTTAAACATAGGTTTTTGACTTTTTTTTAATATTTTTGATATTTACTAACCTGAGACGAAGTATATGTCAGAGTTAATTTTTCTTGTCAATCCGTAATTTGAGTTAAGCAATGAGAACTTCCTTGCCAATTACAAACTTGGTTTCATTAACCAAACAAATGTATACTACTCTCGTAACTTGTTGCATTGCAAACTTTCCAATTAATTTTCCGAATATCACAAATTTTTAATTTGTTTAAGTTTTAACTGGTGTACCAAGTCCAATTTGTTTCTTCCAAAAATCTATCTGGGAAGCATAATGGGCTTCAAATGGTTGTTAAAACTAAATTTTAATTAGAACTATACATATATATCAACCAGATAAATTTTCCATTTAAAACAATTAAAGATGAATTTAAATCTTACAGTATTCCGGACAATTTAATGCTAATGTACCCCAGTTTCTGAAAATTAGATGCCTATTATTTACCGAAGAAGTTTAACTAGTTGTAGATACCCTTAACTAAATCTTTTCCGTCGTAAATTTGCATTAAAACTTACTTGTCATGAAGTTATTCCAGCATTCTATCCCAGATGCTCTTGTGTGAAGACCAGTCCAGTCCATCAATATTAATGAAAAAACAAAAAATTAACAAATTTATTAAATTAGATTTGTTTTTCATATAAATAAACAAATTAAAATTTAAAGTATCAAAAAACTGTAAAATTCCAAAATGCATAAAGTAATGGAACAGGTCCTACCTTATTAAAAAAACTTCTTTCAGTGACCAGTGCCCGAAAATGAACTCCCGTCTAGGAATTTCATTGAATTGTTATTTATATTATCGTCTCGCTAGCCAAATTAAAGTTATAAGATGAAGTAAAATTATTAAGCATTTTCTAGAATTTGCCAATGCACGATTTTTTTCAAACTTAGCTTAAAATTAACTACTAGTGTGTGCATTTCAAAATAATGTATCCTTGATCCGAGAAATGTTTAGTTTTGGTGAAATCGTTTTAATTTTACCGAGCGTGACGAAAATTTAATTAAAAATTAATGAAATTCCTAGCCAAGAGTTCATTTTCAATAACTTGATACTTAGATTTTTTTCTGGCCATAAAATTTTTTTCATTAGTATTGATAATAATTCTGAACTGGTCTTCACACAAGAGCAAATTTGTTATTAATAAATTAGTGTTGCCTGTTTAAAAAAATTATTTTCTGGAATAAAATGTTGGAATAACTTCGTATTCGTTTCAAGCTTTGTGTCGAATTATCAGAGAAGCTATTAGATCTCCCACTTTTTTCATCATAAAACGATGAGAGAAATCTGGCCTATCATGTCCTATGCACAATTGTGATCAGTTCATTATCTTAAACTCCCAGACGTCAAACTATGTACAATCATCCAATGATGGTGAATTACCAACTAGTTATTTATATTACGATATATTTTGCATTCATTTGTAAAGCATTCAGATTTATAGCTGAACAAGACCAGACGGACACACAAGACCAGACCCAAAATATCATTAAGCAATAAAATTCCCTAGCAGTCACACCTGTTGGGATATATAGAGAAGCTACAGACATTTAGTCTGCACGGAACAACACATGTACAATCGAGTACACGCACACCCATCAACAACCAGGTTTTTGTATAACATTATTTTTCGGCGGTACGGTGAATCGTAAATCTTTAAAAATTTCGAGGTCAAAATTTTTCATCATTTTACTACGTCAAAGAAAGTAAAATGGTCTTCTACTTGTTTTCAAGTAGTGAAATAAAGTAAAGAAACTCACTTTTTAAAAAATCTCTCTGTGAGCGTGCGAGTATGTGTGTCGTGCACCCAAAATGTCTGTAGCTTCTCTACAGCATAGATAGGTTAACTGATTGGAATAAGATTTCATACTTAAGCTGATCTGAAATCGGTCCGCTGAAAGTGTCAGCCTCTGGCTTTTCTGTTTAATGCAAAAAATTTGGAAATTTGTTTATGGAAAAAGCTTAAGTTTGAACTTTCATCCCCATTTATAAATCCTGGGATTTACGGAACCGATTTTTTGTTAAAATTAAGTATCTTGTCAAAAATCGTAACTTCTGTTAAAATTGTTGAATACAATCTTCAAACTCAAAGTCGCCTTCTAATGAATGGTCATCTTGAGATAATACAAAATATTCTCATGGAACTTATGTATAACATGCAGATTTCTACTGTTTAAATAGTTTATAACTTATAAGATTGCATAAATGTCCGTAGCTTTTTTCAACTCGAGAAGGGTTATAGGTAGAAAGTTGATATTTTGCATGCTTTTAGGGTTCGGTGAGAAAAGTTCATAGCCGTTGAAATTATACCGATAGGTTCTTTTGGGCTGAGCTGTGGCGGATCAGAGTTTCAAAAACTTGCCATTGAAAATACATGGGATTCAAAAATGTATATTTTTAAATTTTGCAACATAAAAATCCTACTTATTACAATGTTTAGAGGAATATTTATATCTTTAGTTAGCATATTTTTTATTTTTATTTAACTGTAATTTTTATTTAATTTTTAAATTTTATTTATAACAATAGTTCCATGTACTAGGTAATAAACTGCCTATATGTCATATCCCAGCAGCCTCCCCAATTTTCCATGTTTTTCTTTAATATGTATGGTATACCGATTTCACCTGCTTGAGTAGTTAATAAATATGTCGACTAAGATTATGAGGATCACAGGGATTCTTCTAAGACATCATCAGGAGGATACAATATAGTTATATGTACTAAGCAATAAACTGTTTATTGGTCATGTCCCAGCGGTCTCCCCAATTGAACTGATTTCACCTGCTTGAGTAGTTTATATGTTGACTACGCTTATGATGCTGCATAAGATAGCGGAATTTTGACAGCGGAAAATAAGAGATTGCGCTACTCGCCGCAAGTGGCAGTACTATCACTAAAGAGAAATAATATTGTTATATAATTACCAGCGGAAATTTTTCATTCATTATGTACCACTTTTTTCACTAAATAAAATATCCCAGCGGAATAAAATATTAAAAGTTAACCTTAAAATGGCAAATTAATTGATCTCCGAAGTAAAGGAACTCGGTATATGAAATCTTGAAATTTAACAACAATCCGTCTATCCGCCATTTCTTCCAATAGTAACCAATACTTTTGGTTGTTTTTGTAGTAGCCTAGATCATACTGAGACTATATGGAAAATTTGGGGAAAATTCATAGACCAGAATTTTCACTAGAATTTTTTGATTTTCTGCTGCCATATGTGATTTTCAGTTTTTGACCAATATTTCAAAAACTTCCACTAGTAACCAATACTTTCGGTTGATTTTCTAGTAGCCTAGATCATACTGAGACTATATGGAAAATTTGGGGAAAATTCATAGACCAGAATTTTCACTAGAATTTTTTGATTTTCTGCTGCCATATGTGATTTTCAGTTTTTGACCAATATTTAAAAAACTTCCACTAGTAACCAATACTTTCGGTTGTTTTTCTAGTAGCCTAGATCATACTGAGACTATATGGAAAATTTGGGGGAAATTCATAGACCAGAATTTTCACTAGAATTTTTTGATTTTCTGCGGCCAAATAAGTGATTTTCAGTTTTTGACCAAAATTTCAAAAACTTCCACTAGTAACCAATACTTTCGGTTGTTTTTCTAGTAGCCAAGGTCATACTGAGACTATATGGAAAATTTGGGGGAAATTCATAGACCAGAATTTTCACTAGAATTTTTTGATTTTCTGCTGCCAAATAAGTGATTTTCAGTTTTTGACCAATATTTCAAAAACTTCCACTAGTAACCAATACTTTCGGTTGTTTTTCTAGTAGCCTAGGTCATACTGAGACTATATGGAAAATTTGGGGGAAATTCATAGACCAGAATTTTCACTAGAATTTTTTGATTTTCTGCTGCCATATGTGATTTTCAGTTTTTGACCAATATTTAAAAAACTTCCACTAGTAACCAATACTTTCGGTTGTTTTTCTAGTAGCCTAGATCATACTGAGAATATATGGAAAATTTGGGGGAAATTCATAGACCGGAATTTTCACTAAAATTTTTTGATTTTCTGCGGCCAAATAAGTGATTTTCAGTTTTTGACCAATATTTCAAAAACTTCCACTAGTAACCAATACTTTCGGTTGTTTTTCTAGTAGCCAAGGTCATACTGAGACTATATGGAAAATTTGGGGAAAATTCATAGACCAGAATTTTCACAAAAATTTTTTGATTTTCTGCGGCCAAATAAGTGATTTCCAGTTTTTGACCAATATTTCAAAAACTTCCACTAGTAACCAATACTTTCGGTTGTTTTTCTAGTAGCCTAGATCATACTGAGACTATATGGAAAATTTGGGGAAAATTCATGAACCAGAATTTTCACTAGAATTTTTTGATTTTCTGCGGCCAAATAAGTGATTTTCAGTTTTTGACCAATATTTCAAAAACTTCCACTAGTAACAAATACTTTCGGTTGTTTTTGTAGTAGCTTAGATCATACTGAGACTATATGGAAAATTTGGGGAAAATTCATAGACCAGAATTTTCACTAGAATTTTTTGATTTTCTGCGGCCAAATAAGTGATTTCCAGTTTTTGACCAATATTTCAAAAACTTCCACTAGTAACCAATACTTTCGGTTGTTTTTCTAGTAGCCTAGATCATACTGAGACTATATGGAAAATTTGGGGGAAATTCATAGACGAGAATTTTCACTAGAATTTTTTGATTTTCTGCGGCCAAATAAGTGATTTTCAGTTTTTGACCAAAATTTCAAAAACTTCCACTAGTAACCAATACTTTCGGTTGTTTTTCTAGTAGCCAAGGTCATACTGAGACTATATGGAAAATTTGGGGGAAATTCATAGACCAGAATTTTCACTAGAATTTTTTGATTTTCTGCGGCCAAATAAGTGATTTTCAGTTTTTGACCAATATTTCAAAAACTTTCACTAGTAACCAATACTTTCGGTTATTTTTCTAGTAGCCTAGGTCATACTGAGACTATATGGAAAATTTGGGGGAAATTCATAGACCAGAATTTTCACTAGAATTTTTTGATTTTCTGCTGCCATATGTGATTTTCAGTTTTTGACCAATATTTCAAAAACTTCCACTAGTAACCAATACTTTCGGTTGTTTTTCTAGTAGCCTAGATCATACTGAGACTATATGGAAAATTTGGGGAAAATTCATGAACCAGAATTTTCACTAGAATTTTTTGATTTTCTGCGGCCAAATAAGTGATTTTCAGTTTTTGACCAATATTTCAAAAACTTCCACTAGTAACCAATACTTTCGGTTGTTTTTCTAGTAGCCTAGATCATACTGAGACTATATAGAAAATTTGGGGGAAATTCATAGACCGGAATTTTCACTAAAATTTTTTGATTTTCTGCGGCCAAATAAGTGATTTCCAGTTTTTGACCAATATTTCAAAAACTTCCACTAGTAACCAATACTTTCGGTTGTTTTTCTAGTAGCCTAGATCATACTGAGACTATATGGAAAATTTGGGGAAAATTCATGAACCAGAATTTTCACTAGAATTTTTTGATTTTCTGCGGCCAAATAAGTGATTTTCAGTTTTTGACCAATATTTCAAAAACTTCCACTAGTAACAAATACTTTCGGTTGTTTTTGTAGTAGCCTAGATCATACTGAGACTATATGGAAAATTTGGGGAAAATTCATAGACCAGAATTTTCACTAGAATTTTTTGATTTTCTGCTGCCATATGTGATTTTCAGTTTTTGACCAATATTTCAAAAACTTCCACTAGTAACCAATACTTTCGGTTGATTTTCTAGTAGCCTAGATCATACTGAGACTATATGGAAAATTTGAAGAAAATTCATAGACCAGAATTTTCACTAGAATTTTTTGATTTTCTGCTGCCATATGTGATTTTCAGTTTTTGACCAATACTTAAAAAACTTCCACTAGTAACCAATACTTTCGGTTGTTTTTCTAGTAGCCTAGATCATACTGAGACTATATGGAAAATTTGGGGGAAATTCATAGACCAGAATTTTCACTAGAATTTTTTGATTTTCTGCGGCCAAATAAGTGATTTTCAGTTTTTGACCAATATTTCAAAAACTTCCACTAGTAACCAATACTTTCGGTTGTTTTTCTAGTAGCCAAGGTCATACTGAGACTATATGGAAAATTTGGGGGAAATTCATAGACCAGAATTTTCAGTTTTTGACCAATATTTCAAAAACTTCCACTAGTAACCAATACTTTCGGTTGTTTTTCTAGTAGCCTAGGTCATACTGAGACTATATGGAAAATTTGGGGAAAATTCATAGACCAGAATTTTCACTAGAATTTTTTGATTTTCTGCGGCCATATGATATTTTCAGTTTTTGACCATTATCTCAAAAACTTATACTAGTAATTTATTTGAAGAAGACGAAGATCCAGGCATTTCTTCTTTGCCGATGGTTTCTGATTTCTTTTCGATAGTTATTTTATGAACTGCTTTCAAATGATTATGTAGATTGCTCGTAGATGATCCTTTGCAGCTTAACATTTTATTACAATGATTGCATATTGCCTTGTCTATCCCTAACTTTTTGAAATTATCCCAAACTTCCGACTTATTCATTTTTATCTAAAAATGGGGTTAAAGTTCTTAAATAAATATTTTTGGTTTATTTTACAATTTTATTATTTTAACTATTAATTTAATATTAATGTAATTTAAAGAAATCTGCACTTTTTAAAAAAATATGGATTACTTTAACACCCAGTTTTATTTAAAATTCCTTTAGACAAAAGCTAGAACTATTTATTTTACATTAATTTTTGAGCGAAGAAATTTTAATTTATATAATAAAATTAGAGTTTTAAAATGTAAAACGAAAATGGTAACATAGAAATTAGAAACACACTTAATACTTACGATTTTTTATACCAACTATATAACAGCTTTATATTTTTGTTTCCTGTTTTCACTTTACAAGATTAACCTGTCGTAACTCGCGATCGTGATGGATTGCATATATGTAGATGTACTAATATAAAATAAATCGGTTATGGCCATTCTCCAATGAAAATGTTTTCTTCTCTATCGCTCATACTTTTACGATAATACCACGAAATTATATGTGTATGTGTAAACCATGAATATAATTTGGTGTTGCCTTAGTTATATTCCAGATTCCACCTGATAGAGTGTTTTTTATTCGTAAATGTTGGCTATTCTGTGTGTCTATATTTTATTTTCGCATTAAATGTTTTCATTTTTTTTTTGTTTTATTATTGTTATTATTATTTTCGTCTTTTACACGTGCGCATTGCACAATGCATAAGGTAATGGTTAACAATGCATAATCACTAGTTAACGAAACTCGGAAATTTGAAAAAATGTGTGAGCTGCCGTTGCATAGAATTTATACCAAATCAAATAAATTAAAAATTAATGTTTAGTACATAATAATTTGAATTCTTTGAGACCGGTTTTCTTAATTTAAAAACCGGTTTTCGAATGTGACAAATTTATTTAAAAAACCGGTTTTAAAAACCGGGTTTGAAAAACCGTCAAACCCTACTAGTAACCAATACTTTCGGTTGTTTTTCTAGTAGCCTAGATCATACTGAGACTATATAGAAAAATTGGAGAAAATTCATGGACTAGAATTTTTGATTTTCTGCAAATTGAATATCACAGCTCTATATCTCTTTTGTAACATTTAAGAGCCATGGACTAAGATAATGTCCACTTAAAACTAATGCATATGCATCGGCCTTGTTTTCTTAATAATAACATGGCAGGATTAGGTCTTAAATTTTCCGTAAAATTTGATGCAGTTACCGAATTATTATTCGCAAAGCACCATTTGTGTTCAGTTAAATGTAAAAGCTAAATAAAGTAAATACTATCATGAATCTGCATTATATGTGATGTTTTATATAAACCATGAAATGTTATTGTAATACATAATTACACGAAGGTCCCGCTTTGGGGGGGAGGGGGTCCACTATTCGGTTCATAATTTTTTTTGACAATAAATTTTATCCGTTCAAAATCGGTAATGCTAACCATCAGGGATTTTCGCAAAAAATTTAAAACTTT
This sequence comes from Nephrotoma appendiculata, assembly GCA_947310385.1. Classification (NCBI taxonomy): domain Eukaryota; kingdom Metazoa; phylum Arthropoda; class Insecta; order Diptera; family Tipulidae; genus Nephrotoma; species Nephrotoma appendiculata. Next base: position 140,051,282 of record OX371225.1, on the reverse strand, counting down.
TTTTTGTTGAAATTCCGCTCCAAAATGGTTATGGGTAATGTATATACCACGTTGAGCACGAAACTACCGGTGGGATGCGTAAGAAAAGTGCGGTTATCGGAATTTTCGTATTTTGAAAATCGGAAAATTTAAGACCTAGTGCTGCCATTTTATAATTAAGAAAACAAAGCAGATGCATATGCATTAGTTTTAAGTGGAAATTATCTTAAACCATGGCTCTTAAATGTTACAAAAGAGATATAGAGCAGTGATAATCAATTTGCAGAAAATCAAAAATTCTAGTCTATGAATTTTCTCCAAATTTTCCATATAGTCTCAGTATGACCTAGGCTACTAGGAAAACAACCGAAAGTATTGGTTACTAGTGGAAGTTTTTTGAGATATTGGTCAAAAACTGAAAATCACATATGGCCGCAGAAAATCAAAAAATTCTAGTGAAAATTCTGGTCTAGAATTTTCCCCAAATTTTCCATATAGTCTCAGTATGACCTAAGCTACTAGAAAAACAACCGAAAGTATTGGTTACTAGTGGAAGTTTTTTGAGATATTGGTCCAAAACTGAAAATCACTTATGGCCGCAGAAAATCAAAAAATTCTAGTGAAAATTCTGGTCTATGAATTTTGCCCAAACTTTCCATATAGTCTCAGTATGACCTTGGCTACTAGAAAAACAACCGAAAGTATTGGTTACTAGTGGAAGTTTTTGAAATATTGGTCAAAAACTGAAAATCATTTATTTGGCCACAGAAAATCAAAAAATTCTAGTGAAAATTCTGGTCTATGAATTTTCCCCAAATTTTCCATATAGTCTCAGTATGATCTAGGCTACTAGAAAAACAACCGAAAGTATTGGTTACTAGTGGAAGTTTTTGAAATATTGGTCAACAACTGAAAATCACATATGGCAGCAGAAAATCAAAAAATTCTAGTGAAAATTCTGGTTCATGAATTTTCCCCAAATTTTCCATATAGTCTCAGTATGATCTAGGCTACTAGAAAAACAACCGAAAGTATTGGTTACTAGTGGAAGTTTTTGAAATATTGGTCAAAAACTGGAAATCACTTATTTGGCCGCAGAAAATCAAAAAAATTTTGTGAAAATTCTGGTTCATGAATTTTCCCCAAATTTTCCATATAGTCTCAGTATGACCTTGGCTACTAGAAAAACAACCGAAAGTATTGGTTACTAGTGGAAGTTTTTGAAATATTGGTCAAAAACTGAAAATCACTTATTTTGCCGCAGAAAATCAAAAAATTCTAGTGAAAATTCTGGTCCATGAATTTTCCCCAAATTTTCCATATAGTCTCAGTATGATCTAGGCTACTAGAAAAACAACCGAAAGTATTAGTTACTAGTGGAAGTTTTTGAAATATTGGTGAAAAACTGGAAATCACTTATTTCGCCGCAGAAAATCAAAAAATTCTAGTGAAAATTCTGGTCTATGAATTTCCCCCAAATTTTCCATATAGTCTCAGTATGATCTAGGCTACAAGAAAAACAACCGAAAGTATTGGTTACTATAGTGGAAGTTTTTTAAATATTGGTCAAAAACTGAAAATCACATATGGCAGCAGAAAATCAAAAAATTCTAGTGAAAATTCTGGTCTATGAATTTCCCCCAAATTTTCCATATAGTCTCAGTATGATCTAGGCTACTAGAAAAATAACCGAAAGTATTGGTTACTAGTGGAAGTTTTTGAAATATTGGTCAAAAACTGAAAATCATATATGGCAGCAGAAAATCAAAAAATTCTAGTGAAAATTCTGGTCTATGAATTTCCCCCAAATTTTCCATATAGTCTCAGTATGATCTAGGCTACTAGAAAATCAACCGAGAGTATTGGTTACTAGTGGAAGTTTTTGAAATATTGGTCAAAAACTGAAAATCACATATGGCAGCAGAAAATCAAAAAATTCTAGTGAAAATTCTGGTCTATGAATTTTCTCCAAATTTTCCATATAGTCTCAGTATGATCTAGGCTACTAGAAAAACAACCGAAAGTATTGGTTACTAGTGGAAGTTTTTGAAATATTGGTCAAAAACTGAAAATCACTTATTTGGCCGCAGAAAATCAAAAAATTCTAGTGAAAATTCTGGTCTATGAATTTTCCCCAAATTTTCCATATAGTCTCAGTATGATCTAGGCTACTAGAAAAACAACCGAAAGTATTAGTTACTAGTGGAAGTTTTTGAAATATTGGTCAAAAACTGGAAATCACTTATTTGGCCGCAGAAAATCAAAAAATTCTAGTGAAAATTCTGGTCCATGAATTTTCCCCAAATTTTCCATATAGTCTCAGTATGATCTAGGCTACTAGAAAAACAACCGAAAGTATTGGTTACTAGTGTAAGTTTTTGAAATATTGGCCAAAAACTGAAAATCACATATGGCAGCAGAAAATCAAAAAATTCTAGTGAAAATTCTGGTCCATGAATTTTCCCCAAATTTTCCATATAGTCTCAGTATGATCTAGGCTACTAGAAAACAACCGAAAATGTTGGTTACTAGTGGAAGTTTTTGAAATATTGGACAAAAACTGAAAATCACTTATTTGGCCGCAGAAAATCAAAAAATTCTAGTGAAAATTCTGGTCTATGAATTTCCCCCAAATTTTCCATATAGTCTCAGTATGATCTAGGCTACTAGAAAAACAACCGAAAGTATTGGTTACTAGTGGAAGTTTTTGAAATATGGGTCAAAAACTGAAAATCACTTATTTGGCCGCAGAAAATCAAAAAATTCTAGTGAAAATTCTGGTCTATGAATTTCCCCCAAATTTTCCATATAGTCTCAGTATGATCTAGGCTACTAGAAAAACAACCGAAAGTATTGGTTACTAGTAGAAGTTTTTGAAATATTGGTCAAAAACTGAAAATCACATATGGCAGCAGAAAATCAAAAAATTCTAGTGAAAATTCTGGTCTATGAATTTTCTCCAAATTTTCCATATAGTCTCAGTATGACCTTGGCTACTAGAAAAACAACCGAAAGTTTTGGTTACTATTGGAAGAAATGGCGGATAGACGGATTGTTGTTAAATTTCAAGATTTCATATACCGAGTTCCTTTACTTCGGAGATCAATTAATTTGCCATTTTAAGGTTAACTTTTAATATTTTATTCCGCTGGGATATTTTATTTAGTGAAAAAAGTGGTACATAATGAATGAAAAATTTCCGCTGGTAATTATATAACAATATTATTTCTCTTTAGTGATAGTGCTGCCACTTGCGGCGAGTAGCGCAATCTCTTATTTTCCGCTGTCAAAATTCCGCTATCTTATACAGCATACGCTTATGAGGATCACAGTGATTCTTCAAACAGTTAAAATCGGTATGCCACCCAAATTGACATATAAGCAGATTATTACTTAGTACAAAGAGCTATTGTAACGTCCTGATGGCGACTTAGAAGAATCCCTGAGATCTTCTTAATCTTAGTCGACATATAAACTACTCAAGCAAGTGTTATTGGGATGCCATGCAAATTAAAGAAAAAAATGGAAAATTGGGGAGACCGCTGGGACATGACCAATAAACAGTTTATTACTAAGTACATAGAACTATTGTATCCTCCTGATCATGTCTTCGAAGAATCCCTGTGGTTTTCGTAATCTTAGTCGACATATAAACTACTCAAGCAGGTGAAATCGGTATGCCATACAAATTAATTAAAAAATTCAAAATAAGGAAGACTGCAGAGACATGGCAAAGAGACAGTTTAAGACTATCACTTTTTTCTTGTTTGTCACATCTTAGAATAATACTTGATACTTTTTGTGAATAGTCATTATTTAATTGATTAAACTGTTGTAATCTGAAGATAATGCAAGTTACTAGTTGTTAGAAGAATCCATGTCATTACAAAAATTTACTCATTGGCTGCGGACCAATTCTCGAGTAAATCGTTTAGTACGGTAAATTAAAATTTTAGTACAGTTTACTTAACAAACCGTACCAATTCATTAGTAAATAAAATTAAGTAATTACGGCTTCAAGGCCCAAAATGGTTTATTGGATTATACAATATCTGGTTCGTAGGTACATAAAATAATGTCAAAATTTGACATTTGTTATAAACAAAAATCATTTAATGAAATGTAGGGAAAATTTTCATTTAAATAAGACGATAAGAATGAAATTAAATAGGTTTAGTATTATTTGTGTAGTGGATGTCGCTGCTTTTTACCACTTTCTTGTTTGATGTGTAGATAAAACACGTAGTTGAAGCGAAAAATTTCACGAAAAATACATATTCGGATATTAAATTTTTTTATGAAATTGAATATTTTCAAAACAATTAATGGTTGCCAATATGTGTATTTTTTTATTAATGAAAAAAATTAAAATAAAATTTATTGTAATGCAATAATTTCATTATAAAGATGTTTCTATTTCAAAAAAAAAAATGGAGATTGCATTGTTCATATAGAAAAAAATCATATAGAAAATCCGCCATATTATTGAGTTATTATGTTAGCAAAGTCACAAATTATCATTTACTTATGTGTCTTTGCTTTACCCACCTTTTTAGTACGGTATTTCAATTTACCGCATACACTGTTAAAAATGGCATTTACCCTAGATTTACCTTAGAATTGGTCCACAGCCATTGTAATAAATTTTGTCTTATGACGATTTTTTACTATTTTTTTTAATTTGTTTTTAAAATATTTAGTTTTAAATATTACATTTATATAAAATTCCAGTTTGAAAAATATCGGAAACGGATAATTGTTTAGAACGGGATAGCATGAGAAATCTCTTTTTGATTTTATATATCTGTCTCATAAAAAAATATGTTTTAACAGTGTAACACTAATACACAAAATAATTTTTATAATCCAATTGGAATCATATATGTATACTTGTTAATTTTTTGTTAGAGACTTCACTGCGGTAAAAATATATATTTTTGATTTGAATTTTCCATTCCATACGCAATTATCCTTATTTTTTGCAACCGAGCCATATCGATTTGCTTCTAGTTGTCGAGCTCTTGAGAAAACGTCAAATTTTTCCGGCACTTCAATCGGATTTACCAGCTGTCATCATCAATTGGTTTTTTTTTCAAGTATATTTTGACAAATGACATTGAGAAATGTATTGCCGAATTGTCATGTATCCTCAACACACTTAATATCAGTTAATTTTATAGGATTCACCCGATGAAAATATCAAAACGTGTCGATTGAATCGGTTGAAAACAGCGATATTTAGAACGGGTAACCTCGATTCGCATAATGTATCAGTTAGCTCAAGATGAAGAAAACGATTTTTCATTAGCAGAATTTGTTATTAAAAATTAAATGTATGTCGATGACTTACTTTCTGGCAGTCATACCATTGAATCGACTATTGAGCTTCAACATCAAATCATATACAGCCGGGTTTTGATTAAGAAAATAGTCAAGCAATTCATTTCAAGTGTTATGATCAATTCCACTGGCGTATCGCAATAAAATGACTGGATTAAAACACTCGGTATTTATTACCATCCTATAAATGATGAATTTGTCTATACAATTTGATCAGTTGGGATGCATCAATCTTGTTGTTACCGTCGCCAAAACATTAGTTAGAAGTTTGGAATGATCAGCTTTCACACAATCTAACACACGTTTGGCAATCATTCATCGAGAGTTCGAACATCATGAATCAAATTAAAATTGATCGTTGGACACACGCTAACAACACAGTCAACAACCTTTTGAATTAAATACGTTTTGTGATGCATCAATGCACGCTTATTCTGCTGCAACGTATTTGCGAATTGAAACAGTTCATCGAGCAGTTTTCGTCAATTTCCATTTTTAAATACCTTATGGAATGTCCATTCCGTTTTTAAATACCTTAACCTTTAATGAAATAAAATGCCAAGCATTTATAAAATCGCAAAGCATTTATAAGTATACTTATCGAAAATGAACGTGTTCGTTTCCATAGTGCCAAATTATTTTAAATTTACGCTTGCTTTTGCTTTTTATATTATCACTTTTTATAACGAAGCCAGCAGAGATAGTTTTAACCCCAAAGTGAATTTTTTCCGTTTTATTGAATATAATATTAATTTTTAAAAAGTATTAGTCAAATTTACTTACTTCTTAGTCCGGGAGGTGGTTTTATTGAAAATATGAGTTTACTTTAAGTAGAAAGCAGTAGAATACCTTACGCCATAACCAAATCGAAAACGTACGGCCATAAATCTAGTTTACATAGAATCACCTGCGCATTGCATAGTTTCATACCAGCCTATATAGAACTAACATGGAAGATGGGTTGACCCATGCGCTGTGCACTTCGAAAGGCCTTGCATTTATTGGAAATCGAATCCAGTACCTCCTGATTCAAACGCCAAAGCTTTACCACTGAGACGGTTGGTCGGTTATCTGTTTTCTTACATGCCATTATGGTTGAATCACAACAGGATTTTCATGAAACATAATCGTGGGAAATATGTTACTAAGAACTTAGTCCAAAATAATGTTTCGAAAACTAATATTATGAAAAGTATAACAGTAGCAGTATACCAGTATAACAAAAAATTTATTTAATACAACTTATATTTCAAAGAGTTATTCTTATGATAAAATAACGTTTTGCGCGTTGGTCATTAGTTTTTTTTTTATTATTTAAATTATTACAACTGAATACAATTCATCTAGTAATTTTTCTTTCTTATTTTAGTCACTTGGGAATGAGAAGATCCCCATTGGCCAGCTCCATTTATAGGTTATTTACTGAAGTAATTTTTGCTCTGGTGTCCTTAATCCATTAAATCAATTGGTTTCGTTCTCTGCAATCGTCTTACTGCATGTGAAGTGTCCAACATACCACGAAGCTCTTCATTTACGTGTTGATAGATACGTTGTTTATGAATTACTGCAAATTTTTTTATTTCTTCTTGAACCGTCGGAATATTTAGGTCCCTAAGAAGGTCATCATTCCTAATGTACCACGGAGCGTTAACTATACCACGTAGCACTTTGTTTTGAAAAGTTTGTATTATTTTGGTGTTGGTTTTCTTTGTACAGCCCCAGAGCTGTATTCCGTAAGTCCATACAGGCTTTAGCACCTGTTGATACAATAGCAATTTATTTTCGGTTGACAATTCCGAATTTTTCCCGAGAAGCCAATACATTTTGCGATATTTGATATTAAGCTCATCATTCTTCTTTTTAACGTGCTCTTTCCATCTGAGCCTGGTATCTAAGGTCATCCCTAGATATTTAGCATTATTTGCATACGGAATCTACTGACCGTTAATGATTACAGGTTTATAACTGACTTTTAGATTGGTCAAATTCATATGCGTGGATTTCGATTCATTGAGCCCGAGACACCACATTTTTGTCCATTTTATGATTTTGTCACATGCTTCTTGGAGTTTCGTTGTCGATTCCTCGATAGTGTCTCCTACTGAGAGAACTGCAGTGTCATCAGCAAATGTTGCAATGGTAACATCGTTTAATTGAGGTTAATATTTCGTGTATAGCAGGTAAAGATTAGGTCCCAAAACACTACCCTGCGGGACCCCTGCCGAAATCTTTTTTAGCTCTGAATATTCATCTTCATATTTCACCCTAAAGTGGCGATTCTCTATGTATGATTTTAAAAGCATATAATATTGTTTTGGTAAATCTCTATATAGTTTGAAGAGTAAACCTCTGTGCCACATCAAAGGCCTGCGCCTTCAGAAGAAGATACTAGAACAGACCTTTTTCCTCTCTAATGTATTCTCAATGACTACTGTAAGCCTATGGACCTGCTCAATAGTTGAGTCTCTGAAATCAAACTGATATTCTGGGATAAGGTTTCTTTGTTCTATGGTTCTTTACAATCTTTTGAGCAACAGCCTCTCAAACAATTTTGCTAGTGTTGGTAGAAGTGAAATTGGCCGCTATGATTTTCTATCATTCGGTGGCTTGCCCGGTTTCGGAATCATTATTACTTCTGCTATTTCCACTGCATTGGCACCTGCTTTTTCCTGAGAATTGCATTGATTATATGTGCAGTAATTTACGGGTACCTTTTTCAGGAAGCTCCTTTATTATTTGCCCTGTTATCAGCTCATAACCAGGAGCTTTCTTTACTTTTATGTTCTTAATTTCAGCTTTTAGTTCTTTTAATGTTACAGGCCTGATCTGGTCGAGGTCATTAGTTTGAAAAAGGTTTAATAAACTCATCACTATAAAAATTAAATAAGTAATTTAAATTCGAACCAAAACATCAAAATTCAACTTCATATAAAAATGCTGAGATCAATTAAATACCGATATAATCAAAAAAACACTATTAAAACTCTCGCCAGCCAAATAAAATTAATCGATATACATAAAATGCATAATGAAGGCTGTAAACCCCGCGTCAAAAACAACAACAATAAAACCATCGCTGCTAATCAAACCATTTAATCACTGTACACTAATTTGTTGTGGATAATAAACTCGTATATAAAAAAAAGACAAATTCATTAATATTTTATCACCCGTCCATTAGTTCACCCGTTTAAATTATTCATATCGATTAATTTTATCGTCATCGAAAAATACACGTTTTTTGCTCATCTGTCTGGTCTAATGGTCTACAATACAAGACGAAATTATTTTGAAATAAAATCAAATTAATTTCTAATTAATTTTTGATAAAATAACATTGACAGCTCACCAAAACAAAACTATTCACTTTCATGGTGGTCTCCGGTGAATATATACGTACCTTCGACAAATTTATTAAGAATTCTATATTGGATAACATTTTTTGGGTCTGGAATATTAATAATCAATATGTTATCGGTATTTCAATTTTTTATAGATACTTTGTATGTGAATTCTGATTAAATTGTGGTCAGATTTTTTTATTATGGCCTGACATCTAAAACTGTGGGTATTCTTAATAAAGTTGCTTCATCATAAGTTTATTAGTTTGCAGATTAGATTGGAAAATAATATTTTTATTATTTCGTTCAGCATTCGGAAGGAGACGCATACATTAAAATTAAATTATATTGTAATGACGTTCGGCTGCGATATTTTGGGTGCTGTGTCGTTAAAAAAGTTTAGCGTCTGAAAATAAAATGTTTAATATAAATTATGAAAAGCTATAAACTTAATTTAATTTCTTGTCATTTTTTATGAGCTCTGGTTGGTTCTGGCGTTCGCTTATACTTGTTGTTGTTAATTTTATTTGATCTTTAAGATGACTAGCTAAACTAACTTGCCGCATTTTACGTGTGTACCCACCCGACTATGTAAATTTACCTATAAATTATCAAAAGATGAAAGATGGTTAGAAGTTTAATATTTTAATTCTTGTTAAATATATTGTAGAAAATTGGTAAATGAAATATCAAAACAAAATATTTAACGCGATAAATGTTTGTGATAATTTTTTTTGTATATATAATTAATTGATTCGGTTTGAGCAATTATTTCGAACTTGTGTTTTTTTGTTAATGGCGGTAGTATAAACTTCAAAGAACTGATGGACCATTTTTGGCACGTTTCTCATATTAAATGTTTTACCTTTTGCTTTTGCGTATAATTACTTTTAAGAACAAAAATCTTAGTTTGCTTATTTTGACAATGTTAGATTTTTCTAGACCAAATTGCTACATAACCTACTATAACCTACTAATAAAAATATTCCGGGTATTTTAACAATGCACCACACAGCGTCGTCGTGGTTAGATGGAGTAAGTAACTATTCGTAATCAAAATGCAATGTCTTGTACTATATTTGGCTGGCGTCAACAAAAGATTTAGTGTTGATTTACACTAAAATCGCCATTTCGTAAATAATAAATTAAAGTGCCTAGAATAATTCTGGTAAGATATTTGAAAAGAGCGGGAAAATTATGTACAAAATAATTTAGAAGTAATAATCACGTGAGGTGAGCATTTACACCAAGATAGAACCGTGGTTGCGACAAAAAACATATATTTTTAAAAATTTAGTTTTCCTAAATTCAGTGAAAATTTAAATTTTATAGTAAACCTTATTTATTGGCAATAGGTTATCAGTAAATTATTTCACACTTTGTGTGTGTACACAAAATCCATTACATCTTGTTAGCTTTCTTCTATCCCTGATCTGCTTTATACGCCGAAACTTTCTTTGAATAAAATATTGCACGTAACTACTCTGCCCTTCGTTATAGGAGCTGATTTTTCAACGTAAAGTTGATCATGACCAAACGGCCGTAAACTGGCGTCGACGGCGTAAAAAGCATGGCAGAGTCTGAGGAAGCATAGACCTATTGAAGACAAGGACCTATTGTGTTTCGCGACATAACTACTACTATCAACCGTGTGCTGTTGAAGCCTGTCTTTGGTTTCAAATTATATGAAGAGACATTCCCGAATTAGTTCGCTTGTGTAAGAATTGCAACGGAAAATTGAGGCACGGGAGCATTTGTTGCATCGACTTATAATTAGTAATTTATTAATTAATATTCGCTGAGATGGCCGGGCTTTTCACTGAAAATTTAATCAAATGAGTTTGCATTTTCAATTGTTTCTGGCGGAAATTGATTTTGCCTGGATCGCGTTTAGTGTTGGGAATTTTTACAGCTTATTTTCGCGAGGTGTTAAATGCCATTAATTGTGTTCATTTAGAATGTTAGCCGTTAGCGTTTTTTTAAGTACTGTTACAAAAAATTAGATTTCGTGCGATTTAATGTTGGCTTGATTACATCGAGGTACGACCGGGCGAATCTGTCTGAAATTATTATTTGCTGCCAAATGGTCTTCAATTTTTCATTATTTCACACGGTAATTGATCAACACATCTCACCTTATCCTTTTGTAACATTGTTACACCATGCGATGCTGTTTTAAATACTTCTGCATCAAAAGAGGCTAATTGAGAGGCGTTTCAGTAATTCCTGTTGTTGCGGAAAAAAAACTAGAAAAAAATCATCAGTGTTTTCGAAAGGAAAGATTTGGTAGATCCACCTGTTGAAGTAAGCATTGAAAAGTTAGATCATCATAGGAATAGCATGTTGGATATTCTCAGATGCCTTTCATTGCTTCACATTGAGCTTTTCAATGTTAATTTGAGCCAAGTTTGTTTCTATAGCTATACGTCGTAGAGACCGCTTTCTGTAGGAGGATTTGAAGCAAGACAAAAAAAGCGAATTATGTCCATAGCGCGTGCTGGCTGACCAACGCAAAGAATGAATGCAAAGGTGTTTCGTAGTTGTTGGGGCATTTGATAAGTGACTGCCTCCTTTGAATATTGAACCTACTGAAAGTCAGATTTCAATAAATCATCTGCCAATACAGCAGCTTTGGAAGAGAAATGGATGGCTCCCTCGAAGGTACGTCATTACTTAAAACTTTAAGTGCCTTGAATGTGATGTAACAACGCTATGTCATTCTCAGGATATTTTCTGAGCCATAAAACTGACGAATACCACCTCATAATATGTCAGGATTTACGTTATTCTTATCGATTTCGATAGCTAACTCACAGATTATTTGCCTGAGCTGCTGCTATGTTGCTTGTCGTTATGATCAACAGTAAACTAGTTGAGATTGGTGGTGTTCAGTACTTTGTAAAGCTTTTTGAACTTTAGCAGTTCACAACTTGTTTTGATATTACAAAAGGAAAGGATAAAGAAAGTTGGGTTTTAAATTTATTCAAAGACTTAAAAGACCCGATTAAAAACGAACTGTGTCGTGTTAAACCACCTGTTTCGGCACAAACGCGACACAGTTCTAATCTACTAATGGAAAAGATATTGATTGTTTAGGATTATTGCAAGTCTGAATATTGAGTCTGAATTAGTCATTAATTAAAGTTAGATCATCATGAAATAATTATCAAAAAAAAGTGTTATATGCAAAATCTAAAAAGAAATCCCATCAGAAGAAGTCGGCGTTATCATTAAAACGCGCGAATATAAGTAACACAATATCAAAAATTGTATTTGAATTTACACTGACACATTTATAAGTTTAATATTGTCATTGTTTTAGCTAATCTATAAACAGATAAGAATCGTTTTTTGTTGAGTTTCCGGTTCAAAATGATTTAAGGTAATGGGAATAATATGTTTATCAATAAACTAACAATAATTTGTATGTGGAACGCGCGGATATTAGAAGGATCGTATTTTGAAATCCGGGGTCACATTTTGTAATCGAGACAAATTGCAGGTGCTTAAAACAACATATTGCATCAACTAAAACGTTCTCTTCTCCAAATTACATTATTATCTCAAAATAACCAAGGTTACTAAATCTATAATAAAAGATTGTGTCTATTCCAAATTATAGTAAGGCTAGCACACATCAGGGATTTTCGCAAAAAACTGAAAACATTTTATTGTTCGGAAATCTCGGTTCAAAATGATTATAAAGGGTGGGCCACTTAAAAGTTTGGTTTTAAAAAGCTATACATCCATATTTTGTGGAAACTTGTTTTTGTTATGTAGGTTGGAGTTTTTTAAATAAAATTAAGAATGAAAAACAATTTCGTTCATGTATGGCTTCCTCTGCTGGCCTTACAGTTAGCCATCCTGTGTGAGTCCAGTTTTTAAGAAATTTTTCGATGATTTTGGCACCTATTTCGAGAATAACTGTCGCAATGTTAGGTTTAAAAGCTGTTGTTTTAATCCAGAGACAGATTATCCGCATAACATATATCCTTAACGAAACCTAAAAAATGACGGTTTCGCGTAGGCCAATTAACCAAAATGGATCTAATTCTCCAAAACGGCTCTGTAGTGACGTTTCCAACAGCGTTTTCGAAGAAAAACGGGCCAAATATGATGCAACCACTCCAAAGTCCGGCCTAAACAGTCACTCTTTGTGGATGTATGGCTTCACTACGATTACGTTTTGCTGTTCTAAACCATAAATCAAGAAGTACTGCTTGTTTACATAGCCCCCGAGATGGAAATGCGCTTCGTTTGAAAAGATTATTTTTTACCAATGCCGACATCATTATGAAGTGGATCTATGGCCCACGCAGAGGACTGATATCGAAGCGGATGGTCATTTGCTTTCAACTGCTGAGTTATCTCGACCTTGTAGGTGAATTATCCGAGGTATGTGCAATATTCTTCGCAGGCTGGTGCGACTAATGGAAAGTTACTGCGATCGGCGTCAAGTTGAGGTCAATGGATTCTCTCATACACTATGAATCACAGCCGGAATATTCTCCAGCGTACGCACTGTCTGGGCTCAAGGACCACTTTTGTCAACCAATAGCAAGTTTTTCTCACGAAGTTTCTTCACTAATTTCACTACATCGGTTCCGCTTGGCACTCTCTCACGACCAGTATTTATTTATTGAATTTTAAAATAAGTTTAATAACAAGTGAAAACATGATTGTTTCGTGACGCGGAATATCAGACTAACGAGTTATCAACATTTCAAGCAAATGGTTCAAAAAAGTGTTGCCATAACCTATCATTTAAAAACAAATCAATAAATGGCTCACGGTATAGGTAATCGGCATGAAATGTTTAGCAAGAAACTAACAAGACACTCACACGACAAGTGCTCGTTAATCGCCTGTACATTGCAATTTTGAATTACTATTTAGTTTTACGATGGACACTCGTGAATGGCTTATCAGGTATTAATCAAATCATTAAATTTCCTTTCAACATCCTCGAATTTTCTTAACACGCGACTAGTCTCATATACGTCTTAACAAATAATCATTTTTCCGTTGATGAACAATATTTTGTTAATATACGTTTCCTAAATCTTCCCGTATTTTAAATTAATTCTTACAATTATAACGTATATTAAAATTCGTTATAACGAGAATTTTAACCAAAATGTACTCATTTTAAAAAGATAGGACAAAGTTAACACATTCTTCACACTCGTTCTGCCATTCGCCTGCAAGCAACATTCGAAAACAAGATCTGATCGGATTTTAAAGTACGTAACTTCCAATTACGGATGAAAATTCGGATGAAAATTGCCTTTTGTTTTTTGCTCAACGTGTTTTTCTCTAAATGGTTACAGGTAATGAGAGTATTATACAGTACCTGTAACAATTTTCAATCGAAATATCAACAACAAAATGTTTTAAATTTTTTGCGAAAAACCAGGATGGTTTACTGATTTTTGTCTGATAAAATTTATTGTCAATATTCACTCAGTTTGAGTCAATGAGTTGTAAATAAATAGAGCTGCGTTTAAATTGTTGAAAAATGATGTCTCATTCGCCTGCAATTAAAGACGGATTCAGTATTGTGTTCGTTCGTTCCTTCCTTCCTTCTGATTTTTTTTTAAATCAATCAAAGCTGCTGAAAAAAATTCAAAAGAAAAAAACGTCATTTTTAACCAATGGAATTGGTTTAAAAAAATTTCAGATCGAAGGAAGGAACGAAAGAACGCAACACTGAATCCGCCTTAAGATTCGATTACGAAATGTGATCGGATATTAAAATATGTACGAAACTTCCAATAACCACTGACAACCCTTGCTTGATGACAATTGCCGTTTGTGTTTTGCTCAAAGTGTTATTCTCATTTCCTCTAACAATGTTAAATGGAAATATCAACAATAAAATGTTTTAAATTTGTTGTTGCCGGATAAAATATTTTGTCACAGAATCAGTAAATTTCGGTGATTTTGAAAAAAATGAGAAAGTTTAGAGAATAATGCTTTGTAATTGTTGCAATATGATGCCTCATGCACCTCCAATCAATGTTCGATTACAAAATGTGATCGGATTTTCACGCTTTCTGAATGTATATTGCCATTTGTTTCTTGCTCAACGTGTGATCCCCCTCTCTCTCTCTCTCTCATACACTATATCCCATCAAGGGATTTGGCCGCCTAAAATGAGGTTTCATAATCATATTTACATTTCAGATAATGAGTGATCAATTCATTGATCCTAAACCAGCAGTGAAATGTTTTCCTGTCACCACCAGGAATCGAGCCCGGGACCTGCGGTCGCTGGAGCAAGCATGCTGACCTCTTTGCTACCGGGACCCCTATTACCTGTAAATATTTTTTTTTTTATATTCCTCAACAATGAAAATGGAAGGGTGAATTAGATTTGGCCAAGAGCCCGACTTTCCTTAACCAAGAATTTATGCATATTTCTCGAATACATCACGCACTTGATTCTTTTCTTTCCAATGGGAAAAATGAAAATGAACCGGGCTTTTGTTTAAACTCTTGTACGTATAATCAAAAACATTTTTCTTGTTTAGTTTTCAGAAAACGGACTAGATTAAACCTTATTGGTTGACAACTTAATCTTTAAATTTAGTTAAATCTTTAATTCTTCTAAAATATTTGTATAATATTTGATTACGAAATCAGAATCCGCCTTCGCTATCGAGAAACCGATTTTATGTAAACCAAAGTTTTTTTTTTATCAAAACTCGGCATGCCCGGTAGTATTTAAAAAAAATGATTTTCAAAAATTTTGTTTCAATTATAATTTACCATCTTTCTCTTTTAAATCGTTTTTTCGTAAATGCTGTATACTTTTCAAGATATTTGCCAATAATGAAAGACTAAACCAATGTAGGTCAAATATTACTGGGATCTCTTAATTTATTGAAAAAGGGGTTAAATATGAAGTTTCATGGCTATGAATCAATCCGTATGGGCCCAATTTTTGCTATAAAACAGTTTACGGTCAGAATTTATTTCCGTTGGAAACTTATCCGGTATTATTGCAAAATTAATCTACAATGTTTTAGTTAATATTCGTTCTTCTCAGAAATAGTGTGCTTTTCAAACTGTTACCTTAGGTGACCCGATTTCCTCTTAACATCTATTATTTCCTCTTAACCTCCTCTTAACCCAACTAATGGTAAAAGTTTAAGTAAAATTTCATCCCTAGGAACAATGCGGATGTAAAGGGTCCGAATTTTTGTTTAACACAGTTTTTTTTTCAAAATTCGTTATTTCCGTTTAAATACGTACGAAAAAGCTTTCATAGAAACTGTCATTTCCGATAACACGATTCCTGTCAAAAATTGAGAAAAATGAGAAAATACAAAAATGGGTTTTTTAAAATCCTTAGTAAATTGATACTTTCGTAACTTTTAATTTTGTCATTTAGTGGTGTTAATACTTATTACTAGAGAAATTGGTTTTGAATATATATAGTTAGGAGCCAATCAAATGCTTTGATATTAAGATTTTAAAAAAAATATCAAAAAATGGAGTTTATCGGTTTGGCTTCTGAACCACCCAAATTAGAACTTTAAAACTATAGCAATACTTGATAAATTTAATATTACAAATAATTAGGAAGAGGGGGAAGGGGGGGGGGGGGGGGTTGTGTGAACGAACATATTTAATGTAACTTACCCAATTTAATTTTGTATATAAAATTAACTGATTATTTAGAAAAAACGGAATTGTAGGGACTAACGGCCTAGATATAGCTCTCTTGGGAACGGTGTGCTATAAACGTGTCATAAATTTAGGAACCGGTGACACTATTAGTACAGAGTGAGCAATAAAAGTAAAGGGTTATCCAATTCGAGGTTGATAAAGTAGAAATCTGTATACCGACATCTGTCAAAGATAAACGTCAAGTACGCTGTCACTTATTTAGTTGACATTCTGCCATTTAAGAATATGGAGCATTTAAGAATATGGAGCATGGTGTTGGAACAACAGGCCGTCGATGCTGATTTTTCGAACAAAATTTTTTTCAGTGATGAAGCTCATTTTTCGCTTGGTGGATACGTTAATAAGCAAAATTGTAGAATTTGGGGCTGAGAAAATCCACAATTGATTGTAGAGAAGCCATTACACCCGGAAAAAGTCACTGTTTGGTGCGCATTGTGGTCTGGTGGTGTGATTGGGCCGTGTTTTTTTGAGAACAACCATGGACGAACCGTTACCGTCAATTCTGAGCGCTATGGCCGTATGTTAACCGATTATTTTTTTACGAAAATCGAAGATTATGATCTTGACGATATGTGGTTCCAGCAGGATGGAGCAACCAGTCACGTAACACGAGCAAATCGAGATCTTTTGCAAGAGAAATTTCCTGGACGTTTG
Source organism: Nephrotoma appendiculata (assembly GCA_947310385.1). Classification (NCBI taxonomy): domain Eukaryota; kingdom Metazoa; phylum Arthropoda; class Insecta; order Diptera; family Tipulidae; genus Nephrotoma; species Nephrotoma appendiculata. Next base: position 140,034,273 of record OX371225.1, on the reverse strand, counting down.
ATTTCGCGATTGGCTTATGTCAATTGGCCTCCAAGATCCTGTGATTTAACGCCTTTGGATTTCTTTTTGTGGGGCTACGCGAAAGATCGTGTTTACGCAAACAATCCTCAAACTCTTGACGAATTGAAAACTAATATTCGTAAGGTAATGGCCGAGATACCGCCCGAAATGTGCCGAAAAGTCATTGAAAATTACCTCAAAAGAATCAATGCCTGTAAGAAGTCCCGTGGAGGACATTTGAATGATATCTTGTTTAACTAAAAATGGCAAGGATCAATCTGTAAAATGAAATAAAAATTACAATACATTCCGAATATTTTGTGTGTTTTTTTTAAGTTTACTTTATCAAGCTTGAATTGGATAACCCTTTACTAATTAGCCCAATACAAACAGTTTTTTCAAAAATACATTCATTGTTTATAGAAAAACGAATCATTACGAAGCGGGGCACAACAAAACAAAACTCAATTTATTGCTTTTTCCAACTACGTTTTGTTGTTATGTATAATGACCGGTAAAAATTATAAATTAAAAGAAAGATATTTATCACACTTGGATTTATACGTAATGCTCAGTAAGCGTTATCACAGGATTTATTAGTTTAACCGTGACATACATATATACGAACATCACAAATCGGATGTTTCTGCAAAAAATCGAACAGGAACACCAATAAACGTATTTTCATCTACATAATTTTGCTAGTGTTTTCACCAAAAATATAAATTTAGAAACAGGTATCATTTTGATAATTTACAAATAAATCCATGCGATTGTAAAGATAACACCTTGGTTCATTTTAATTTTATTTTTTTTAGAAGGTTTTTTTAAATCACCTAGCGTCTCCCGCAGTATCTTACATTAATCGTTTCTTAGTACTTACCTGAAATGCTTTAAAATTCTGACACTTGAAGAAAAAAGAATGGTATAAAATAAATCTTTACGTAAGGTATATAATAGAGACGTGTTCAATACATGTGGAGCCGAATTCTAATAATCTCTCGTTACGAGATCCAACATAATCGAAGTCGATATTTTCGGTTAAGAGCAACAAATAATTTTCGAGAGTCGCATTCATTCTTTGAAAGAGCTCCATGTGGCTCGCGAGCAACAATTGGGTCACGTGTGGTATATAAGTTACATATTTAGCTTCTAATATGCGTGTCGTAATAATTACAAACAAAACACGAGCATACTTATAAATAATTTAAATATCACGTGAATTATAGATGTACAACTAATTTTAATTTATTTCAGTTCAGTGACATGCTACCATAAATTTTCTTATTTCATGCTTATAAATAGTACATATATAGTTCCAGCAGCAAATAAGAAATAAAATTCTAGAGAAGAACGTTATTAATAACATCTACCGACACATCTGTCTAAATTAAGAAAATTCCATTTAATAAATTAGTTGCTAATAAATTTTATACCCGAATACATAAGAAAATGCTGACAACAATTTTTTGTGTGTGTGTGTGTAGACGTAGTATGTATAGTGATACTCTGTTTCTTGCAAACATTTGCTTGAGATTCTTATTCTATCTTTGTTAAATAAAAATCAACGGAAAAAGTTTCGTTCCTCTTATCATTAAAAAATAAAATGGTGGAAATTTTTTTTGTATTTACAATTTTCTACATATGAGACAGTTTTTCATTTTTCTGATGAAAAATTGATGAGATTTTCCCGTCGTCGTCATTGTTATTGTTATTATTTTTGATTTTAATAAACTCGGTTTTGTTTTACTTTAAAAAATAAACCAAAAAATTATTACTGAAGAACAAAAAGAAGAAGGTAAAGTAAAGAACGAAAGTAAATAAGTTTTTTTTCCATTTTTTTTTTACAAACATTTTTCTAAAAATAAACCAGGGGGAAAGAAAAGTTTTCCGTTCCATATAAAAGTATATTGTGAAGTAAGTTGATTTGTGATTTGCAATGATGAAAAATTGAATACGATAAGAATAAGTTTGAAGAGTTTCTGCAGTGTTTAGCTTGCTACTCGTAGCTATATCTAGATTCGAGTAGACATGTAGGGAAAATAGTTCTATATATTTTAATAGTAACTAACTATATAAAGTAAAGTTTTTAACAGGTAATACAGTTGAAACTTTTGTATTTTTAAAAAAATTTCCGAGAAAAAATATTTTTCTTTTATGCTTGTAACTGTTATTTGTCACGTCATCAATTTAAAGAACCGAAATTGCTATATAAATGAAGTGGAAGGTGCAACTAATGTATTGTTGTGCACTGCTTAGAATTTAACTTAATAACCTAAGTTTTGTTGCAAACTTAAAACCATATTTTACTTTTTCCACTTATCCAAAGAGCTAATCGAATTTGTTCAAAGGTTTTCTATATCAAAAGCTATTTAATATCAATCATAAAGTTATTTGTAAAACATGAAACAGGCGGCTGGGGTGATCAGGCAAATCAGGATCTTATTTCAAATAAGAAAGTTTTATTTTAACAATTTCCACACAAAGAATGATTACTCGAAAATTAAAAACGAATTCAAATAGCAATCAATAATACCAATATTAAATATTCACAGATAGAAAATGTTTTTATTTGAAGAAATTATTTAAGAAAATATATGTTTAATGTTTATAAATTTTACTAACTAGAAATTAATTTTATAAAATATTAACTACGAAATGTTTCATGTATAAAGAAAATATTTTACAAAAATTTGGCGGATTTTCTAAGATGTCCTGACTTCTGTAGAAATTTCTTGCATGAAAATCTTTAAGATGAACTTAAAATTAAATGTTAATAAAAGTTTACGAAAAAGGCCTTTTCAAAAGATGAATAACTCTGCTGTCGATCATGCAGTTAAAATTAAAACATAAATACTAAAAAATGTTTTGTAATAATGCTTTTCTTATATTTAAAATATTATTTCATTTGTTAAAGAACGGTATGCATTTTAATGGCTTAACTAAGACCGATGTAAAGTTACTGCCAAAATGAGAAAATATACACTGCTCATATAATTTTAAAAAGTTGGTACTAAAAATATCAATTGTCGCCATGTTGAATGAAATAAGAAAACAGCAAGTGAAATTTACAAAAAATATAGTGAATTAACAAAAATATGAGTCAAATTTCAAATCTATCAGAATAACTTACGCCAGTGTCACTATTCTGACTTATTCTGGGAATAGGGAATTGGGAAAAATATGTTCATAGCATTTTTGTCTAAATTGTATTTTTCAATTGTAACTGAAGGAATAAGTTTCGTGTAAGTATTTTCGAAATAAAGTTAAATGGGAAAATAATGTTCTCTATAAAAATTTAGTGAAACAGAAGTTCCCAATTAACTTTGTTTTGAAAATATTTACACCAAACTAATTCCAAAGGTAGGCCAGAAATATATAATTTAGACAAAAATGCAATGAAAATATTTTTCCCAATTCCCTATTCTCAGGGAAGCCAAAATAGTTCCAGAGGGTCTTACATATTTAGCGGGCCTGCTTGCACAAAAAGTGAAGCTTTCGACCCAAATGAGTATTTGTGTAAATGTTTTTTTGTATGGAATCAAATTTTGCAGTTTTTAAAAGAATGAAAACAAATTTAAAATATTACATGCATGAAGTAAATAAACAATATATTGATAGATATAGTAAAATCAGCTGTCGCGTAAAATTTAATAAACTAATATTACATTACAATTTTTGGATATTTTTAATTACAAAGGTGCCTATATTAGTTTGTTAGTTTGTTAAACAAAGTTATATTATTACATGCACGAAGTAACTATTGTGATTAAATTAAATGAAATGACCACATGAAATATTTATGATATTTTTTAATATTTAAAACTTCTACGTTTTTCAAACGTATGAAAACCATAAATATTACATGCACGAAGTGAATATATTGCTGGGTATAGTAAAATAAGTTGTCGAGTTAAAATTATATAACAAAAAGTATTGTAAAGGTAAAAGTGATACATAAATTACAATTTTTGGGGTATTTAATTACAAAGGCGCCGACGTCGAATTGTGAAATATTAAATACAGCATGTAGTCTATAAATTTATATAGTTTACATTCATTTATAATTATAAAGAGGATGTAAGTAATAGTTTCGATTGACAAAATTATGCAAATTTACTGAGTTCAAATTGAGTATATATGTTTTTGAGCTATAGCTCCAATATTTACTACAAAATTCAAAATAATTAGTGCAAAAGATATAAATTCAAAACTAAGTAATTATTTGTTTGTTAAACAGAGTTACAATATTATATGCACGAAGTAAATATTGTGATTAAATTTAACAAAAAAAAAAAAATTCAAATGTTAATTTTTTACGTTGTTTTAACGGAACAAATGAAATCAAATTTAAAAAATTACATGCACGAAGTGAATATATTGCTGAATATCATAAAATCAGTTGTCGAGCAAAAATCACTATTATTGTAAGTATTAGTTTCGTTTATCAAAATTGTGCAAATTGACTTAGTTCGAATTGAATATACCTCTATGTTTTTGCTCCAATATATAACACCAAATTCAAAATAATTAGTACAAAAAATATAAACATAAAAATTAAATAGTTATCAGTTTGTTAAACAAAGTTATATTGTAACATGCACGAAGTAAATATTGTGATTAAATTAATAAAATGATCTCATTTTTAAATTCATTCCAATAAGCAGAAAATACATAAATAATAATAATAATTTATAAGGTATCTTTTTACAAGCTTTCTCATTTTTGAAATTTAATCTGTTTTCCAGGTGTGTGTTTACACAAAATACTCCTAAATTACTGACTGCTGAATCACTTTTAGAAAATGTTGTAATTCTTAACATTTCAGAACGATTAAAATACACAAATTAGACATACTGATTTATTTCCTTATAAAAAATCAACATGTAAATCAATAACGGGTTTGTCATCGTATTCAAAACCTTTTTTATTAGTCGATTAGGACTTAAAATCGTACCAAACCAATATTCTTTGTAGAGGGCAAACATACCTAACTATAACTAATAATTCAACACCCTTTGTGAACTGTAACTATTTATAATTCAACACCACATCCAATGTGGTTCATACCAAATTCCCTTGTTGATTTTTACATTAAAACTAATACAAATTATTTTATCCTAGACTGTAATTTCATCTAATGCATCTTACAAGATTGCTCTAGCCTGCTAACGAAAGTGTTACCTCATAAATTGCCTAACATTAATAAAATTTAAATTTTATTTTAATTTTGATTCTGAAGTGGATTTTGTAATTAGCACTATGCGCTTGCAAAGCAAAAATTGACATTAAGGACAAGGCGAAAAGTGCTGTAAGGCGATGGAAATATACAATTGCTTTAATGAAAACACTGTTAAAATTTCCTTAGAGTGACAATATTTATTTGTAAAACAATAAATAATGTAACTCTAAAAAAATTTTATAAGTGTTTTCATTAAAGCAATTTAATTCAATTTTATAAGTGACAAAAATTAACAGTAAGGCTAAAAATGGATTTCAACCATTATACCACAAATTGTGATATACCTCGTCGAAAGTTTAACATCTCAGGAAATTTGAAATAAATTTATATGTAATATCGGTAAGTTTATGGACCTGTAATCAAGGAAGGAGCAATTCATTAATTATGTAACTTATATGAACATTAGAATAGCAAAAAGCAGTTAAAAAAAATTTTTACATTTGAAACATTAGTTTTGGTACACATATTGAAAGCTCGATTATTTGATTTTGTATATAATCAGGTCTATAGACGTAGTACTTTCGCCGCAAATCTCAGAGTTTTCAAACCTATGCGATCATATGTTTGAATAGTGGAGACTTTCAAGCTGATAGATTCGTAAAGTGGTAAACTAGTACATACTCTTAGAATACTCGAAATATTTAGAAAAATGTTGGAGAAATAAATACTTAATTTATTACTGAGCGAAATACTCAAATCGCAGAGATTTCGACACATAGCTACTAAGTAGTAATTAGAGTATTCACTATTTAGATACATTGGGGGGGGGGGGGGGGGGGTTCAGTTCTTTTTATAATGACGGAACCTACTACGCCGACGGACCCGCTATTTAGATAAAGTAATGTCTATTTATCTAAAACTTTGATATTTTAGTAAATCGATGTAAAGGGTGGAGGTTTGACTTACGTTATCATTATAATTCAAGTATTCTTCAGATAGCGGCTTATTTCTTTTTATATGGGCATGATGTGCTATAATTTGGACAGATTCAAATTTCTACTATTTAGATATTTAAGTAACTATATGTCGTCAAGTGTTCTTTCATATTATTCTATGGGATTATTGTATTCAACAATACTAGTGCGTGTAGTTGAAAACTATGAGATTCTTGTCCATGGATGTAAACACTCAGTATGGCAAACCTACTTCAAAATCTGCTAAATCGGAATGACGAAGTGACCCCCATTAGAGCTATAGCTCCTCCAGGTGAAGAAGTCTTTATCGAATATCGAACATTGGAGGAAGAAAACGCAGCTATTAGTCGATTGAAAAATGGAAAGGCACCCAGTCTCGATGGAATCTACAGCAAATATTTTTAAAAGTATATCAGTTACGTCAAAAACGACTATGAAGTAAAAGATTCTAAATTAAATTTGCAAACAATATTGACCCAGAGATTTTTCCAAAACATAACCGAAAATGGCGTTTTTTTACCAAAACCGTTTTTTACTACTTACTTACGTAGTAAACTAAAATATAGTAAACCTTAAACTTTCTGACCTCGACATTTTTTGTTGACTTAATTTCTAAGTCGAAAAACTGAACCCACCGGATTTTTGATAAAAATTGGCTTGTATAATCAAAATGCTCGAAAGGTCTACCCTTGTTGAAAATTTAATCTTCATTGTAAAAATTTATAAAGTTTTAAAAGTCACTGCCACTTCCGGTACACAGTCCACATTTCGCTTGGATCTCCTTATTGATGGAAAAAACTTTAGTGATTCCGAATCCGCTATCCTCTAAAATCATTTCTGAAAATTTATATATTGGAATCAAGAAATCACTTTAACAGTTTGTTATGAACACACTGACCAAGTTTCATGATTTTGCTTACTCCCCATCAGCACCGTAGGAAACTCTTATAACAACAATAATTTCAAAAGATTATTTTTGAAAAATTTAGTTTTTAATTTTTTAAATTTTTTTTGGTTTAATATTCAATGTTTAATTAAGTTATAGTTTCATTTGTAGTTTAATTCATAGTTTAATTTTCTAAAAAAAGGAGAATCGTTGCTTTAAATCGTACACCTGTTTCTGCGAGGACCGGCTCGCTATTTTGGTCCACGTGCAGATGCTTATGTTCGTCTGTCCTGTATACGTAGGACAAAAAATGCGAAGACTCTAATAAACGGACTACAATGGAGTAGGAACAATCATAAAACTTGGTCCGTGTGTTCAATACAAGAATTTTTCTAAGCGATTTCAAATAAAAAAGGTAGGATTTCCAGCACTCACCAATATAAAATTTTTCAGAAATGATGTGTGGAAATTAGGCTTGAAGTAAGGATTTCCTACAGATGATTCTGGATGATGGAGAGTAGGCACAATCATGAAACTTGGTCATCACCCATTCAAAAAATTTCAAAAAATTTCTTTTGAAATTAGGGTTGAAGTATGGGTTTTTAATGTGCGATTCTGGCTAATGAGGAGTAGCCACTGCCATGAAATTTAATTTAAGTTCATTTAAACTAGTTTAAGTGATTTCCTTAATGAAAGGTGGGATTTCCAGACATCATTCATAAAAAGTATTTCAGAAATTTAACTTGTTAAAATGGAGTTGAATTAAGAGTTTTTTATTGACAAATATGGCTGATTTTTTTATCGGTGGTCTTATTTTCATGCACAGTTTAGCACAATTAAACTAACATTAAATATATAGTTAAATGGTGAATCAGATCTGTTCTAGTATGATACTCACGTAAATTGAGTATACTTTTTCAAAATACGTTCCAGATAGCCAAAAGTATGCAAGAAGTATTTCTTTTAATATTTTAATCATTTCTAATGGAATTATACTCACAATTTTGATCGTATCTGAAAACGAAAAAATAACGACCTGCGCTCATGATGAACTGCGAACGGCTTTGATTTTAAAGTATGTACTCATATTATTCACATTTTATATTGTTTATTTGAGGCTTTGGATTTTATTTCGGATCTTATACGGGTTGAACTACTGAATTACGATTATTATTCATTATTTTTGCTTTCATAGTTTAGATTTTTTTTTCTATTTGATCTCGTTTTCTCAATACACATTGTTGTTTCTTTATGATTTCGTATTTTTCTTATACACTGTTAAAGGTTTTAATGATGCTCACAGCCGGAAAATTTTTTAATTTTCATGTGTGGAGTTGGGAAAACTCGTTTGAATATAATCATATGCACACTCAAAATTTGATTTTTTTTATAAATTGACCGTTTAAAGTATCATGGCTGGAAATAGATTCAAATGAAAGGTTTTAAAGATATTCACACCTTGAAAATTTTCAGGTCAATTTTAATATGAGGAGTCCAAAAAAAAAACCCGATTGAATATATCGCAAAAACAAAATTTTAAAATTTCTAAAAATTTGCAGTTTCTTAAAATGTATGCTGCTGTTTGTGGAACCTGTTACAAGTGCGACATTCATTTAATATTAATTATTTAAATTTAGATTTTTCTATAACAATCACAGAATGTTTGATTTGTTTTATTTGAACTACCTATATTTTTACACTCAAACGGTAATTTTATATTATTTTATTTTATCACAAGAGAATAGGCTAATATTTATATTTGCTGCCCGCCGCTACTGCTGTGTGTTTCATCCTTAACGGTGATACTTAATATTACAGCGTCCTTAAAAATGGTGAAAACATTATAGAAAGAAATTATATATGCATGTTATGGATCCGATATGTTATGGGGCATAAACACCCTCAACTTTTTCGCGTTTCCTGGTGTGACCATGAGTAAGGCACTTAATTTGAATCGTTTTCCAGCTATTACACTTTAAACGGTCAAGTTTTAGATATTTCTTGTGTGCGATATATTGAAACCAATTTTCCAAATGAAAATTGATTGGATGTTTTTTAAATGGTAATTATTAAAACTCAGCTTACATCCCAAACATCTAATAAAGCATTTGCAAAAATTTGGTTTGCTTTATTTTTTTTTAATTGTTATACTTATGAAAATTTTTATTTCAATAGTTCAAGTTGATTTTAAGGAAAATCAATATTATTATTTATCCAACTTAAAATCTTTTCGGCATACTATTTTTATCTGCATTATCGGAATTTTTCGGGTTGGTATTTGCGAGAATTTCTGTACCGATTTATTTGTTTTTTGACCGAAATTTCCAAAGCTACCGACATAAAAATCAACCTGAAATTCTTACAAGGTTAGCTATCATTAAGGCATTTCACTTTAATACATTTCTAGCCATTACACTATAAACGATCAATTTTAAGAAGTTTTGTGTGTACGATATATTCAATCGAGCTTTATCGGACTCCAGTTGGTCGATTCTGGTTTTCCTATACAAATAGGAGGATATTAAAAAGAAAGAATATTAAAATTTTATAGTAGTTTTTTATTTTTTTTCCAATAAGCTTCTTCTGGAGTATCTTATAGGAATTTATCGCAGTTTTGACGTTTATCTTTCCCTACCTAGTTTGGATACGGAAAGATATTATTATACAACATATGCAATATTCTTTTAATTTTTAATTAGACAAAAAAAAACTATAATTACATACAATTAATGTACGTTTGATATTTCTTAACCGCTTACAGACCATGACTCTGTACTATACTCAACTTAATCAAGAATTTGGGAAATATTTATTCCTGTGTGTGCTAAAATAAACCATAAGCAAAGATTTTTTAGGAAAAAGCTGCTATCAAAATGTTTTCCTACATAGGAAAAAAAATCCTATTTCCTAAAGATACCAGAATCGACCCACAGAGTAAGCTTATAGGAAAAAATACAAAACTGCTATAAAATTTTAGTATTCTTTCCTATTTCCTATTTCTATAGGAAGACTAGAATCGACCCACAGGTGTAAACATTATTAAGACCTTTCATTTGAATCTATTTCCAGCTATGACACTTTAAGCGGTCAATTTTTATAAATCAACGTTCGCGTGGCGCGATATACTCAACCGAGTTTTCCCAGGCTTTCCACATAAAATGTGATCTAAATTGTTTTCCAGAGATGACTATTACTAAGACCTTATATTTGACTGCTTGCCAGCCATATCACGTAAATTGTTTTATTTTTAGAATTTTTCAAGTTTTGCTTGATATATTTTGATGAGTTTTCGCAATTTTTTTTTTTTTTTTTTAATTATTACAACTGAATACAATTCATCTAGTAATTTTTCTTTCTTAATTTAGTCACTTGTGTATGAGAAGAGGCCCATTGGCCAGCTTCATTTATAGGTTATTTACTGAAGTAGTCTTTGCTCTGGTGTCCTTAATCCATTAAATCGATTGGTTTCGTTCTCTGCAATCGTCTTACTGCATGTGAAATGTCCAACATACCACGAAGCTCTTCATTTACGTGTTGATAGATACGTTGTCCATGAATTACTGCAAATTGTCCATGAATTACTCGCAATAATAAAATAGTTTTGTATTATAGTTTTAATGAATTTAGTGGAAAATTTAATTTATAATAATACACATTAATTTTACAAAATAAACATTTATGATTTTAAAAAAATACTGTTTAATACCACAATTACTTATCTTCTTTATTGATATTTATCGACTGATCGAACCGAATCTACTTTAACGGATTTTACAGACAGGCACTCCATGTTGTTTTTGAATCTGCAGCAAAAGTTTCAAAGCCGAAATGTAATGATATTTCGGCTTTGAAACTTTTGTTGTTACAACCGATTCTGCATTATTGAAATTTTACGGCCGAGCAAGTCTGCTAACAGTATGTTGTTCTTATAAAATGTAATTTTCTTTTTCTCTCTAATAATTGGTTTTAAATGACGATGTTATGACGTCAGCAATTGCTCCGCATTTTTTTAATTGTTGTGTTATTGTACACAGTAATTTTCCTATTTTTCCTTTATTTATTTGTATTATTTGTATGAAAAACCCACTGATCGCGTGCATCAAAGAAGATAAAATATATTACATATAAATAACTGTCGTCGATTTGTGCAAAAATAAACCAATTTTACAATACTTTTAATTAATATTTTATTTATCAATCGTAATTGCTATCTACAGTACAAAATATTTGAAAATTTAATTTTTGTTGGTTTTAAATACGTCATACAGTGGTTGGCGTTCGTTTACACGCATCATATTTTTTCTATATATCCGAAAAATAAACCAAAATTTAACATTTTATTTATTTCTAAAAACTATTTTTGTTTAATTAAAAAAGCTAAAATAAAATATTAATGATTTGCTGTGGATTTCTTAAATTTTCGTTCATTAAATTCAATTTTTTTACAAAATTGCAAAAAAATCTGATGCATTTGTTTAGGCACATTTGCATATTTACACCGAAAAATTGTAAAGCGTATCAAGGAATGAAATAATAATACTTCGTCCCACCTCCTTTGTTCTTAATAACTTTAAAAAATTTGCTAACAAAGATTTTGGAGCACATTGGGACTGATTTCCTCCAGCGTTGCCTGATACACAGCTTCAGATCATTTACCGGCGTAAATTGACGTCCATTTGCATACACCTTTGCAGCCAGTGTGTCCAAAAGATTCTCAATAGGGTTGCACTATAGACCAGCGTTGTGCCGTATTGTCTACATGGCGTAATTAATACATTGTCTTCACGTGTAGACAATGTATGTTACGCGGGAATTAAATAACTTACGTCGACAATGTCGAAAATGTCGATAATGTCGCAAATTAATCATAATCATTAGTAATTAACACAACAAATTTTAGATCCAATTTTGATTCAAAATGTGTCTAGATTTAATTTCAACCACACATATAGAATCTAACTTTCCAATATTGAATAAATTAAATTTTTTTTTTTTTTTTTTTTGAATAAATTTTAGATTTAAAAATTATGGGGACTAAAATGTATACAAAAAAAAACAAATCAAAATATTTTTCCTCTCTAGCCGACGAAAAATTCGAATAATATACTCGAGAATTTCAAGGCAAACTGTATTCCGATTACGGGAAATTTCCGCCGATTTCAAGAATACGGCCCCAGCTCAGATTTTTTTACGTACAGAGTTTAACTGAACGAATAACTGCCACTTACCAAAAGTTCATCAATTACTAATTGATAGAGAAAATTCCGTATATTTGTGGAGTAATTCCACAATTGTTTAGCCTTGGATTGGGACCACACCGCGCTCCTTCGAAATTTGTGGGAGAAAGAGCGTTTAAAGCCGCAGAAATTCTTCAACTTATTATGGCCGAACTACCATTCATTCGGGTCACATGTTTCTGGCCTTTCTTAAACGTAGAGGCTTCAAACCTATTAATATGCTTGTGTTGGTTCTGTTTATTGATTTATTTATTGCAGTGCAGCCTTCCGGCAGCTTATATTTATTTATTTATTTATTTAAAGAAATCTTTTTTGTAATATGCATGTATGATTTCACATTATTTACATTTATAGTTTGAACAGAAATTATATTAAAACAACAAAAAACTTTAAAACAGAAAAAAATATAAACCAAATTTTGGTTTAAACATTTAAAAATTTAAAAAATACTCTTTAAGAATATTTTTAAAGTTGTCCTTAGATAAATTGAAGTCAAATATGTCGTCGATTAAGTTGAAAGATTTAGTCATCCTATTAATGGGGTTGTTTTCTCCATAGTTAGTAGAATGGTGTACAAGTGCTAAAGATTCATGGTTTCGAAATATTCTGCATGGCACGTGAATTGATATGTTTTCCAAGATGAAAGCTGAATCAACGTGACCAAGCAAAACATTACCAATAAAAGCCGCGCCCAAGAGAAGTCATCGATTTTCAAGCGTGCATATTTTGTAATTCGTGCATCTTGTTGTGTATGGAGGTAAGCGAGCCACATTTCATGGAATGGTAAGTTTTGGTCGTAATCCCAGTCACTTTTCTTTAACAAAAAAATCAGGAACTTGATTTGAATACTTTCAACATATCAAGTAGTTCTCTTAAATTATAAGTGACAACGGATCAAACTTCGTTTAGGCAAAATCGACTCCACACCTGTGAATTATTCGACGTTGTAAATGATAATGCAAATTCTAATTTTATTGGACAGAACTAGATTACTCGGAAATTTTATTCACCATATGACACCGTATTAATGCCTACAAAATACCACTTAAAAATAACATTAAAACATTTAAAACAGAACATTTAAAAGAACACGACAACATTTTTCTAATGCGTGGTTCTGATTAGGGGAGAGTGAAGCCTTTTGCTGTTGAGTTACAGAATATGGCCCATATTGACGTCCCAAACCGATTTACAATCGCAAATAAAGTAAAGCTAAAAAGGCTGTACTCGCTAGAGCAAAGGACCGAAGTTCTGAAATTACGCAATTTGCGTAATTTGTAAGACTACGTTAAATCTGAACATTATAAGAATCCATCTTACGATGAATTCTCTAACTCAGCACTCATATTATTCGAAAGAGAAACATTGTAGAACTGTACTTTTGACCATATTTTTCATTCGTCATGATGAAGCGAAGTAAAATTTCATGAATTGAAAGTGGCAGCGATGTGCCTTATCTTCAAAAACGAAGACCGCTTGAAATGTGAACTATCGCACTATCAATATGGGTGGCCCAAGCTGAAGTAAAAATTTTCATGCCATCTCTATTTATTTATTCCGTATTATTCTTTATAAGTTTCCTAGTTTTAAGCACAAAGCAACAGCATAGATTTGTATGCCTAGGGCATCTATCGTAATTCGATTGTGTTTGATGCATAGAGGAAACTCAGGTTAAACTTGTAATGTATAGTTGACTTTAATGCTTAAATCAAACAATCATCAATTTAGTTTCTTCTGAATTCATCAAGAATTTAACTTGGTCTTAAGTATTAAAATTAACTAGCTGACCTGTGACTGAATAATCAGTCACATGAATACATTTTATTGAATTTTTAGTTAAGAAATGACTTAGTAGATTTTTTAAGGTGTAAATTTGATGCACTTTTATTAAAAATAAAATAAATTCATATACGCGGTCAATTTTTAAATATTAAACGGCAAGCATGCGCTCAAATGCACACAGTATGACTGACGTGCCAAGTCAAATACTCATAACTCAAACGGGAAGCGCGCGCTCGGGATCATATGACCATTTACGCGCCCAAACCAAATATTCAAATCTCAACTTCGGCTGGATACATTTTCATTATCCACTGCAGCAGTTGTTTTACGAAATGCATCCAACTGCTTCTCGTTACGCAGTTGAATTCGTAATTCAACTTCTTCGGCTTCTCGAACTGTATCGAAGACTTGCACGTCTACGGACTTCTCGATGGAGTTAGTAAGCCGATCATAGCGCAAGAAATTCCGTGCTGTATAAGAATTATGTTGATATCGAGAAGAGCCAAATTTTTTACTACATTTTCAATATGGTGTCGGCTGGAATCAAGAGTCATGTCATCTGCATACTTCATCCGGTATCCCGACACTTATATTCTAGAAAAACATTTACTCGAAAATTATTTGCTCTACATTTACTTGAAGAACATTTTCTCGCAAATCTATAAAACTACATTTGATCGAAAAGCATTTACTCCAAAAACATTTTCTCGTAAAACAACTTGACAAAAATTCATATTTATAACTTTTTTTTAACTTAACAGAGTAATATTTTAATATTTTCAACGAATAAGTGGTGTATGCTTTTAATCAAAAAGGTGAAATGTCATTGAACAAAAATATTATTATTAGTTCAACATTAATATTTACTATTTCAACATATAAAAATTAAACTCATTTTGGTAAGGATAAATATACAAAATTTAAAATAAAATAATCTTGATAAAATAAAATCAAATTTCTAACCTTGTAGATGACCAGTATGGATAATTTAAAAACAACGAAAAATAAGCCTTGCTTTCTAGTAGATGGTTATGTATTTATTAAAAATAAATATCATAATGATGTTACGTACTAGGTATGCACGAATAATCGGCAAAAACTATGTAAAGCACGAATTAATACCAAAGGTGATGTTATAATAAAGAAAGTTGGAGAGCATAATCATGCTGGCAATGCAGCAAATGTTGGTGTTAAAAAAACTCTTACTGAAATTAAAAAGAGAGCACTATCTACAAATACGAATACACAACTTATTATTGAATAAGTGAATCTACTGTTGCAATTAATAATCCAGTAAGAGTCCATATGCCGTCTATTCCGTCCATGCAGCTCACAATTCACAGACAAAGACAAGGAAATGCTGTTATTCCGAAATCGTTAATGGATTTAATTATACAAGAAAAATTTAATGATACTCTTCAGGGCGATCCGTTTTTGCTGTATGATTCAGGGCCAACCGAAACTCGAATTTTGATATTCTCAACCCAACGAAATCTTCACTTTTTGGCGCAATCTGACATGTGGTTCATTGACGGTACTTTTAAAACAGTACCGGTAATTTTTAATCAACTTTTTACCATACATGGGGTAAAGGAAAAGCAATCTTTACCATTAGTGTATGTCTTATTACCGAACAAATTAACTGAATCATACAAACGCTCATTCGAATATTTAAAATCGTTGAATGTTAATTTGAAACCATTGCATTTAATGTCAGATTTTGAACAAGCTATTAGAAACGCAGTTTCCGTATCTTTTCCAGATGCTCAACAAAAATTTTGCTTCTTTCATTTAGGCCAGAGTTTATATCGCAAAATATGTCAGGTCAATCTGGTCAAAAGCTAAATATGACCAGGATGCAGCGTTCGCTCATAAAATTCGTATGATTTTATCGGTTGCATTTGTGCCGCCAGCCAATGTTATTATCGCTTTCCAATATTTAACTGAAAACAATCTTATCCCAGAAGAAGCTAACGAAATATTGGATTATTTTGAAGATAATTATATCGGCAGATTTGATGTGCGGTCTAAAAATGAAACTGGTAGGCGCAATCCCAGGTATTGTATTGAATCGTGGAATGTTTATACTGCAACACTAGACGATTCCGCTCGAACAAATAACTGCGTTGAAGGTTGGCATAATGGATTTTCCCGGTTAGTTGGTTGTGAACATCTGTTGATTTTTTTTTTTGAAAAACTTCAACTAGAACAATCGAAAAATGAAATGTTCTCGAGCAAATTCTTGCTGGAACTCCAATGCCCCCAAAACACAAAAAATATCGAGATTTAAATCAAAGAATCAAAAATGTTGCTGAAAAATATTCAATTATGGAAATCACCGATTATTTAACTGCAATTGCATACAATACTGTATTATAAGTAACCAAAGAAATAAAATATTTAATAAAAAATCTAAAAAAAGTAAAAAAAAATAACATTTAAATAATATTCAAAAATCATTTTCTGGTAAAATTAATAACCGAAAAATTCGCGCGATTTTTTGAAGAATTTTTCGGTTATTAATTTTACCAGAAAATGACGGTCGAGTAATTGTTGTTCGAGCAAATGTTTTTCGAGAAAATGTTTTTCGAGAAAATGTTTTCCAAGAAGATGTTTTTCGAGAAAATGTCATGGAATCACTTCATCCAGAGATCAAGAGGTTTTGAAGGTTGACAAAAGCAACAAATATAAGCGAAAGTATCTAGAAGTTGTCTTGGCATTTGAAAGACTGCAGTTTCTGTTAGGCAGTGATCCCATTCATCATCGTTTACCAGACCCCGTGTAGCTGTAGCTTCAAGCTGCATGCTCTAACAAATTCGAAGCTGGTGGAACCTCGAATATGTAGCAAAAGCAGCCGCAGGAAGAAGCGCTCCTCATCTCTCAATCTTACTGTATACATTCGTGCAACAACCTGCTCTCCACCTCTTTGACGAAGTTGCAATTTATCGCGTACGTAATGGTGGGGATTGTCAGTATATAGGAAATGACGCGCGTTTTGATCATTGAAGTTAAGAGCTGAAACCATGACTCAAGCTTCGTTCGGCCAGTATGTGCCGCAAGCAACGCTTTATCCTCATTACCTGCTTCCAATGTAATTAGTTGTTGATTCGGTAGGTGGACAGAAAGAAGCATCACGGCATAAGATCGATCATACATTTTCGACTCGATAAAAAACAATTTGATATATTCGCACTTTGCAATAAACAGGTTGACACCTGGTGAACAAAATGTAAATCGTAGTTTGCTATGAAGTAAGGTGGATTAAAACGGTCATAACAATGAATTTGACAAATCTCGTCCCTCTTGTAGACGTAGAAATTAACGCTACTTACATTCGATGAAAATCGCCGATAACAAATTCAGGGTTTTAATAAAGCAAACTCACATAGCGTCAAATCTTCAAAATTTTCTGAAACCACCTGAGGCACTCGTTTCGTGTACTTCCCGGTGGAATTTTTCCGATTTTTCTAGCCTACGCACAGCGGAATATTTATGTCGATCTACCCTAAACATATCTTAAGAATCGGAAAATTAAGAGTATTAATAAAATATAGCAGATAGATAGATAGAGTGTCATGACAAAATTGTATTTTTACACTCACAACTATTAACACCAAAATGTATGTAAAATCATTTTATGTTCTTTGTTTTGTTTAATTGAGATTCAATTACAAATTTTCTACTCATTTTGTCATCACAGTGTTATGACAAAAACATGGACAATTTTAATGAATTTTGTCATTGCCACGGTGTAATGCGCATGATCATAGATTCAATATAAACATATTTTGTCATGGCACTCTGGCGTCGTGACAAAATTGTGCTGAAAACACCTGAGGTACCCGTTTCAGATACTTCCCGGTGGAATTTTTACGATTTTTCTAGCTAATACACACCGCTATATTTATGTCGACCTACCCTGAAAAATTTAAACGGATCGGATCATGTTTAGGGGTCATTTTAGGGTTGAGTTTGAAAAAATTAAGCGTATTAATATAATAGATATACAGTGTGTTGCATAACTATATAACCACTCATTTTTCTGATTTTTAAAATAACGGATTTAAAAATTTCAAAACTTTTAATGCAAAAAGTTGCGTAAGGATGAAAAATATAAAATACAAAAACAACCGTTACAATATTCAATCGTTTTAAACAAAAATAATAAATCTTTGAATTTTCCTTGTTGCATAACTATATAACCAGTAGGCCTTTTGATGGTTTTTTCTCGCTCAGTTTTATAAATTATAAAAATTTAGTATTAGTTCACCTTGTTTCCTTACAACTACAGTCTTAGAAAAATAATGCCACCTGGAAAATATTTATCGGACGAAGAAAAAGGCAGAATTCTGTCCCTTTCCGAAGAAGGTTTTTCGTTAAGACGAATCGGGCAGAAACTAAACCGCAGCCATGTTACCGTTGGCAATTTTTTAAGAGATCCGGTTAATTACGGGACAAAAAAGCGGAGGGCCAAAAAAAAGATGAGTTTACGCGAACCCCGTGGGTTGATTAAAGCCGCGAGTAATACTTTCAAAAGCCTTAAGCGCCTGAAAAGTGACCTTAAATTAAATGTGTGTCGGAGCACAATCTGTTGGTGTTTGAAAGTTGCTGGACATCTGAAACACAGTAAACCGATATCAGCGCCTAATTTATTGCCACGGCACAAAGCCGCCCGTCTTGAATTTGTTAGGGCAAACATGAGTCGCGACTGGTCAAAAGTAATTAAAAATAATAATTGTTTCGTTGTTATGAAAACTATGCGATTTTATCAAAACTAACCTTTTAATCAATTACAGGTGATTTTTTTCCGATGAAAAAAAATTTAATCTTGATGGTCCGGACGGCATTCAGTACTATTGGAGAGATATGAGAAAAGAGACAAAATACTTTTGTAAACGAAACTTTGTTGGTGGTAGTTTAATGGTATGGGGTGCTTTCTGTTCAGCGAGAACTCTTACCTTAGCGTTTCCATCCACCAAAATGAACAGCGTAGAGTACATTGGCGTGTTAGAAAATTATCTATTACCTTTCTTGTACATAAACCAAGATGAAAACTGGATTTTCCAACAAGATAATGCGCCAGTACATACGAGTCGGAGTACAAAATTATGGTTTGAAACACACTGTATACCAGTATTAGATTGGCCCGCTTGTTCGCCAGACCAAAATCCGATCGAAAATCTTTGGGGAATATTGGTTAGAAAAATTTAACCGGCAATTTGACACTGTAGAAGAATTAAAAGTAGCTATTCAAGATGCCTGGGAGGAAATATTACCCGAAATTATCCATTCGTTGGTTAGAAGCATGCCGAATAGAATTTTAGCTATAGCGGAAAACAAAGGTGGACCAACGAAATATTAACATTTTTGTTTTTATTTATTTTTATTAATTTTTTATTGAGTTAAAGTTATTGAAATAAAAGTGGTTATATAGTTATGCAACAAGGCAAATTCAAATATTTATTATTTTTGTTTAAAACTATTGAATATTGTAACGGTTTTTTTTTGTATTTTGTATATTTCATCTTTACGCAACTTTTTGCATTAAAAGTTTTGAAATTTTAAAATCCGTTATTTTAAAAAATCAAAAAAAACGAGTGGTTATATAGTGATGCAACACACTGTGTGTATAGAAGATACGGCCAATGCTAGTGCTTTGTCATTGTTATACGGCCAACTTGTATTAAACATCTTTCCTTATATTAATATACAATAATACCAATGTATTATTATAAATACAATCCAAACATAAACCGATATAATATTCTACAATTATCTACATTCTCGACATATTCTTTGCCAACTGTCTACATTGTCGACGCCAAAAGCAATTGTCGACGCATTATCGACGCCGTGAAGTCGAAAATTCTAAAATACGCGTAGACGCAAACCGCTGGTCTAGACTACATGCTGCGGCCACTCTAGTATTGAAATATTTCTGCACTCAAACCAATCTTTAGATACCTGTGAAATGTGGACCGCAGCCTTGTCCTGTTGAAATACGAACTCACCATCAATAAATGAAATCAAAACATCTTCAAGCAGCTCACAATATTTTGTTGAATTCATTCTGGTAGTTGACCAGCAAATGGGTGTCTTAAAATTTCCTGAAACCGCTCCCCAAACCATTACAGTCCCATCACCAAAATTTCAATTTGACCGAACGATAGTGTGATTGCGTAGTTCATGCCAATAACAACTGTAGTAGTCTAAACCGTCTAAATTATTATTATTTCATTAGAACAAATTACTTGGCCCCATTCTTTTGTGCAATGCATGTATTGCTGGGCAAACTTCAAACGCGACGTTCCATATCTGTGGTATTTACATGTGGTTTCAATTTAGGTTTAGTCCATTTAAGGGTTTTTGTTGTCCTCAGAACCGGAGCTACAGTTGATTACCATATTTGAATGTATGTATCACAAGTATTCATAGTTAAAATTGAAATGGAAAAATTTGGTGCGTATAAACGAACGCCAACCACTGTATTTACCGTATTTGAAAATGCGATTTAAGAAGCAGGCTTTATATAGTTAGATTGGTTTTGGTATAATGCACAAGTTAAATCTTTGTACAACAATTGTCCAGTGAATCAGTGAAAATCTCGATCTAGTCAAAATAACCTGAAAACTAAAAATTTAAAATTATAACAATTACAAAATAAACAAAATCCCAAGTAACTCTCTATAAACTGGCAATACAAGGACGGATTATAAAATATTAATTTACATTGAAAAGAAAATAATTCCGACTGGAAAATCCAAATGAAAATTTTGGTTCAAATATGTAAATATGAATCATCTAACAAAAAACTTTAATATCAATGCTTTAAGCCTGTATGAATCATAAAGTTAATTTAATGAAATTTTATAAATAAGCTGTTGCTTAGAAAATGAATGTTACGTTATGGAAATTTTTATGGATTTTTTATGTTATTTCCTTATTTACTATTTAGCATAGCTTTAGTCACATAAATTCCAATGGGGGGAAAACCCAAGCAAAAAACGTATCTATTCGATGAAAACAAAATATAATATATTCTTGGTCATGTTATTTCCATTGCAATTAATTTGAGATTAAATGAATTAATCAGATCAGCTTTAAATAAAGTCTCATTATATAGGATGGTTTACGAGTAGATTAAATAAAAACCGTTCTTGATCCCAATATGCACATTTGCACATTATTTAAATTTAGAAATTGTTTTTATTCTTTTATGAGCTTTAAGTTAACACAAATAAATAAAGTCAGAGTAATTTATGATAATCATGACAAAGGAATTTTTTATATTATAATTTACCCTGTAGAGAGTGACCTAAATCAAGTCAACCGATCAACAACATGTAAACAAACTGATGTACATAGACAAAGGAATTTCAATTAGGCATATTTATTATATTTTATGCTTATCATGCAAAAGTCATCGGCATCTTTTATAAAATACTGTGCATGGATATTGTTTTGCGATGTGCCAACACAATTAAGGAAATCGAGTATAACATCCTGCTTTAGTGTACTTTATAAAAATATTATAACACCTGATGATGATTCAAAATCATTTTGTTTCACTATGAGTTGCGTATTAATTATCATAATATATGTGGTAAAAGGTACATAATTCCTTTGTAATAGTCAACAATTGTCTAAACTCATTGAAATTGAAACTTTCCAGGCGGCAACGAGATAAGAATATATTGTCATAATAAATTATTAAGAAAATTGTTTTTGTTTTAAAAAAATTAAATTTAGAACAAAGTGATGTGTATATCATTCTGTCAAATGTTTCAATGGTGATGTTTTAAGTATAACAGTAATGTTACCTATATAACATAATAAATTGCCATGGAAATCACTTAAAGGTATCTTCATCTAATATATTTTTATAAGAATAAAAATTTTACAACAAAATTATAATAAAAAATCCATTAATCATATCTTTTGAACAGAAATATAATAATAATTTTTCTTTAATTTAATTCCTTTATTAGAATTGTAATTTATAATTTATAATATTTTTTGTTGTTGTTATTATTATTGCTGTAAAATTTTTAATATCTTTTCGCGTGAATACAGCAACAACAAAGACCCATTTGTTTATTATGTATTTTTTATTATTAAGAATAAGAAGAAAATAAAGAGCCACAAAGAAAAATCATGGTTATTGTCTTTTAAGCTTTTAACTTTTGCAAATAGAAAAATAGCAGAAAAATGTAGATGATTTTGTAATTAAAGATTTATAATTGTTTTTGTAAATTTTAATTATGAAATTTGTATTGGATGATTTTTATACGTTTTTAGTTGGCCAATTTGTTATTTTGTACAGTGGAAAGCGATTTATTTGATTTTGTAATTTATGGTAAAATTAATGAAAAATTTCTGATAGTTTTTACATATTTCATAATTGGAAAATCGTGAGAAAATTCGATTTTGGTATTGTTAGCTTTCATACCTCTTTTTGAAAGCCTAATTTTAAAGTAACATCCTAGCATTAGTTGATTTATAGACCAATTGATTTATTAATACTATTACTAGCCAATGCTATTGTTAGTTGTAGGATTGTTAACTCTCATAATTGGTTTTAAGATTAGACAGCGAATAATAATTATCATAAATTAGAATAGAATTTCAAACAGAAAAAAAGCAAATGCTGTAATTATCCGATTGCCTTATACATTAGTCGTGGCTTAACAAATGGCATCAACATTAATGTGTTAATAAATTTATCAGTGGTTGCAGAATTTTACTATATTTCTGACCAAAAAAATTAACAACAAATTTCTATTTCTTGATACATCTTTGGATTCGTGTGCCCTATACCATAATTAACGCCACCCTATACTATAATTACGGCACATTTTATGTATGAATAAGGCCAAAATCAACAATAGTTTGAGTTTTCTTTCAAGAACGCTAGCCTGTACCTGTAATCCTAAACCTGTAATCCAGGCTATTAAAAATTAATAGGCTATTAAATTAATTCAAAAATTAATTTGTTTACTGTTTTTATACTGTGGCTAACACAGTGATTTTCCAAAAGAATTCCTAATAAAGTCACATTCACAAAACTATTAAAAAACAATGCTAATGTGTAAGATGTGCAATAGCTAATGTGTAAGAGTCATAACAATCAATTTCGAACAGATGATACTTTTGATTTAAAAAAAAACAGTCTTCTCATCAGGTCGCGACGACTGATGTGGTTTTTATTACATTGAAATATTGTCTATATAGACGCTAAATGGAAGAATTTCCTACGATTGTGTATTTAATTCGATAGTGCTGAAATCGACCAATATACGGAACAATCACAATAACACCATTACAATTGAATAAAACCAAAGTAAAATGCAAAAATTCGTGAATTCGAAAAGTTAATTGTTAAAATAGAATATAGATGGAAATGTGAAAGAATCAAATTTCGTATGCTACGCAGTAATTCGCTAGTAGTACAACTACATGGTATTGTTCTTTATATATAGACAATACTTCAATGTAATAAAAACAACATCAGTCGTCGCGACCTGATGAGAAGACTGATTGCTTCAAATCAATAGTATCATCTGTTCGAAACTGATTGCTGTGATTCTTACACATTAGCCATCTACAGGTCAAAAAATTCAAAAAAAAAATACATATGGTTTGATTAATCACAGAACCAGCTTAATAAAATATAATAAAATTAAATACTAAATATAAATTTAAAAACAAATTATTATAAATATTTTTTGAGCGACTCTCTAGAAATATGAAAATCGTAGCCACTAAAACTCTTGTCAAAAGCGATAGGAAATTTTAACGATTGTTTTTCTTGCTGCTAAGGTTATTGGGCCGCCAACGTTAATTTGTGTGCGGGGAGTAAAATCTTCCAAGTAACTCCAGGCAATATATCCTGTAGCACACAATTCCACAACCAAACATGGCGCAGGCTATTGCACGTCTATGATCTAGCCTTTGTAAATTAATCTTTAAAAGGCGGTTTCGGTACAGGTTAAGAACAAAAAACGATGTTTGGTGTAATCCTCAATCGAACCAACGTCGAAAAACATAAATCAAGAAATGTGTTTGAATGCTTGTAATTCTATACGCATGAATACGAAAGATTGGATGCCATATAACCGAGGTAGACTCTAAAATTGGCCGCATATCTTAACTTGTAGGGATCGTGAAATTCTCCGCTATATCTTTTAATTAACTGAACATAGAATTCGTCCTACAAATTATGTATTCAATGTGTTTATTGAATTATAAATTACATGAAGAAAGGGACAAATTTTGGGTCCTCGCTTAATTAAAAAAGGTTTTCAGCCCGAAAAATAATACAAAATAACAGAAAATTAGAATCCATCTCGAAAAATATACATAAAGTTTTGCTCCGGATCTCAAAAGTTTGATCCTCTAATTTTCAAACTAGGTATGTAGTATAGTATGTGGATTAATAAAAATTCTAAAATTGCTATTATAAATTCCAAAATAAAAACATTCCTCCTTGTTTCGACAATAATGTAATATGTATCTTAGTTTACATAGGCCTATGGATATCACAAATGATTTAAATGTTTAATAAGACTACCAGTAAAACACATCCACAAGGCCATTATCATACCATGGGGATAAGGGTCATATACAAGCCATTTGCTATCCAAAGATTTTGAATGTACGATGTATGAAAACGGCCATGTCTTGAATATGACTTGTATATGACCCTTATCCCAATCGTGTGATAATGACCTTGTGGATGTGTTTTACTGGTAGTCTTATTAAACATTTGCATTATTTGTGATATCTATAGGCCTATGTAAACTGAGATACATTATTGTCGAAACATGAAGGATGTTTTATTTTGAAATTTATTATGGCAATTATAAAATTTTTATTAATCCACGTTTACTACATATAGTACTTAGTTTGAAAATTAGAAGATCAAACTTTTGAGGTCCGGAGCAAAACTTTATATATATTTTTTCGGGGTGGATTCTAATTTTCTGTTATCTTGTATAATTTTTCGGGCTGAAAGGCTTTTTTAATTGAGTGAGGGCATAGAATTTGTATTAAAAGGTTTTTTTCGGGATGGTTTTCGGGACAACTTCATATACGTCACACTTTCTCATGTACTACAAATAGAATTTATTCCTATTTATTTATTGTTTTCGTTCTTATTTAAGTTTTCGCATAATTGTTAGTTTCATCTATGATCCCATCGAAACTGAAAAATAACTTTTGAAAAATGTTTCCCTCTCAAAAAATTTGTAGTGATTCTATTTACAACATTTGAGGAAACTTTGGGTCCGGAAATTTTGAGTGCGACAGAGAAATTTATTTAAACGTTAAATGTTACACCATCGCCACCACAAAAACCACAAACATTGGATCAAAATACTCAGATTCAAAAGGTTGAGACAAACGTCAACAGAGATAAAAAAAATATCTCCCCACCACCTACCATAGTAGATGATGTTAAAAATTATCGTGCGTTTTCCAAAATGTATGGTCAGACAAATCGATCGCGAGGCAGGCAAAACGTGACAATAGGCAACCATTTGGTCGCCATCTAAGAAAAGTGTTACATATGCCGAAGCAATGAAAGGCGTATAATAAACCAAGAAAACAATAAAAACTCGATACATGTAAACACTAGTCAAACATTACAAGATATTCTCATGAAATTAACAAAATTTGATGAGGATCTATACAAAAATTGGAAGATTGGAATGATGGAATGCTAATGGTCTGCTCTGGCATTAATAAGAACTACAAGCAGTCCTCGTTATTGAGAATATAGATGTGTTTTATTGCTAAAACATATGTTACTAAGCAATCCTACATAACCTTTAAAGGCTATTGCGTATTTATCACATTACTTATCCAGATAATTCAGCCAGTGCAGGAAAAGCAGTTATCATAAAAAAGTATCCAACATTTTGAAGGAACATGAACTCCACAAAGAATGGAAAAGAAGGCCACAGTTATTTATATAAAAACCAACAACTTCCCTATTGTTGTGGCTGCATGTGTACTGTCCACCAAAACTTTCTATTAAAACAAACAATACTTAGAGTTCTTCAAGCGTCTGTTAAAAGGTTCATAATAGGTGGTGACTTCAATGCGAAGAATGCTCGTTTCGGTTCTAGATTAACTGCAACTAACCATTTCAACAGCAAAACCAACATTACTAATAATTTTATGAAAGTCGAAGAAAACCAAGATATGAGCTCAGGTCATTTTCCTATAGTCCTAACCCGAAGCGAGTATATCTTCCAAAACAGAAAAAATCCAGTACTAGCCAACAAACATACGGACTGGGAAAGTTTCAAGTGCACCTTGGACAAAGAATACTTTTGAAAGTTCCTTTGAAAACTTTGAATCAACTGCAAATAGAAGTAGGGGGGGAAGGGGAGGGGGGGGGGGGGGGAAATATGGGAAAATATTCCAGAAATCCCATCTAGGCTAAAAGGATATAACTATTCAATAGGAATTAGAAATCTCCTAGGGATAACGCAAATCCAGAAAAAGTGACACCAGACTGGAGCTCCACAAGGCAAAAAAAGACTAAACAATTTTACAAAAAATGAGTCAGTTAATTTCTATTTAAGTAAGTTGACGAATGACAGTATTAGTAGACAGTAATTAATGACAGTATCAGATAGTATTATTTGCTTTGGAAAGCAACTACAACTCTGAAAAGATCAATAATGCCGATTCATCCTGTCAGGAAAATGGAAGGAACATGAGCAAAGAAAAAGCTGATCATCTTGAAAATGTATTTCAACCTCATGAATGTCCATTATGGGAATCATTGAATGAAAACATAATACAAATTCTCGAAGAAGTCACACCTACTGAAGTAACAAATGAAAATAAAAACAATCTAAACTTAAAGAAAGCCCCCGGGTTTGATCTGATTACCGGAGAAATACTAAAGCATCTTCCGCGAAAAGATACGGTGAAGTTAACTGATATCATAAACGCTGTATTCAGGTTAAAATATCTGCCAAAACTTTGGAAAGTGACTGACGTTATGATGATTCCCAAACCAGGAAAACCACCACATCTAATAACATCATTAGATCGTTGCTGCCAATAAAGTCTAAACTCTTTGAAAGGTTACTATTAAAAAAATCAAACTAATAATGGAAAAAATAATCTTATTCAGAATCACCAATTTGGTTTTCACAGTGAACACTCAACTATTGATCACGTGCATAGCATAACCAATATTATTAAGAAGACTTTAGAAGAGAAAAACGTTGGTTCCGCAGTATTTCTTGATGTAGTGCAGGCTTTTGACAAGGTTTGGCACGAAGGTTTATTCTACAAACTTAAATTAATCCTACCTAAACGGTACAGCAAAATACTGGAATCGTATATATAAAGAACACATATTTCTTAAGCACGAAGATGAATATTGTGAGCTTAAGAAAATAAGAGTAGGAGTTCCACAAGGAAGTATACTTGGGCCACTTCTGTATTTATTATACACTCGATGTTTTAATCCCACAAAAAAACACGATAGCCACTTTGGCAGTAGGTTATAATAACTCAGATACAACAAAAAAAAAACAAACCGACATATAGAGCAAGTACACAACTGGACAAAAAAATGGGGCATAAAATTAAATGAAACCAACTCTGTACATGTCGACTTAACGAACAAGAGATTAGTACTCAAACCAGTATATTTAAATAATCAAGTACCACATGCAAATACTGCCTAATATCTTGGTTTGACATTAGACGATAAGCTTCACTGGAAAGCCCATATGTAAAAAAGAAAAGAGACGAGTTGGGATTGAAATACAATAAAATGTACTGGTTACTGGGAAGTAACTATCATCTATCAATCGTTAATAAGTTTCTCTTTTAGTATTGAAGCTTGTCTGGACTTATGGTATACATCTGTGGCGATGTACCACGCAGAGCAACATGCATATTATGCAACGATTTCAAAATGAAGTGCTAAGAAACATTGTAAACGCACCATGCTTTGCCAGAAATAGAGATCTGGGAATAGAACCCATCAAAACCGAAATTTGCTAGAAGTCATGAATAACGGCTACTTCACCATGTCGACATAAAATAGAGGCCATCCAACTAATGGATAATATGGATTAAGTTAGAAGGCTCAAAAGAGTAAAGGCTTTTGAGTAAGTTAACCCTTTACTGCACAGTTTTTTATTTTGTTGAAAAAAAATTGTTTTTATTGTATTTTTAATCCTTTAAAACGAAAGTTATATATTTTAGGTGAAGAAAAAATTCTTTTTTCACGAAAATCGAAGTTTTTCATGTGTATAATATATGACTACTATATAAAGATGGAAAATCTGAAAGAATCACAACAATCAGTTTCGAACGGATGAGATTATTGATTTGAAAAAATCAGTCTTCTCATCAGGTCGCGACGACTGATGTTGTATTAATTACATAGGAATATTGTCTATATATATAGATATATATAGATCATAGATAGATAGATGGAGAGTATGAAAGAATCGATTTCGTAGACTAATGAAGTAATTCACTAGTATTACAAATACATGGGATGTTCTATTTATATAGACAATATTCCGTTGTAACTAATACAACATCAGTCGTCCAACATTTAGTAGAAACGACATTGACACCTTTAAAATTTACCTTATGTCATAATTGATGTCAATCACAAATCTTTGGATATTGTATTTGACTTAACTAAAATGGCGAGATCAGAACACCTACAACCAATCAAATACAAGTTTGAAAAAAACTAACCGTGTGAGGCTACAAACTTACCTAGAATCCATCAACTGGCAAAAAACTCTTAATCCCAATGATATAAACGAAAATGTGGACAAATTTAATAACATCATGCTTCAAGGCTTCGAACTTTATGTACCTATGTGCTGTAAACCACAAAATGCTCACCCTCATTGGTTTTATGATAAATTAATTAACTTAAAAAATCGGAAGTCGAAAGCGTATGCCAAAATGTTGAAAAGCGGGTTAGAAGCGGACAAAACTACGTTTCTACAACATAGTGATGAATTTGAAATTTATTATAAATCAAAATACAGGTCGTATCTTGATAAAATTCAAGACAAAATCAAAGTAAATCCAAAACAATTTTGGAAATACTTTAGGAATAAACGCGAAATTAAAGGATACCCTACTAATATGAACTACTTCAATACCTGCTCTTCAAACGCCAAAGATATAGCTAACATGTTCGCGTCGTTCTTTCAATCAGTCTATAGACCAAGCGTTACTAATGGATTGTACGAACAAACCAGCAACAAAAACACATCAATAACTCCTATTATTTTTGAGGACAAAATGGTTTGGAGATGGTTGCGGTTTTGACGATATAACCTCTGCTATTCTGAAGGAGTACGCTGAAATTTTAACAATTCCATTATGTTATCTATGTTCAATCATTTCTTAAGCACCGGGAAACACTCCCGAAAAATAGAAAATTTCAAAAATTACTCCAATTTTTAAATCGGATGAACGTGATGATATCACATGCTACAGAGGAATGTTAACTACAGTATCAATTCCAAAATTATTTGAGTAAGTATTACGCAACAGCTTTAAATCCACAATTGCACGACATACAACAATAAACCAGCATGGGCTTATGCCTGGCCGATCCACATCAATTAATCTGGTTGAATTCACCAGTAAACTAATTAACGAGATAGAAAAATACCGTCAAGTTGATGTAGTGTACACGGATTTTAGTAAAGCATTTGATTATATGTGTCATCATAAAGCACTCCAGAGTTTATTCAATTTTGGGTTTTCTCTCGATTACATAAATTGGTTTAAATCATATCTATCAAACCGGCGCCAATTTGTGATAATGGGAAATGAGAAATCAAACGTTATTAAAGTTATACATCGGGTGTTCCCCAAGGATCACACCTCGGCCCTTGGATTTTTATTGTTTTCATACACCGAATAACCGAGATAATCAAAAACTCAGACGTGCTCATATTTGCAGATGATGTGAAAATTTTTCGTACTATTAATGGATGGTTAGATACGGAGAAACTTCAAGAAACTTAGATAGATTAAGTCAGTGGTGTGATCGAAACTCACTTTACTTAAATATTAAGAACTGCAAAATCATGTCTTTCCATCGTAAAAGAAATCCGATAATTACTTCATACAAAGTCAACATCGAAGTATTGCAAAAAGTCAATGAGATTATAGACTAAGGTGTTATATTTGTCGAAAACGTCAGTTTCAATAGGCATATTGAAAATTGCACTGGGAAAGCGAATGCCATGTTTGGATTTGTTAAAAGATATTCAAACCTTATATTCACTCTATTTCGCTTATGTTCGATCTCAACTGGAATACGCTGTAACGGTCTGGAATCCATACTATTCTGTGCACATAAAAAGAATTGAAAGCATTCAAAAGAAGTTCCTGATTTTTTTGTTAAAGAAAAGTGACTGGGATTACGACCACAACTTACCATTCCATGAAAATGTGGCTCGCTTACCTCCATACACAACAAGATGCGCGGATTACAAAATTTGCACGCTTGAAAATAAACGACTTCTCCTGGGCGCGGCTTTTATGTATTATTACGTTTTGCTTGGTCATGTTGATTCAGTTTACATCTTGGAAAACATATCAATTCACGTGCCATATGCAGAACATTTCGAAACCATGAACTTTTAGCACTTCAACACCATTCTACAAACTATGGAGAAAATAACCTCATTATACTTAACGAGTAAGCCCCCGCCCTTTTCTATTCTCAAATACGCAATAATTTGACTAATACGTCGGGTAATTAAATATACTTCTATATACCTTGAATTTTGTTACTCAGCCGATGACTAATCGCTTACCTGCGCGATCCGTAGATTAATTTTTATTGCTTATTTTTTGTCCCTCCTTCTTTTATTTTTACAAATCAGTAGATACTCCTGATGATGACCTTACAAGTCGAAATCGATCGAGTGATTTTTTAAACGTTTTGAAAATATTCAAAATAATTTTGCGAAATAAAAAGCAAGTGGTTAATAAAAATGTGTTTATTAAGCATAAGTGCCTACGGCAAATAGTTTAAAAAGTACAACCCCATTAATAGGATGTCTAAATCATTCAACATAATCGACGACCTATTTGATTTCAATTTATCAAAGGACAACTTTTAAAATATCCTGAAGGACTATTTGTTAAATTTTTAATATTTTTTTTGTTTCAAAGTTTTTTGTTTGAATAATCTGAAATCATACTAGTAAATTACAAAATAGATCTTCTTTAAATAAATAAATAAAAATAAATAAAATACCTTTCATTTCCTAGTGGAGTTAATCGTTTTAGTTTAGCATTAATATTTTTAAGTTTATTACACAACACTGCATTAGTCTAGTTCTTCACTAGCTTTTCAGCTAAATGATTTTTATAATTAATTAAACTTAGTAGTGATGCGATATTTTTGAGCATACGAGCTCATTTTTTATGGGAGTGTGCGTTCAAATTAGTTCCAAGCAATATTGTACTAGATTTCAATAGGTGAAAATAAAAATAAAAAAACCAACTTAAGCGTTGTCACGGAAACACTAATCACCCCATACTCCACATTGATTGACCCACGCCATTACCTGACCTGAAAAAAAAATCCATAACAATCGTTCCTACATACCCCGTAAGCCAACAGTTACAATTAAAATTTGATATTAAAGTTAAATAAAAAAAAACCTTTTATTCAAAATACGTGAAAAACAAGACATCTTGCTGGTGCAAAAGCCGAAGGTAACTTAATATTATATAAACCAAGTTTTATATAGTTGATAAAATAGAAAGTTTTCAAATATGGTAAAAAGCGGGCAATGCAAAAGAATACAGTGTGGGAGAGACATATGAGAATCTAATAGGATTTTCAGAAATTAAAAATGTTGCTTATATTAAAATGCTATGCAATTTTTTTTCAGGGGCCGCGAAACGCAAATTATAATATAATTTTTCATCACCCTTATATTGTATAACCGTGGATTTAATAATCCCTATTCTTACAAAAATTACTCTATTTTATAAATTAATATGTGTTCTTTTTACACATATCTTTACCGCCTGAATCTTATAAATAATCCGACTTTTTCAATTTAATATCAAACTATCTCATCTTAAATGTAAAAAAAAAAAATAAAAGTTTTAAACTACGTACTAAAAAAATATAAATTAACAGCAACAACCTTAAAACTTTATGTAATAAGTATACTACAATTTTCTAATACACTAATTAATTTCTATATACAATTTCATTTAATTACTTCTATTTTAAGTTGAAAATAAATGATAATGCTTGAACGAATATATACCAAATTATATGTTATACATATACATAACATGTACATACATACGTACACTTATACGAGTAAATATAAAAAAAATGTTATACTCAAAACCGAAAATAATAATATTATAGAGAATCTGAAAAATACGAAATTAATCCTTTCATTGTACATATATAGTATGTACTATACACTCGTAGTCATAGATGTAGTAATATTACATACTCGTGCTTACATATTATGAACCCCAAAAATTTTAACAACAAAAAAAATTTTAAACTTTTTTTGTAATTTTTAAATTACCTAATTTATGTTCAAGTTTCACCTTTTATGGTAGTTTTTCTAATAAAAAATTAAAAGTTTGCGTTTTTTTCCAACATAATACAGTGTTTTATCTAATTACCATTCAAAGAATGATATTTTGAATTTTTATCTGCTCTGTACATAGTGAAATAAAGTTAAGGAATTTTTAAATTGGGGAACTGCTTAAAAATATGTATACTCAACACCAATAAATTTCATATGGTAAGCTGAACAGTTGAACTGTTATATAATAATCTAATTTAAGTTTTAATCATACCATTTATTAAATTCAGTACATTGTGGTGTATAACATGCTATATATTATTACTCTGCTATATTACTTTAATATAAACTTCTAGAGTCTATAGAATTTAAACAATTTGTTGTTGTGCAAATTTTTACAATTTTATAAAAAAAATTCAATGTTCACTTCGTGCATATAATTTCAACGTTTTGCTGCTATTCAAAATAAAAAATTTCTCTAATTCACATATCATAACTTTTACTTTGACTACAAGCGACTTTATGTATATTTAAATAATTAATTAATGATAAATAAATTAATTAACAGTTTATTTGTGGCCGGTTGCTTACCAAATGGAATGATAAGTCCAATCAATCTTCAGTTAAAATTGAATTTCATTTTATAAAAAATTTTGCATGGTTGGTTTATAAACTAACCGTGCATAATTATATTTGTAAACAAACATTTCGAGATTGTCAATATAATAATATTTTACTTAACCCTACCAATATTACCAACTAAAAATAATATAATGAAGAGCCTAATTCATACAGTTTGATATTTTTTCTCAACAAACTGTTTGTCTGGAGTTTGTGATTTTTGATACAAATTTGGTAAATATATTTATAAATTTACATACTTTGATTAACCTTCACTATGTGTATCGGAGTATAAAACTACCACAGACCTATAAAAATGAAAAAAAAACTAATTACTAAAAAGTATTGAAAATCTATTTAGACATGACTTCTTAAATTAGATATACACCAGATAAAAAACCAAAGTTATAATCGATTGATTTTATTGCATTTTTAAACGTTAGAATTAAACTAAATGCAATTTCTGTGTACCGGGGTAGAAAATTACCCCATCCATTTCTATATAAAAATATGTACAAAACAATGCAAAACAAACTAAAATTGGACGGTTCCTGGGTAAAAGGTAACAAGTCATTCTTCCAAAAAAAAATTTATTAATTTTTTGTAATAATAATGTATTAATAAATATAAAAATTATTTCTTTTTTCCCAAATGATAATGTTTTGTTTTATAATACTTTGTTGTTCCTCTTTAACTAATGGAATGTGGGCCGTTTAGAAGGTTGTTTCATATTTTAACTGACAAAGAATGAATTGTTGTTCCTCTTTAACTATGACCATTTAGAAGGTTGTTTCATATTTGACAACTGAGTTTATTTCATATTTTAACTGACGAACAAATATAAAATTATTAATTGGGATTTGAGTTTCAACACAGGTAGTTGTGTTATATTGTGTATCATTATTATTCTTGTGTATCAGTTTTAACATTTTTTTTAAATATCAGGATGTTTCCGGAAAACAGGCCTAACAGAGCTAATAAAAT
The DNA here is from genome assembly GCA_947310385.1 of Nephrotoma appendiculata. Lineage (NCBI taxonomy): Eukaryota > Metazoa > Arthropoda > Insecta > Diptera > Tipulidae > Nephrotoma > Nephrotoma appendiculata. The sequence goes on along the minus strand of OX371225.1, from coordinate 140,000,014 downwards.
ATTAGAAATGACATTGGCTGAGATAAAACGTAATTCAGATTCAGGTAAAAAATCATTCGTTAATTATGTTTATTAAATCAAATTCTAATATGAAATATAGTTTCAATTTTGTATCTGTAATTTTTTTATTTTTACCTTTATCAATTTTTCTTATAGGCCCCCAGAAAAGAAGCTTAAGTCTAGAAGAAAATTAGTTTTTTCTAATTTGATAACGGACGACAATATAAATATTAAAAGTTGTACTGAACAATAATCAGGAACAAATACCCAAAACTTCGCCGAATATAGCTCGATTTATATTACACGTTCCTTTCAGTTCCTTCATTTATCGTATCAGACAAAAAAATACAGTGTTACATATATTTCATGTAGGAGTATTTATATTATCCGTTCCTACACTTACGGAGCGGATAATATAAATACTCCTATGAAAATACATGTAACAATGTTTTTTTTGTCTGACCCGATAAATGAAGGAACTGAAAGGAACGTATAATACAAATCGAGCTTATAGAAGTGATAAATATAGTACAGGTTATAGTGGAATTATGGGCGATTTCCATTACGAAAAAATTTATCTCAGTAAAAAAAAGCGAGACCAACTTATCGATTTGTCAAGTGTGGGAAAGAAACAAAAATTTTATTCAGTAAAATTTTACTGATAAAATTATTGTATTAGTAGTAGTAATACTGCCATAAAAAATTGGAAAAAATACTCAGCGGAGTACTTTTTATGGCAACAGTTCAACACATCTATATAAATATTGTGTTGCAATATGAATAAAATTGTCCCACACTACCAAACCTTTTTTGTTTATAGTTCATTTATGGTTTGCTTTTGTCATTCGTGTTGTGTACTCTACGGTTTCAGACATCTTTAAAATAGATTTACAAGTTTAAAAGTTAAATAATTGATTTAAGTTAAATAATAAGAAATAATATAATATATTTTTGATTACTATATAATATTAAAATATTATAATTTATAATAATAAAAAATTGTAATTTTTTCCAATGAGTAATTACAACAAATACCATAACGGTAAGTTTTTTGACATTTTTTTACTACCTACATGTTTTATCTAAACTAATTTAATTGTAGGAAACAAAATTGTGGTGATAGAAAATATACGGGTAGATGCCGATGATTGGCAAAATAGCTGTAGCAATGACACACTCGCTAATTATTTCAACAGCTACACGGATTTAGAGGAAGATTTAGAGGTAAGTACTGCTACCCAGAAGGCTATCTCGCAAAATCCGTCATCTCCAGTAAACGACCAATCGTCACACATTTCCACTCCTTTGGATGAAAACGTCCATTTCGACGATTCGGTACAAGGTAAATACCCGTAATGATACGTATTTGTTATATTTGATAAAAATTCCTGGATATAATAAAAAAAATATTTTTATTAAATAATTTTAGAATTAATAATTGATGCTATCAATGCTCGACCGGCAATCTGGAACATTAGACATCCTAATTTTAAAATTCGGTCAATTAAAAACAGATTGTTTGAAGAAGTAACAGCCGCAGCAAGTAAGTATTTCTCGTTTGTAACGCTGTATATTTTGATACAAATATTTTAAAATTAAAATAAAAAGTATAGTTTAATGGAATTGGACTCGTTTTTTAATGTCTACATATTTTTATTAATGACTTTAAAACCATTAAATTATATTTTTTATTAAATATTTGGCTCAATAAAGAATCTACATTTAAAATTTTTATTTTTTTCTACAGATATTCCGGTTACCGCTTCAAATATTTTAAAAGTAAGAAGACAGTGGGACACAATAAAGGCGACTTATATCAGATCAAAAAAAAGAAAGGCCAGTGGTTCTGCTGGAGGCCCTGTCAAAGAATATAAATTTGTGAACAACCTTACGTTTCTTGAAGACACAACGGAGCCCAGAGAGTAATAATTCTTTATTTTTATTTGAACACTAAATCACAGTTAATTTAGGCTCCTGTAAAATTTTCATCTCACCTAAAGTTACTAGATGATTAGATTTGTATGAAGTCACTCGGTGAGGTGAGAACCATAATAGGGGCACTGAATTAAATTAAATTAACTTAAATGATTAAAATTAAATTTAATAACTGGTGACCTGTTTCTGAATACCATATGAAACCCAGAGTAATGGATTCGCATTTAATTTGAATCAGAATCGTACGATTTTTATTTAAAAAGATAACATTTTTGTACCCTTGTGTTCTTATGGTATCTAGAAATAGGGCTTCGGCTTATTGTGTTTGTAGTGTCGATATCAACAACGTTTTGAAGTATCCTTGCTCCATTAAAATCGGTCCAAACGGAGCACAACTTACGCTTTAAGTTTTCGCTGGTTGAGACGTCTAATACCGACAGGTGGTAAAAATGATGCTAACATTACACTCCTAGATACGACTCTGATTAGTTAGCTTGTTCATTTTTATTAACGTCTTTATGGAATTTGAAAAGCACTTTATGTAATACGTAATAATTTATCATAATTTAAAAATATTACATCGACGATTGCTTGTAAAATTTCAATTTCTCACGTATTCTTTATAAATATATTAATCTTTATAGATCGGTTGAACTTTCTAACAGTTATACTACACAGCCGCCGTTGGAAACCACCACTAACGAGCAGGGACATGTAGAAAAGCAATCGCGTAAACGAAAAACGAAATGCGATGACGAAGCAAGAAATTTAAAACGACGATATATAAGCGTCTTAGAGCAAACTGTCCAGAACCATACTTCAAGCCCCGATGAGGTTGATCTTTCTCTCGAAACAGTTTGTGGCTCGATGAAGCCTTACTGGAGACGCTTAACCTTACTTAACAGGTTGCAGGTTCACCAGGACATGCTAAAAGTTCTCAGTAATGCATTACATAATCAGTGCCCTAATTCTCTAAAAACCAAGATAAATTGAAAAGTGTAAAAGTGATAACTTTTACACACGAAAAAATTTATCGTAGAAGTCTAGATTTATATTGGATATCGTGATGTTTTAGTAATTTCGCATTCACTAAATTTTTTTCAAGATAAAATGTAAAGTGGCAAGATAAGTTTATGTCAAAAAGTAACACGAGTAATTTATCGCGGAATAACTTTGCTTGAATGAGTAAAACGCTTTCGTTTGGATATTATTAATAGTTAATTGCAATTTTTGATATTTTAGTTTATAGTTTTATTTTAGAATTAAATTATTACTAATTATTAATTAAATTTGTGTACTTATAAAAATGGACCATTATCGTTGGAATTAAAATATTCTTTCAGTAAAGTTAAACATTCGAATATGTTCATCAACCGTCTTCACTATTACCTATACTTTTAATTAGGTTTATATCCCGTCGTTCCACAAATACAACAAAACAAATAAATTTATTATTAATAATTTTATGTTTAAAGTACGGAATATATAATGTACCTATTTATATAAGAAGAAGAAGACTTAAGGGGTAGAATATCCTAGAACAAGATGGTCTGTGGATTACAGCCAAAGCAATTTTAGTTGCTCAATTTTCAAATATAAATGTCAAGTGTTTCAAGTGTCTGATTTGACAACATCTAAAATGGACCCGCTCTCCACATAGCAAGCAAAGTTTTCAAGTTTGTGTGCACTTGCAATATTTTAGTTGATCATTACACTTGCACAGTTAAAAAATTGACGAGCACAATAAATATGACGGCCTATAGGAAATCAAAATTAGTCAACAAATTTCAGGTTGTTGTTGTTTAATATTTCATTTAGAGGCACTAAGAGCTCTCAACAGTTTATAAGATCTTACAATGCTTTAACTCTAAACTATTTATTAACTTATGTTTGAGAAAAGTAACAATTAGGACAAATTTCGAAAAATAATGAACGAGAACAATATTTAATTATATTATGCATTAAAATTAGCTTTTAACTAGCACTAAGGCAAACAAGATATATATTGCATAAAATCGATTTCTAAAGTGCAGGTAATTGATCAAAGTCTCACCTCCTACTCGTTACCGATCTTTAAGATTAACCCAAACATTTTACAAACATTAAAAATTAACTCATGGTAAAAGAACAAATCGTAACACTAAAACGTCCCTCCATAACTAGACCTACATCAAATACTAGAAATGGGTCCGATTAACAAATTTTCGGTGTTATTAGGGAGGCACATAAAAAAATTTTGAATGAGGAACTCGTGGAGTTTGGAAAACTCGCAGTGACTAACCAAATTTGATGGTTAAATGAGTTTCGTTGCTTAAAACGCCTAGCTTTTTGTAGTTTACTCGAAATTCTAAAATTTTAATAAAACAATCCCGGGCTTTCCGAGATCCGACTATTATACTTAGGTATTTTCAAGTCGCATGTGCGGAAAGAACTGAATATGGCATCGGAAAGAGCTAAACATGTCTTCAACAACGAAATACACTGAAATTATGATCTACTTAGACAGATTTGATTGAATTTCAAAAACATATCGCAAATAATAATTATGTAGATAATAATGCGATTTTGTATGTAGTATAAAGAATAACCTTTAAACAGATTAGAATACACAACATTAATCAAAATTCAACTGATCGATCAATTGTAAATAAGACTTATATTGTACACGCCTTTACCATACGAAGTAAAGTAATGTTTGGCTGTTGTAATGTTCTTTTCAAACATTTGGTTTGTTTTATAAGTCTATCTAACCGTATCTTGATTTGAATTTCAAATAACTCCCGACTCTGATCATTTTTCAATATGATTTTGGGGGCTATGTATGATTCTAGATGGCTTTGATGTATATGCAACAATTTACGTTTTTAGAGATTATATTTTTTGAGTTATTAAGGATATAAAATAATTAAAATTTCGTTTTGACGTTTAATGTTATCTTGCTCGCTTGCTGTCAATAGGTTTATCTTGGGTAAAAAAACTGTTTAGAGAATGCGATTTAAAAATGCCAAGATAATCTATTGTATAAAATGGTCACCTGTAAAATTACCCTTACCACAACTCATAACAACTTGAACTATAGTTTGTGAACAGATGCTACTTAGAGTAACTTATATCCATAAGAATAATGTTGAAATTTAAACGGGAAGGGTAGTTATAGGCCCTCAAAGTCTAAATATGAACCTACATACATCATAAGAGTGTGTTAAGTTTTGACATTTATTTATCGTAACCGTATTAAATTTTATCTTGGAGTGCAATTACAGAATGCAAATATTGTAAAAAGGCAAGATAAATTATCGTTTACACGTTTACAAATTATCTTACTGCTTAGAGAATTAGAGCACAGGTATAATTAACAATCTTCCAAACTATTAATGTTTATTAATATATTTTTTTATTTTCTCAGGAAAACACTTGAATAGATGAGGCTTGAGCATGCGGAACTTGATGCACACACAATGAATTTATGGAAAATACACAATGAATTTAAAAGATGAGTATTATTCCAATAATTATTATTTTTGTTTTCAGTTGGATCAATAGTTTTTTTTTGTATTTTAGGGGGGCTCCATGTGATAGAGGCACGAGGAAAGTCGACCACTCGGATTACATTTTTTAATTTTGAATTATAGATTTTATATGTACATTTTTTTATTATAATATTAATAATAAGGTTTTTATGCCTAATTGAAGTTGAAAAAGAATTTGAAACAGCACATATTGAGCTTTTCCTTATGGCAAAAAAAAACAAACATAAAATATTTTTTTTCTTGACAAGAAAATCAAAACAATTTTCTACATTGAAAACACAAAGTTGACAAACAAATGTCGAATGAGTTTCAACGGGTCGTAGCAAGCAAGCAAATTGTTTGGTGAAAATAGAGCTGCATTGTTTTGGGAGGTAGGTTTTAAATTTGTGCTTTTTTTATTGCAGTTCAAAAAATCATTCATCATATTTGGCCGCTTTTTATGTTTCAAAACAAGAAAGCTTCACTGAATTCTGCCCGATCATTTTTGTATTCTTATTCTTACATTTAAATATTAACAGCTTATCATATGATATAGATGAAAATATATATGATTTGGAATTATTTAGCGGAAGAAATTAAAACCCAAAACACAATCAATTCGCGGTGAGAATTCTTCATTTCAGACATGTTTATTAAAAACAATAAACAGCAACAACTTACAGGAAATATTGGTAACAGAAAAGAAAATTCAAATTTTAGATTTTTATAATTTTTATATTTTAGTCAAGGAAAAGCACATATGAAAGCTAATAGAAGTTTATTTACAAAGAACTAGTATTTTATTTAAAAGTGAAGCTTTCATTAGGCATAAAAACCTTACTAGTTTTGAATAAATCAAGAAAATAATAAAATAACTGTAATATAAAAAAACATAAATACAATTCAATTGAAATTAATAGTAATCTAAATTCATCAATGTAATTATTGTGCATTATGTAGGGCCATCAGTTCCACCATCCAATATCCAACGTGTTCCTAAACAACAAAACCACAAATAAATGAACTAAATGATTAAAACTATGGAACAATACTTAGCTTCTGTATTGAAGATCCTCATATTTTTGAAAGCTGCCACTCCACTTGTCCTTCACCAGAAAAATATTCTGCAAACCGATCCCGAACCTTCTTTGCGCTATTGGTCGAATTTTTGTTCATTGGCTGCAACGGCGATAAATTGCTCTCTTGGTTTTTCCACGATCCTACAAAAATATTTATTAATATAAGTCAATAAACTTTCTTCATTTAAATATAAAACTGTACCTGGTACTATAATTCCTTTTAAATCCTGGGTTAAAAGATCCGGAGTAATATAGTTGGAACTGTTCTGTCTCAGCCAATTGTGGAGACAAACACAGCATTGGATCACATCTTCTACCAATTTGACGTCCGCGATAATTGGTGCTCTAAATATCCTCCACTTTGATGAAAGGATTCCAAAACAATTTTCAATCATGCGACGAGCACGACTAAGGCGGTAATTGAAAATTTTTTGACTCGTTGTCTGAACAGATTTGTATGGCTTCAGCATATTTTCACATAAAGCGAATGCATCATCCGCCACAAAAACGTATGGTACATCGATAAAGTTACTGGTCACCATTGTCGGTTTAGGAATCCTAAATGGATGTTATACGTACAATAGTATAGTAAATTCATATGTAGGAATTATGTGTTATAATCAAAACTTACGGAAGAGTGTGATCATAAAAAGCTCGGCCAAATTTGCTTTCCCGAAAAATGCCACCGTCACTCTGCCGACCAGCAGCACCAATATCGCACCTAATAAAATTATAATTATGGTCGCAAATTGCCATGAGCACAATCGAGTGACTCTTTTTGTAGTTAAAGAACTCGGAGCCAGAGTTACTTGGAGCCTGGAAAAAATATAAAATAATAAAAGTATTTCTCAAATCTAAATCTATTTACTCACTTGAATGGCGACGTGCTTTCCGTCAATTGCTCCAATACAATTTGGAAAATTCCATCGATCATTAAACCCTGCTGCAACGGTCTGAAAATATTCGCTGGTAATTTTTGGGAACACTTTTCCTTTTAAAACTTCCGTTATGGCTCTTGTTGTTTCGCATACGATCCTGTGAATGCTGGTTGGTGAACATTTAAACGCGATGGCTAAGCTCGCCTGAGATTCGCCAGTAGCAAGGTATCTGAATTGAAAAAAATCTATTAATATTTTATTTTTAAAAACACACGAATTACAAGCTTTTAATATAAAAACTTAATACAAATCACTTTCGCGTCGTAAAATAATAAACAAAGTAATTGTTAATTGAATTATTCTATAAAATAGACTTTAGTATAAAGCATGAACCTCACCATCATTACCTATTATTATATTTTAATATTTTACATACCTTAATGTTACCGCCAATCTTAGATCTGGGCTTAATGGTTCTCTAAGTACCGTTTGCTTTTTTATTAATGGCCCAACCAACTCTAACAAATCCTCGAATTCGGCTAAATTCATCCGAGTATATTTATAAAATAAATGAGCGTCTTCCTTTAACTGGCTGAAGACACATTTGAATCCACCGCTCAAATTCCGCTCCATATAGTATGGGCGCACCCAAAATTTTCTTTTTTTTGGAACACAATCACAGTTGTCTTCATCTTCGCTGCTACTGAAGATGATGTTCAACGGATCCATAAAATCAAGCAAATTTAATTTATTTTTTGAATTCATTTTATGCACGAAAAATTAAAAACACTTGACGTTACACAAATCACTAAAAATTATGAATTTTTTTTGGTTAGGTTGTTAATTATTTAACCATAAAAATTTGCTATAAAAAAAATAAACAAATAGAAGTTTCTCTTTCCCTCTGTTGTAGATTTAATATTACCTTTCTCTGTTCGTTTTCTCAGTATTTTTTACTGAGATAAATTTGTTCGTAATGGAAATCGCGCATTAACGTAAATCAGTATATCGATTTTATCTCAAAATGTGTGAAACGAAATGAGTGTAACCGGAATGATATAGTAGTAGCATATGTATTTGAGGTAGTTTCGTGCGTATGATTGTTTTTCTGCATATGCAAGCAGTGCACCTAGAATACTACAGGCCACACTGCTTGCTATGTCTTTAAATGTATGTCTACAGTTTATTCTTTGAACTGTAGACATACATTTATGAACATGACGGCAGTCATGTTCATAAAAAGCAAAAACGAAAACAAACATAAAAAAAATTTATACGAGTACTAAAAGTAAGGTTATGTCTTCTCGTAAATTATAGGAAATGTGTACACATTTTATACGTGTTTACATATTTACATAATTTAGAATGCATAATTTTATAATAATAATATGAATTAATATTTTTACCAATGGCTTTTTATTAAATTTTAAAACATATTAAAATATTTTTCTTGATGTAGGTTTACAATTTTTTTTTTATCAATATGACAGCAAACACAAAAAACAATCAAAACAATCTTTTTATTTTTAGTGCTGCCTATAATAGCCAAAGAGAGAACGGTCGACATAAATTGACGTCATATAGCAAAATTTTTAAAGCAGTGTGGCCTGTAGATTCTAGGTGCACTGATGCAAGTCGCGTGTCATTTTTTTTTGTTTATTGATATTAACTCTTTCAGTGCAAACATGATTTCGGCTAGTGTATTGAGGGGCACGGTTGCGCTTTTTGGCACTGAAAGGATTAACCATTGTAAATGCCATATTTTTGCGTTGTTTATGTATTTTCCATTTTTTTATAATTTCTAAAATTTATGAAATTTAAAATAAATTTACAGATAAAATTTTATTATTAGACGTAATATTAGTTTATGATAATAGATAATATAAAATATATTAGCATGTTAAATAATGACACTCCACAGCTCGAGAGCAGACGTAATGTGCTGAGAAAAGGAAGTAAGCACCATAAAAACTAAACCGATTCGCCCGGAACGCGTTATTTTGGTACTGTTCATCATACAAATGACACAAATACGAACAAAAGGAAAATACAAATACAATGACATAATTGTGTATTATACACTGTGTACGTATTCGATTTTTTTTGCTTCACTCATTTTAAATAAGTAACTCACGAGACAAAATCGATACTCAGAATTTTAATGAAGGCTTTAAAAAAAATATAGTGCAAGAAGCAACTATTACAATGTTGTAGAAACTCAGGAAAGATTAGTATTTATAGGTAGTTTATAGGCATCTAGTTTTGACTGGATAGTTTTTGCTGTGCTTACATACAACTGATTATTTTTACTTATTTATTGAACGGTTATTTAACGCAGCGTTGCGAACCAATGGAATATTTACGTGACATTCCTATCATTTTTTGTAATACAGAAAATAGCGTTTATGAAAGTGGCGAACAAAATTGTGAGATAGATCCAAGCGGTGATGATATAGATCCAAGCTATGTGTTTGGAACCCTAAAATATAAAAATATTATTATACCATACAAGGTCACATAAATAATATGATCGCAATTACCTACTTATATAAATTTATTGGCACCGGTTGTCCTTACCTGTAACGTAATGATTTTGTTAATGTAAATAATCAACATACACATATACTCACAAATTATACTTATCTGTTATTATGCTACTAATTTTGCTTTCCTAAAAGTATTGTAATTAGTTTATTAGTTAATTTAAAATTGTATTGTTAAACTTACACAGGAATAGCTTTGCGTCAAAATTATTATTTACTTACACAAAATTCGACAGTTAAATTTCATTCATGAATATTATGCGATGATTTTTGACAATAATAATTATTTAAATAACGCTGCCATCTGTGGTACGAGTAATAAATGCAAATATCTTCTATTGTACTAAATTATGCTTTATTGCTCAAAATGATAATTTTGCCGTTTAATTTCTAGTATTTTAAATTAATGAATTTGTTGTTGTATCATAATTAGAAATCATTTTTTGTCATTCTTGTTTTGGTTTTTGTCTGTAAACAACCGAGTGCCAAATATAAAAATTATAATTACAATTTAAAAATAAAATAAAACACAAGGATTAAAACCATCGTTTAAATTAAGTGATTGTATTAAATATTTATTTTGAACCTACAACCAATTCTGTAAACATATAAACAGTTTTTGGTGCCGAAACCCGAGACGCTGTTATTTGAAGCGAGCCAGCATAAACCTGCATAATCTGCCGAATCATTTACGATAAGTAACCATTCTAGTTTGATTTACGATATTTATAACCATTCTAGTTTGATGAACCTGATTATCACATGGAACAGCTTGCCTCTGGAACTAAAACGTATTAGTTCAGTTAATATATTTAAAACTAATGTTTTCAAATTTGTTACAAATAATGATTATAATTGATTTTGTAAATAATGATTTTGTATATAGTGTATATATGTATATATATGTGTATGTATGTGTATATGTATATATATATATATATATATGTATATGTATATATATATGTGTATGTATATATGTATGTGTATATATGTGTGTATATGTATATACATGTATAATTGTATATATTTTGTATATATTATGCTTGTAATTTATATTATGTTATGTTTAATTGTTGTTATGTTGTATTGTTATTTTTGTTGTTTGTTTCTTTGTTGTCCAAAAACTTTATAGTTTACATACACACATATTAATAAATAAATAAATAAAATAAATAAATAAGTAGCCATATTTTCATATCAATATTTATACCATATACTGTTTCTGACCTTGCCGTTTTCTTATGAAGAAAAATTTCTAAAATAATAATAATTGAAAATCAATCGATTAAATTTAAAGAAGAATAACGTAAATTAAATGAATATAAACTTTAAGTAAAGTGATCGTGAAAAAGTGTTGTGTCTGGAATATCCAAAGTAAACCAAACTGTTTAGTGTATAAATTAAGTGGCTGATCGTACGGTAAATCAAATAAAAGCTATACAAATTTTTAGTAACGCTATCGAGATGAATACGGTATTGGAAGCTATTGAAACACGTGTAGTAAATTTAGAACGTTGATATAAAGATTTTGGAAATTATGAAATCGAATTGCTTGCCTATGATGCTTTTGAACCGATAGCCGATGTAGTTGATGACTTATATTTGAACGTTTTGTCCAAACTGAAAACGGAAATCAACGCCAGGAGTCAACAAAGGAAAACTGAAGTTACCGATCTGAATGCAACGTTAGGTCAGTTTATGGGACAACAACAAACCTTGTTACAAGGTATGAGTCAAGGTCATAATGTTCGACTTCCAAAATTCAACATTGATCCATTTGAAGGCGACTATAAATTATGGCCATCCTTTCACGATTTGTTTGTAACGTCCGTGCACAACAATAAAAACTTAAGTGCTGTCCATAAATTACAAGTGCTAAACGGACTTCTAAAAGGAGATGCTGCAGCTTTAATTCGACACATAAAGATCACGGAACAAAACTACGAAGAAGCTTGGGCCAAATTAATTGATAGATACAACAAACCGAAGTCTATCGTATCCTCATTAATTCAATTGTTTTTGGATCAAAAGATTTGTTCTCAAGGTAATCATAAGGATTTACGGAAATTATGCGATAATTCGGACGAGGTAATTCGAGGATTAAGAGCGCTAGGCGATTCCGCAGAAACACGTGATCCTTGGCTAGTTCACATTTTGGTGAACAAGTTAGATACAGACACACGACAATCTTGGGCAAAGGAATCAATTGACAACGCATTTCCATCAATCGAACAATTTTTGAAATTTTTGGGGAAAAGATGTGATGCTCTGGAATCATGCGTTGTTGGCACAAAACCAACTGGTGCAATACATAAACAGCTAAGGGTTTACAACACTACCCAGAAACTTCAGTGGAGTTGTTTAGCATGCACGAACGATCATTTCATCTATAAATGTCCACTATTCAAAAGCATGAGCGTTGAGAATCGAGCCAAGATAATAGCTAGTGCCAATGGTTGTACCAATTGCCTGCGATCAGGACATCTAGAACCACAGTGTTATTCTCGTGCGCTCTGTTTAATGTGCAAAGGGCGTCATCATTCTCTCCTGCATAAAGAGATCCCAACAACCAATTACGACTTACTTACAACTTACGGCAAGTGAACCTTTAATTCCTGAAAACAAAGCCGCTTCAACTACAACAGCAGAAAATAAACACTTAACCGATAATTTAATACAATCAAAAATAACAACGAATGTACACACAGCATCCTTGCATGATTATAGTCAAACACCTCTTAATATACTGTTGCCTACCGCCTTGCTTTACATCCAAGCAAATAACGGTCAACAGATGCTCGCAAGAGCGCTTCTCGATTCAGGATCACAATCAACCTTTATCACAGAATCCTGTGTGCAACGGCTAGGTTTATGCTGCAAACATTCACATGTTTCAATTTATGGGCTAGCAGCGAGTTGCGCGGGGAAAACAAGAGGCAACACTATAATTCAAATCTCATCACGTGTAGTTCCACAGTACACTATAAAAATTACGGCACATATTATAGACAAAATATCATCACATTTACCAACGGAGATAATAACAATTCCAAGGACAAATAAGATATGGCAACTCAAACTAGCAGATCCTGAATTGTATAAGCCCAGCCCAGTGGATCTTTTGATTGGAGCAGAGTTCTTCTTGGATATGTTATCAGAACAAAAATTAACCATTCCACATTTACCAATTCTTCACCTATCCAAATTTGGTTGGCTTATTGCTGGAAGACTAAATCCGGATGAAGAGAACGACTCTACTCTACAAAGCTACAACGTCGATCAAATTACAAACGAAAACTTAATGGAACAATTGCAGAAATTTTGGAAAATAGAGGAACCATTTGTGAATTCAACGAACTATGAAAATAATCCGGAAGATGTATGTGAAATATTGTACAGAAATACTACAACTAGATCAGCAAGTGGGAGGTTTATCGTTAGACTACCGTTTATAACACCACGACCAAAACTAGGAAACTCCTTAATAAACGCGCAATCTAAGATGTTTGGAGTTGAGAGAAGATGCGCTAGGTCTGAGGAATACTGTAAAGAATATCAAACATTTATGAACGAATACATTCGACTGGATCAAATGACGCATATTCCCTGGTCTGAAGTGCCCCGTGAAGACAATCAAAAATATTTTATGCCACATCATGCCGTTTTTAAGGAGAGTACGACGACAAAGATACGAGTAGTTTTTGACGCGTCATGTAAATCTACCACAGCAGTATCCTTAAATGACTGTTTACATATTGGTTACAAGCTACAACCAGATTTAACTACTACATTACTTCGCTTTCGGCAAAATATTATTGCGGTAAACGCAGATATAGAGAAAATGTATCGGCAAATATTAGTGGACCCGATCGACGCCAACTTTCAACTTATATTGTGGTGTAGAAGCAGAGCCACCTTAATATAAGAGCCGTAAGATTCCTCCATTTTTTTCCATGAGCTTTCCATAGAGGGGAAGCTTTTTGTTCTTTTTCATACCAATCGGTGTATTTTAATATTTTTTTTAGAATCTTTTTTGTATATAAAAACATTAATGCTTCATTTCAATTTTTAATTTGAATGGTTAGTTCAATATTCAGGAAAAGCATATTCTAAAATTGAGTTATATTATGTCGAATTAACGCAAAAATATTCAAATTAGTCTACCACAAAATTTTTTTTTATTGTAGAAATAAGAATTTGTTTATATGTGTATGTAAAAAATTAGTGTAGAGTGTTCCATCAAAAATTTCAGCATTTCTTTCCCAAAACAAACGTTCGTTAAAAATGCTTTTTGAGTAGCTATGTAATATGGAGGTTATTGTGTTCTGCATTCTATTACAGCATTGTTGATGAACAATCTTCGAAAACTGTTTTTTCGTTATTTGTTAAAAATTGCATCGCAACAAATTCGCAGGCTATACTGTTTCATCCTGTAGTATAAACAAACCGGAGCAAATGAATAAAAACATTATATTATAGAGCTTTTCGCAATTAATAAACCAATCAAAAGATGTCGCTAAGTATAAATTAAAGTTAAATATTAAAACCTAAATGTTTGTTAACTAAAGTTTAACAATTTATTATGTATACTGCCTGGTTCAATAGATTATTGAGATCTCCTGGAACTGAAAATAACCGAATACGAACGAATTGAAATAAGAAAAGAAAAAATTTGGAAAAAATGTGACATTTTTCTATTATTGTTTTTCAGCGCGCAGCAACTACGATGCTAAATATTTTGCGATGAAAAGCTTTATTTATGCCAACCGAACAATAAATAAAATTTATAATTGTTTTGAGTTTTATTAATTATGTTAAATTATTGTATTAAAGATTTCGCGCCTAGCTTACAATAATAATGGTTTATTTTCGTAAATAGTTATTTAATTATTTTACGCTTTTCTGTAATTTCAAGTAAATTTATTACAGAGACATCTGTAAACGGATTTTCAAATTACAGAAAGCTCAGTTCTGCAATCGGATAAAATTGAAGTTATTTTCGTTGTCATGGCATCGTTGATTTTTTGTATACAAAAATAATTTTCGTAAATAGATTTTGATGTAAAAATTTTATTATATGAATAATATTATTGTTTCTACATGGTGATTCATAAAATTTCGTTTCAGCTCACGTTTTCTCTTTAATTTTGTTATAAATGGGTAATGTTTAGATTGCTTTTAAGTGCGTCGTTCATCTCAAAAATTCTGATGTGCATGTGACCAGAATTTACCAAATAAGTTAAATTTTTATAAAACTAAATTTTAAATTGGATGTAAGAGCAATCCGCGGCAGCACCCGTTACTATCTTACTTTATAAACCTACACAACTAAACGGAAAGCTCATTTTTATAGAAAATTAATAAATTTATGCTCCGCTTTAGTTTAAATTTACCAAATAAATACTACATTATGATGGCTGATTTTCAAATATGTGTTCTTTGAATAGTTTATTAAAAATATAAAATTAAAATTTAGATGATTTGTTTAGTTTTTTATTCATAAATTCATGTTCAAAAATTTTCCAATTACCACGGTTTCTTATAGTAATTCAATAAAAGCTTCCCCTCTACTGAAAGCTCTCTTTTTAATATTACGGCTCTTCAAAATCATAGATGGCTCTGGTAGAAGTCCTGACGAAAAATTAAGTGCATACAAATGCAATACAGTAACGTATGGAACTGCTTGTGCACCTTTTCTTGCTATACGATCTTTAGTGGAAGTGGCACGAATATTTAAGTCAACGTACCCAGAAGCAGCTAATGTTATCCAAAATCAGTTTTATATGGATGATTTACTTACTGGAAGTGCTACGGTGGAAGGTGCAATCTTGTTAAAAAATCAAATTAACGAAATACTAAGTAGCTGCGGATTTAAACTTCGTAAATGGAAGTCCAATTCGGCGATATTTTTACAATCAGTAACAAGTGATAACATGGAAGATATTCCTAAGCTAATCGAAGATGATCAAACCACCAAAACCCTCGGTATTATGTGGTATCCACAACGAGATATATTTACTTTTAAATTAAACACTTTAAAGGGTGAAGTAATTTGGACAAAAAGAAAAATGCTTTCCGAAAGTTCAAAGTTATATTGTATGACCCACTAGGTTGGTTATCTCCCATTATTATCACTTTTAAAATGTTGTTACAAAGGTTATGGGTAACTAAAACAGAATGGGATGAAGAAGTACCAAGCAATATATTATGTACATGGCAAAAAATTTATTACAATTTGCAGCACCTTGTAGACATAAAAATTCCAAGGTGCCTGTTTACATCATCAAACCTAAGTTCTGTTCAACTTCACGCATTTTGCGATGCCTCAGAATCAGCCTATGGAGCAGTAATGTACTTCAGATCCTGTAATGAACATGGAGAGATCACTAGTCGCTTAATATGCTCAAAAAGTAAGGTAGCACCAATAAAACAAATCAGTTTACCGCGACTGGAACTCTGTGGCGCGTTAGTCTTAGCTGATTTGATAAAACATTGTAAAACCGTATTTTCGGTAGCGGAGTTAAACATCTACGCCTGGACAGATTCCATGGTTGTGTTACATTGGTTATCAGATATTCCAACGAGATGGAAAACTTTCATTGCTAATCGGACGAGCATGATCTTGGACACAGTACCTAGAGACAGGTGGAATCATGTACCATCCAATCCAATCAAAATCCTGCTGATTACATATCGAGAGGAATAGATCCGAAATTAATCGCTAAATTAGATAATTGGTGGTACGGACCAATGTGGTTACGTCAAGATGAATCGCAATGGCCCAAAACTACCTTACGATCGCCTCCAGTAGAATTAGATCTCGAGGCTAAAAATAATAAAGTGGTTGCTTTGTTGGAGACAGATCAGCCCGATATTATTGACCAACTACTTGAAAAGCATTCCTCGTGGTTCAAAATTAAAAAAATCATGGAGTACGTGCTTCGCTTTTGCAAATTGTCCAATTCAGAAAACAGATTACCGAAAAATAAAATTTTACCATATGAAGAATATATTTTCGAGGAATTATACATTATACGCACGATTCAGGCAACTAGTTTCAGGGTAGAGATGGTTAAACTAAGGAAAAATGAACCATTACCATCCAGTAATGCATTAAGTTCACTGGACCCTTTTCTAGATTCCAAAGGAATTATACGAGTAGGTGGAAGATTAAGGAATTCGCATCTAAGCTATGGTGCAAATGGTGCAAAACATCCTATGATCTTACCAAAAACACATGCAGCTAATCAATTGATAATTCGTGAAATACATATACGAAATTTACATGCTGGAAATTCATTGACGCTAAATTTACTACGACAACAATATTGGATTATTGGTGCGAGAAATACAATCAAGGGCTATATAAAAACTTGCGTAAAGTGCATAAGATATCGAAGTACTCAAGGGAAACCAAAATTAGCAGACCTTCCAGCAGAGCGGTGTACGAAAAACAGGCCATTCCTAAATACTGGAGTTGATTATCTTGGACCTATATATATATATTAAAGCATCCCAACATCGAAATTCGTCGTTGACTAAGGCATATGTGGCAGTCTTTGTATGTCTTGCAATAAAATCAGTGCATTTAGAGGTGGTCAGTAGTCTTAGTACGGAATCGTTTCTTGCTACGCTAAAAAGATTTGTACCCACAACGAGTTGAAGAGACTAAAAACGGAAATATTATATCAACAATCCAATGAACTAATCTCAAATTTTATCTTACTGAAAGGCATTGAATTCAAATTCAACCCGGCTTGTGCACCGCATTTCGGAGGCTTATGGGAAGCGGCCGTCAAATCAATTAAATATCATTTCAGAAGAGCTACGAAAGAATCTAATCTGAACTTCGAAGAAACAACAACGCTAGTCACTCAGATTGAAGGTTTATTGAACTCCCGACCATTATGCCGAATTAACGATGACATAGAGTCCCTTGAAATGCTTACACCAGGGCATTTCCTAATCGGCGAATCTCTCCAAGCTGTTCCCGAACCATTACTAGAAACTACACCAGTACGCAAATTATCCCGATGGCAAAATATTCAGCTACGAATTCAATCCTTTTGGAAATCATGGTCAAACGATTATTTAAATACGCTTCAACAACGCACTAAATGGAAAACGGGAATCGTTCTTATTAATATCGATGATGTTGTACTAGTTAAAGATGACAATTTGCCACCGAATCAATGGCTACTCGGGCGAGTAGTGCAATTACATCTCGGTAAAGATGGGATTGTTAGAGTAGTAACACTAAAAACAGCAAACAACACCATTAAACGACCTGTAGTTAAATTGGTACTACTACCCGCTAAAACCAATTCCTAATTAATTTTGTAAAGGTGACTGCAATTCATATCATATATAGGTACCTCAAATATTATGTACATTATCTTAAGAAAATATTTAACATTTTCTTAACGCGCGGGAAGATGTTTGGAACCCTAAACTATAAAAATATTATTATACCATACAAGGTCACATAAATAATATGATCGCAATTACCTACTTATATAAATTTATTGGCACCGGTTGTCCTTACCTGTAACGTAATGATTTTGTAAATGTAAATAATCAACATACACATATACTCACAAATTATACTTATCTGTTATTATGCTACTAATTTTGCTTTCCTAAAAGTATTGTAATTAGTTTATTAGTTAATTTAAAATTGTATTGTTAAACTTACACAGGAATAGCTTTGCGTCAAAATTATTATTTACTTACACAAAATTCGACAGTTAAATTTCATTCATGAATATTATGCGATGATTTTTGACAATAATAATTATTTAAATAACGCTGCCATCTGTGGTACGAGTAATAAATGCAAATATCTTCTATTGTACTAAATTATGCTTTATTGCTCAAAATGATAATTTTGCCGTTTAATTTCTAGTATTTTAAATTAATGAATTTGTTGTTGTATCATAATTAGAAATCATTTTTTGTCATTCTTGTTTTGGTTTTTGTCTGTAAACAACCGAGTGCCAAATATAAAAATTATAATTACAATTTAAAAATAAAATAAAACACAAGGATTAAAACCATCGTTTAAATTAAGTGATTGTATTAAATATTTATTTTGAACCTACAAACAATTCTGTAAACATATAAACACTATGAGCCCTCCACATCATCGCCCAATGAAAATTCACTAAGCAATGTAGTTACGGTAGATGATTTAACTTGTGATGTTCAGGGACCAAGTACAAGTACTGCGCCACTCTTAATAGGAAAATCGAGGAACATAAAACAACTCAGGAAGACAAAGAGAAATAAGGGCGAACAGTACATCACAGAAAGTGGCAAAGAAAAACGCAAGAATTTTTCGTCGTTTAGCTAATTGTCGGATGAAGTGCGCTTCAAAAATTAGTGAGGGTGTACTGTCCGAGTTATTTGAAGCCTACTGGAGAATGATGTCTCGCTACAGAACAGCGTCTTACATTACAGGTTTGATAAGTTTTCGTAAGCCTAGTGTTTCAAGAAAAAAAAAGATACGCCTGAAAAACAGAAGAAGAGAGAAATAACTTAACAATACCATGCAAAAATAAATGGAGAAAACATTTTAGTTTGCAAAAAATGTTTTTTGCAAATATTCAACGAAACACCGAAATTTCTCCTGATTTTGTCTCAACATATGAAATTATGCCATGTCAGCAATTCAACTCCAAACAAAAGAAGCCACCACGAACCGTTCAATAAATTAAGTTTGACTAAATTAAACGAAGTGAAGGAGCACCTAGCATCTTTACCAACATATTAAAGCCACTACTGTCGCAAAGAATCAAACAAGTTGTATTTACCGCCTTAATACACACTCACAAAAATCTATTAAATGTATTGCGAACAATCAGATCTTGTTCAACAGTACAAAAATGTTTGGCGAATCAAATTATTCTATAAAGAATCCAAAAAAGAACACATGCCAAACCTGTGACAAAATAAAGAACCGATTCACGTATGCAGAGGAGAATAACAAGAGCAAAATATTGGAACAACAGAGAAATCATCACAGTGAAGCTGAACTAGCGTATAAAACTAAACGAGCAGACAAAATTAAAGCAAAAGCTGATTTGAATATGACGGTGTTATCGTTTGACCTCCAACAATGTCTCCAGACTCTAACCCTACAAACATCTGTAGCCTTTTATAAGCGACAATTATGGACGTTTAATTTAACAGTCCATAATATGAAAAATTGCAGAGCAACTTGTTTTGTTTGGTACGAAACAGTTGCGAAAAGAGGACCTAATGAGATTGATCATGTATGTTTAAGGCAATTGCGAACTTTCAAAACAATACGAAGCACGTGATTCTATATAGTGACTGCTGCCCTGACCGACATAAAAATACGCCATTCCTGTCTCTTATAAACAGCTATAAACACTAACAGCAACAACTATGTGCCTGTCTCTTATAAAAAAACAGTGATATTGAAACACTGGATCATAATTTAATGGTACCCGGGTGGCCACAACCGCATGTAATGCGACTCTGGTCATGCCCAAATAGAAAAGCTTAAGAAAAGGTACCAAACTCCTATCAGCTATCCTCGTGACTCGGGACAACTGATCAGAATGGCTGGCAGGAAAAATCCATTTCACGTTGAAATGAAGCAATCAGATTTTCTCGATTATGCTTCTCTTTTAAAAACAAATATTCAGATGAAGTAGTTTATCGAAATCGGAGACAAATTTGTTTGGCATAACGTGAAATGGCTGAAATTTTGTAAAACCGAACCACTAAAAGTATTTTATAAAACCTCACTTAAAGAAAACGATTCATTCAACATTATGGAAATGTTATGCCTTGCCTTCAATGAAAGCAAATCATTAAGCAACAAGTCATACATAATTTTGTGGAGAAGGGAATAAGTCAATAAATTAATCGATAATAATGAAATTGTTTAAACAACAAAGATTTATTATGGAATTGTGTTTATAATATACAGTATATATATAGTAATATATAATTCACCAAAAAAAATATTTGCATTTTATAAATAATCCTTTTTACGCTATTGGCCGTAGGCACTTGGCGAAACACACTAATACTTAATAAAGACATTTTTTTTATTAATCACTTGTTTTTTGTTTCGCAGTTATTTTGAATAATTTTCAAAAAGTTTAAAAAATCACTCGATCGATTTCGACTTGTTAGGTCATCATCAGGAGTATCTACTGATTTGTGTTAGTAAAAAATTTTGTTATATAGTAGAAAAAAGCAAAATATAAATAAAAGAAGGAGGGCAAAAAAATAAAAAATAAGCAATAAAAGCAAAATATAAATAAAAGGAGGGCAAAAAAAATAAAAATAAGCAATAAAAATTAATCTACGGATCGCGCCGGTGTGCGATGAGTCATAGGCTGAGTAACAAAATTCAAGGTATATTATTGCGTACGTGAGTATAGAAAAGGGCGGGATCTGTAATTGGTGAGAACCGGATTTCTCTCTGTTCGTTAAGGATATTTTGGTTAAGAAATATTGATTTTCTAATTTCGTAAGATTCTAAGGTATCTAAACGTCTGCCTTTGGGTTGTATATGTAATATATCTAAATTGTTCAAGCTAGCTGTATGATTTTCTGACGTTAAATGATTATGGAAAGTTGATTGGTTGCAACCAGATAAATGTTCCTTAGCTCTAACTCCAAAATTGCGCCCAGTCTGACCAATATAGGAGAAACTACAATCATTGCAATTGATCCTATAGACACCAGATTTGGAAAGGCGATCAACTCTAGGTTTATTGTTAAAAATCATTTTCTTTATTGTGTTATTATTATAAAAAGCAAAACTAATATTGGTATAATTGGACACGATGTTGCTAATCCGTTGGCTCGTTTTTCCTATATACTCTAAGCGACGCCAATTTTCCCGCGGTGGACTATCCGGTGGATAAATACCCGTTAGAGTTTTACGCTTTAGCTTTTTATTCAATAACTTTAATATAGTCCTAGTTGCATATCCGTTATTCGTTGCTATTTGAAGAATTATGTTAAGCTCAGTGTTGTAATTTGAATTTGTCAAAGGGATGTTTAATAGTCTGTCTATGAGTGAGTGGAAAGCTGACATTTTAATATTATGAGGATGGATTGAAGAACTAGGGATAACAGCGTCTGTATACGTGGGTTTCCGATAAATTTTGAAGTCTAAAGATGAATTAATCCTGGTTATTGTTATATCCAGAAAATTAATACATTTATTTTCTTCTTTTTCTAACGTAAAATCAATGGTGGGATATTGAGAATTTAACCAAGTTAGGAAAGAGTCTAACAGTCTATCAGTTCCATTCCATAGACATAATATGTCATCAACATATCTATACCAAAAGATTATATGACGAAAATAAGGATTGTTGTTTGATATGATCATTTGTTCGAAGAAATTCATGAAAATTTCAGCCAACAAAGGTGACAGAGGGGAGCCCATGGGTAGACCATCAGCGAATTTGAAATATGTATTATCAAAACAGAAATAATTTTGTTTAATACAAGTCTCAAAAACTAACTTCAGTTCACGACGTAAGCTCTCATCTACAACATCCCTATCTAAGTAATTACAAACTATTTGGGACAAAGTATTAATCGGAATAGAAGTGAAAAGACTGGCAACGTCAAATGAAACTAGTTTTGAATGTAAAGGAATGTCGACGTCTTGAATTTTGTTAATCAATTCTACCGAGTTCTTAACCGAGTAAGCTGAAAAGAAATTAGTATGACAATTGAAAAAATTTATGAAACCCTTACATAGCTTGTAGGCGGGAGCATTACAATACGCTACTATTGGTCTAATCGGAATGCCTTCCTTATGGATTTTTGGTAAACCATAAAGGATCGGGGCAGACGGATTCATGACAGAGTACTTCCAACCAGTTCCATCAAATAACTTCTGGCATTGGTTGATACACTTACTAACCGCAGTCTTAAAAGACTTAGTTGGATCTCTGCCAAGCTCTATTGCTTTGCTTTCTGTAATAAAATCAGAGATTTTATTGCAGTAATCGACTTTTGTGAGCACGGTAATTGTATTGCCTTTATCCGCTTTACACGCTATCAGGTCATGGTCACGTAGTTTTTTCTTTATCGCACCAATCACTTTGAGGTTAGTATTAGAAGCAGCAGAAGAAGAAGAGTTTGTCGGAGAAGAAGAGTTATCAATACATTGCTGTAGATGCCGAAACAGCCTTATCTGGCGAGATAACCCAAATAAAATCAGTGTGTGCGTTACAAATAAAGAAAGGTATTGATAACTCTTCTTCTCCGACAAACTCTTCTTCTTCTGCTGCTTCTAATACTAACCTCAAAGTGATTGGTGCGATAAAGAAAAAACTACGTGACCATGACCTGATAGCGTGTAAAGCGGATAAAGGCAATACAATTACCGTGCTCACAAAAGTCGATTACTGCAATAAAATCTCTGATTTTATTACAGAAAGCAAAGCAATAGAGCTTGGCAGAGATCCAACTAAGTCTTTTAAGACTGCGGTTAGTAAGTGTATCAACCAATGCCAGAAGTTATTTGATGGAACTGGTTGGAAGTACTCTGTCATGAATCCGTCTGCCCCGATCCTTTATGGTTTACCAAAAATCCATAAGGAAGGCATTCCGATTAGACCAATAGTAGCGTATTGTAATGCTCCCGCCTACAAGCTATGTAAGGGTTTCATAAATTTTTTCAATTGTCATACTAATTTCTTTTCAGCT